>JADMNL010000032.1:2060000-2660000 GCA_016271365.2 Neoceratodus forsteri | reverse complement strand
TGTGACCTGGGGGCAACTATTTTCTCGAAGTTTGTCAAGAACAGGCACAACGGCTATGGGTCAGTAGTTATCCATGCGCCTTGTATCCCCATTTTTGTGTATAGGCACCACTCTAGCTGTCTTCCAGATAATAGAAATGTTCCCTGTGGTAAGAGATGGATTGAAAAGCCTAGTGACAGGTGCAGCTATGAGAGGAGCAGCAGTTTTCAGGAACCTTGGTAGTAGCGCATCCGAGCCCACGGATCCACAAGTTGGGATGGTTCTCAGTAGCCGAAGCACCTCCGAGCTAGAGACAGGCCTTAGGTTAAAAAGGGGGACGACAGGGTCTCTGGCATCAGGCTGACAATCCTGACCCAGTCCAGGCATGTTGGTGTAATTGGATAGGTCTGAAAAATTTGTGTTTAAGGCATTTGTAATAGTGCCTAAGTTGTTGCAGTTGATGCCGTCCAATGTCATGTCGGTTAACACAATGTTGGTTCCCTGTCCCATGCAAGATTTGGTGTGGCTACAGAAACTGCAAAAGTCACTTATAGATGTCCATAGAAGCTGTTTGAAGTAGGCACTTTTGGCTGGATGTTCTGTATTGCTTTCTTACACTCTTTTCTGAGATGCCTGTATTCGACCCAGTCACTGTGGGAATGTGAGAGTTTAGCTTTGGCCCAGGCTTTGTTCCTCCTTTTCATGGAAGCGAGAGGATCACTATGTATCCCTCTAGTCATAGATCCTCCGACTCTCCTCTTCTTAATGGGAACATGTGCATCCTGAATAGCTTGGAGAGTGGATAAGAGAAGGCTGAGAGTTTATTCTGTGTCCGATGGTCTGGTATGATGGGGACCAATCAATATGTTGAAATTCCTCTCTGAGGGCTCCATAGTCAAGTTTGGAGAAATACTGGAATTGAATTTCTTTGGGCGGATGTTTCTGTGTGCATGCCCTCCAGGTACAGAAAATGCATATGTTTGCTAATTGAGTCTGGTAGTGTCCTAGCATTTATAATCCTGTCTTTTTCTGTTTGTAAGGATCCAGTCAATAAGTGATTGTTGGTTGTTAATGGCAACAATTCTGGTTGGGCAGGTGATTATTTTTGAAAGGTGAAACTTATCTAGTACCTCCTCCAACAGCCCTGTGTTCCTTCCATGCCAATCGAGATTTAAATCCCCAGTGAGTATACGTTTTTCCCCTTCAGTGAGGCCATGTGTTGTATGACGTCCTTGAGTCCATCTATGCCATTCTTTGGTGGGTTGTAGACATAATATATTTAGCTTTTTTTTGTTTTGCCAAGGACAAGGACTGCATGAATTACTTCACAGGCACTAGGGGGCTTGACAGGTGAGGAAGTAAAGGTGAGGTTTTCCTTACAGTAAAGAGCAACCCCACCCCTCTTTTTGCTGCATAACGATAAGCCCTAAGAAGCTTATAGCCTCTCCTTGCACATAAGGCGTCAGGTATGTTTGGTTTGAGCCAGGTTTCAGCTAAACATAGGGTGTCTGGGGAATAGTGGGACGCCCAAGCTTCCAGTTCTGCAAAGTTAGCAGTAAGGCTACGAATATTCATATGTGCAATTTTAAGACCTTTAGTAGAGAACCACATAGGGATGATATTGGGTTTTGCCGCAAATGGGGGACCCGGGTTCGACTCAATGTCTCAGGCAAAGGATATGTATAGATGATGTTGCCAGCCTTCCCAAAACAATTTCAGCATAAACCGTTTCGATGTAACATGTAGGTGGATTTTCGTAGGATAATGTGAGTCTTGGTTACTACAAGGGTGCTTAACATGCCCTACAAGTAAGTTTGAGGAGGCTTCATATTTAGATCGGGGAACACAGTGATCAGGTGGGATCACAGCATAGTCTACACAGGCAACTAGTAGAATTCGCAGGGCCCTAGCAATGACAAACATGCCAAATGTTTTCAACATTTTGACCAACCCAAGGTATGGGTGAATATACCAATAATTAGCTGCGATTACCAAAATTGTCAGTATGCAGTACTACATGTGGGGAGAAAATAGTCAGAAATGCCCAACCCAGACAGACCTAGCCTACATATCCTGACAGACTGTGTAAACCTGAGTTCCACATTAACAGTATGGAAACTGATAAAGAGAACAGTAATAATAGCTCACTTCAGTTGAGAACAAATCATAAGAGCCTTGCGGTACCAACAGTTAAGGCAGCAAATAATCACAGGTAGACACGCTAAGGAGGAAGTCAGAATGAATTCACTACATGAGTAGAAACAGGTGGACCAACAGTTAAAGAATAAAACTAAATGAGGTGGCCACAAAACACACAGTAAATCAAAGACTCACTGTTGATGCCTCCAGGCATGGGATGGTGGCAGGGATTCGCCTTCGCCGCCATTCCTGACTCAGGGTGTCTGACTTTGTGCCTGATGTTCAGGCCAAAATAATGAATGCTCCTTTTCGAGGTTCTGTCTTATTTTTGGGGGGGAGAGAAGATGCCCAGGATATCATCTCCCGCTTTCAAGAATTAGGCAGGGTCCTAAAGTCGGTGCATTCCCTCTACCGATCCCAGTCTCGGTCTTCCCAGCATCCGTCCTTTCGTTGATCCTGCTGCCAGTCCTCTTGAGGGCCAGCAGTTGAAAGGACCCTTTAAGTACAAGGCAGCCATCCCACAAGCTGGAGTGGCTGCCTGTAGAGTGCCAAATGCCACTCTGCCCACCCCAGGTCCACTGCCTGACTCCTTTCCCACCCCCCCCCCAGCAGAGGTCTTGGGGGAGGTGATCAGGGGTCATTTCTCCCTGTACTTCTACAGGTGGCAAACAATGACCTCAGATCAATGGGTGCTGCAGATTATCGAATGGGGTCACACCCTCGAATTTCTGGAGCTCCCTTCGGAAAGCCCTCCCTTGCTTTTCCCATTACCTTCAGGCCCACATGTCCTTCATTGCACTCCTATGCAAAAAGGCCATAAAACCTGTCCCTCTGGCTTAAAGAGGAAAGGGGTTCTACATTGAAACATAGATTTTGACAGCAGATAAGGACCACCTGGCCCACCTAGTCTGCCCATTTCCCTACCTATTGGATAAGCTGCAGATCCTATTTAGCCAACTGCCTATTTCTTCCTACCCCCCCACCAAAAATCGCCTAATGTCTGTCCCATGCATTCTTGAATTCTCCCACAGTTTGAGACCCCACAGCCTCCTCAGGAAGGCTGTTCCATGCGTCCACCACCCCCTCTGTGAAAAAATACTTCTAGGAGCGTGGATATGTTGTTCATCCACACTGTTTGGCATTGTCTCCTTCCACTTTAAATCTGCTGGAAGTCTCCAAGCCAGCTCCTCCCACCCACCTGGGTGGCATATTTATTTATTTATTTATTTATTTATTTATGACTTGATAAGCGGGTGAGTGCACTGATCCCAGGGACCGTTTTCAGGCACGACCTGGGCCATAACACATGGTGCAGGGTGACAGTGGAGTACAAGGTAACAGTAATACACATGAAACAGATTTGATAAAAACAACAATAGTAGACACAATATACAGGTTTGATGCATAGGTCCATTTGCGAACAGTGAATACAAGGTTTCAATACCGGACATGAGAAGACTTGGTACAAACAAACAAATCATAGGCACAGTGTACAATGTGAGACTGAATCGTCCAGTGAGCAAGTAATACACAGAATACTCAGTAAAAATATGTATATACAATACATACTGGCAAGGAAGTCAAATATTACTGTGAAAAATACAATATAACAGTTGTAGGCAAAAGAGTTGACTAGTGTGGGTAGGTGGGTAACCCCTGGGCTGGGGAGTTGACTAGTGTGGGTTGGTGTGAGACCCCTGGGAGCATCGGCAGGATGAGTTTTCCAGGAACCAGACTTTAAGGTGGGACTTGAAACTGGAGTGTGCGTCAATGGAATGGAGTTCAGCCGGCAGTTTGTTCCACTGCAAGGGGGCAGCTGCAGACCAAGCTCTGCTACCCATGTTTGTGGATATCCTAGGAACAGCTAGAGGGGGAGTACCATTTGAGTGGAGGTTGCAGAGGAGTGTTGGGGTTTTCAGTAGGGCAGTTGGGGGGGATTCTGGAGCCATGCGGATGACATTGTCCACCATGCAGCAGAGGGCTAGGTCAAAGCAACCTTGCAGCGATAGCCATCCAAGGGTATTATAGACGGTACAGTGGTGGGTGGAGAATGGGGCCAATAAAGCAAAACGACAGGTACTGTTGTAGGCAGCAGAGAGTTTAGCCATGGCAGTAGCTGAGATTCTGGCATAAATAGGGGGGCAGTAGTCAAGAATAGGGAGAAGATTACCCTGGACAATGGCTAGTCTAGCTTCAGGGGTAAGGTATTACCTGAATCTATAGGCAGCACCTAACTTTTGATGGAACCTTCTGACAAGGGAATTTGCATGCTCAGTGAAGGTGAGGGAGGAGTTGAGCAGTACTCCTAAGTATTTGTAGGTGTTGACGTCCTCCAGGGCTGTACCATCTGGGGTGAGAATGCGTAAGGGGGCGTGGCTTTTAGTTTTGACCAGGAAGGGCTTAGATCCAAACAGCATGGATTTAGTTTTTTTTTTTGGAATTTACTAAGAGGAGGTTTTTTGAGAACCAGCTGTGGGCTGCAGCATTGTTGTGTGAGAGAACTGAGGAGATTGCGGCCGTGGATTTATCACTGTGGAAGAGGACAAGGTCATCGGCATACAGGAGAGAGAGTTACAGTTGAGGCAGTCGAAGAGAAGTGCATTAATGAATAAGGAGAAAGGAGGGGACCCAGGATTGAGCCTTGAGGGACCCCCACAGAGACAGGCAGGGTGGGGGAGCAGGTTTGACCAATACACACGAATTGTGAGTGATCAGTAAGGTAACTAGTGAACCAGCTTGTGACTTTCTGAGAACAACCAAGGAGGCTAAGCTTGGAGGTAAGGAGAGCGTGGTTAACCATGTCAAAAGCCTTTGAGAGGTTGACGAAGACGGACCCGGTGGCTTTACCATTACCCATGTTAGAGAGGATGTGGTCAGTCAGTAGAGCAAGGGCAGTGGCGGTGGAATGATTCTTGTGAAAGCCATGCTGTTGGTCGCATAGGAGAGTGTATTTGCTTATGTACTCAGTGAGCTGATTGTGGACTGCTCTCTCGAGTAGTTTACAGAGATGAGGGAGGATGGATATTGGACGGTAATTGTTAGAGGATTTGGGGTCACCGGATTTAAGAATGGGGATAACCTTAGCTATCTTCTGTGGGTCAGGCATGGAGGAGGTAGAAAGGGCAAGGTTAAAGATGAAGGTGAGTGGCTTGGCAATCGCCGAAGAGATCAGCTTAAGAAAGACTGGAGATAGGCCATTGGATCCGGAGGAGCCGTGGTTAGGTAGATGTTTGAGTAGCTTCATTGTATCATGTATGGAGAGGGCTTTAAAATAGAATGGGGTATTTGTGGGTGAGTGGCAGAGCTGGAGGAGGATGGCAGTGTGTCAGGCCGGGCTTTGAGACTGGGCAGTTGGCAGCTTATTTAGGTACATGGAAAAGTTGGTGAACTTACAGTTGGAAGACACTGGCCACATCATGAGGGTCGGTCAGCAGCCCTTCGTGGGAGTTGAGATGTGGCGCAGCATAGCTGGAGCGGGGGTTTAGGAGGGAGCTAATTGAGTCCCAGAATTTTCTAGGGTCTCCAAGGTTGGCCTTTTGCAGGTTGCGGAAGTGGGTCTGTTTAAAAAATGTGGCTTATTGTTTACATTCGTTCCTCATTCGCCTGTAAGCATCCCAGAGGGCAGGAGAGGGGGTTGCTTTGAAAGTGGACCAGGCATGGTCTCTGGCCTTCATAAGAGTTGGGAGGTCTTTAGAGACCCAGCGCGAACACCCGCCTCTGACCCATCTGGTAGTGACAGGGGAAAAAGTGGTTCTGGAGTGTTAATAGAGTCTGGGTAAATGTGGAAACTGCCATGGCTACATGGGAAAAGGAAAAAAGGGTCGACCAGTCCAAGAACTGGGCCTCCTCGAGGAGATTTGTGGAGACTGGGCAGCTGAAATTTCTGAGAGATAGGTATTTGGGTGGGGGGCGCTTTAGTTTGGAAGACCAGAGGAGATAGGTTGGTGAATTATCACTTACAGAGTCAGCCATGGTGCCAGCATGTAATGCTCGATCCTCCCTGTTTATGAGGATCCAGTCTAGTAGAGTCTGGGTGGCTGAGCTTGGATTAAGTCTGGTGGGCAGAGTGATCACCTGCACCAGGTTGTGCTGCTTTAACAGGGATACATAGTCAGGCTGGTGGCAGCTCAGCCAGTTTAGATTAAAGTCACTGAGAAGGATAGATTCCCTGTGGGGAGTTAGAGAGCTCAGGCCTTGGAGGAGGCTGGTGAGTCCAGTGGTTCTGTTCATGGGGGGGTTGTAGCAGCAGCCAATATAGAGTTTCTTGTAGGATCCGAGGGTCAATTCGGAGAGTAGCCATTCACTAGGTGACGAAGGGTCGGAGTGTAGGACAATGCTAGCTGAGAGGGGTTCCCGTAGGAGCAAGGCCACACCACCACCTTTTTTCCTGTCTGGCCTGTTGAGGTGTAGGTAACAGTAGCCAGGTATTTTGAAGGTGTTTTCAGTGTAGTGTGTCTTTAGCCATGTTTCTTTGAGTCCTAGAGTATAGGGCTTGTGTAGTTCAATCCAAGTCTCAAGGTCTGTGAATTTGGATGGAAGGCTGCAGATATTGATATGTGCGATTTTAAGACGGGGGGGCGTTTGTCCAGATGCTAGAGGTGGGGGTGATATGGGAGTTTGTTGGGCTAGGGTTGCATTCAGTGTCCCCAGCAAGGGAGAGTAATGATAATAGGAGAATGTATGGGCAGGAGGGACTAGAAGGAGACCGGGAGAGGTTAACCAGGTAGTGGCCAAGGAGGCGGTATTCTTCTTTAGTGAGTAGGATGAGAGAGAGATGTACCCCAGGATGGACTTATCCCTAGTGGTGAGTGAAGAGGGTTGAGACAGGGGAGAGCAGGAGAATGAGAGGAAGGAAGAGGCATTGTTGGTCGCAGGCCAACACTGTCGTGCAGAAGTCTGTCAACACCAGTGCAGTAGTTAGGGAGGTGGCCCATAATATAGGTAGTGCAAGCATCATCTTTCTGGGGGGGGGGGGGACAATGGGAAGTAGTAGGAGGGAATGAGCTTGGTCTGCCTTATGAAGGGGAGAGGAGGGAGTGGTGAGGCAAGGAGCATTAGAAATGTAGTTCTGTGGGGCAGGAACACACTCTAGAGGTGTTCTGTGGCTTTAAATTTGTGTATGGCAAGATGGCCAGTGGGAGAAAGGTGCACAGAAGGGGGAGTGGTTTAGGTGTATGTAAGAAGTCATGGAGGAGGTTGTGTGGAGGAGGGGTAGGGGGGAGCACGAAAAAATAGTCTTCCACTGGTACCAAAATCCAAAAGTCTGGGCTAGTACCTTGCAGTATAGAGGATTTCTGAAAAACTGTTTAGGTTCCAGAAATTGCGGGGTCCGTGGCCTGGTCAAGGCTCACTGGATCCCTGAAATAAAGTAAAAAAACAGGATTTTTAAAGGCTGGAAGAGGAGGCTTGTTACATCAGAACAAAGAGAATAATAGAAGTGGGCAGGGTCAGAGAGCACAGCAGACTGTTTGGGGGTTGGGAAGGAGACAGAGTGCAGGCCAAACAGCAGAAGGATTTACACAGTCAAGGCTCACAATTCACTTCTAATATCAACTCAGAACTTAAAATGACTGTAAGAATTAAACAAATTATGAAACCCTGGCACACACATTCAACTAGAGAGACAGAGGGAGATACAGTAGTTAGAGATGTGTTCAGCAGGAGATGGTGTGGGCCACTTGGAAATCAGCTTCCACTGGTACCAAAATCTAAAAGTCCGGGCTAGTACCTTGCAGTATAGAGGATTTCTGAAAAACTGTTTAGGTTCCAGAAATTGAGGGGTCCGTGGCCTGGTCAAGGATCGCTGGATCCCTTGCAGTATAGAGGATTTCTGAAAAACTGTTTAGGTTCCAGAAATTGAGGGGTCTATGGCCTGGTCAAGGCTCACTGGATCCCTATATACCTTGGCTCCGCCCCATGATGCCAGATCTTCCTTTCCACTGGAAGATACTGGTTGTCTCCCTTGTGCTCTTGCATTTCGTAGGCCCTGGCTTTCAAATTATCGGTTTTACCAAAGCTCAAACTCTTTCGATTTAGCGATCACGCTTTTGCAGCATCGATCATGGAGGAGAAATCTTCCCCAGGATTTTGCTGGTGTCCCTGTGGCCAGAAGATGTCGCGCACCGATCCCTACCTCACGTGCATCTACTGCCTAGGTGTTGGCCATGACACTGTCATGTAGCTTTTGCTTGACCTTCCATCCCAATGTCCTGGACGACCGCAAGGCACGTCTGAAGTTGGGAGACTGGAAAAAAGGAACCCTCCGGTGAAGTCGAAGGAGGCTAGGTGGGCGGTTTCCACAGCTGCGGGCTCTGCTGATCAGCTGGAACAGATAGAGGCATATGAGGAAGAAGCCGCTCGCGCTTCGGACAGTCGAAGCTTCTTTGTCCCGCTGAACCTGGGCTCCACCTTTACAGGATTTTTCAAGGAGATGTGCCAGTCTCTCCCCACCTGTGGTGAGGCACCCTCAGGCTCCCACTCCTCCCGCTCTCGGAAGAGAGAGAGAGAAAGACCCGTTGTCTTCTTCCCGGTGAAGACGTTCCAGGACCGAAAGGTCAAGTACAGGAACCTGCAGTCTCTACCGGTCGAGATCGCCAGTCTCAGCCGCCCGTCTTTATGGATCTTCCGTCTGGCCTGGGGACCGAGGAAGTGGCTGACGAAGTCAAAATTATCCTCAACCTGATTGACCCTTTGTCGCCGGCCATGGCCGACGACTCTTTAGAACGGACTCTGGTCCTGGTATTTCCTGATGAGCAGGCCCAGCCCGCTGGTGTCCCCATCAAGGACCCGGTTTTGGACCCTAGGGTTTCGCCGATCACACCGGTGTCTCCCACCTGACTAAGTCTGCTTCCCTGATCTCGGTCACAGTCCAGGACCCCCTTGGTCAAATGAACGAGGAAGAGCCATAAGCACTCAGAGGCAGTGATGCCACAGGTTGTCCTCACCCTTCTCCGCTCCAGTGCTATGAGGACCTTATGTGGCAGTAGCTGATCTTGACCGGGCAGAAGCCAGCTCAGCTGCCTACCTCTGCCATTACTTGGCTATCGCCTCCCAGGATGAAGCTGACCCGTCTGGAACCGAAGCCTCTGGTTCCTCAACCCATGGGGCCAGCCCATCCCCTGGTTCGGCCTATACCAGTCTCCCCATCCATTCGGGTGGAACTGCCGCCTAAGCAGCCTGTGGTAGGAGCTTCCTCGAAAGAGGACCGACTTGAAACTGGGCTTCCCTGATGTCTGTCGGTTACTGTCACCCCTGACCACCCTTAGTGGATCGAGGGTGATTTCGGCAGTCGACCACTGTATCACAACTCCTCGGACTCAGATATCGCCGGGCTCCACTCCCATCCCGGGGATGACGAGTTGTCCGTTGGCACAGGGATGGAGGAAGGTCCTTCCTTCTTCCAAGGGATTCTTCATCTCATTTCTGAGTCCACCGGAATGCCCCCAGAACCTACCCAGAAAAAGGTGGAGTACCCTCTCACAGATATTCTAAAGAGAGGGGATACCCAGAGGGAGGCCTTTCCAGTGGCCGTGGCCATTGTTGGCTCAGCCCTTGAACTTTGTCAGCGCCCTACCTCATGCCCAGCACTGTCTGCCTGCATGGCCCACAAGCATGCGGTGCCCATGGGGTCCCTTGTGGGGTTCACAGACCACCCTTCAGCCGAGAGCCAGGTGGCCACCTCTGTGTTCAGGTGTACTGGCAGTTCAGCCGACACTGACTGATTTCCAGACAAGGAGTCCTAAAATATGGACCACACTGCCTAAAAGATCTGTGCGGCATCTTCCTTCGGTCTTCGTCAGGCCAGCTCGGCAGTCATCATGGCACACTTCTCTCATGCCCTTCTCGGGTCATTAGACAAAGTCCTCCTTCATCTCCCCGCAGACATGTAGACCACGGTCAAAGAGGTCCGTGACCAGGGCCGTGCTGTTGCCAGACAGCAGCTCCAGATGGCCCTGGACATTGGGGGATTCCTGTGCCCATTCAATGGTTTACGCAGTAGCCTCTCACCACAGGGCTTGACTGAGGTCTTCCTCCTTCCTGGCGGATACTCAGCATAAGCTGGCTGATATGCCTTTCCTGGGGACAGAGTTGTTCGGTCCAGGAGTGGCCAGTCACATACAGCATATATAGAGCAGTCCAGTGCCACCTTGGACGCCACTTCTGCAAAAGGTTCTTCGGGCAAGAACCAGCAGAAAAAGAAGCAGCAGCCCTTTTGGCACTCTTCCCTTGTGGTGCGGCAGCCCTCCTACCAAGGAAGGCAGCAACAGCAACATCAGCAGCAGGCTCAAGCTTGGCACCCTTGGTCCAAGCCTTGTCCCCAACAGGGCCGCAAAGGAGGCCAAGGCTCAGGACCTGGAGCCTCCTCCTCTAAACCTGCCCAGTGATGGGATAGGGGTTGCCACCCCTATCTCCATCATGCCAGCTCTGGGCCCTCCCGTGTGTGGGGGGGGGGGCTCCACCACTTCCTTTTCACCTGGTTCGCTATCACTTCGGACAGGTGGGTTCTTGAAGTGGTCGGTCAGGGACTGCCTCAGGAGTTCAAGCAATACTCTCCCAGCTGAGCCCATGCCCCCGGGAGGAATGGATTTCCGCATGCACGCGATCGGCTCTTCGAGATGACGTGGCTCAGCTCCTCTGCAAGGAGGCAGTAGCCCCCATGGCGGAACCTCTGGCAGACCCGGGCTTTGTCTCCAGGTACTTCCTGATGCCCATGCGTGTATGGGGTTGGCGCCCCATTATAGATTGCCATGACCTGAATCAGTTTCTCAGGTCTCGCACCTTCCGGTTGGTCATTCTGTCCCAGATCATACCATCCCTGGAGCAAACATGTGGTTTTGTTCACTGGATCTGCAGGACTCATTCTTTCACATCTGTCCATCCCATCAGCGGTTCCTCTGCTTCAGGGTCGAGGGGACCCTGTACGAGTTCCGAGCCATGCCTGTCATTGGCCCCACGGGTCTTCACCAGATGCATTGCAGTGGTTGCGGCCCATCTTTGGCATCGAGGAGTCCGGATCTACCCTTATCTTGATGATTGGCTCCTGGCAGGTCCCTGCCAACAGGAGGTGGAAAGGTCCAGGGATCTGTCCCGTCAGACCTGCTCCCAACTCGGCCTCCTGATCAACAAGGCAAAGTCTGAACTCGTGCCTTCCCAGGTGATGGGCTTCATCGGGGAGAGCTCGACTCTCGTCAAGGCAGAGCTCGGCTCCCGGTGGATAGGGCAGAGGTTCTCTCCTTCTTTGCCCAATCATTTTTGGTTGGGCACTTGCGCCCTGCCCAGGACTTTCTGTGCCTTATGGGTTTACATGGCGGCATGCACCTTGGTGGTCTGTTGGGCCCGGTTGCACATGCGCCCCCTTCAATGGGAGCTGGCCACCCAGTGGACTCAGCAATATGGTCATTTCAACCTGCTGATCACTGTAATCCAGAAGATGTGGGATGCTCTCCAGTGGTGGCCCGCCCCAGATCAATTGCAGGAAGGGATCCCGTTTGTCTGCCCCGAGACGACGGTCGTCCTTACTACCGATGCCTCTCTCATGGGCTGGGGAGTCCACATGGGGGACAACAGGGCCCATGGGTTCTGGATTCCCGAGGAGTCCCGATGCCACATCAACCTGTTGGAGCTCAGAGCAGTCAGACTGGCACTGTCGGCTTTCGCTCCTCAGCTCCGGGGTCAAGTGGTTCAAGTCCAGATGGACAATACCACGACCATGTGCTACCTCAACAAACAGGGCGGCACGCACTCCCACCTGCTGTGCAGGGAGGTGCTCTGCATCTGGACCTTCGCAAGCCAGTTGGAGGTGGATGTCCTATCCATCCATGTGGCAGGAGCCTTGAACCAGCTGGCGGATGCTCTCAGCCGCATAGGCCGGACATCCCACGAGTGGTCTCTCCATGCAGAGGTAGCTTACAGCCTGTTCTCGCACTGGGGCAAACCGATGGTGGTCCTGTTTGCCTCCAGGGAAAACACCAAGCTGAGACTGTATCATGCCCACCCCCTCAGCAGGGCTCACTGCAGGGGAATGCCTTCTCGAGGCCATGGACTCCAGGCCTCCTCTACGCCTTCCCTCTATTTCCCTTGATCCACAAGGTGTTACTCAAGGTAAGGAGGGACAATGTGAAGGTGATTCTGGTAGCCCCAGACTGGCTGCACCAGTTCTGGTACCCAGATCTCCTCAGCTGCAGGCCCCTGGAGCGGCTTTGTACACACCCGGACCTGATATCTCTCAACCAGGGGAAGGTCTTCCATCCGGACCTTCAGTCCCTGCACCTCACAGCCTGGTACCTGAGCGGCTAGAGTTTCCAAAGATGTCTACACCGTGGTGGAGTCATCTAGAAAGGAATCGACCAGGAAATGTTATGCCTTCAAATGGAAAAGGTTTTACATTTGGTGTCAGGGTAAGGGTCTGGACCTCTTATCCTGTTCTGTGGCTAATATTCTCTACTACCTTTGGTCTCTCTCCAAAGGGAGCCTGTGGTCATCGACCCTTGGAGTGCACCTGGCAGCCTTTTCTGCTTACTGGGCATGGGCTGGTCAGCTGACATTAGTGCAGGTGACAGTGGTCGGGCCCCTTTTTCAAAGGCCTTGATCACATATCCCCACCGGTGAGTGAACCTCCACCTCTGTGAGATCTACTGCTGGTTGTGGCAAAACTCATGGGCAAGCCATTCGAACCCATGCACAAATGTGAGCTGTCACACTTATGGAAGATGGCCTTCCTGGTGGCTATCACGTCAGCTAGAAGGACAGCGGAGCTCCAGTTGCTTTTGGTGGACTCCCCTTATCTGGTCTTTCACAGGGACAAAGTTGTCCTGCACCCCCAGCCAAAATTCCTTCCGAAGGTAGTGCCAGAGTTTCACCTTAACCAGGTGTTGACTCTGCCGATATAATACCCTTATTTAACATCGGACACCGCGAGTACAGGCTCCATACCTTGGACCTGAGATGTACACTCTCCTATTATAAGGAGTGGATGGCGGTAATTCATGGAGAGGTTCGCCAGCTGTTTGTCACTTACGCTGAAGTCGCTTCTGGCAGTCCTGCAGCCAAACGGACCGTTGCAAGATGGATTACATCATGTATAGGTCTGTGCTATGAGTTGGCAGGCAAGGAGCCTCCTAGAGGGATAAGAGCTCATTCTACCCACCATACTGCTGCTTTGGTGTCTGCTTCCAGGGACATCTTATCCAGGAAATCTGTCGGGCTGCTACCTGGAAGTTGGCAAACACCTTCATTACCCACTACTACATCAACCTCGAGTCACGTCGGGATGTTGGTTTTGGGGCCTCGGTTCTCCGATCTCTGTTTCCTAAATAGGGTATGTATGCCTTGCCTCCCTCCTCCCGGAGAACTGCTTGGAGTCTGCCAAACAGTGTAGATGAACAACATATCCACGCTCCTCGAAGAACAGGTTACTCACCTGTAACAGTAGTTTTAGGAGTGGTAGATGTTGTTCATCCACATGTGCCCACCCGACTTCCCCGGCTGCTGACGCATACAACCTGGCTTCCAGCGGGCTAAGATCTGGCGTCATGGGGCAGAGCCGAGGTATCTACCACCCGGGTGGGAGGAGCCAGCTTGAAGACTTCCAGGATAATTAAAGTGGAAGGGGACAATGCCAAAACAGTGCGGATGAACAACATATAACACTCCTAGAACTACTGTTACAGGTGAGTAACCTGTTCTTCCTCACATTGACCGTGAGCCGTCCCCCCACTATCTTCAGATTGTGTCCCCTTGTTCTTGCACATCTCTTTTTCTGAAAGATGTTATCGTCTTGGAATTTGTTGATTCCACTGAGGTACTTAAAAGTTTCTATCATGTCCCCCCTTTCCTCAAGGGTATACATATTAATCTCCTTTAGTCTCGCCTCGTATGGCTTCTCTTGCAGACCCTGCACCATTTTAGTTGCCCTCCTCTAGACATTAAAAAGGACTGAACCCAGTACTGAACCCTATGGTACCCTACTCGTAACCCCTCTTTCTTCAGAGTGGACTCCATTTACAATTACCTTCTGTGTCCTGTTGTCCAGCCAATGTTTTACCCAGGCTACCACCCTGGGACCCACTCCCAGGCTGGTTAATTTGACTATTAATCTTCTGCGTGGGACTGTGTCAAATGCCTTGTTAAGTCTAGGTGGGCCATGTCCAACGCCCCGCCCTGGTCTACTACTTTGGTCACCCAGTCAAAGAAATTGATTAGATTCGTCTGACATGACCATCCTGCTGTGAGCCCATGGTGCCTTGAGTCCTGTGCTCCACTGACCTCTAGGTACTCAACAATTCTTTCCTTCAGAAGTGATTCCATCACTTTCCCTACCACAGAGGTCAAACTGACAGGTCTGTAGTTTCCTGCCTCTGTCTTGGTCCCACTTCTGTGAAGGGGAATCACATTCGCCTTCCTCAGGTACCACACCATCCTCCCATGATTTGTTAAAAAGGGTAGTCAGTAGTGTCACTAGTTTTCTCCTTAATTCTTTTAGAATTCTGGGGTGAATTCCATCAGGCCCCATTGCTTTGTCCACCTTCAGTTTTAGGAGTGCTTTCAGAACCCTTTCTTCTGTGAAAGGGCTGGGATCGACCCCCTTATCGAGTGCTTCTGTTAATTGGATTAGGCACTTCCCCCCCCTCCTCCTCTTTTGTGAATACTGAGCAGAAGTATTCATTCAGTATCCCTGCTTTTTCACTGTTCCTCTCTGCCCACCCACCGTCAATTCTATTCAGCCTCACTATCCCTCCCTTTGTCTTTTTACACTCTCTGATATACCTATTAAAGGTTTTATCTCCCTTCCTAACCAAGTTGACTATCTTTTCCTCAGTTTGGACCTTTGCTATTCTGACTACCCTCCCTGCTTCCTTCTGCCTTAACAGGTACAGTTCTCTGTCCTGCTCCTTCTATGTTTCCTTTATGCTTCCTAAATGCTAGCTTTTTCTCCCTAACCTTCACCGCCACCTCTTTTGAGAACCATAGTGGCTTTTTCTTTCATTTTGATTTGTTTATTTGCTTCACACAACAGCTTGTTGCCTCTGTGATGGCAGTTTTGATGTTTTCCCCATTGTTGTTCTACCCCTCCTTCTAGCCTGTTTGCTAGTGCTTTTCTAAGGCACTCTCCCATCTTGTCAGTCAGCCTCCCTGAAGTCCAGAACCCTCACTTTTGTATGGCTTGACTCTGTAGCTGAGTTTATCATGAACCACACTGCTTGGTGGTCACTTGTTCCCAGATGGCTACCCGCTTCTAGATTTGAGATCCTCTCTTAGTCCCCATTTGAGAGTATGAGGTCTAGGATTGCTCCCTCATGAGTGGGTTCCAAAACTAGCTGTCTGAGGCATGCCACCTGAAGGACATCGAGAATGGCCCTGCTTTTGGATGTGGCTGCAGCAAAATGCCCCAGTTAACATCTGGCATATTAAGGTCCCCCATCAACAATATCTCCCCTTTCTATGCCATCCTAAGGATGCCTTTTATCATATCCTTGTCCATTCCCTCCCCCTGATATGGGTGTGTGTGTGTATACAACCCCTGTGTGGATTGTGGTGCCATTTCCAGTCTCTAAGGTGACCCACAGTGCCTCCTCTCCTCCCTGTTTACTCTTTTGTTCAGTTGCTTTTATCCCTTCCCTTACATAGAGAGATTCTCCTCCTCCCCCCTCTCTTCTCCCCTCCCCTCCCTGTCTCTCCTGTAGGTTGTCTACCCTGGTATGTTAACATCCCAGTCATGATTCTCTGTGTACCATGTTTCTATGACTGCTACAATATCCAGGCATCCCTCTTCCATCAAGGCCACCAGTTCAGGGAGCTTGTTGCCCAGACTACGGGCATTGGTACTCATTACCTTCCATTTCTTGATGGCATTACCCCTTTATGCCCCATCCCTGTCCTTCTTGTGTTTGTCATTTTCTCCATTTACCCCTGCCCTTCTCCCTGTCGACATCTCTGTCTTGGTGTTTACCTCACTTTGTACCCTGATTTTTCTTTTTTGGAGGGGGGCTAGGATTTCCCTGCTCCTCTCCAGTGCCTCCCCCTTGGCTAGTTTAAATACTTGCCGATGAAGCATTTAAACCTATCACCTAGGATCCTGGTTCCCCTCCTGGACAAATGCAGACCATCACGCCAATATAGGCCTGCATCCCTCCAGGTGGACCCCCAGTCCCCAATGAAGCCAAATCCCTGAGCTCTGCACTAGTTTTTCAACCACTGATTGAATCCCATGGTGTGGAACACCCTAGCCTCACCGCGCCATAGACAGGCAGCACCTCAGAGAAGGTTACCATGCGTGCTACTTGTCTTAAGGCCCCTCCCCAACTCCACAAACGCTTCCTGCACTGCTCTGATCTCTTTCATGGCCAGGCCATTTATTCCTAGGTGGACAATGACATCCAGCATCCTTCCCTGTGCAGCTGCTCCGGCGATCCTGAGGATTCACTCCCTGTCCTTCCAAGCCATGGCACCAGGCAGGCACCTTGCCTCCCTCTCCCCTTCCTCCCCCAGTTCTACCTTTCTAACAATGGAGTCCCCCACCAGGAGGAGTTTCCTTCCCCTTTGGGGTCCCATGCCACCCTCCGGTGGGTCTCCTTTGTGGAGGTTCCCAGCATCCTCCTTGGTGTCCACTGTGGGTGCCTCCATAGAGGAACCACACTTTGCCAGAACGGTATATCAATTGTGGAGAGGTACAGCTGGAGGGATGCACCTGTGTTCCACCACCCTCACCCTCCCTGAGCGCACTGTGGTCCAACTGCTCCTCTTTCTCGGCAACCTTTTCTACTTCTTCCTTGTACCAAAGAAAATGGCAGACCTGAGGCCAATCCTGGACCTCAGCCACCTGAACCTTTACATAGAGTAAAAGCGCTTTAGGGTGGTCACTCTCCAGGGACTGTCACCTCTCCTTCTATAGGGGGACTGGCTCTGCTCCCTGGATGTGCAGGATACCTATCTTCATATCCAGGTCTTTCCGGCCCACTGCCGCTTCCTCCATTTTTGCTTTCAGGGGGACAACTTTCAGTTCATGGTGTTTCTTTTTGGCCATTCCTTGGCACCACAGGTCTTGTATCAAATGCCTGGCGGTGGTGGCTGTGGCTCTGAGGAGATGGGGCTTCTATGTTTTCCCTTACCTGGATGATTGGCTGCTGACTGCTGTCTCCAGGGCCCTCTTGCTGCAGACCCTAGAAGGCATCTTTCAGCTTTTCCAGGCCCTAGGGATCACAGTCAACCTGCCAAAGTCTTGTCTCTCTCCGATCCAGTGCCTCCAATATATTGAGGTGGTCCTGGACTCGTCCCAAGGCAGGGCTTTCCTGCCGGTGGACAGAGGAAAGCGCTTAATAGCGCAGGCGCGGGTAGTATCTTCCATTCGTCAGATACCAGCCAGCGTGTTCGTCTACTTTTTGGGGCACATGGCGGCGGCTGTAGCCACAGTTCCCCTGGCCCGTCTGCATATGAGGGTTCCCCAGTGGACTCTTCGGGTCTAGTATGACCAGTGCAGTGATGACCTGAATCAGCCGGTGATGGTCTCTGACCTGGTGTGGAGGACCTTTGAGTGGTGGCAGAACCCTGTGAATCTCCTGCGAGGGGTTCCCTTCTGGGTGGTGTTCCCTCAGTAGAGTCTCGCTACAGACGCCTCAGGTCTGGCCTGGGGTGCTCACTTTGCTGACCATCAGACCCAGGGGATTTGGTCCGAGTCAGAGCAGCATCTCCACATCAGTGTACTGGAGATGCGGGCAGTTCTTTGTGCTCTGCAGGCTTTCCAGACCCACATTCTACCCGGCCCACTACTGGTACAGATGGAACCACATGTCTGTCGATACTCGCCAACTAACTGGGGGCACATCTCCCTGCTCTTTTGTTGGTGGCAACGAGAGTCTGGTACTGGGCCATCGAGCACAAACTGGAACTCTCAGCCATCCATGTTCCAGACTATCCAAGTGCCCTGACAGACAGTCTAAGCCAGGTCAAGGACTCGCGAGTAGGAACTTCTGTCCTCAGTGGTCAAAATTCTCTTCGACAGGTGGGGTCATCCAGAGTTGGACCTTTTTGCGTCCCCATTCAATGCAAAACTGCCGCTTTTTTGCTTGCTTGATCCAGGGCCTGGAGTTTTCTGGTGCAACGCGTTGTCTCTCTCCTGGAAGGGGAGGTTCCTGTACGTCTTCCCTCCCTTCCCGCTTCTGCAGAGGGTTCTTCTCAAGCTTCATGTAGAGGGGGCAGGGATGATTCTCATAGCTCCCTATTGTCTGCATCAGGTTTGGTTCCACTGCCAGCTGCTGCAGTAGGGGGAACCTCCAGTATCCTTGTCCCTGTGCACTTGCTTGCTGTCCCAGGAACAGGGCACCTTGGTCCATCCTGACGTCAAGTTTCTGCACCTACTTGTGTGACTCCTGCAGATGTAGCTATCTCCCGCTTTGTGGGTTTCTTCGAAAGTCGCTGATGTCCTGGTGACTGCCAGAAAACCTTCCACCAGAGCCACCTTTTCCATGAAGTGGAAGTGCTGCTCACCACCTGGATCCCTTAACCTGTCCGCTGAATCTGATCTTGGAGTACCTCCTCTCCCTTTCGGACTCAGGCCTGGGGTACTCCTGTCTTAAGGTGCACCTTTCCTCCATCCCTGTGTACCATGCACCTATTGAGGGCAAAGCTGTTGCCCAGCTGGAGGTATCCTGCACATTCTTGCGGGGTATCCTGCATTTGAAACCTTTCATTTGGGACCCTGTCCCTGCATGGGACTTTCTTTTTATGCTGAAAGCTCACTCTGCCTCCCTTTGAGCTGGCCACAATTTGCGAGCTGTGTTTTCTGTCATGGAAAGAGTTGATCTTACTTCGAGACGGCTCTTGCAGTAGGTAATTACATATAGGACTGATGCCTGCTGGCGTCAGGACCTGACGGAAAGATTTCTAGCTAGCAGTCTCTGGCAGGGGAAAGCCCCCACGTCAGGTGACCAACGTCATGTGGCGTCAGTATAAAGGGGCGGTCCTCTACTCCTGCCTTCCAGTTCTTTCCCGCTGTTAGCTCATGTCAGCGCCACGCGGTAAAGTTCAACACTCATTAGCTCTGTCGCTGGTAGTATTTACCGTTGCTTTGTCGATATTATTCGACTTAATCATCAGCCTTTCGTTGGTGTATGTCATCCCCTATACCCTCCAAGCACAAAAATAAGTGTGACTCGTGCATCGCCCAACTCCCATACAAGGACAGCCATTCCCAGTGCCTCTTCTGTCTGGGCCCGGACCATCAGGTAGAGAAGTGCCAGCACTGCATTAAATTTAACGCCGCCACCCGCAGACAGAGGCAGCAGTCCCTGGAGGCCCATATCCTCAAGAAGATGTCCTCCATGGAGAAGGAGTTGAAAAAGCTCCGGCAGGCGTCCACTTCCCCCGAAGGCCATCATAGGAAGGACAAGGAGAAGCATCAGGACAGGGGCTTCTCTTCCACCGCGACTCCGGCTGGAGTCGCCGTGCTCCAGGAAACGTCCCCTTCAGGAGACCACTTTGCGATGGCCATCTTGGAGGTTTCCAAGGTGGCATTAGCCCACCCATCTGGCTCATGCTCAGGCCCTTTGGGTGCCTCCGTGCTGTTAGAGGCCTCCACTCCTGGTAAAGCCATCATTGTGTGGCCTACTGGTTCGAGCGGCTCCGGTAAGCTGGACGTCAGCTCCTCAGCGCCCGCGAAGATGGTCAATAATCGCTCGACCCTTGAAGCGGCGGCACATCACTTTCCCCCGACCAGGCCGCCCTTCCCCAGCGACCTGCCTGGCGATAGCTCCCTTAAAGTCGGACATCCTCCGATGTCCGCCCCGACTCCGCTGATAAATCGAACATTGGCTGACCTGACATATGTGTGGTGGCTGAGCCGACGTCGGACCCTGTTATGTCCGCCGTTCCCAGCTCCCCACAGCCTTCACTGCCCTTTGGGGACCCTGGGTCTCCTCAGCCTGACCCCGGGGATCCCCCCCATTCCCGGGGCGGTGCAGAGGTTCCTGCTGTGCCCCTGTCAGGCCTTCCTCCCGCTGGGCTGAACGACCTGACGTCTGTTCCCCAGACACCAGCTCAGACGCTGGGCCTACCGATGCTGGGCGACATCCCTCTCCTGGATGCCACTCCAACGCTGGGCCCTCCGCCCGCCGGGCCTTCTGCTCCAGGCCCTTGGGCATCTGGTCAGGCCGTCTGCTCCGTCAGACCCTCCCGGGTATCCGGCTCCGCAGTATCAGACGCCCCAGTACCCGACGCTGGACGACCCGATGCTGCAGTACTTGGTGCCTCACTAGCCGACTCCGGGTTACCCGCTGTCGGGTTACGGATACGCACCCTATGGGTACACTCAGTATCCGTATCCCCCTCCTCCTCCTCCTCCACCGCCCTCTCAGCTGCCGGTAGACTTGAAGGAAACTTTGGCCTCCTGGTGGGCTGAGGCCAAGGCTTAGCTCACCAAAGAGGTGGAGAGTCGTCTCCCGGCGATGGTGCCGATTCCGGCTCCCATATGCCCAGATGACAGACTCCTCCACCTTCCGGATACCAGGGCGAGCTGGTTCCAGGGGCGGGAAGGACACGCTTCCCCGAGGGCTTCCTAAGGGGTCTATTCCCCCCCCACACCGGGAGAGGGAGCAGTCTTCTTCTTCCTCCTCGGACACCTTGGATGACTCCGACGGTTGTTCCAACCCGGACGATGAGCCGCGCTCTCTGACCAAACCCAGGCCTAAGACTCCTCCGACGTCTCCTCCGGAGGATCCTTCTTTCTCGGAGTTGCTGTGCAAAATCCAAGAAGTTCATGAGTGGCACTTCTTGGAGCCGGACTCACAGCACAAGAAGCTCGCTGAGCACCTGGATCTGCCCGAGACTGCTCCGACCTTGGTGCACCCTGGATTGAGCCTCATGCCGACCTTGTTTCCACCATTTGGAAGCAACTGTTGGCATTAGCCCCTCTTCCTCGGAAGATTAATAGGCTATACCAGGGTCCTAATGGTGTTGACTTCCATGGTTCTCACCCTCGACCTGACTTGGTTGTGATTAGCAACACTCATGGCCGGTCAGCTAATCCGAAGCATTTGAGCTAGTCTCCACATTACAAAGAATTCCATCTTCTGGACCAGTATGGCAAGAAGATCTGTGCTTCTTCCACTCTGGGTATTAGGGCCCTGAACTGTGTCGGTCACATGGGGGATTACCAGAAGGCGATTCTTAGTGAGGTGGAATCCAAGTTGGACCCCCTTCCTGACTCTCAGGTTAAACAGGAAGTGGCTGACCTTGTCCGTTCTGCTCATTCGGCCAGTCGGCACATGCTCCGTGCCATGTACGATGCAGTGGACATTGCTGGTAGGAGCTCGGCTTTTGTCGTAGGCTTACGGCATCATGCCTGGCTCCGTGTGTCAGGTTTTGTCCCGGAAGTGCAGTCCGCTATCCGGGAAGCACCCTTCTGGGGTTCGGTGCTGATGTCAAGGACATTATCACCGATCTGCAGGAGAAGGGGACTGCACTGAAGTCTATGGACTCCAGGTACAATCCCCCTCCAGTGCAGCGTTGTCCCTTTTGCAGGCGGAATCGGCAGAGGGCGAAACCACAGGGAAAGCGGGCCAATAAATGTTGGGCCTTTCTGGCTGCCAAGCCCCCACCACCCAAAAAAGCAGTGGGAGCTTCAGCCATAATGCTGCTCCACACCACCTGACTCCTTTTCTCTTCCAGAGGAGCCGGTAGGAGGGAGGTTTTCCTTCCACCTCCCGGGTTGGGAGAGGATAACGTTGGAATCCTGGGTGCTCCAACTCATTGCAGAGGGACACTCAATAGAGTTTCTTCAGAAACCCCCTTGATGCCCTCCCCCAAGGTCGTCGTACTCACAGGAGCATTTTCTTCTGGTCCAAGAAGAAATTTCCTCCCTTCTCTTGAAGGAGGCAATAGAGCCTGTCCCCATTCCTCTTCAGGGAATGGGGTACTATTCCCATTTCTTCCTGGTCCCGAAGGAAACTGGGGACGTGAGGCCGATTCTTGACCTCAGCTTCCTGAACTTGTTCATGGAGTACAAGAGGTTCAGGATGCTCTCATTGCAGAGCCTCTTGCCCCTTCTCTGGCTGGGACAGTGGCTGTGCACTTTGGATATGCAGGATGCTTACCTGCATATCCCTATCCTCCCTTCCCAATGCAAATAACCTGTGTTTTGCATTCCAGCAGGACCACTACCAGTTCAAGGCCCTCCCATTTAGTCTTTCCTCGGCGCCCTGGGTGTTCAGATGCCCTTCGGTGGTAGCGGCCTACCTGCGTACCCAGGGGGGTGCAGGTTTTCCCATACCTGGATGATTGGCTCCTGGCAGCCCCATCCAGGGAGGAATTCTTGCGCTTCCTTTCCCTTACCCAGCAGGTCTTTGCCTTCGTGGGTATTACCATCAACCAGGCCAAGTCCCATCTGATCCCGTCCCAGAGGCTCTAGTTTATCGGGGCAATCCTGGACACGACCTTGGGCATGGCCTTCCTGCCACCATACAGGGCAGCCACTCTCCAGGTCCAGGTCAGCCTGTTGTCCAGCTGCAGGCGGGTCAGCGCCAGGTCAGTTCTTTGCCTCCTCGGGCTAATGGCAGCTGCGATTCAGACAGTCCCTCGCGTTCGGTTCCACATGAGAATCTCTGAGTGGACACTTCGGTCTCAATGGGATCAGCTAGTAGACGACCTAGATCAACTTGTCCTGGTCTCCACTCCCATGGCTCGGGACTTGCAGTGGTGGATGGTTCAGGAGAACCTCTGCTGGGGAGTTCCCTTCGTTCTTTCTCCCTCCTCACAGATGTTGACTACGGACGCCTCCGGTGAGGGTTGGGGAGCCCATCTCGGTCCTCACAGGACCCAGAGCTCCTGGTTGAAGCTTGAGAAGTCCCTTCACATCAATGTGCTCAAACTAAGGGCAGTACTGCATGCTCTTCAGGCTCTGCATATGTATCCGTCTCCCGGTCACCCAGCTGTACAGACGGACAACATGTGTGTGGTCTGGTACATCAAATCTCAGAATCATTTGAGCTCCTTCCGAACAGAGTTTTGCAAGACCTTTGTAATCAGTGGAATCGGGGCCTAGACTAATCTGCCCTTCCAGTCTAGAGACAGAGCATCTCTTCAAAAAAATGCAGCCCTGGAGCAAGTGAGCAGAAGATGGGAAGTTTTGCATTTTGAGGGGATGCAAACAGGTCTACCTGTGGAGTTCCCCAGCGCAGGAAGATGTCGTCTACGACCCCCTGATCCAGTTCCCACTTGTGAGCTAGAGAAGATGACCGGCTGAGCCTGTCTGCCAGCATGTTCTTGACCCCCATTACGCGAGATACCGTGAGGTGAAGGTTGTGCTGCACTGCCCAATCCCAGACTCCTTTATGAAACATTACAGTTTGGACATTGCCTCTTGCCATAGAGCAGGCTTCGGGCTGGCTGTTTTGCAAGGCCTCCTTTCCTGAGGCCTTCACAACCAGAGGGTCTACTTCTGAGTAGCTCTCCTCCTCCCGTTTGCCTCTCCTTGTTCCAGACTGCTTGGGACTCAGTCCTATATGTAATTACCTACTGCAAGAGCCCTCTCGAAGTAAGGTGGTACAGTTCGTGGAACTCCCCGTGGCTAGTAGATCTTGAGAGGCTCTTGCAGTGAGTATCTTCCCACCCTCCATCCCCTAGGCTTTTTCAGCTCCTTTTCCAGGAAGGAAATATCTGCTTCTCTCTCATCTTGCCTTTTGCCTTTGTTGAGAAGAACTAGAAGGCGGGCCGTGGGGGACCGCTCCTTTATACTGATGCCGTATGACGTCTGTCACCTGACGTGGGGACGGTCCCCCGCCAGAGACTGCTAGCTAGAAATGTTTCCGTCGGGTCCTGATGCTGGCTGGCATCAGTCCTATATGTAATTACCTACTGCAAGAGTCCCTCTCAAAGATCTACTGTTACGGTATGTTCTTAATTAATTGCTATTACTTCTGCACGGAGGATTTCCGAGCTTCAGGCTCTGATGTGTAAAGAGCCTTTCTTAGTTTTTCACAAAGACAGGGTGTCTTTATGTATTAACCTTCTGCCTAAGGTGGTGTTTGAGGTCACACTAAACCAATCCATGCACCTACTTGTTTATTTCCCTGAGTATTCTAATCAGGGGGAGGCCTTACTGCATACTTTGGATGTTCATAGGGTGCTCCATTATTATGCAAATCGCAGCCAAACAGTTAGCAAGTCTGATCAGTTGTTTGTTTTGTTTGCCCCTAAGTGAGAAGGATAAGCTGTTTCGAAACAGTGTTTGTCAAAATGGTTGGCAAATTGCAGTATTTACTGTTACCGTAAGTACAACAAGCTCTTGCCTGGGGTAGTTAAGGATCGCTCCACTAAAGGTATGGGTGTCACTTGCAGCTCTGTTCATACTTTTGTCTGACACTACAGTCTGGACATTGCTTTCAGATGCAGGGCCAGTTTTGGGCTAGCTGTCCTTCAGGGCCTTTTTATGAGCCTTCTGCCTCCTCCTGGCTAACTTTTCTGTCAGTTCTGGTACTGTTTGGGACTCGCTGCTACCGATGTTGCCTGCTGCAAGAACTCCCTCAAAGTGAGATAATACAGTTACGCAAGAACTTACCATAACAGTAGACCTTCGAGAAAAGCTCTTGCAGCAGGCACGGCTTCTCCTTCACATTTATCATACTTTTCATCGGCTCTGAGGAACTGCTTTGGTTCTCCATTTTTACCTTCTGCACTGGGATCTCCGGCGGGAGAGCTGAGGTAGGTCTGGGGGACTGCCCCTTTATAGGACAGGTGGATGTCAGCGTGGCAGTCCCCCGTGATAGACTGCTAGTTAGACGTTTTCTGTGTGGTCTTGGCACGTGGCAGCTTCAGTCCTACCAGTGTTGCCTGCTGCAAGAGGTCCTCTCGAAGATCTACTATTACGGTAAGTTCTTACTTTGTGGAGATATTGACCTCGTGATTGTACATTGATGTATCAGTTCTGCAAATCAATGTAAACATCTAACAGATTTTTTTTTTTTTTGTTATAAAAACATTTTTATAATTGTTTTTCACCGTTTTTTATTGTTGGTTCATATATGTGAAACGTAAATAGCAATGACATAAAAGAAAAAAATGGAACGTATTCAAAGAGACCTGGACTCTGTAATGCATTGGGCCAGAAAATGGAGAATGCATTTCAGAGTAGAAAAGTGTGCTGTAATACATCTGAGAAAGAAAAACACGTTTCATAAGTACGAATTTGGGGAACACATACTTATGAGTACTACTAGCTGAGGTGAAGCCCCGACCACTGCACAGAGTGGGGCTTCACCTCAAAGATCCCCCTGTATGCAGCTTATTAAATAAAGCATTTCATTACCTGATCACTTGTTTAAAAAAAAAAAAAGAAAAGGAAAAAAAAAAAGAAAGCGATCCTCCGGTGCAGCTGGCATATTGAAATATGGCGCTACTCATCCCCGGGATCGCACTGGAAAGACCGCAGTATTGTGACCCTTCTTTGCCCCTGCCTGTTGTTTGCCCATATGTACGGAAGTTTTAAAATATTGGTATTTCTCATGCCCAGTGCTGTTTTGACAGAATCTGCCTAAATGCCCTGTCAACACACACAGCATTTTTCTGTCAAAACAGTGGTGGGCATGAGAAATACCAGTGTTTTAAAACTTCCGTACATATGGGCAAACAGGAAGGGCAAAGTGTGTCACGATATTGCGGTCTTTCCAGTGTGATCCGGGGGCTCATATTTCAACATGCTGGCTGCAATCAAGGATTGGGGGTGGGGGTTGGGGGTTCCAAGTGACCAGGTAATAAAATGCTTTATTTAATATGGTGCATACAGGGGGGATCTTTAAGGTGAAGCACCGATCTGTGCAGTGGTCGAGGCTTCACCTCAGCCAGTAGCACTCCTTTAAACATACATAATGTGAAAGGGACCTGGGGATAAAAATAAACAGTAAATCTGAGGTGGGAGATCTGTGTGGGGAGGGGTTCATTCTAAAGCAAGTTGAATATGGTGAAACAGAGAGAGATCCATCGAACGTAGAGACAAAGACAGTTATGTTATCACTGTATTAGGGCATACATCAAGCCTTTATTAGACTATGGCACTCAATTCTGGGCAGCGCAGAAGAAGGACATAAGTCATTGCAGGGGTGCAGAGCAGAATAACCAAATCATCTTGGATGTGAGGGAACTGACATATATGAACATACGAATGTGCCAGCAGAAACAGACCACCCGGTCTATGCAAGTCTGCTCAAGTGTGCAGCTAGCACCCCTAGTTTGCAGCTGCCGCACCCCCCCTTTGTCATCCCACTGCCACCCCCACCCTCACTCTCCCCTGTTCCCTGTCCCATGCCCTTTTGAAGCTGTTCACAGATTTACATGATACCACCCATTCTGGTAGGGCATTCCATTTTGCTACCACCTCTCTAGAAATAGTGTCTCCTCATTTCCTTCCTAAATCCCACCCCCCATTCTTAGCCCATGCCCCTGGTGACCCTCCCTCCTTAACTTAAACCCATCTGCCTTCCTTATTGATTCCTCAGATATTTGAATGTCTCTATCATGTCCCCCGTCCCTTCTATCCTCCAGGGTGTACATATTCGGTCTCCCAGCCTGCTGTCATAGTCTCTCCCCATCTATTCCACATATCATCTTTGTTGCCCTCCTCTGCAACCCCTCCAGTAGCCTGATATCACGCTTTAGGTATGGCCTCCAAAACTACACACAATACTCTAAGTGTGGCCTTACCAGTGACCTGGAGAGGGGCAAGGTCACCTTTCTTCACCTGGATGAAAAACCCCTTGCTACACACCTCAGCATTTTGTTCACTTTTACAGCCGCTTTCCTGCACTGGGCAGTGTTGTTCATGGTCCCTGTTATCATTACCCCTAGGTCTTTCTCCTCCTCCTCCTCAGTGATCCCCAACTTAACCCCTCCCAGCCAGTATTCTGTCCTTGGGTTCTTCACCCCAAAGTGCATAACCTTACACTTCTTTCCATTGAACCCCAGCTGCCACCTCTCTGACCACTCCTCTAGCTTGCTTAGGTCCCCCTGCAGCTGCTTCCATCCCTCCTCTCCATCCACCACTGCTCTGATTTTGGTGTCATCAGCGAACAGACTTAACCTTGTTCACCAGCCTGTGTGCAATGTCTGATATGAAGAGCCCAAACAATACTGGCCCCAACACAGAGCCCTGATATGGATAGACTAGGTGAGACAAAGCTTCAGACCCTGGAGTCTGGGTGATTTAAGAGAAGACATGTTATTCTGTGCAGTGTTATAAAGCGGCAGTCAAAGAAAATAAAATGCTGGGATGCATTGCCAGAGGAATGAAATCCAGAAGGGAGGAAGTCATTCTGCCATTGTACAGGTCATTGGTTAGACCACAGTTGCAGTACTGTGTGCCGTTCTGGTGCCCACATTTGAAGAAGGACGTCAAACTACTTCAGATGGTCCAGTGTAGGGCGACCAAGATGATGCAGGGCGTGGGAGACAAGCCACATAATGTGAGGCTAAGGGAGCTCAGTATGTGTTCTTTGGAAGACTGAAGAGAAAGGGGGATATGATAGAAACCTTCAAGTATCTAAAATGTATAAACAGGGTTGGAGTGGAGGACATTTTCAATTTAAAAAGGGAGGGGACCACTAGATGCCACAGTCTGAAACTTGCGAGGTGTAGATTTAAAAAGGAAATGAGGCACTTTTTCATGGAAAGGGCGGTATCAAAGTGGAATTAACTGCCTGAGGAGGTGACATCATTGAAAACAGTGGGAGCATACTTTTAACACTCATCTCTCCTGAATCCTTGGTACCGACAGAACATGGCCTACCTAGACTTTAGCAAAGCATTTGACACAGTCCCGCACAAAAGCTTAATAAACAAATTGGCCAGCCTGGGAGTGGGTCTCAGGGTGGTGGCCTGGGTAAAACACTGGCTGGACAACAGAACACAGTGGGTAGTAGTAAATGGAGTCTACAGCGGGTAGTAGTAAATGGAGTCCACAGTGAAGAAAGGAGGGTTACTAGTGGGGTACTGCAGGGTTCAGTACTGGGGCCAGTCCTTTTTAATGTCTTTATAAGTGACGTTGCAGAGGGACTGGAAGGCATGGTATGTGTCTCTGCAGATGGCACAAAGATTTGCAACAGGGTTGATAAGCAAGGTGGGGTGGAAAGGATGAAAAGGGACTTGGCAAGGTTGGAGGAATGTCAAATGTATGGCAGCTTAGATTCAATGCAGAGAAGTGCAGAGTAATGCACCTGGGAAACAAAAACCCAGGGCAAGAGTACACAGTGGGGGGTAAGATACTGACATCAACAAAAATGGAAAGGGACCTGTGGGTAGTCATATCAGATGACCTAAAGGTGGGCCAGCAATGTGAGAAGGCAGTAAGAGGGCTGGGGGGATACTGGAATGCATAGGGAGAGGCATCACCAGTAGAAAACAGGAAGTTGTTGGCCCTCTGTACAGGCAGTTGGCAAGACCACATGTGGAGTACTGTGTACAGTTCTGGAGACCCCCTCTCTGCAAAGACATAGACAGGGTGGAGGCTGTCCAGAAGAGGGCAACCAGAATGATGCAGAGTCTGCACCAGAAGACGTGAAGAAAGACTAAAGGAGCTTAAGAGGTATAGCCGCGAGGAAAGGAGGGAGAAGGGGGACATGATAGAAACTTTCAAATACCTCAAGGGAATCAACAAAGTCCAAGAGGGTAGCATATTTCAGAAAAAGAGATGTGCAAGAACAAGGGGGCATAATTTGAAGATAGGTGGGGACAGCTCAGAGGTAATGTGAGGAAGTGTTTCTTCACAGAGAGGGTTGTAGATGCATGGAGCAGTCTTCCTGAGGAGGTCATAGAGTCAAAAACAGTGGGGGAATTCAAGAATGCATGGGACAGGCATATGGCAATTCTAGTTGGAGGTAGGAGGAAGTAGGCTGTTGGTTAACTAGGATATGCAGCTTATCCGTTGGGTAGGGAAATGGGCAGACTAGGTGGGCTAAGTGGTCCTTATCTGCCGTCAAATTCTATGTTTCTATACCGGCTGTTTGGGAGCAATTTGAAACCTTTGGACGTCTGGCAGGGTACAAAATAAACAGCTCTAAAACAGAAGTACTTAAATATTTCTTCACCCCCTCCCCTGCATTAAAAACACGCTTCCTGTTCCGTTGGAATAGAGAGGAGATGCAATACTTTGGGATCAAGATACCCTCTAAACTTCTTCACTTAGAATTGATTAACTTTGAACCCCTTATCCAACAGCTCACAACAGATCTGTCCAGCTGGATGCAGTTACCTTTAGGGCTGTTAAGCTGCGTAGAAACCATACAACAAAATGTTCTCCTGCGTCTCCTTTTCTTTTCTTTTTACAGACCCTCCCCATCTTTCTTTCTAAAATGTACTTCCAAGCATGGGATAAATTCATTTCTAGATGTATATGGTGTGGCAAACCTCCTCGGATAAAATATACTTCCCTACAACTATTTAGGGACCAGGGAGGATTAAACCTACCAAATATGAAAAGATATGTGCAAGCGGCACAAATCCGAACTGTCATTTATCATTTGGCGAATAAATACCATGCTTATTGGAAATACATTGAGTCTGCCCTTAATGGACTGACTGATGTTGTCCCCTACACCTTAGGGAATCCACCACCCTGTCTCCCCCTGTGGCGATTCCCTCACTTCACTGCCGAGTTCTTTCGGCAATGGGTACATGTATTGCACTACCTGTTTTCTCCAGCTGAAAGGACCTATCTCTGCGCCTTAGCCTGTGATACTACCTTTTGCCCACTCAACTTGTCACTTCTCTCCGGAGCTGGGAGCCCTTTTGCCTCTGCTTTACGTTCCACTTAATAGGAACCACAGGCACCCATTCATTTGCACACTTGCAAGCTACCTGTAAACTTCCTCTGTTGAATACTCCTTGTATTGAGGGGAAAAAAGGCGGCTTATAGGCATTTCAAGTGCTCAAGGAGTGAAAGGGATAGAGGGGAGTATGAGCTGATGGCCAGAAGGGCGGCTAAGGCAAGGAAGGAGCAGAACCTCGCCAGGGAAATTAGGAGAGGAAATAAAGGGTTCTTTAGATACACTGGGGAAAAACGAAGGGTGAAGGGGCAGATTAGCAGGATTAAAACAGGGGAGAGATGGGCACAAGACCCGGGGAAGCAGGCTGAGGTACTAAATGAGTACTTCACCTCAGTTTTCACCAAGGAAAATAGGGGGGCTGCATCATACATGGGAGGAGATGGTGAAACTGAGGGGGGGTGGCCCTTGCCGGTCATCAGGTCTGGGGAGAGGGTGGGCCATCATTGGCAGGAGGGGAGAAGGCAAGGCAGGGGGACGAGGTAGCAGAGAGAGTGAGGGAAGCCCTCAGGGTCCCTTAAGACAGAGAAAGCACTGGGGCCAGATAAATTACATCTCAGAGTGCTGAAGGAACTGGCAGATGTCCTGGCGAAACCCCTGGCGGAGCTTTTCAGCATTTCTCTGAGGACAGGGTGGGTGCCCCAGGACTGGAAGGTAGCACATATAGTGCCTATCCACAAAGGGGGATCAAGGGAGGTGGCAGGGAACTACAGGCCCATCAGCTTGACATCGGTGGTGGGCAAGGTGATGGAGGGCATTGTCAAGGAGAGGCTATGGGGGGACCTGGAAAAGTCGGGGTGCCTGGACGATAGACAGCATGAATTTGTCCCAGGGAAATTGTCAGACAAACCTTGTGGAGTTCTATGACTGGGTGACGAGAGCCTTGGACCTGGGTAGACCGGTGGAAGTCCTCTATCTTGACTTCAGCAAGGCGTTTGACTCTGTTCCTCACGGGGGCCTGTTGAATAAGCTGGGAGAAATGGGGGTGAGGAACCAGATGATCAGATGGATAAGTGAGATGAGTCTCTTTGCAGATGACTCAAAAGTGGGGGCGGTGGTGGATGGGGAGAGGGGGGTGGCCCTACAGGGGAACCTGGAGGCTCTGGAAAGGTGGTCTAGAAAGTGGAAGCTGAGGTTTAATGCAGGGAAATACAAGGTACTGCATCTGGGACCCAGAAACCCGGGCTAAGAGTACACCCGGGATGCTACAAGTCTCAGTGGCTGAGAGGGACCAGGGGGTGGTGGTGGATGTCAAGATGAACAACTCTAAGACTTGTAGGAGGACAGCGGCCAAGGCCAACAGGATGCTGGGATGCATCGCTAGGGGGATCACCTCCAGAAGGAGGGAAGTGATACTCCCTGTATAACTGCTTGGTGAGGCCGCACCTTGAGTACTGCGTGCAGTTTTGGAGGCCACACTTAAAGAGGGACATTGAACTCCTAGAGAGGGTCCAGAGGAGGGCAACCAAAATGATCTGGGGCTTGGGGGACAGGACCTATGGAGAGAGGCTCAAAGAGCTAAATATGTACACATTGGAAGAGAGAAGGGACCGGGGACATGATAGAGGTCTTCAAGTAAATGAAGGGGTTAAATAGGGGAGACGCAGTCAAGGTGCTCTGAAGGAAGGGGGCAACTAGAGGGCATGGGTAGAAGATGGGGGGGATTCAGGAGAGAAAAGAGGAGGTGCTACTTCACTGAGAGGGTGGTGGAGCCATGTAATGTGCTGCCCAGGGGGCTGGTGGAGGCAGAGACGGTGGAGGTGTTCAAGAGGGGGTGGGACAGGTACAGGGGAAGGGTTCTAGGTGCAAAGTCCTGTGCAGTGGGAATATCCGGGACTGGGAAGGGAGAAGCCAGAGAGGACGAGGGGGGCAGCAAGATCAACTCCCAGGATGGGGGCTGACCAAACGAGCAGACACAAAAGACCGTTTGGCCTATTCTGCTGGCGTTTTAGTATGTTAGTATCTCTGCTTGAAATGGTTGCTCCAACTGTATGAGGAGACATTGTCCAAAATCGCAGAGTCTCCCTCTAACTTAGTGAAAATGGTTATTTTTCACCTTGGGGCTAGTACCCAGGACCACATAATCAGTAATCTCGAGCAGGCCTGAAGAGCATACTCACCTGACAACTTCGATTATATTAGGGATAAGTGGTCCATGGAACCTGGACAAGAGCCCGACCAAGAACCATGGCAGGTTTCTGCACTCCCGTCTTTGAAGGTTTCCTCTACCACATACTGGAGAGTATTGCCTGGAAATCCAGAGTTTGATATTTTCAAACCCAGGATACGGCTAAATTTAGTGGTCTGGAACAGGGCAGATGTTGGAGGGACTGTGGGCAGACATGGGTGGGTACTGAACATATAATCTGGTCTTGTCCGCTCCTACAATGGTACTGGCAAGAGGTAATCGTGGAAATGATGGATGTATTTGACACCCTTGAATTGTTCACCCCTGTCTTTGTCCTTACTGCGGTTCCCCCAGAAGGGCTTAAAATAAAACCCTATACAGGCTGATAACACTCTTAAGATTAATAGCTAAATAGGTGATAACTAGACTCTGGCTTTCACAAACTCCCCCAAGGAGGCCTGGAGGAAGCAGACATATGAGATGTATAATCTGGAATGGGTTTCAGCTAAACTAAGAACACGTATGTCAGCTTTTGACACTAGGTGGCATAAGTGGGTTCTATACTAATTGGACTACTCTGACTTCGTGCCCTAGAGAGGGATAAATCTGGATCGCTTGACAGTGTTACAGCATTAGGGCTAGGGAAGAGGTGTACTCATTTCTACCCCCTTCCATTCCCTATCTCTACCCCTTGGTCATCCTTCTTTCACTTTCTATATTCCTTGAACAATAGATAGACTCACCCACTACCCCATTCCCATCTTACCCCCCCTTTCAAGTACAGCATTCTCTTTATCCCTGCTATACCCCGGTTAGATACTTCATTATTCCTTTAAGGCAAAGCCGTATGTGTACAAGTAATTCTAAATTGTGTCATCTTTGAAGTATGGACAGTTTTCTTTCTTTCTTTTTTTTTTTTTTTACAACACCCGAATGTTTGACACAATGTAACATATGAACCTTCTTATACTCTAGCTTGTCAAGAGAATGCTTAGAGGCATATTGTACTAATTTGTCACAATCACTTATTGGAGCAGCTGTATTATCTGTTATGTTGTTTCAAAATAATAAACTTTTACAATTTAAAAAAAGGGAACTTTTAAAAGGGGGTGGGACAGGGTAAAAATGAGTGGCAACGGGAGGGAGGAAGGGGATTGGGGGGGTTGCTCTGGGGTGGCAAGAGGAGGGTGGGGCAGCTCCAGTTAGACTGAGCTGCAGACTTGATGGACCACTAAGTCTTTTTTCTGCTGGCAGTTTTCATGTGTTCATATGTTTGATGTCATGCGTGACCCAGAACTAGTGACAGATTCTTGGTTTCCATTTCAAGCAAGGCATCAAGACAACATGAGGGCATCCCCTTCAAATAAAGTACCAAAAGGAAATATTTCTGTATGCAGAGGGTGGTGGAAGTTTGGAACAGCCTACTGCTGAGGTGGTCATAAGTAAAGAGATCTTTAGAAGAAATGTGGATGCCTACGTGGGCACCATAACTCTGAAATACTACCACTAAATTAGTGGGGGAGTAGTTTATATAGGTCTTTGGCCTCTATCTACTCCTATCAATCTTAGTATAAAATCGGGCATGGTAAAGTATTTCCATAGTTGTCTAATTGCAGTCCATAAAATCTTCATTTGTCTTGAGTAACCCTAAATCTTCCAATGACAACCTACAAAAGCATCAGAAGATACTTTGAGAGTGATCACAGTACTCTGAAACACAAAGATTTAAAAGAAATAACTGCCTCGAATACAAAAACAGCAATACGTATTTGTATTTAACCTTTAAAAAAAATTGAAAAAAAAACTCCTTGGATGGTGTTGCCACTAAGAAATATTGAACCATTCTGGGTTTATCCACCCCCGGCACCTCTGCCTTACGTTGGTCAGTTCTGTACTCTGCAATGGGTTAGTCCTTTAGGAAATGACACTAAATGTACATTATCATGCAGTACCAGTCTTCTTTAGATTGCTGTGGATGAGTTTACCCAGTTGATGCACTCTTGTCCAGTGTCAAGGCACATTGTGAGTTACGTGTTGTTCTGTTGTTCACTGTTTGTCTTTTCCCCCCAGCTATATTACACAGTGCCGAGCATCCTAACAGACAACAGCACATAGTAAGTATTTCAGTTTTTGATATTTTTCTTTAATAGTATTCTCTCCACCCGCCTCCCGTTTGATGCCTCCAGCTCTTTTGCAAGAACTAGTGACTTTTTACTTAGCACTTAAAAGAACATCGAGAATGTTGGGAACCAAAGAAAGCCAGACAGACACTGAAGCTTCTCCGTACTTCATTTAGTCTCCCAGACATTAGCCACTTTTTTTTTTTTTATTTCCTCCAGGTCGGAGTCCCCCCCCCCCCACCAAAGTGTGCCACAAACTCGCTGACTAGAACTACGTGGAACTATTTTTCTCATGAAATGTGCGTTCATGTAAAGTGTCAGAATATTTGAAATAGGTTATAAAATGCCGCCTTGCACAAAGTCCTCAAGTTACCAGAACAGAACAAGACCCAAGAAAACTAACCCACATGACATAATGGTCACTTTTTTCTTTTGTTGCAGGGAAACAAAAAATAAATATTTGCTGCCAAGCAGTCCTTAAGTCATGGGTAAAATCCTTAAGTTGCAGGAGAAATATGTTTTGAATTGACAACTTCACAAAATATGGAATTTCATGAAGTATTGCTGCATGTCTTGGAATTTGGGGGAAACCGTTTTGGAGACTTCACGCAGCTCTGTTGCTGACCCTGTGACGGTCACTGGTGGTGATCCCATGAGACTCTGCCTGAAACTACTATTGAAGTGTGACTCTGATACACCTCTTGCACCACCAGACCAATAAATGAGAGTTCAGTGGCAATTCTTGAATCCAGGTCTCTCACTGTACTGCATCAAAGCCACTGGACTGGCCCACTTAGAGAGACATCCTCAGAATCTTATGGTGTGTTTACATTTACAGGCTGGGGACAAAGAGGGAGGACAATTGGAGTTGCGCTTCTTTGGGGACTACATAAGTTGCTCTGCCTTGTGGCTGAACCCAGGCTCAAGAGTGGACTCTTGTTGCTGCATCATGAAGCAGTCCATGGCTGAGGTAGCTGCTGATGCCAGTGCGCCTGAGAGAGGGTTGGTGGCAGCTTCAGGTGCCAGAGCGATCCTTGCAGAGGATGAGGGAGCTTGCTCCCCAGCAGGGGGCGCACTATGGACACCCAAGTTGGACACCAGCTGTGTGCTTACGCCTGGGGAGGTGCAAGGTTTGGAGAGAGAATGGGACGTAAGATCCTGGCTTCTATTAGGGGTGAAGGATGCCAGTTCACTGAATTCTGGCCTTACGTCAGGCAGCCTCGCTGCCCGTTCACTGGATCCGACGCTGGACTGGCAGACTTAGTGGCTAATGAGGCTGGGTGATTGCTGGTGACAGATGGAGGAGAGAGAGATGTGAGGGTGCAGAGAGGAGAAGAACCTAAACACAAAAAAATAAAACTTTGGGTCTGAAAACCAGGAAATAAGCATTTGTCAGTGCCGAATGTTTGCCTGCTGGTATTGGCATTGGTAGTGCAGGAGTTAGAGGGATGCATAATAGGAATGGCAGTGAAGTAGTGAACTAACGCCAACCCCCACTCCTACCCTGCAGAGACTGACAGGCATTGGAGTGTGCCTTTGGGTCGGCCATAACGCTCATGCAATCCCACCTCACCCCACCTTGTGGACAGTGGCAGGTGTCACGGTGTGCCTTGGGGTCTTCAGCTCTTACGCTCACCCCATTCCATAAGGAAATAAGGTGAGATGGGCGCAGTATAGGAGAATGGGGTGAACGTTAGGGCCAAAGACCTCAAGGCACACCTCAGTGCTAGTCAGTGACTGTAGGGTGGGGGTGGAATGGCGTGAGCATTACGTCCGACAACCCCAAGCCACACCCTTGATGCCTATCAGTCTGTACAGGGTGGGGCGTTAACAGTTGGAAACCCTAATGCCCCGGGTGTTTGTTGGTATTTTCATTCAAAATTTTCAACATGGGCTTTTGGAACCTCCCCTCATGAACAGTGGCGCTGAGATTTCATTAATCTGTTCCAAAGCTTGAATTCGCACAGTGACTGCACCATTCTGTGCCACAGGTGCAAAAACACTTTTTGGGCAGGATGCAAAAAATGACAGCTGTACTGTTCAGAAGGAGGTGTGCAAAATGGGCAATGCTGAAAATTTTGAGTGGGAATATTACAAATTTGTAAAGTTATGAGTGTGCGTGGAAACTGCGCAATGCACGCTTGTAACAAAGTCATTTTATGAACGTTTGTCACCAAATTTTCAACATAGGCATATTAGGACCTCTGCTCATGAACAGTGTCACTGTGATTTTCTTAATCTGTCCCGAACACTGATTTCCGACAGCGACCGCACTATTCTGTGCCGGAAGTGCGGCAGCATTTCAGCCAGAATGTGAAAAATGACAGCTGTGCTGTTCATAAGGAGGTGTGGAAAAATGCCAGTGTTGAAAATCTGGAGTGAAAATATTACAAATTCATGAAGTTATGAGGGTGCGTGGAAACTGCGCAATGCATGCTCGTAACTCAGTCATTTTTGGGAATTTTTTCACCAGATTTGCAATATAGGCTTCTTGTGAGCCCACCTCATGAACAATGACACCGTCGTTTCATTATTCGGTCCTGAAAGGTGATTCCACGCAGTGACTGTGAAATCACCTTTCGAGACCAAATAACACCATGACAGTGACAGTTCATGGGGGGGGGGGGTCCCCAAGAACCCCGTGTTGAAAATTTGGTGCCAAAAGTTGAAAAAATGGCTGAGATATCCACATAAGTTGGAAAAAAAACAAATTACGTCATTATACAGCTTGCTGGCATTTCTTCAGTTCGCGGTCGGCTTTGAAGAGTGCAGACGTGTTCCTGGACCACTGAAGATCATCGCTCCGGGCTCCAGAGGTAAATATGGGGTGAGGGGCTATGAGGAGGTGGGGTGGGCAGAGGATACGTGCAGGTTGGGGGAGGGGGCAAGGGACTCAACGAGGGACTGCTTTCCCTTTAACAAGAATTTAAAAAAAAAAAAGACACTGGGACGCTTTTGGTTCGCTGGGGTGGGCTCCCAGCATGCCACCTGGATGTTTGGGGGGAAGGGCCAACAGGGATTGGATACCCCTGTCGGGCATACAGTGTGCTGAGGGAGGAGTGCATGAGCATGCTGGGGTGGGCTCCCAGTGTGCTACCTGCGTGTTTGGTTGGGGACTGGAGCCAACGGGGATTGGGCACTCCTGCTTGGCCATACAATGTACTGGGGGAGAGTGCATGAGCCAGGGGATTGGGCACCCCTCTGCACACAACAATTGGGAGGCATCATCCGACAGGGATTGGGCTACCCGTTGGCAAACTGGGGAGGGCATGCCGACAGGGGTTTGCACCCTGTCGGCTTATATGCATGGAGAGAGGTGGTGGCTGTCCGGCTTCGTGGGAACTGTGAGAGGCCGACTGAGAAGCCGCCGCCATATTGGTCTGAAATGGGACACCAGACAATGCAGCTGTAATTGGCTGCTGCAGTCGGGGACTGCCCTGCAAACACAGCTGATTGTTTAATGACGGGACGCTCCCTGATTGCAGCGGCCAGTTTCTTTGAAGGTTGTGGCAAGCTACAGTACTGCTGTCATGGACAGCGTGATTTTCTATTGGTGCCACACAGACCAGCCCCAAAATGGGCTGTTGACATTGGCAACCACACTGCCGAGCATCCACAACTCGCTACTGAAGCAAGCTGCCGCAATATGTTTCTTGCACATGCGTGTAAGCAAACATAAAAACCTATGAACCTATACCAGCAGTTAAAACTGCTGAACCATTTCAGCTCCTCAGCTGGAGTGGAAATTTCCACCAAAACAGGTGACTTTTCTGGAGGTCTGTCACAAAGCTTGTGATGAAACTTTAGAAATTTCTCCCAGCACAAATAACAGTTAAAACACTCCCAGGGGATGGTCATCTGATTTGTGTGGAGCAGATGATAAATCCCTTCCATCATGTCTTATTTCTCAATTATAAAATGTCTCCGTTGTGTAACAGTTTTCACTGACTACTGACATGGACTGTATTCGAACCAGTGACCTAGAGGTGAAAGGCTCTGTTCCCCACAGTCATCCCACTGAGCCAGCCACCCATTTTCCCCACTCCACCCTAATTAAGGGGAAACATCTGAGCAAAAAACATTTTGGTATCCTAAGAATATATGTGGGGGGGAGAGCATTCTTAGAGTGAGTTAACCCCATACTTGAAGTGACCATGGTTCTGCTCACTGTAATATGCATTCTTAAATTCTTACACATGATCCAGTGTTCAGGGGGGACTGAAGACTTCTGACCAATTGCACGTGCACACACACACACACACACACACACACACACACACACACACACACACACACATATATACACACACATGGTCTAGTCGTTTGAGAACTGAACTGCGAACCAGGAAACCAAGGTTCAAAGCTCACCATTGCTCCTGGCTCACTGTATAGCCCTGAGCATGCTGTTTGACATCCCAGCTTTCAGTCATCCTAGCTGTAATGAAAATGGTACAATTTAGGATGAGATGTGCCATTTTGATACATAATAGTACTTGCGGCAAACTAATGGCTTCATACAATGACTTGGCAGACTGATAGACTTAGAAAATGCTGGGAGGTAATTCAGGTCAGATGTCAGTCACTCATGTGGGCCACTTTATGAGGGAGGAGGGTGTCAAATGTGCTTGGAGAAGACGCTCCAGATTGTGGAAGGTGATAACATTTGACATGGATTAAATGTATGTTTTTTTTTTTTTTTTAATTTTTTGTACTCCCTGTCTCTGCGCACTGTCTCCACTCCTTCGGGAGATGCAATGTGGTATCCCTGCACACTGCCTACCTGAACTCCGGACTGGTCCCCATGGAGCCTTGGCTGTACTCCCCAGGCGGGTACAGGGCAAGGCAGTACGCCCCGATGCTTCAGTATTTCGTCAGACCTCCTCGGGCAGTCAGGTAGGCGCGTGGGCAATCTGAGTCTCTGCATACAGTGCTCCTTCATCTAGGAGACTGTGCACTGTTTTTCCCTATTTGGGGGAGTGGCTCAAACCCAACATCATGGCCTCACTACCAGCGTAGCCACTCCCCATCCCCTTGCTGCCAACTCAACGCTCGCTGAACCTCGGACCTCCGCCCAGAGGCCAGCCAGCGTCGAGCACTAGCCCCCTCTCAAGAGAGAGAGCAGTCCATGGATGCTCAGTCCTCTCTCCCTGCCGACCCCAACGGCCCTGGCTCGCTTCCTAACTCCGTCGCTGGCTGGCGTGAGGTGTGCATCCAGCGCCTCAACCCTCAAGCGCCACTGGTCGGGCAAATGTTATTTTTTGTAATGATTTAGGTTTCTTTCTTGTCAGAGCACAAGGTTTTTTATGTTTGCTTGCGCACGCAGCGCACAAGAAACCTACTGAGATAGAGCATTGCAGAGGTGTGGCAGTGGTGTGGCCAATGCAGCGGATGCTTTAATGGGCGCATCCCTTGGCCACCAGTTAATGCTGAAGCTGCTGATGATGGCAGTTTCAGAGCGAGCGCCACACTTGGAAAAACTCTGCCACTGCAATCAGGGACAGTTTCGTCATTGCAGCGGCAGTCCCCCCTTCCTCCCAACCAAGCACACAGCAGGACAACAGATTTAAATGTTAGCTCTCTCCCATTGCTGCTGCCTGCCCTGCACCCCACGTTCCCCATCCCACCGGCATATTGCAGCAGCTCCCCACAACCAGGCACACAGCAGGACAACAAATTTAAATGTTGGTTCCCTCCACTGCTACTGCCTGCCCCCCCCTCCATTCTCCGACCCCTGCCACATCGGGTGCTCAGTCCCAGTGTCCACATGTATCCCCTCTCCATTAATGTGGCACTGGGAGCCCACCCAGTGTGCCAAAAAGACTCTTTAAAGTTTCCGACACGAGATGCCACTCCCAGTGTCGGATGCACTGCCCCCACACCCCTATGTTCTCAGTCGACCTCAAAGTGCCCAATCCCCAGGTTGGCATTGATTCCACCCTCCAGTACTCTGACACACTGGAAGCCCACCCCAGTGTGCAAAATCCGTTTGTTAATATTTCATCTGTAAAAAAGAAAACAGTCCCTAGCGTTTTTTTTTTTTTTTAACCTGAAAAAAAGGTCCCTCATCGTTCCCGCCCCCAACTCTCACCCTCCCTCTGCACCCTACCTCCCTGCCCCTCACCCATACTTACCTCCGGAAGTCAGGAGCAGCGATCTTCTGTGGAGCAGGAACACGTCTGCACTCTTCAAAAACAACGGGAACTACAGAAATGACTGCAAGCCCTAAGTGGCAGTCATTGGGTGAGGGATCAACTTAAGTTGATATCTCAGCCAGTTTTGGTCCCAAATTTTCAACATGGGGTTCTTGTGACCCCACCTCATGAACACTGGCACTGTCACTTTGTTTCTTGGTCCCGAAAGGTGATTTTGCGGTCGCTGCGCAGAATCACCTTTTGGGATCATTTAACGAAACTACAGTGCCACAGTTCATGAGGTGGGGTCCCAGAAAGTTCTTGTTGAAAATTTGGTGAAAACATTCCAAAAAATGACTGCGCTAAGAGCATGCATTGCACAGTTTCTTCGCACATGTAACTTTGCCACTTTTTCATATTTTCACTCCAGATTTTCAACATTTCCATTTCTTCACACCTTCTCACGAACAGTACAGCTGTCATTTTTCACATCCTGCCCGAAATGCGTTTTTGCACCTGTGGTGCCGAATGACACACTCGCTGTGCAAAATCACCTTTTGGGGATTGAGTAACAAAGTGATACTATCACTGTTCATGAGGTGGGGTCCCAAAAAGGCCATGTTGAAAATTTGGAGTAAAAATACCAACAAACACCCGGGATGTTAGAGTTTCTAACCGTAACGCCCACCCTGTACAGACTGACAGGCGTCTGGGGTGTGATATGGGGTCATCGGCTGTAATGCTCATGCCATTCCACCCCCACCCTGCAGCAACTAACAGGCATCGAGGTGTGCGTTGGTTTCTTTGGCCCTAATATTCACCCCCATTCTCCTATACTGTACCCATCTCGGCTTATTTCCTTATGGAATGGGGAAAGCGTAAGGGCCGAAGACCTCAAGGCACACTGCGACACCTGTCTGTGTCTGCAGGGTGGGGTGAGGTGGAATGGCGTGAGTGTTATGACCGATGACCCAAAGACACACCCCCAACGCCTGTCAGTCTCTGCGGGGTTGGGGTTGGTATTACTTCAGTACTTCATTGCAATTCCTATTCTGCATCTCTCCAACTCCTGCATAACCAATGGCAATACCAGCAAGCAAACATTCGCCATTGACAAATACTTGTCTTTGATGTGCGTGGTTAGACTGTGAAGGTTTTACTCTATAAAACTGTGAGGTTCTGAGACCGACTCAGAAGGGAGTCAGCGTGTTGCATACTCACAGGCTCCTGGGGTTTGGAGACCTAAGGACAGTGACAATTTGGGTTCTTTGAAGGCAAAAGACTGATCTTTGAGAATATCTTATTCAACAGTTTGGGTTCTTTGAAGGCAAAAGTCTGATCTTCGAGAATATTTTATTCATCTGGCCACACCTATAGAACTATAGCTGTCAGGCACTAGGACCACATGTAAACTTTTTGCAAGCGGTCCTCTAGGGGCCGCTCATGATGACTTCTTACATTAGCTCTTCCTATATAAACGTGGGTGGCCCTCTCCCTCCTCATTTCTTTTCCCTCTATGTCAGCTATACTCGTTGGACCCTGCCATGGAAATGCTGTTGCTGAAATCACCATTGTCTTCTTTTTCATAATTATTCACTTTTTAAAAGTGATTTTCGGTGGCGTGTATGTTGGCTTCAGAGCCATTGCCATTGAAACTGTTTTGATATTGCAAGTGCGACGAGAAGATTTATTGCAAAGTCTCGCACGATGATTGTGTGTGCTGTCTCAGCCTGAACCATAACATTAAGGCATACCCGATTTGTAAGGGCTTTAGTTACGGCCACCCAGTGATGCAGAAAAGGCACTTTAGAGAAACACCTTTCAAAGCAGTGCTTAGCCCGAGTGGAGAAGGAGCTCCACCAGGAAATCCCCGACACATCGCTAGCCCACTCCTCAGGATCTAAGGCCTCCAAGTCATGAGAGAAAAATGTCTGGGTCTTATCACCACAAGCACAGGGAGAGGCAGAAGGAAAAAGCAAGGATCTCCCCAGTGTACCCTAGGTTGGCCATACATTCAGGTACGACCCCTTCTGGACAGTTGACCCCTCCAGTGGCGACGCAGCCCGCCGCCCAGACTATCAACATGGCTGTGTCGGCTTTTGGTGCCTATGGACCTATTTAGGCTGGTGTGTCGATGTCGAGGCCCTTGCCTCCCCCGTTGACTTCTGCCGGCATTCTCGTCGACTACACAGTCACCGATGTTCAGGTGGTTCTCTTGTCCTTTACAGACATCCTCAAACTCCTGTTACCTCTCCTCCATCAATGAGCTTTCCATTGACCAGGTCAGTGCAACAAACCCCAGCAGCGATGCCTGCCAAGACGATGCGCCAGGTACCTTTCACGCTGTCAACGGCTTCCCCATCTCCATCATTTTGTCCTCCTGACCACATCGACAAAGACCAGGAGTATAATCCAGAGCTTATTCTGGTAGAGGAGGAGGATGAAGGAAAGGAATATGTGGAACCCTATGGTAGAACCTGTTCCGCAGTGTCTACTGGGAGTAAAGACTCTGTTACTTCTGCTCAAAGACTTTCAGAGCTTCAGGATCTAATAAGTGAACCTCCTCTATCAAAGGTGATGTCTGCGTTTACTTTGAATCAAACCATCCACTTGCCAGTATTTTTTCTTGAGCATGCCATTCCAGAGGAAGCATTGCTCCATACTTATGATGTGCATAGAATACTCTGGTACTGTATACACCATACATAGGACTGCAGGAAGTCCTCACAGCTTTCTGTTTCCTTCACCCCAGGAAAGAGGGTGGTCCTGTTTCTAAACAATGCTAGTTCAAATGGTTGGCCAACTGGATTACTTTCTGTTACAGGAAGTACGGTAAGGACCTTCCTGGTGTTGTCCATGGCTTCTTGACTAGAGGCATGGCCACCCGTCTTAAAGAAATGTCTGCTGCTGAGATTTGCACAGCTGCCACCTGGAGTACTATCCGCACCTTCACTAAACATTACAGTCTGGACATTGCCTCAAGGAAAAGGGCAGGCTTTGGCATAGCTGTGCTTCAAGGCCTTTTTTCATAGGCCAGTAGGCTCCAGCCACCCAGACTGTGTGTGTGTCAGTACTGCATGGTACTCGTTCCCTAGATGTGGCCTGATGAAAGAGAGATCCTTGAAGAGGACAGAACAGTTACCATAACAGCAGATCTTTGAGAGAATCTCTCTCTTCAGGCCATGCCGTCCCACCCTCCATTCCCCTTGCATCCTGAGGGCTCCTTCTCCATAGGGCTTTGCCAGGTGTTCTCTGTCTTGGTTGGTCAGCAGAGCCATAGTGCCCCTCCTGGTTCCCTATGGGGAGGTCCTCTGAACACGATCTCCGACGGGGAACTGAGGAGGGAAAGGGCTGCCCACGTTTATATAGGAAGAACCGACATAGGATGTCATTGTGGGCAGCTCCTAGTGGACTGCTTGCAAAAAGTTTCCATGTGGTCCTAGTGCTTGACGGCTATAGTTCCATAGATGTGGCCCGATGAGAGATTCTCTCGAAGATCTACTGTTACGGTAAGTATGTAACTGTTCTTTTCTTGTCCATATGTCTTTCTGTAAGTTTTTACCTATCAGTAAGCTGAGTGAGCTTTTTGCGGTTTAAAACGATTTATTTTTCCATCTTTTTCCTGTAAGCACTTTATTCTGTTTTGTCCCATGTGTAAATATATTGTGTAAAGTAGTTGCTAATTAACACAATATACAGACTGGACGTGCATTTCACATAAAAAGAGTATAGTCTGTGAATCTCTGGGGTAACAGCCATTCTGAAGAGGCATGCTAAATCTGGTGTAAAAAATCTTTATAAACATACTCCTGATGCAGGGAAGGGAGTGGTGTGAATTTTGATAAAAACAGAATGCGCACTTCTCCTGGGGTTCGAGCAGTCTGCCTTGGCTTGATCCAGGGGGATTGGTGACTTGGCTCAGAAAGTCCAAGTGTCCGGGGTATGACACCTTTACACAGGCTCGAGTGTGGGCGCAAGGACACGGTGAGGACTGGACACAGGTGAAGGTCTGCAACAGGGGTGCTGGATGGGCCATGGACATGTGGGTTTGTCACAGTACTGATAACGCCATTTTATTTTTAGTAAGACGTTTAAAGAGCTGTGAGAAATGTTTCTCTGTTTTTTTTTTCAGTAAAATCTGCACATGGGCTGTTATCAAGGTTCACAACGTTTTGCTGCACATACAGTAAGTCTTCTCCTCTTCTACCTCTTTGCACTCACTTTGAAGACTGTCTGTATCCTCCCACTCATGACACCAGTAACTAGGGTGCCAGAGCAAACCCAAGGTGCTGTGGCTGGCGGGGAGGGGAGTAACCCAGTGGAAGTTCACCGTCTCTGCGGCTGGGAGCTGTCTGACCACCGCAGGAATGCTTCCTGATGGATCTTAAGGGAGTAGGTTTGTGTTACCTGCTCAGAAAAAAAAGAAACCATTCCCATTTCCAGCTTGGAATAAGGAGTGGTTTTGTTATAGCTGTAGGGATGCCGTGTATGCCATGGCTTGCAAGTTGATGTTTGTTTTGGGGAGGCTGTCATTCTGGGCCCTGAGCAGTGATTTTGGTTGCTTCCTCTGCCTGTTTTTAACACCTGCTGATGTGATAATCTGATTGTTATGCTCTGTTTGCGTTAAAGATGGTGCTCCTACCAGGGAAGTGGGCTTGGCATGTAATCCCATGCATGAGCTGGCTGGGCATGTTAGTTGTGAGATCCCATACTGCAGTTGGCTGGGTGTGCGAACCATGTAATCCCTTCCAGAATTTGGTTGGGTGTGCAAGCCATGTATCCCCATGCTGGAGCGGGCTCGGTGTGTGAGCCATGGAATCTTCATGCTGGAGCTGGCTCGGTGTGTGAGCCATGGAATCCCCATGCTGGAGCTGGCTCAGTGTGTGTGAGCCATGTATCCCCATGCTGGAGCGGGCTCGGTGTGCAAGCCATGTATCCCCATGCTGGAGCAGGCTCGGTGTGTGAGCCATGGAATCCTCATGCTGGAGCGGGCTCGGTGTGCAAGCCATGTATCCCCATGCTGGAGCAGGCTCGGTGTGTGAGCCATGGAATCCTCATGCTGGAGTTTTTTGGGTGCGTGAGCCATGGAATCCCTGTGCTGGAACTGGCTCGGTGGATGCTTTATTTATAAAGTGCCCCTTCTTGGCAGCATGGAGCACTGTACAATTGTAAATAAAATCAGGTACAACAAAAGCATATTCAAAATCACATTACAGAGCGTATAAAACCTAGAATCATGATCTATCTACCTTACATAACAAGACAGTCAGTAAAAATATAACCTTTCAGCAACTATAAGAAATTAAATGCCTGGTTAAATAAAAATGTATTGAGCCCTCTTTTAAAGGTTTCCACCGAGGGTGCATCTCTCAGATAACCTGGCAGCGAATTCCATAGGGCTGCTGTGGCAACAGAGAAAGCACAATCTCCCAGCTGCCACAACCTAGCCATGGGGCCCACCAACAGGCATCCCATGGAGGAACAGAGAGAGCAAACAGGCCAGTGAGAACTAGGAGGTCTTGTAGGTAGTCTGGCCCCCAGCCGTGCAAGGCTTTATAGGTCAGTAATAAAACCCTGAAGGCAATCCTCCACCTTATCGGCAGCCAGTGCAGCCTGTGGAGAACTGGCATAATATGATCAAATCTTGATGTGTCCATTAACAGCCTGGCCGATGCGTTCTGCACCAGCTGCAGACAGTGGAGATTGCCTTCCAACAGCTCTAGGTACAAAGCATTGCAGCAGTCAAACCTCAGCTTGACAAAGGCATGTATTAGGATGGCAAGGTCATAAGGTGGTATCGGGGCATGGATCTGGGCACAGGTAGTTGCAGTGCAGAAGTTTGTTCAAGTTTAATTTCCACAGACCAAAAAAAGGGAAAACTTAGGGGACACAAAGAGACAGTGCCCTGGCACTTTGCTGGTGAAAGTTTCGTCGGGGTGGGCTCCTCTCTCTGAAGCGCCTCCTTTTATACCCGCTGCTTGGCCACCATGTGTAACCTAAATGGTCAGCGGTTTATATGTGATACTGTGCCTGGGCGAGTGGTTGCCAGGAGGATGAGAGCTCAGACCCTGTTTAAAAAAAAAAAAAAAAAAAAAAAAAATGAACCAGTAGTGTACAAAATAACAATTTGTATCATTTTTATAATAAAGAAAATATTTTAGGAGAAAATTGATTAATCATATAGGGCTAATGCACTTTTTATACAGTACAGCTATTTGACCAAAAAGAGGGATGAAAATTGCTTGCTTGCTTGAACCAGTGGCCAGATTACCATTTGGACTGGACTCACCTTTCTGTAAAATTCATCACACCTATTTTTGTGTATATAACATGGGGATCTGCTTCATCTGTTAGTATACTGTATCTGGAGCCGAAAAGAAAAGAAAAGATTTTACTGTTATTCTTACGGTTAAACCGTGCATTTTTATTTGACAGTGCTGCTTTAATAAAAATTATTGCTGCATAAAGTTGAACTCTGGGAACAAAGTATTTAATTTTGATAAGATACAGAATGCTATTAGAAGATTTTGCAACTGGTAATGAGTCTGAACTGATCAGCTGTATTAAAGACTCGGAGTGTGTGTGTGTGTGTGTGTGTGTGTGTGTGATTTTTATGTTGGTTAATTGTCAGCTAGGAGTTATTTCATTCACCCTTGACCTACAAAAAAAAGCTGAAGATCCCACAATTTGATATTTTGTTCCCCGAGTTTGACTTTATGCAGTAATAGTTCAGCATTCTTAAATATAAAACGCATTGTTAAATAATAAGAATAACAGTAAACTGTTTTCTTTTCACTCTTTCAGTTCCAGGTACCGTGTACTAACTGATGAAGCAGATCCCCGTATTTTATATACAAAAATAAGTGTGAATTTTACAGAAGGGTGATCACAGTTCCCAAGTGTTCTTCTGACCATTGATTCAAGCAAGAAATGTTCATTCCTCTCTCTCTCTCTCTCTCTCTCTCTCTGACCAAATAGCTGTATATTAAGTCCTGCCAGTTTTAACCCATGCCAACAAAATATTGTCTTTGTTATTAAAATTTTAAAGTCTGAACACCATTTTGATATAATTGATATTTTGTTCACTATTGGTGATTTTGTGTTTTTTTTTTTTTTTTTTGAGTTCTCATCTCCTCCTGGCAGCCACTAGCCTAGGCACAGTATCACATGTAAACTGCTGACCATTTAGGTTATAGACTGTAGCCAAATAGGTGGCATGAAAGGAGGGGCTTTAGAATAATTTTTAATTTTTTTATTTTTATTTATTTTGAAAGTTGGATTTACAACCTTTGAGTCAGGGACTTATTTACAAAGGCACCTTATCGCAGGGAGGGTAGACATGGTTACAGTGTGAGATACAACAGTGGTAACATACAGGTGCAATACAGATAACAAAAAGAACACAATATAACAGTGTTTAGAAATAGAGGCCTGCCCCTTGGCAAAACTCTTTTACGAGTGAAATACCGTGGAACCGTCTTGTTTGTGTCCTCTGTAAGTTTTGCCATTTTTGTTTTCTGTGGAAATTAAACTTTTTTTTTTTTTAGTTGTTTAACCAGGTATAGCACACTAAGCTGAAAACTTTTTTACATGAGCGACCTGGGAGCACAAGGAGGTTAAGTGACTTGCTCAGGGTCACACAGTATGCAAGTGGAAGCTGTGGGATTCAAACCCAGGTCTGGTCTGCTGGATGTCACCAAATTTGCAGCTCAGAGCCTTAGACCACTGCGCTATACTGCCTAAACTTGAACGACTTTTGCACTGCAGCTACTTTTTCAAGTGTGTTATTACAAAACACTCTGCAGACAGAAGCTTGTCAGCCTTGTGCTGTCCCTTTAGTGGGACATTGTATACTTCTGAGCTTAGCTACTCCACGACAGCACTGATTTTACCAACACTGCTAAAGTGTGGGTCCACTCTGTCTTGACTGTCCATGAGGTCTAGAGAAAGCCAAAAGTTAAAACCTAGGGTGCCGTAGATCATGTAGGATCTGTAGCAAAAAATGAAGATTAACAAAAATGGACAGACTGGGTGGGTCCTGCAGCCCTTACCTGTTGTCACATTTTATGTTTCTGTGGGATGTCCACCATGGTGTCACCCCAGCCTGATGGCATTCAGACCTGCGGTTGGGCTCCTAAAGACGTACAGCTTGCCCCTCAGTGACATCACTCTCTGTATTAATATTCCATGAAATAGCTGCTGCCTTAATTTCAATCTACAGATAATTTAGATGGTCCTCCTGACATCTACAAATAAACCCAATACCTTGATTGAAAGATCTTTTAATTGGCTTCCAAAATGCAAGTGACCCCTGCAGTGCTCTTCCCCATTAATATGCAGCTTGCACATTACTGAAGAAATTTCATTCAGGACTACAAGAAATGTTCCTAATATTTCAAGGTCTTTACTGTTCAGCGTCCCTAATATACTTGCCACCATGGGTTTAAAAATCAGAGGCCATGCCTTATTGCCAACCTGGTATTTTATGAGAGTGTGCGTGCCTTATTGGAAAAAAACATCTGTGGATCTAGTTTATTTTGATTCATGTAAGGCTTTTGACGGGGTCCCTCACCTAACATGGATTGATAAAATGTATAGAATGGGAATTAGTGAAACTCTCACCAATTAGACCCGTGCTTGGCTAAGTGATAGAGCCCAGATTGTGAGAATTAGAGGTTTTCCATCGACCAAGGTTCATGTTACTAGTGGGGTATCCCAAGGATCCATACTGGGTCCTGCATTGTTTTCCTTCTTTATTTCAGATTTTAAATAAATTTAGATTTGCTGACGACACTAAAAGTGCCGCAGAGGTAAGTACAGACCTGGGGAAAGTAGCCCTACAGAAAAATCTTGGCAAACTTGAATGTTGGGCTTCCATTAATGGTATGAATTTTAATGCTGATAAATGTGTAGTTATGCATCTTAGGTCTAAGAAGACATGTAATTTGTATAAATTAGACAGTAAAGTCCTGAAAGCTTCTAATTGTGAGAAAGATCTTGGTGTATTAATCAGTAATGATATGAAATTTGGTAAACGTACTGAGATAGCCATAAACGCTAATAGGATTATTGGTTGCATTAAAAGAACTTTCACCTCTAGAAGTAGTGATTGTATTATATCATTATATCAAGCTTATGTCCACCCTCATTTTGATTACTGTTCTCCGGTATGGAATCCTCCCTTGCGAAAAGACTCGAATAAACTAGGTGTACAGAGAAGAATTACTCGTATGATCAGTGGGCTTTAGAATAAGAACTATGACAGTAGACTTGGAACACTTAAACTCTCACCATTGGAACTAAGGAGAACAAGGGTAACCAATTATTGATGTTTAAAATAACAAAAGACAGTGCTCTTATGTCAGATCTTGGCTTCAAAATTAACATGAGGAATTTTTCCCTAAGAAGTCATGTAAATCAGCTTATGTTATCCAACTCCAGGAGTAACTTCTTTATGCAAAGAATTATAACCTTATGGAATCAACTACCAAAGGTGGTTGTAGAAGTAGGTTCTTTTGCCTGTTTTAAATCTAAATTAGATCAGTACTTATTCAATTGGCAAGGCTGGGTATAACCCACTTCTGGGAGATGTACATCAGTGGGCTTTTTTGCCTTCTGTGCATCTAATTTGACCTAGTATGAGACCCAGTATAATATTCAAGTTTCACTGTAGTTGCAAAGACTTTTTTGCCAGACCGTATGCAATATTACACCTTTCAGTTATTCATTTCTTGTGCTTTTTTCCTCCCCATTTTGCAGGGGGACAATGACGACCTCCTACTTGTCCCATGTGGAACAGGTGTCCTTTGATGTCTACGAGTATGTAGACTGCCGAAGCAATACAACTACTCCACGACCAGTCTTCACTCCGCCAGAAACCTAGAAGGAAGACTAGCTCAATCTCCATCATTACCAAAGAATGACCTGGTCAGTCTTTTTGTGTTGTTGTTGGATGAGCAAGAAGATTACACGTCATGTCAGCGTGAAAAAGCCTAGGGATATAAAATAAAACTTGTCTCTCTGGAGGGACTGTGTTTGAAATCGGATACTTGAGGATGACAAAAAGATGTGATTATGAAGATGTATGATCAAATGACTTCCAGAATATTTTGATATTAAGAAGTGGTCACCTTGCACATTACTGTGCTTTTCTTTATGTATGTCACTTAAGATTACATGCTGTTGACATCAGACATAACCTACAGTAACAGTAGGATAATGGACTCTAGCATTTTGTTTTTTCTTTATCCAGATTCAGAATTATACACATTTCAAATCTGTTGTTGCACTATCAGATGGTAACTTTTTTTGGCTGCATGTATTTTTATTAATTAAACATAGGTAGAATTACCTGAGGTCATGGAGGTAATATCAGTTTAAGTAAGTTGTTGCTCATAAAGACATGGAGGGGTGCCCTTACTTTGGTAATTGAATGTTACGTAACATGTAGTTGAAGAGACCCAACGTGAGCCAGTATACAGTACTGTGTCAAGTTTAGGTTGTGGTGTTCGATGATTTCAGAGGACCAAGTGATCATCCCGGAAGAGGCATTGATCTTGAATTTAATTTGCTCACTCTTGCTAGATGCTTAGAAGAGTGGTCTATAACTGATTAATTTGATGATGCTGACTGACATTTTGAGATCCGCACATGGCTAAAGTTGTCTTGCAAGAAGGTGAAACTGACTTTAAATAATGACTGTTGAGACCAAATTGCACCAAGTTGCACTTTACCCCAAAGTTATAGGTACTGGGTATTGCGTATGGTCAGGCAACCTGCTCTTTTCCCCAGATTGATTTGGGTTGCTTGTTATTCAGATTTGGGGCCTTGGGTCAACGTTTCTTGTCTGGATTCTCTTTTGATAGAGAGACTGTTCTGTTTCTGCTCTAGATGCAATTTATTATTCTGCTTTGGCAGAGTCATTTTGTGTGGCATCCTGCAGAGTAAACTCATCAACAAGCATTTGGAGTCTGCCTAATGATGTTAAGTGTATGACTTTAGTCCGCTTGTCACACTGTTAAGTACAGTGACTGTGACAGTAGAATCAGTGAACTCCAAATTGACATATGCTCGACACATACACACTTGCACATGCATTTACCTTTGGATACACTCCCAGATGCACATGCACACACACACACACGTACACATGTGTATACACATTCATGAAATTTAGCACAGTTGGTCGTCTGTTTTCACCTTTGCTCCAGTAGCAAGTGACCTAGTCTGGCTACATTTGGTGGAACACTGTAATGAAGCCATTCTGTGCCCATCTGCATGTACCTGACCTGCAGACCAGGTTGGGGGTGGGTGGGGCTTTACTGTCCACTGACATCAGTTCTTCCATTCCACCACCACAAATGTAATTGCACAGTAAGTGGGGCAAATCTGGGCTTTAATTCCTGCACTATTAGTGGGTACACTATTTACACTGGTGCTGTCCACTTTACCTTGGTGATACGTGCCTTGGGACCAATACTGTAAATAATGCACCAGCTAGATGGATAGCTTTTAAACTACAGGTTTACTGTTGTCTTCTGTGAGATATTTGAAAACACGTTTTGGAGCCATAACATCAGAGTAATTTTAACTCTACTTTGAAAAGTAGGGGCTGAGGAACTAGTATTTGATAAAGGACTCACGAAGATGCCTTTTAAGAATCAAATATATTATTTTAATATATTTTTAGTTTGGCTGTTGAGTTGCATTTTGAAAGTCATATGATTTACTGCCATCACCGACTGCTATCTTTGTTCCTGATAAGTCAAAAATGCAGTTAAAGGTATTGCTAAAGGAAACCTACTCAAAACAAAGCCCCACTCTCCAGCTATCAAGAGACCCCCTGACAGGGTTTTCGGGCTTGAGCAGAACCTGTGCGCAGGAGGCAGGCTTATGTTTGTGAGTTGGTAGTGGGCATGTCTGTCACTCAGAAGTTATGGCACAATAATAGCATGGTCTTATTTGCAGGTGATAACATTATACTTGTGCCAGACACTCAAGTCAGGAGGCTACCTAAAGAGCCAATTTACTGCCTGACATTAACAGTAGCTTTCATATGTGCGTACTGTCTTCACTCCATCAATGCTAAATAACTTTAACTGTATAAATTCATGCTATATATGATTTGTATATAATGTCTACCGTTTCTGTTGAATTTGTTTATTGTTACTTTATAGTTGTATGTTTAGAAAGTTCAGTATAAAGTTTAACATTAAAAAAGTAGTATGTTATCACTTATGGGCAGTATTGTTTTCTTTTCTGTTTTGCTAATTGGAAGATTTTTTTTTACCTGACAGTACAAGGTGTGATGTGTGGAACAGCACTCTACCTGGAGCTGACACAGTTGTAGTCCACTTTGCAGCACTGTGACCTCGCTGACATCACTAAAAAAAGCCATTCTTCTGCTTCATAACTGGTAACTTGTAACATGCGTTTCCAGTCAGGCAGCAGGGCTTGTGATGTCATTAAAGATTGGCTACCATGCGCAATTAAAAAAAAAAAAAAAAATCTCTTCTACTGAAGCTACCTGTTGAACGTACATGTTAGACTGATATTGTGTATGTTATTAGGATGGTGCTACCACATGTTTCTGATGGTAGACAGTACAACTCTGTACCAAGTTATTTTTTTTTTTTCATGGTGGGTATGGCACAGGAGTGAGAACTTTTAAAAACTTCAAAGTCCCATATCTTCAGGAATGAAAACAAAATAGATATTTTTGCCAGACAAACATTATTGCTGGAAGAAAACAGAAAACTATATGGTTAATAACAAATGCTGCTGCTTTAATATCAGGAAAATGCTCCTTTGACAGTCCCTACTAACCACCCTTGAATTGGGGGAATATTTTACAGAATGGCAGAATTCCACAGCACTTTGTAAAGTCACTGTTACATTTAATAATCTGTGCTGATTTGCACTAAGATTTTGGACTCGCCACTGCCTTCTGTATTTCAGTCCAGGTCTCCTGCCTCTCATCTTGAGTAGGGAATATAAATTGACTACGCAAGCAATAACTCACGACGAGGTGTGGGTTATCACCTGATAAGAGCACGCCCAGGGGTGTACTAAGGCACGAGGCGATTGCGCCAAGTGCCTTATGTATCTGGCCATGCTCTTATCAGGCAATAACCTACACCTTGGAGTGTGTTACTGCGCTTATAAAATGGGCTTTTCATGTAGAAATTAAAAATAAAAAATAACTGTCAAAATAGGAAAAAAAGTTTGTTTTTTAATTTTCTGAGAAGAGAAAAAATACTTCCTCTGTTTATGTGCTGTATTGCTCTGAAAAGTACAGTGTATTCAGCCTCGGTCACTTCTGGAGCCCCCCGACACACAACTTGTGCTGCCTATGTCACCACAGATATGTAGTTTTTCACTGTGGACTGCTTTGAAGTGTGCATTTTTAAACTGCAGGGGCGGTTTCATAGGGAGCGAGTGTGTGTTTCTTAAGCCGCCCTAGTGTATGGTTTGTCTGTATTAGAGGATGTCTGCCTAAAATGATCGTGTGTTTTAAAATTGCAAGGGCCGTTTTATAGCAAGCTAGCATGTGGCTCTTTAAGCTTTCTATTGTACAGAGTTTGTTTGTAGCAGAGCGGGTGTCACTGAAATTGCCATGTGTTTTGAAACTGCGAGTGTGGTTTTTATAGGGAGCGGTGGGTTCGTTGTCAGCTGCCGTACTGTGCAGTTTCGAATACAGTGCATTTTGTTTAAATAGAAGCTAAGTGGATTTGGAAAACGTCTAAAGGATAGAAGTGACCCTGTAGTTTTTGTAAAGAATTGGTTTATATCTTGGAGTGGGTAATGGTTAAACATGATGATTGGTGGTGTCGGTGGGGGGGGAGGCGCGGCACCATCGATGAATGCGGTGGGATTGAAGAACAGAACAGAGGGACTTGAGATGAGCTGCTGCAGGGAAGGAAAGCACCAGGAGAGGTACGGATCATTTTGGATCGGAATACAGGCGTAATGTTGTAATTTGGGGCTTTGATGGTCGTGTCTGGGTACTGTGCTGCCACAACTGCATTTGTGATGAATTGGTGTGAGGAAAAAGTGTCCCATCTTGCTTCTGCTTCAGTGAGCTCTGCCAATCAGTGTTTCTGTTTACGGTTGGCAGAGCTCACTGATTTGCTGTTTTTATGGGGCTTTCATGCGGCCAGTAGTACTGGTTGGCTACTACATCATCTGATAAGGACACAGCTCAGATGATGTAGTAGAAAATCAGAAGGTTGGATTTTTTAAGCCCATTTTATAAATTTAATGTATAAATGTGCAAAGAGCCTTTCTTTAAATTACCTAATTTACATAGACCCTCACTGAACTATTAATTATGCTTCCATAACAAGAACATCTTCCATGTACCAAGTGCCCATAAATCCTTTGGTATGAATGCCTTTGGCACTGCTGCCCTGACTACCTGGAACACACACCCAGATAATGTTAGAGTGCTCACTTAAGGCCAGTCCGCCACTGCAGCAGTAGAGATACTGCTTATGATGCCGGCGATCGAGGTCTGGATCACTGGAGGGCCAGCCGGGGGGAAGGGGATTGAGCACGCTAAGGGCTGCTCTTTTCCTCCAGGGAGGGAGGGAGGGTTGTCACACCTGCTATACTACTGCCTCTCAGTGACCATGGATAGCAGTCCAGTTAGGGGTGCCACGACTAGTGAGGGGAGGATGTCTGTTGGAGTCCGGAGCAGCAGCACATCTCTGCATGTGCCTGCCTCCTTGGAGTCCCATGCCTGCCACTGTCCTCAGGGAGTGGGATATACTGGAGGAGCTGAACCCCCCCCCCCCGAGCATTAGGACATCCAGGATTGGTGATCTCCCGACCCCTGGCATGACCGCTGTGGGGCTGCCAGGGTACAGAACCATCCATCGGGACAGCCCCACTGTGAGGTGGTGAACTCGAGGGGTTGATATCCTGTGGTTAGAGCGTGCCTAGGTGTCTGGAGCATCCGGGGGCAAAGTCATCGCCCGAAAAACAAATTAAAAAAGACTTTTCTCAACACTCCTATCCATCCAAGATGTCAAAGACTGCAAATCCTAGAAGTCATATGTTCTTGCCTTCTCCTTGTGACTATCATAACGTGGGGCCATCCTCTTGAATATTAAAATTAGCGGATGACAGCAGTCCAGGAAGGTGAAATCTGAAGGAGAGTCCCCCAGGCAGAGTCCCCCAGAGTCCCCCCGGCAGAGTCAGAGGAGCCATAGCTGGGGACAATGGAAGCTCCATGGAGAATCCCAGACTATTTCTGACCTGCAGGAACAGAGCCAAGTTATCAGAGAAGAGGTAAGGAGCTCCCACACATTATAGAAGGCACTGTCTGAAAGAGACGACGTGGGCGGATGAGAATATGTGAATGAATGGTGGACTGGGTAGCATAGTGGTAGCACTACTGCTCACTATGCTGCAACCCAACTTCGGAAGCAGCTTGAATCATTGTGGGTCAGCTTGGGGGGGGGACTGCTCCTTTCCTTTGGGGAAGAAAGGTCATGCATCCCACTGTTTCACTGATGCCTAGCAGAGGCTGAGTGACAGCACAGCGTAGGACATGGAAGAGTGGCACTGTAATGCTGCTGACGCCCATGCTGACAGTGCATGTGCATCACTGCACCGCAGTATCACTGGGAAGGGAGACAGAGGAAAAAATGGCTGCCAGCTGGGCAGATGACAACCTGCCCAACCCACGTCCATCACCAGGCTTTCTCCTTCTGGCTTCCGAGCTTCACCTAGGCCATGAGTGGCTGGAGCTGCTGTGGCACAGAAAGTAGGCCGTGTCTTTTGGGGGGGGGGTGAAGCTGAGGGAGCAATGCATCCATGTGTCCAAGAGTCCCAGAAAGTCTAGGTAAGAAACATAAAGTATATCTTGTATTAGTGGAACAAAGTGAAGCACTGAAGGTAGTTGAATCCCCATAGCTGTTGTTTTATGTTTCCTACATATCAACAAGCAAGAAGGCAGGTCACAAAAGTCCAAGCAGTGCTCACAATGTATCTTAATCCACGGTAATTTACGTAGAGTTGGGCATCTGCAAGATCCGGTAAGGAAAGCACAAGAGTCGATCTCTGTCTCTGGCTAATGTCACAGCTTAACAAAACATCTCGTAGTGCAGAACGTTAGCATCGGTCATGATTGTTTGGCATGCAGCCATTGTGGTTTTAACTATGGGAATAAAGCTATGAAATTTACCAGGCAGGTCGACTCTTGTACTTTACTGGATTGTGCAAGGGCCCAACTGTGTTAACTGTTGCTCTTCAAGGACCTCTCCTTCAGCTGAGCCACGTCATGAACTTGTAAACTGTTTGTGACAGGGCCACCTGGGGGATTTTGCTAGCTGGGGCCATCAGTGTCCACATGCATCGTCGCCACTTTTATAATGTGGACAGCCTCCTCGTGCCTCAGTTCTTTCTCCTGCCACTAACCACTCATTGGTCCGCTGCTGCTGAAGAATGCTGTTCAGCTTTGCACGTGTTACTAATGTTTCTAGTTCTCTTGTTTATTATTTCAAATTGCTTAAATGTTTCTGCTGCAGATGAAAAAAAGAGAACTTCCGTTCCATTGCTGTTGCATTAAAGTTAAGATGTACAAAGGAGATGACCACACAGTGTGCATTCGCTGTTTGGGCCTTGCTCACAATGTGAAGGCCTGCAGCATTCGCCAGGGCTTTAACCAGTCCACTTGGAAATGTTGCAAGAATGCCTTGAAACTTTAAAAATCAAGGCAATGGAGGAGAAACACATGCTTCACAGGCGGATTCACCATCTTCTCCTGGTCCCTCTCACCTGGGCTCTCCGTCGACATGCCTGTATCTGCGGTCAGCAGCATTGGCTGCTGAATCTACAAAGCAAAAAAACAAATTTGCCAAATGCAGAAAAGGACAAACAAAGGCACAGAAAAAAGGATGTATGTCCTGACTGGTCTCTTTCTCACTCTCCTCTTGAGAGTAAGTCTGCAGACAAAGGCAAATCCCAGGCCAAGGCCTCAGGTTCTGCTGCTCCCCCAACCATCTCTGACACGAAGGTCAGGGTCTGGTGCATGGTGTAATCCCCCGCTGGGGAATTCACAGCCAGTTCCACCATGTGGTACTGTCCCATTGACAGTTCCGTCGTCAACGACCCCTTTGGGACTTGTCTATGCACAGATGCTGTATTAGACGTCTGAGCTCTTTCAAAGACTTCTGCCCCTGTCTGTCATCAGAGCCAATTACATCGATGCCAGCTAGGCTGTCAGTGACGCAGGAATTTCCTCTGATGATCACTGTTCTGAGCACGATCCATCCTCTTGTCAATGTTCAGCCCATCAATGGTTCCTCCTTCACAGCCACCTCCCTTTGTCAGCCAGCGGCCTATGACAGTCAATGATGTGGAAGAGCTGAAATGCAATCCAGAGTATATGGAGGAAGTATATGAAGAGATGGAGGAAGATCTGAACTCCATTTTATGTAGTGGGTTCCATTTCACTTTATCCTCCTGTAGTGAGGAGTGTACAAAACAGTCCTCTGTCCCCTCCTGAGGATGCCTAATTTCAGGCTTTCCTCAGACTGGTCCAGTCTAAGCTAAGGTTTCTTGTGGAGAGAAATCTATTTGAGTTCTTGGAAGCATCTGCCTCCTCTACTGTGATTATCCCACCTGTCCATTCAGCTCTGGAGGATGCCATTCTAGCTGCCTTGCATAGGTGTGCTTTGCCAGCTGTCCCCCAGAACATGGATAAACAATGTCCTGCACCTTCAGGAAGCCATATACTAGGGGAATGGATATAGTTCACCATCCACACTCTGGCAGTTCCAATGGAAATGTTTATTTATCAGACATCTTATTTATTTATCTAAAAGTTTTACCAGGAGGGCACACTGAGCAGAGTACTGCTGGATTCCAGATGCATCCTGGGAAGGGGAACATAGAGAAAAGCAATCCATTCAATACATAAAGAGTGTAAAGTAATTATTACATGAGGAATACAGAGGTATATAAAGGTATGAGTTGACGGCATGCAAATACGTAATTACATAACACGTGAGGTACGGTACTGAGGCAAACAGCAAGCATCAAGATGAGGGTCAAATACCAGATAGTGGATAAGAGGCTGAAGTATTAGTTCATTTGCAGGCACATCTAGCCACATGCATAGATCGTGGTAAAGTGCTCATTGATGAGATAGCCAAGGAGCTGTGGAGGAGGTGTTTGTCGAATGTTTACAGGGAGTGAGTTCCATAATTTGGCCATGCGTTGTCTGAAAGCTACTTTGCCAGTCGAAGAGGACATGTGCAGTACCGCCAGAAGTCTGGTGTCAGAATTCCTAAGGGCATAGCCAGGAGAGGAATGGGCAGCTAACACAGCCTCGAGGTACAGAGGCAAGGACTGGGATCAGTACTTTGCCGTGAGCTTGGCGCAGTGGGACTGTTGGCAGTCATGGAACAAGGGAAGATTTAGAATCTGATAGAGCATGCAGTGGTGGGAGGATGGTGGGCTATCAAGGGTGAAACGGCAGAAAGAGTGGAAAAGGGGATTCAGTCTGGCTAGGGTGGACTTGGGAGCGGCACTGTAGACTACATCGATCTTAAAGTGAAGTTTCTCCCACCACCCAGGCAGTATATCCCTTGACTCTGCCCCATGATGTCAGATCTTTCTTTCCTCTGGAAGAACAGGATGCTTCCTTCGTGACTTCTGCTTAGGACTTTGTGCATCATAGACAAAATCCTTTGAAGTTTTTCAGACTTATTCAACTTTAATCCTTGGTCCCTTTGACTCCGTGGCATGGACGGAGGTGGAGTAATTAAAGCCAGGGTTCAAATTCTGTGTGCGGTGCTGACAGACTATGTCTGTCACTGATCCACACGACATGTACATGTACTGCCTTGGTGGGCAGCATAACATGGTCAGGTGCAGTCTCTGTTTATCCATATTTCCTGAATCTCTCGAGGACACAAACTCCAGCTTACTATGAGATGGCCTTTGGAACAGGATCCCAGGGACCACCCTAAGGGTTACAAGAAGGCCTTGGCAGCTGCCGGGTCGGATCAGCATCTTGCAGCTATCAAAGCAGAAGCAGCAGCTGCCAAAGCAGGCATGTCCTCAGTCTCAGCACTGCTCTTGGTGGGTCCTTTACTGAAGGGTTCCTGGAAATGTGCTTGGCCCTCCAAACCCTGGGGGAGTCCTGCCCACTGTGGTAAGAAGCACAAGTGCCACTGACTCTGGTTGTGGGATTGGGAGAGATTATGGTCCTCCCACTCCTTGATTCCCCTGACTGCACGACCTTGGTCAAGCCCTCTTTGATCAAGGAACAGATTGAGATCTCCTTGGTACCCCTGTTGGGCTTCTCAACCTCAATTCCAGTTGAGCAGGTCATGGAGATTTTGCTTAAGCCTGTCGACCAGCTGTTGGATGAGATAGAGGAGTCACTCTCGTAGACCTTGGTGCTTCCAATCCTCACTCAGGAGGACGTGGACTGGTTGGTGTTCCTGGCTGGTTCACTGTGGGAGCAGCCTCCACTGGTGGTCAAGCCTTTGAATTCTTTCCTGGTCAGTATGGCCAGGCGTGTGGTATTCCACAAGTGACCACACAGTTCCCCTCAGTGTTGATAATCCAGTCGAGGTTACGGTTGAGAGCTTGGTCGAGGTGCTCTCGCTCTCGATATCACTCAACCGGGAAGTATTGCCATTGACACTCCTCAACCTCCTCATTTTCAGGTGTGGAGAGGCACCAGCACAAGCTGCGCAGGTGCTACAAGGAGCTCCTCTGGCAATAGTGGGCCATTACAGGGCAGAGTAGGGCTATACCCCCTGGACCTCTGGTCAACTGGCAGTCGCCAGTCATTCCCTTGCTGGTTCATCCAGAGGAGATGCTTCACACAGCTGCCTCTCCACCCCTCTGGGTGGAGCCATCACCATTGCAGCTGAAGGTGGGTGCCCCATCTAAGGAGGCTCATTCGGCCACTGGCTTGCCAGGACAGTTGTTGGTGCAGATCGCCTAGGCCGAGGATACCCTGGTGGTCTGTGATGAAACAGTCGAGAGTTGTTTTTGAGGAGTCCTCGGACGACTCGGATCTTGAGTCCATGACCGCCTCTGGGACTGTCCTTGATCCGGGGCCTGGTGTCAGAGTGCTTCTCCACTTAATCTCGGAGTGCACCTCCCTATGGGCCAGGCAGTAGACCTTTCCTCCTGTGCACGATCATTTCAGGTTGGGCACTCGTGTCCTGCCCAGAATTTCCTAAACAGATACATGGCATCCTGTACTAGCATGGTCCATTAAGTCCTCTGGTGGACACGCCACCTGCAGTGGGAGTTGGGCCATCATTGGTCCCAGCACCTAGCCCATTTGGACCAGCCAGTCACAGTGACCCAGCCAGTGTGGGATGCCATCCAGTGGTGACTGATCCTGGAACACCTGGAGGAAGGAATCCTGTTTGTGTGCTCAGAAACGACCATCATGATCACAACGGACACGTCTCTGGTAGGGTGGGGAGCATACCTGGGCGACCACAGATCCCATGGGTTAACATAGAAACATAGAAATTGATAGCAGATAAGGGCTGCCAGGCCCACCCAGTCTGCCCATTTTCTCTACATGCTGCAGAAACCACAGATCCTACTTGATCTCTGGCTGTGATCTCTTTCCTCTCACTAGGGTTCTCCTATGCCTATCCCATGCATTTTTTAATTACCCTACCAAATTTGCCCTGACCACCTCCACTGGAAGGTTGTTCCATGCATCCACCACCCTTTCTGTGAAAAAATACTTCCTCATGTTGCCTCTTAGTCTGCCCACTTCCAGACTCATGTCACAGGGTTCTGGTCACCCCAGGAGTCCCCTACTGAACCTGCTGGAGCTCGATGCAGTGTTTCTTGTTGTGATGGAATTCACTCTTCTAGTCAGGGGTCAGGTTGTGCAGGTCCAGATGGACAACATCGCAACCATGTTTTACCAGAACAGGCAGGGCAAAACACACTTCCTTCCTCTGTGTTGGAAGGCCCTCCATACCTGGACCCTTGTACGTAGCCTGTGTGCAACTTTCCTGGTGATCCATGTTATAGGAGTGAACAATCAGCTGACATGACACTCTCAGCCAGGTAGGAGAGATGTCGCATGAGTGGTCCCTGCATCAAGAGGTGGTAAACCACTTGTTCTCCTTGTGGGGTACACTATTGGTGGATCTGTGTGCTTCCTGGGAGAATGCAAAACTGAAGCTGTTCTGTGCCCATCCTTCCGCAGTCTGGCACACTGTTGGGGGTTGCTTTCACAAGGCCCTGGACCCCAGACATCATGTATGCCCTCCCTCCCTTCACCTTGCTCCACACAGTGGTGATCAAGGCCTGGAAGGAAAAGGCATGGATGATCCTGATAGTTCCAGACTGGCCAAGGCAATTCTGGTACCTGGATCTCCTCAGGCTCAGCAGGAGACCTCCATGGTGGTTACCTCTTCAACCAGATCTGACCAGCCAGCAGGGGATGGTCCTGCATCCAAACCTGACATCCCTACACCTCACAGTCTGGTACCTCAGTGGCCGGAGTTCCAACCCTGGGTGACAGGTGGTTATCCTGCCTGCTCTTGCATGCTAGTGCACCTCTTATGCCTGAATTTGGCATATTTACTCAGGTTTCCATATCCTCTCCTGTGTGCTTGATTTGGTCCGGGTTGCTTCGGTCATGTCGTTCCGATGATCCATAAAGCTCGTCTCTGGTGGGGAACTGAGGCATGATGGGACCAACCATGTTAAATAGGCAGTGGTGATGCACATGAATGTGGACAGCCCCAACTAGAAACATTTTCCTGGTGGTCCTGACACGGATGGCTTGCACTTCCATAATGTGACTCAGTGGAGGAGATTCTCCGGAAGATCTACTGTTAGGGTAAGTTGCTATTCTTTTCCTACCTACCTTAACTCAAAATGGTTCCAATGAATTGAAATGCTTAGGGCCTTTCTGTGGGGATGGTACAGAAAGCTGGCTAAGCAGAAACCAGCCGTGGGTACAATGGTCTAAAAGCAGATGGAGTCTATCCTGGGTTAAGGGTTATCACTTGGCCTTCCTTTTGTGCCAAGCTCTACCGTAGAATGCTCGCTTTTCTGATTCATATCCTTTATGGTGGAAAATGGAAGCTGAGATTGGGGGGTTGGGTTACATCACCTGGGATCTTCTGTATGTCAAGGTCCCACAACTAGCCGAATACACCCTTTTGTACGAAGACCACTACAGAAGCATGATATATGAGTACCAAATGGCTGCAGTGTGGGATATCCACAGAGTATCCATAGGAAACAGAACTAGTCAGCAGGTTGCCTGGGAAAATGCAGGTATCCAGACCATTCATGCAAGCATTGATCCCCCTTTCTAAGTGCCTTAACTCAGTCACAGTTCAACAGGTGTATGGAACAGGAGATGGTGGTTCATTTTGTTTTGGTAACCTGGTAGGCCCCTGGACAACAAGTGCTTGGTTTCAGTGGGGAAGTAGGTCAGTAAAAAGCTATACCTGACAAGCTGTCCTCTGTTTCACTTTTGTATGTACTGTATGTAGTTTATGATCTAGTTGTGTTAAATAAGATGTTATGAGTAATGTTTAATTGTAATAATTTTGGATTCTGTACTTCCTGAGTAAAATCAATAGAGTTTTAAATATAAAGCAGATACTAAAGTGCAATGCACAAATGCACTGAAATATTTCAAACAAACTTTGCTATAGTGCAAGTTCAAAACTGGTTGAATGGTTACAGAATCTGTTCGATATAGTCAGGGCCCCTGGTTATCTGCGGCAGTTTGTCCTGATTTCTCTGGCAGGGTTCCTAGTCTTTTGTGGGCAGTATTTTCTTTAGTTTTGTGGCATGATTTATTCATTTCTGTGGCAGAATGCAGTCCTGCCATTAGGTGAAATATGACGTAATATTATTGATGACATCACATGCTGAGCATCGAGGAAGGGCTTCAGGATAACGAGATGGAGAAGGGAGCAGGGCACTATGGAAAAAGTGTATATCTGAATGAAAATTAACCAACAATATTCTGCGACATGATGCAAATTCCGAGGACAGTTCTGCAGCTGTGGAATTGCTGAATTCCAGGGGCCTAGGATATCGTATAAGGGAACTTGTGAAAGTAGTTAAAACTTCAAAGTGAATGGTTTTGAGATAGGATTTGTATTGCCCAAATAGATATATGACTATAGAGGGAAGGAAAATGAAATTATTCTTTTTTTAATAATTTAAGGTACTTTCATTTTAGAACCTAGTTGATTTGTTTTAGTGAGAGTAAAGGAGGCAGCCATGCTTACAGTGGCAATCAGCATTTGTTTTCTAAAAGACATTGATATACTTTTGTGCTGTGTCCTGATTACCAGTGTGGTTTTTAACCAGTGGTAGCACTCTGAAATTGTACAGCTAGCTGCTGATCACACAGGACACAGTGATTTTTTTTCCTAACCATTTAATAATCCTGGGTAAACTGGTGAGCCAAGCAAAAGGTGGGAGGTTGAGACAGAGAACACATATTGGATAAGGTGTAGGATACATGCTGGAGAAATGTACAGCAAAGAATTGGAGGCTGTCTCATTCAGAACAGTCTTTCACACAGGATACCGAACTCCTATAATACTTTACAAACTGGGTCTCCTCTCAAACCACTGCTGCTTGAGGTGCAGAAATGCAGAGGGCACACTCACATTTAAGGGACATGCCCCCCGTTATAGCCGTACTGGGAACAGATTAGCCAGGTATGTCAGGAAGTGTTAAAAATGCCCTGGTCTCTCAATAGCAACATTTACATACTGTGGGCACAACTCCAGCAGCCCAGTTATGTACAAGTTCCACAGAGAAAGGGCTGCGAATCCTTAGAACTGTGGCTGGTGCAGATGAAGGGCAGCTAGCCTAAAATATTACAAGTCATAAACACCTGCACTCAAGAGTCCTGAAAACCCACACACCACCACAATCAATATTTTGTGCTTTTAATTTTGGTAGTAAAGTGTGGATATGGACAGTGAACCACACACCATCTAGCCCTGGCGCTTTGAGTCGTAACTCTTCGTTGGGGGCACCCCCTGATGAAGAGTTACAACTCGAAGCGCCGGGGCTAGGTGGTGTGTAGTTGACCGTCCGTATCCATGCTTTGCTACTGAACTAAAAGCACCAAATATTGATTCTGTTGTGTGGGTTTTCATGACTCTCGAGTGCAGGCGTTTACGACTTGCAGTTGTGAATAAGGCAAGATTCTCCAGGGCACTTAATGTTGGTTGTGGAAGTCATGTGGCTTTTGTTAAAAAAACAGACACAAGTTACTCTTCTAACATTGATTAAATGCTACGGGGACCCTTGAGGAGTATGAAAGGCTAAGCTACCTGGCTGTACATAGATTGCAGAAGTAGTACAACATATGGGGGTGCACCTCTGCTTGTCCTCCACATGCAAAAGTATCCCACCAGAGTCCAGAATGTAATAGGTTAAGGGGTGAAGACCAAGACTTGAATCATATTTGGCCAAGGCAGAATGTGTTTGTACTGTATTCCTTCTGATCCCTCACTGCCGTTCCTCTCTGGGGCAAAGAGCTTTCTTCTACAGGGCCCCACTCTGGTTGAATGGTCTCAGTAGTGACATCTCCTCCCTTCCCAAGCTTGGCCCCTTCAAATCTAGGCTGCGTCTATTCCTCTCAGCCGCCAGCACCTGTGACCATTTCCCTTAAACAACCATCCAGTCCCTCGATCTTCTTTGGCTGCCCCTGCCCTTTACTCTCAGCAGTTACTCTCTCCTCTACCTATCTTCTCTCTCCACCCCCCCCACCCCCCACCTCGGCACTTCCCTATGTGCTGCTGACAAGGCCTCTGGCCATACCTGTCAACTGTACCACATTACGAGGAACATTCCTCATTTTACTTCACAAAATCGCCCTGTTCCACATTGTGAGGATTTGTTCCACATTCAGTGTTAACATTTTAAAGCAAAAATCTATAGTAAATGATGCAAAAATATATTAATTAATAACAGACTTTCTGAACATAAATGCAAACATTTTAACAGTGTACTGAGCCTCCTAGGTAAAGATTTAAGTGTTCCACATTTTGCTCATCTGTTCCACATTTTGAGAAGCAATGTTCCACATTTGGGGGACAAAAGGTCGAGAGGTATGCCTCCGGCTGCTACTCCCCATTGTATCCTACCTGGTACTGTCTAAGTATGTATGTTTGCATAGACAAAATATGTTACGCTTCCATGTTTCTGTAACCCAATGTTTATCTGCAAATCTTGTACTTATTGTCCTGTTACATTGTATCCCACCTGACGTGGAACCTTTGTAAAAGAGCCTCAGCTCAAAGGTACTTGTAATCCTAGATTCAAATAAAAAAAAAATAAACATTGTAGGGCAACTATATTATAGACTCACTGTGGTTGTACCAATGTGTATATTGACTCCACCACATGTGAACCATAGCTGTTCAACTTAGTGTCTGTATTGTACTGTGAAGTTGAATGAACAACATGTTGAATAAAACGTTAAACTATGGAAACAGTGAAGGTATTGACATCTTATAAAATGGATCACAGGATCTAAAACCTTGTTACTATGCCTTTGGGTATGTGCAATTAGGCTTCTGAGCCCAAATGCCGACTTTCCTGTTTAGGCAGAAGTGTACTTAGTAACAGTAATTTAAGGTAGGAAGGGGCCGTAGGTCCATCAGGTTCACTGCGTCCCATAAGCAGGGTGGGGCAGGCATGATGTGTACTGAACCCCTGACACTGTTAATGGAGTTTTTTTTTTTTTTTATGGACATTTATATAGAAGTAATTAAAGTTTGTCTGCATTGCTAGTTCTTGACTAGAGAATACTGACCTCTGAACTGGCTGATCGAATGCTGGTTTCTAGTGTTCAGCAATCATTTAGGCTTTACTATTGCTGATTTTACCATTGCCTTGCATGATGAAATCTGACCACAAAACCAAGCTGGCCCAGTGGCTAACTTGCAAAGTGTTGCATGTCAGCATGGGTGGCGCTGTCTCAGAAAAGATATTAAGATCAAAGGTTCGGTAATGCACACTGTGTTTCAACGTGTTTTTCTGGACAATGGCTCATCCTGTTAAGCTGGTTTCCCCTTCATGTGTTGTTTGGGGAATTAATGGCCTCTTGTCACTCAGTTATTTGTTGATAAATCACCACCAGGTATCAGGTGTCTTATCAGTATTTGTTTCCAAAGAGGCTAGAAATTGCATTCTGAAGCCTGAAAGTTACATGCCATTGACTAGCTCCAACCAGAGGTATTTGCTGAGGGTTCTGGGCCTTAATTGGAGGTGGTGGTGGTTTGGTGGTATTGGTCATGGGGGTTAAAAATATATATATATATATAGTTAGAAATTGCATTGTTCAGTCTGCTAATTAGTAAGTCCTATGGTAACGCACTCCCGCCATATGCCTCTAGCTAACAATTACTTTGTACAGTACGTCTCTGCTGCTGCTGTATCCTTCTGTGTGGGACACTAGTGGAAATGAGATGTTGCTATCTTATCACTCAGTTTTATTTTGGTTAAACATTTAAAGCATTTGCATGTGAAATGAAGGGTCACAGTTGGTTGATGTGTTAGCCAGGGCAGGCTCTAGACCTAACGCACAGGGGGTGGGGGCTTAGCTCATAATAAAAGGTGTCATTACTGGTCTGGAACATTAGGATAATTTAAGGAAAAATTGAATTTTAGGGAGGCCTCCCCCCATTCTCCCCTCCCCCTTGGAGCCACTACTGGTATTGGCTCGTTTCCAGATATGATGGAGAAATGAGCCAGGTATGTACTATGTGGACAGTGTGTGTGTACATGGTAGTGTGTGCAAGGATGATCTTCCATTATTCCTTGTAGTTAACTGACCCGTCTGATAACCTAGTCAGTAGAGTTGAGCAAAACCTTGTCGAACAACTTTAACTAGTGAAATGCTAATCTTTTATCCATCTCTGAAATTGGATCTATCTTTGCTTGCGACCTCAAAGGAGGGCACAACAGTGACATACCTTGCGATGTGACCAGAGCAACCGCTGTGACTATTACCGAGCAGGAACCTACTACAACTAAAGGTTAAAAACATTTCTGCTTGTACCATTTGGCTTGAAGTGTAATGTTTTGTAGGTTTTTGTGGCTTTGTACCATTACCAGTATTTTAAATAGTTTACAATAAAATGTAGTTCATCCACCTGCCTGTTTCAAAAACATCTGACTGTCCCCAACTGTCCTCATAGTTGCTGTGTTTGTAATATCGCAGTCTGCTGTCATGGTAAGCACTGTGATGTCACAGCTAGGGCTGTGTAGTCAGTGCACTATCCAAACTGCCAGGATATTTGAAGGTTCATACAGTGCACTATCTGAATTTATAAAATGGCATTGTAAAATCCACAGATATGATTGCCTGAAACATGTCACGTTCCTGTGCATTAAAATACTAAACTTCGGAAAGACTAGTAACATTTTAAAAAGATGCTCTCTAGTAAATTTTAATAGTATGCCATGTGCCCTTGAGTAAGTCACTGTGAGTTGCTTTGGTCTACCCAGCTTGTAAACATTTAAAAAAAAAAAAAAAAAGAAAAGCAGAATCCCCACAGAAAATGTGAGGTTACGTCTCAGCTGTGCTATTCTGTATACATGGAGGATATAGAAGGGCCTGTGTTCAAATGTGTCATTTATTTCCATGAGTTTTTTTTTTTTTTTTTAAACTTTATCTTTATTCAAATTCTGCAGTATTTTAAATACATATTCAGGGATCACAGGTACAGTCTTAGAGTATTGTATACATATCCGTGTCATATTTCATTATTATATACTCAAGAACTTTGTGTGTTCCTCTATTGACAACCCTTATGTTAGTATAAATCCTGTTGCCATCTCATTTACGGGTCTCCCAAGCCCAGCAGGGTGACCCTTACCCTCCCCCCCACTGTTACCCCAGTAGAGTAGTACCAATTGGTCCATCTGGTCCATTTCTGGCTATATATTGGAGTCTTCTGATTTAGTTTAAAGGTAAGCTCTTCTAATTCGGCTAGGCCCTTAATAATCGAGATCCAATCCTGCTTTTGTGGGATGACTGTGCCCAGCCATGTTCTGGTTACCTCTTTAAGAGCAGCTGCTATTAAAATTGCCCATAAATAGAGTGAATCTATTCCCCTAAGTCCCTGTGGTGGGACCCCCAGTATCATTTCATGCCATTCCAGTTGCTGGTTGATGCCTAATATTTATTTTATTGCTGACTTAATGTCAGCCCAGAACTTGGCCAGTCTGGGGCAGGCCGAGAAAATATGTAAGTAGCCTGCTTTATCTTCCCCACATCTTCTCCAGCAGCTGGCCGAAAGGGAAGGGTCTCTTCTGTTCAGCATCTCAGGGGTGTAGAAGAAGCACAACCTAACCTTCCAGGCAAATTCTTGCCAGAGGGGCGATCTGGTAGTCAGCCTGGCAACGTTAAAAATTGAATTCCAGTTAAGGGGCAGAGCACCCGGGTTCATCTCCTCCTGCCATTTGTTTTTAAGTTTTATAAGAGGATCTGATTTTATAGTTCTTAAAGCTTTATATAAAGCAGAAATTTGGCCTTTCTGATCTGTTGAGGTCTTTATTAGTCTAATAGTTTCTAGAAGGGGTGCAACCCCTTCAGAATCTTTCACTTTCTTCTGGAGGGAATTTATGTATGTTCGATCCTGGAGGTACCTAAAAAAGTCTGTGTTCCTCAAACCAAATTTATTCCTCAAGGTGTCAAAGTCCAGGATAGAGGCTTCTTGCACAAACTGTCCCAGGTACGACAGGCCTAGCCTAGTCCACTGTTTATAAGTAAGGTCAAGGCAATTTGGAGGAAATCTTCCGCCCAGGCCGGTCTTTTAAAAGGCCATAACATTGGAAGCAGTTTATATTTTTGCCACAATCTATGTACCGCTGAGGGTCTCTCGTACTGAGTTTAATTTAGGGGTGGGGTGATGGCGAATCAGCTGTGGGATGACCACCCGATCTTCCAGGGGAAGCCTCCCCCCTCCCTCTTCCTCCCCTCTCTCCATTTCCCTCCAACTCAAGGTGGAGCTAGGAACGGACCACTGAAGAGACTGTTTCAATTGCACCACTAGGAAATAGTCTTCCAGATCCGGCAAAGATCTACGCCCCTCCTCCCTCTGCATCTGTAATGTTTTTAATTTGATTCTTGGTCTTTTATATTTATTTCCATGAGTGAGGTGTGGGATCATAACTCACAAGTGGCAAAGCCACGAGTGAGATACGAAAGTCCTGCCACCTTACGAATGGAAATTAATAGTATGTTTGAACACAGTCCATTGTTTATGTTTGATGTATACAATGTCTGTGTTCTGTGTGACAATTAAGGGCAGATTCATTGTGGGACTGGCAAAATGGACTGTCAGTCAAGTTGACTGTGATGTAGGCAAGTGAATCAAACCATGTTATTTATCTTTCACTTGGGTCAGAGTCTTGAGAAAATTATACATTTATTGAAGCAGTAAAATCCATACATGCATCGTAATACACAATAGCTAAATAGATTGTTTATGAAATTATATAACAGAATAATACCTGCACTTTAAAATGTAATTTCTGCTTGCTCCATGGCAACAAGTGACATGGTTTGTGCCCCAAGTCAGAGAGAACAGGAGGGGAGACCAGCTAGGAGAAAGACTGAGCATCTTGAGGATGCTTTCCTCCCAGCGAAGGATGAAGCAAAGCACCGCTCGAAGGGCGATTCAGCATTCTGGTCAATTACCATTTGGCAAAAATCAAATGTGGCATTGGGGTCTGATGGCAAATGGGATATCTTACCTACCTCTAACAGAATGCCTTTTATTGCCATGATATCCTACATAATGGCTCTGGATTTACAAAGGCAGTGGCAGACTATTGATGCATAATATTCTGCCTTGATATTACAGAGCAGCCTGATCTGCTCTACCCATTGCTGTATTTACTCAGAATTGCACGCTTCATTCATATCAGGATGTGTACCAGGATACACTACATGTAGGAAGGACAGGAAAACTGGCAAAGGAGGGAGTGGCTCTATTTATTAGGAATGGGATTAAGTGTAGCAGGGAGGAGAATGTCGAAGGGAACATAGAGGTGATATGGGTCACTTTACGTGATGCCAGGGGTAGGAGGGTCAATCTAGGGGTTGTTTACAGGCCTCCTACAAAATCAGAGGACCTAGATGAGGAACTGGTGGAATCATAGAAGCTTGACAGCAGAAAAGGACCATACCGGCCCATCTAGTCTGTCCTTTTTGTCCCCCACTACACCTCCCCCTTCCTGCCAGCCCTGCCCTCCCCCGATACTCAGCCCCACATGCTTGTCCCATGTCCTACTGAATTCTTCTACCAATTTAGCCCCCACCACTCCATCTGGTAGTCTGTTCCAGGGCTCCACCACCCTCTCCATGAAGAAATGCCCTCTCACATTGCCCCTGTATCTTTTTCCTTGCAGTCTGAGGTGTCATTGTCTGCTAAAGAGCAATGACTACTGGAAGCTTCCAGGACAGATTTCTCTCTCAACTGGTGGTAGAGCCAAACAGAGACAGATGCATCCTGGATTTGGTTCTGGTGGATGGTGACCAGGCTAAGAACTTGGTAGTGGAGGACCCATTGGCAGGGAGTGACCACTCCACATTATGATTCTCCCTAGGCCTGGGGTGGGAAGGGAACCACACTAAGATGACTGTAGTGGACTTTAGGGGGGTGGACTTCAGGGGGATGGCTGTTGTCCTTGAGGGATATTTGGAGAAGATCAGTCTGGACATGTGCACAGAACATAGGTGGGAGATACTGAAGATGGGTCTTCTAGAGGCCACGAAGTCCTGCACAAAGGCCTACTTCAAGAATGCAAGGGCTAGAACACCCAGTTGGTGGAGCAGGGAAGTGCAGGAGGGGGTGAGGTAAAAAAGGTTGGCCTTCTGTAGGTACAAGCACTCTCGAAGGGTAAAAGACAGGGAGGAGTACCATAGGATCTCCAAAGTGGTGGGTAGGGCAGTAAGATCGGCCAAGGCAGACAGAGCTCTATGGTTGACACAGGGGATCAGGGAGGAGGAGAAGGAATTTTTCAGATACATCAGGGAAAGAATGAAGGGTGGGGGGGCAGATAAACGGGTTAAAGAAAGAGGGTGGGTGGTCAGAGGAGGCTGTAGAGTAAGCAGAGGTATGCAATGAGTACTTCTGTTATGTCTTTACAAGAGAGGGGGACGGGCTATTTCTGCAGGGAGGGAGGCAAAATAGGGGCTATGGGAGGGGACGCACTCACAGATCATGAGATCCCAGTGGGGATGGTGAGGTAGGCTCTTAAGTTCTTGAAGACTTAAAAGGCTCTGGGCTCAGATGGAATTCACCCCAGGGTACTGAAGGAACTGGCAGTTGTCCTGGCTGCACCAATGGCAGGACTATTCAACTCCTCCCTCCATTCAGGGTGTGTTCCACAGGACTGGAGGACGGCACACATTGTACTCTTCCACAAGAGTGGACCACGGGATGAGCTGGGAAACTACTGACTGATCAGCCTGATAACCGTAGTGGGGAACCTTTTGGAGACCATCTTGAAGAAGAGGATAACATTGAAACATAGACTTTGATGGCAGATAAGGACCACTTGGCCCACCCAGTCTGCCCATTTCCCTACCTACTGGATAAGCTGCAGATTCTAGTTAACCAACAGCCTACTTTCTGCCACCCCTCACTACAATTGCCTTGTGTCTGTCCCATGCATGTTTGAATTCCCCACTGTTTTAGACCCAACAACCTCCCCAGGAAGGCGGTTCTATGCATCCACCACTCTCTCTGTGAAAACAAATTTCCTCACATTACCCCTGAGCTGTCTCCCCTCTATCTTTAAATTGTGCCCCCTTGTTCTTACATATCTTTTTTTCTGAAAGATGCTACCCTCCTGGAGTTTGTTGATTCTCTTGAGGTACTTGAACATTTCTATCATGTCTCTTCCCCATATTAAGCTCTCTCAGTCTCTCTCCATATGGTTTCTGATGCAGACCCTGCACCATTTTAGCTGCCCCTCCTCTGGACTGCTTCCATCCTGTCTATGTCCTTGCATAGATGAGGTCTCCAAAACTACACACAGTACTCCAGAGGGGGTTTCACCAACTGTCTGTACAGAGGGCTAACCACTTCCCTTTTTCTACTTGTGATGCCCCTTCCTATGCATCCCAGTATCCCCCTTGCTTTCCTTACTGACTTCTCACATTGCTTACCAACCTTCAGATCATTTGATATGACTACACCCAGGTCCTTTTCCATTTTTGTTGTTGTTAGTACCTCCCCTGTTATCGTGTACTCTTCTCCTGAGTTTTTGTTTCCCCAGGTGCATTTCTTTGCATTGAATCTAAGTTGTCATGTGTCTGACCATTCCTCCAACCTTGCCCAGTCCCCTCTCATCCTTTCAACCCATCCCTTGTGTGTCAGCTCTGTTACAGACCTTTGTGTCATCTTCAAAGAGGCATACCTTTCCCTCCAGACCCTCTGCAATGTCACCTATAAAGATGTTAAAGAGGACTGGACCCAGTACTGAGCCCTGAGGATGGTGGAGATCCTGGAGGCAAATGGATTTCATGATGAATGCCAACATGGGTTCATCTGGGGGAGGTCATGTCAAACCAACCTAGATGAATTTTACGACTGGGTGACAGGATCACTGGACAGTGGAAGGCTGGTCGATGTCCTGTACCTGGACGTCAGCAAGGCTTTTGACTTAGTGCCACACAGGAGACTGATAAGTAAGCAGAGGAGCCTAGGGTTGGGGGGAAAATGGTAGGGTGGATTGGGAATTGGATAAATGATCAGTCGCAGAGAATGGTGGCTGAAGGGGAGGTCTTGTCTCCCAGACGGGTCATCAGTTGGGTCCCTCAAGAGTCAGTGTTGGCCTGCTCCTATTTAATGTATTCATAGAGGACATTGGGGAGGGTGTTAGGAGTAGATTGAGCCTTTTCACTGATGACTCTAAACGGACTGGCGGTGGATGGTGAGGAGGGGAGGACACTACAGGTGGACTTGGAGACACTTGAAAGGTGGCCGCACACTTGGCAGCTGAGGTTTAATGCCAGGAAGTGCAGTGTGCTACATTTGGGTGTTGGGAATCCTGGGTATGACTACCATCTGGGGGAAGCTTACAGTTTCCAAGGGGGAAAAAGATCTGGGAGTGGTAATAGATGTCAAAATGAATGACTTGGAGCAGTGCAGGAGTGCTGTAGCTAAGGCAAACAGGATGCTTGGGTGTATTGTTAGGGGGATATCATCGAAGAGGAGTGAGGTCCTGCTGCCCTTGTACAATTACTTGGTCAGGCTGCACCTGAAGTACTTTGTGCAGTTTTGGTGCCCCAACTTGAGGGACATTGTTTTTCTGGAGAAAGTCCAGAGGAGAGCATCAAAGATGATTCACTGTCTGGGGTATAAGTCCTATAAGGAGAGACTTCAATGGCTGAACATGTACTCCCTGGAGGACAGAAGGGGGGATATGACAAAGGTCTTTAAATATTTGAAGGGGGTGAACGTGGTAAACACTTGAGGGTCTGCTCAAGCTGAAGGAGGAAAGGACCACAAGGGGCCATGGCCTAAAACTAGTAGGGGAAGTATAGAGGAGAAATGAGGCAACACTATTTCGCAGAGAGGGTGGTGGCACCTTGGAATGCACTGCCAGAGGAGCTGGTGACAGTGGAATCAGTGGAAGGATTCAAGAGAGGCTGGGACAAATCCATCCCGGTGGTGCTGAGGGTTGAGGTAGTGGATGCCATACCTTGCACCACGCCAGTGACCTGGATTCAGGAATGAGCCGGGGTCATCAGGGATTGGCAGGGGGGGCCGAGAGATGGATTAAGCAGCCATAAGGAAGCTCTCCCTTCCTGGGTGGGACTCAACCGTGCCCACCGCAGGGCTGCCCCTGGGTGGAGGCCCAGAAGTAGTGCAGTCGGGAGCAACTAGAATAGGGAGGGTGCCGTGGGTCACTGTGTTTGTATGCCTCCACAGGTATGCGAGCAACTATGGCCAGGGGTGGGGAGAAAATGAGAAAAATGGAGCTGGCAGGCTTCATGGCTGCTCTTCACCCTCGGCCCTGCCATGGGGGGATAACCTGTGGGGGATCACTGGGAGGGTCAGGTGTGGGGGAAGTAGAAGACCGGAGACCGAGCCCCTCTGAGGGAGAGCCAGAGCCACCGGCCAGCTTTGCCCATGTATCCCCGTTGCCAAGTATGCGGGAGGTGGCGACGGGGATCAAACAGTTGAATAAAAAAAAGAGAGAGGCTGAGACAGATGCATGGGAAAGGTGTGGGAGGGTAGTGAACAGTAGGGAAGCTTGGGGTGGAACATGGGAAACAGGGGGGGGGGCAGCTACAGGGACAAAACTGTAAGCTGCATCTCGAGCAGACAAGATAGACCATTAGGCCTAATCTGCTGTCAATTTTAGCATGTTAGTATTTTGAAAAAGGCATTTAATTACCTCATTTGGTATACTAACATATGTATATATCATCTACAGTATCGTCAGTAAACTAGAAGCTAGTCACCATACGTGCACTGTCATAACTGCAATTTTTCAAGCTTGGCCATCATAAAATATTTAAAATGGTCTTTTACTTGCAAAGGATGACAAGTCACTGCCCTGCATGAGGCTGGGTGCCTAGTTCTAGCTAGACACAGTAAAAAGTGTACTTCATAGGGAATGGGTTTAATTAGTTTTGCCACATATCTCTAGATGCATGTATTATTTGTCTGACACATGGAAGCCAACTCCCAGTTTGTAGGACAGCCTCAACATTAATGACTTGAACCATTATGAACAAAAGGCTGCTTTTGTATTATTGTTATTGCTTTCTCTCTTCACTAGGGGGAGCACAAAGCATTTTATCCCACATTGGAATATACCTACTTCAGTTATCTTCTGCCAGGGCCCCTCTCCAGCTTTCCTACTGACTGCACAATTACTGTCTTTAACTAGAAACGAGCACCCAGCTCTGTCACAGCAGTGTCTGAGGTACGTTCACAATTTGGAGAACGATCAGGCTGTAAGCTCAATATCACCAAAACTGTGATAATGCCTCTTAATGTCCACACTGGACAGGCTGGAAGTCATGCAATGGGGTGAGACTTGGGCCCCGAAATCCATGAGATGTTTGGATATCGAAATTAGTAGGAATCAGCATTTCATGAGGGAACAGAACATCACTAAGTTTTTGGGGCACATAAAAGCACATTTGGTCAGATGAACAACACTACCACTAACACTGTGGGCCAGGATTAGTGTAATTAAAATGAATGTTCTCCCCAGGGTCCTTTACCTGCTAAGTATGACTGTGTGTATTAAAAATGCTAACCAGTAATTGTATAGGGAATAATGCCTGTGCAGGTGTGCGTTCTGAGAATTCTTCATACACCTGAGGTGTGTGATAATCCAAAAACACCAAGAGTGAAGCTTATGAGGTTTATTTTTTATTTTATTAACCAGGTATAGCACACTAAGCTGAAAGCTTTTTTACAGGAGTGACCTGGGAGCACAAGGAGGTTAAGTGACTTGCTCAGGGTCACACAGTTTGCAAGTGGAAGCTGTGGGATTCAAACCCAGGCCTGGTCTGCTGGATGTCACCAGATTTGCAGCTCAGAGCCTTAGACCACTGCACTATGCTGCCTCAGAGCTTTATGAGATTATAACACACCAAGGGTGTCTGAAAATCCTCATAACACACACCTTGCACAGGCTTTATTTTTTATAATAACTGATGGAGGTTTCGACAGACAAAAGCGGTAAGCTGTATTTGTGTGAGTGAGGGTGTCTCTGAGCAACTGTCCTAGTCACACAAATACAGTGTGCTTTCTTTTGTACTTCAGTGAAGAGAGCAGGCAAGGAAGAAAATACCATAATAACCACTATCGAGTTATTATGGAATTCAGTGGAGTATGACTGTTTTATCAGGAGTCGAAATCCAGTCATTATAGGGGTCACCATTTATTATAAACAGTTAAAGCTCTAAACAGTGAGTCAGGAGATTCCAGGTTCACATCCCACCATACCGCCAAACTCAGGTAGTTACTGGAATAAACAGGATTTCACTCTGGCACAGGGGGCCAATCTGGGGGAAAAATGTTGGGGGGGGGGAGACAGGGGAGAAACACTCGTATTGGCATTCCACCTTAATTTTTATTCACTACCTCTGTCTTTGCATCTTATATTTACTTTCAGTGACCATAAACCCCCCTTTAATAAAATAAATTATATATGGAAAACCTGCAGTTTGGAATGTGGGGGCAGAGGCCTGGGTCAGTCTGGCACGGGTAGTAAATAACTGGCCTATGGCACATTCATAAGGTAGAAAAAATGGGCAGACTGGATGGGCCTTGTGGTCCTTATCTGCCATCAACTTTTATGTTTCTATGTTTCTAACCTAATCTACATGTGGTTCTGTCTTAGCTGTAAGACTGGGTAGACACAGGATCTCCATAATAAATTAGATCTTACACCTCTGTGGGATTTCTGGGTATAGTGTAATGTAGTCAAGCAGGGGTTCCAGGCCAAACATCTCAAGTAGCACTCATAACTTTGAGCTGGTCACCTGACCTCCCAGTGCTCCTGTCACCCACTTGTAATGTTTGGTAGACGAAGGACCCCCACTGGAAACAGGATGCTGCATCCTAGTGTCCTGCAGAAATAGACTGTAACAAAAAACAAAAGCAAAAATGACCAGCGAGTGCTAACCCATGGCAGAAGTATAGTATATTCTTTATGGGTGTTTGTGTAAGACTGACTGAGTGCTCGTGACATGACTCTGACTATAATAAAGAATACTGTTCTGGTCACATACTGCATGGTCATGTGACTGTGTCTTAGCTGTAGATCCACCAATGCTTGCAGCACATTAACAGATTCTTACAAAATAAATCCCATGGGGCTGCTTCATTTAAAGTGCTATCCTCATAGAAAGCTCAGGACACTTGAGCAACTCACAAGTCCGGGGCATATAACTTTCAAAGTATTAACAGCTATTAAGAGGATTTGACTAGATGTATACTGATCAAAGAACAGCTGAATTTAACATCTCCCTTTGAGGTGGCTCAACAGTACAGTAGAATTTGCAGTGGAAACCAGACAAAGCTCTTTCATCCAACACCAGCAGAAGAGTTGAGGTTTGGTTATTCTGATGTAAGACAATTATCGTTTGTTTCACTGCAACTTCTTTAACTCCTCTCGCCACAGTCATTTACCAGATAATCAGGAAAGTTATTTAGATGATGTTAAGCAGTGGCAGCTCCAAGCCAGGGCCAGATGGGTGAGGCAATTTTATTTGTATATTGCTCTTTATAAATGGAATGTTATATAAATATAGTGCTCTTATAAATAGAATGTTATATAAATATAGCGCTCTTATAAATAGAATGTTATATAAATATAGCACTCTATAAATAGAATGTTATATAAATATAGCACTCTTTATAAATAGAATGTCAGATAAATATGATACCAAAATGGGAGCAGTGGTGGATGACCTAGGGGGATGGCAGGGGTTACAGGATGATCTGGCAAAGCTTGAAACCTGGTCAAACACCTGGCAACTGGAGTTTAATGCCAAAAAGTGCAAGGTGCTGCATTTTGGGGTGAAGATCCCAAGGAGGAGTTACCAGGTGGGGGGAGTGCAGCTAGTCCAGTCAGAGGAGGAGAAGGATCTGGGGGTGCTCATTACAGGGTCAATGAACAACTCAGCACAATGAAGGAAGGCAGATGCAAAGGCCAACAAAATGCTGGATTGCAATGCAAGGGGTTTATCCTCGAGGAGGGAGGAGGTGATTCTGCCACTGTACAGGTCATTAGTTAGACCGCACCTGGAATACTGCGTGCAGCACTGGTGCCCGTATCTGAAGAGGGACATCAAGTCACTGGAGGGGGTGCAGCACAGGGTGAGAAAGATGATCTAGGGGCTAGGGGACTTATCATATGAGAGGAGGCTGAGGGAGTTGACCATGTACTCACTGGAGGAGAGGCGGGACAAGGAGACATGATTGAAACCTTGAAGTACATTAAAGGAATAAACAAGATAGGTACACAGGAGCTGTTCAAAGTAAGGGAAGGGAGGGACACCAGGGGCCATGATATGAGACGGAAGGGAGGAAGGTTCAGGAGGGAGATGAGGAGACACTTTTTTACAGAGAGGGTGGTGCCTGGGTGAAATGTGTTAGCTGCAGAAGTGGCATCCAGTTCAACAGTGTACTGCTTCACAAGGGGAAGGGAATGGTGGAAGGGGGGCAGCTGCAGAATAAGGGGTGCTAGCTGCACATTCGAGCAGACTTGATAGACCTCTAGGCCTTTATCTGCTGGCAAATTTCGTATGTTCATAAATATAGTGCTCTTTATAAATAGAATGTTATATAATATAGAGCTCTTTATAAATAGAATGTTATATAAATATATTGCTCTTTATAAATAGAATGTTATATAAATATAGCACTCTATAAATAGAATGTTATATAAATATATTGCTCTTTATAAATAGAATGTTTTATAAATATAGTGCACTTTATAAATAGAATGTTATATAAATATAGAGCACTTTATAAATAGAAAGTTATATAAATATAGTGCTCTATCCCAATGGCCTCTGGGCACTCCACAGTACACAGCACATATCAGAATAAATAACTGCATAACAAAAAGGAAATGACACAATACCTAAGTAGAGTGGTAGGTTATTAGAGAGACAGAATCAAAATAACTGTAAGAATGAAAATCTGAAATTCCCATGACGTTGCTGAAATGGCTACTGAAAGAGATGGCTTTTTAGCCCCTTTTTAAATTCTTCCACAGGGGGTGCAGATGAAGGCCAGTGGAGAGGGCATTCCAGATCAGTGGGGTAGCCACCAAGCAGGCACTACCCCTTGCCTGCCTCAGTCTAGGTTTTGGAATGACTATTAGGTTTCTCTTGTTGGAGTAGAAGGAGTGGCCCGGGTCATCAAGGGCCAACATTTTTAAAGTGGGTGAGCTCTAGTCCAAGTAGGGCTTTGTATGTTAAAGGGGGGAACAGTCATCACAAACGGACCCTACACTCAAGTGTGGTCTGGTCCCAATGTGCACTTTGTATGCAAAAAATGTTTGGCTTACTTTTTATTGTAGTATAGTAGAGTGTATTAGACTAATTTTGCCTTACCTGTAGGCTGACATCTTCTGTTACTACAAATCCCAGAATCCTCTGCAGCTGACATTGGCGCAGTAAGCAGCAGTGGGAGATTCAATAGTCTGCAGTGCATGTTAGAGTTTATATAGGCTCTGATCTTTTGTTTGCGGGTCCCACTGTCCTCCTGGGGCTAAGTACAGTCATACAGAGGACTGTACTTAGCCCCTGGAGAAAAGCAGAACCAGAAAACACCTGCTCAGAGATTATAAAAACTCTAACATACACTGCAGACTATTGAATCTCCCACTATTGCCTACTGCTCTGATGTCAGCTGCAGGGGATTCTGGGATTTGTATTAACAGGAGATGTCAGCCTAGAACTAAGCAAAATGAGTCTGGTACAATCTACTATACTACAGCAAAAAAGAAGGTGAACCCAAATGTTTTTGCACATAAAGTGCACATTGGGACCCTTTGTGATGACTGTTCCTTAGGAACATTGAAGGTGATGTGCCACTGAACTGGAAGCCAATATAGTTTGCACAGCACAGGCGAGATGTGCTGTACTCAGAAGGTTTAGCTCCAGTAATCAGCCTGGCTACAGTGTTCTGGACCAGTTGCATTCAGCACACTAACTTACCGGCTAGCCCTAGGGCACTTGTCCTGGTAAAAATCTGCATTGACCTATATCTGAAAAACTAGTCCTGATTGAAATGATGGCTACATGCCATGTCGCAGGGTCATAGTACCTTGCCTGTGCCCTCTCATTCTTAATTCCCAGACTCATCACTGAGGAGATAGAAATGTGATGGGAAAAAGTAGGACAGACTGGAGCAGATTCCTGCTCTGGAGAACGCCTGGAATTTCTCTTCCATTAAATTCTTTTTTAATAAGTGACAAGCTTACTCCTGGTAAAACACACAAGATAAAATATAACTCCACCTCCCTTGTTTACCTCTAATGCTTTCGATCTATGTCGAGGATATGGACTGGAGGAAGGCTCACAGTTCAAATAGCATGGCTGACAGAACTAGAGAGTATATGAATAAGAAAGTCCAGGTTTTTCATGAGGCTAAAATGTCATATTTCAGGGTCACTACTTTGGCACACATTGAACACCCCATTTTGGAGATATTATTAAATGCTTAAAAGGGAACCCAACCATTCTTCTTCATCAACAAAAGTTACTAATACTGCAAACTACGTTAGAGGGCAGTTTGAAAAATGTCTTTAAGACTCTTCTCTGACGAAGTGCCCCTTGCGTAAAACACGTTAGGTCAGCTCTTGCTGGCTTCTGTTCCCACTATACTGTTGTTGGTTCATGAATTATTTATCATATGCACTTAAATAAATTTGATTATAAAATGATCTTGTCAGCACTGTTATATCTACGCCTTGATGGTAAATCCGTACTGTGGGAGTTTGGGTGAGTGCTTGCTATTTTGTTTGGTTTCAATAATATTACTGAGCACCATGCAACCCCTGTGCTTCTTTTGTCTTTAATAATCACGTTATGAGAGCAAGTAGGTTCTCTTATGATTCCCACCCCAAGTAGTGAAGAAGTTCTCTTCTGGCACTAATCCTCTTGTCAGAACTACTAATGGCGGATTTTCCGACCCCACTGGGTTTACATTTGAGGCTATAAATCCTCTTGAAGGGCTCAGCATGCGTTTGAACTTGAAAACTATGGCTCTAATTGGCTATAGCCAGGATTTTTGAAATATGGAGCCTTTCAATATATCTCCCATTAATTTACCTGTTTAATGTCTCCTTAGAATGGGTTAATGCCTTCGCTGTGGAAAATGGCTAGGGTTACTATTTTCCATTCTCAAAGGGAGCTCCTCTGATAATATAAACAACTACAGACCAATCTCATTGGTGCCTATAGGGTCAGAAATCCCTGCACACCTAATCTATAGTCAACGCAGTTGTCAGAAGGGTCATTGGTCGGACCAATTTCTTGGTCCACTCCTAGCTGGTTACCTTTTCATGGCTGGCAGTGAAGTTGGGGACTATGATGTGAAACAACTCAACATTGCAAATGACACGACCAGACTCCTTTTTTTAGCTTAACATTTTATTACAGATACAGGGAGTTATAACAAGACAGAGGGCACCCAATCTGCAAATATTGTCAAAGTAAAAGGAAACAGAGTGCCTGCAGCTGGCAGTGGGGGTGCAGACAGCAGCAATTCAACTGGTTGCTAAACAGGAGAAGAACAGAATGACTTTGCTAAAGGTTAGCTGCAGCAGAAAATACAAACAGCTGGAATCGGGTCAACAATTCATAAGTAGGAAGGTAGCCATATGAGACTTCACTGGCTACAACTTACACTCTCATGCTGTGGATGAAGATTTTAAATTTATCTGAACTCACTGATAAAATTATTGGGGTTGGGGGGGGCATCTCCATACATCCTGTTCAAAAGTCATTTCATGTACTTAAATTAGTAATGATGGCTCACTGAACTGTAGGCACGACTGGTGATTGTAAAAACAGTAAGTCAGTCTCTCTAATGTAAATGCGCAGTACGTTCCTGCAGCGGTGCATTCTCTGTTAAGGCTGGAGTGTCATTCTGTGCTTACATGTGGTTCTTGGACACTAACAGGGCTGCAAGATTGCTGATGAAGCCCTGAAACTGCTTCAATCTTTGCAACCCTTTTAAATGTTAAGGAATCATTTTGAACAAATTTGGAAAGAAAGGATTATGGAATATCTTGAATCCAGTGGGTTACAACACTCAAGGCAGCATGAGTTCACAGGGATGGATCATGTCAAACAAATCTAATAGATTTCTTTGAGTGGATGACAAAGGATTTAGATCAGAGTGAAGCCGATGATGTGGCCAACCTAGATTTCAGTAACGTTTTAAACACAGTTCCACATAGAGGAGCTCAGCTAGTTGGGTAGCTTAGGAGTGGGTCCAAAGGTGGCAAACTGGACAAGAAATTGGTTAGGGGATTCGCAACAGAGGGTGGTGGTAAATGGAATTCATGTCAAGGAAGGAAGGATGACCAGCGGGGCACCTCAGGGATCAGCGCTGGGACCCATCTGCTTTAATGTCTTTATGAGTGACATTACAGAGGAGCTAGAAGGCAAGGTCTGCCTCTTTGCAGATGACACCAAAATCTGCAATAGGGTGGACACTCCAGGAGGTGTGAAAAGGATAAGCTGAAACCTGAATAAATCGGAGGAGTGGTGAAGGGTATGGCAGCTGGGTTTCAATGTGAAAAAGTGCAAAATAATTCACTCAGGGCACAGGAACCCAGGGGCAGAGTACAAAATGTGAGGAGTGGTATTGATGACTACCAAGCAGGAAAGAGACCAGGGTATAATCATATCAGATGACCTAAAGGTAGCAAGGCAGTAGGGAGGGCGAGTGGGATGCTGGGGTGCATAGGAGGGGTATCACCAGCTGAAAGAGGGAGGTGGTGTTGCCTCTTTATAGATTGCTTGTGAGACCTCACCTACAGTGCTGGGTCCAGGTCTGGAGATCGCATCTCTGGAAGGACATAGACAGAGTGGAGGTGGTCCAGAGGAGGGCACCTAAAATGGTACAGGGTCTGCATCAAGAGCCCTATGAGGAGAGAGTAAAGGATCTCAATATGCGCACCCTGGGAGGAGGGGGGATATGATAGAGACCTTTAAATATCTTTCTGGGATAAACAAGGTACAGGAGGGAAATATTTTTCAGAAGAAAAGCTGCTCAAGAACAAGGGGACATGCTATGAAGCTGGAAGGGGGTAAATTTAGGAGAGATGTGAGGAAGTACTTCACAGAAAGAGTGGTGGATTCCTGAAACAGCCTTCCAGTGTAGGCAGCGGGAGTGACAACAGTGGTGGGGTTTAAGAGTGCATGGATAGGCACAACGGAATTATAGTGGAAAGGAAGTTGGGGAGAGAGAAGTACGGTCTGCTATAATAATGTAGGTAGGGGAAAATGGGAAGACTGGGTGGGCCAAGCAGTCCTTATCTACCATCAAATTCTATGAACAATTTACTGACTTACATGGATACATAAGCGCTGACTCCATTGATACACAAAAGTTGAACTAGGTGCGCATTACATGTATATCGATCATGTTTTCCTACTCTCACAGAGCTGAGTGGATTGCACATATTGGCCACTATTCACAATTGCGTTTTAGTCCCACATGCCACAAAACGTGTCGGGTAGGGATGAGTTATGTGTATCCTGGGCATTCTCTTGATGTTCGTGGATGCACCAGCTCTCCCTCACTGTGTTTCCTTCCCAGGCTCCAACCATGCATGTACTCTCACATCTGCGCAGCCAGTCGGGGCTGGCGGTGGTGGGGAGGAGACATGTCAGGGGCAGGGTTGGTAGCATGTGGCATGCACTAAAATAATTGTACTCAGCAAATCCAGTGTTAAGGAGTTACATTACACCAGCCCAGAGGGCTGCCGTAACCAGTGAGCAACCCCCCACCCACCCCGACAGGATTTGTTTGGTCACAGTTGGGCCCCGCAGCTATGGACTCCAGCTATCCTTCTTGCCATGGACAACTTGGGTGAGGAAGCCCACAGTGGCACGTTACATATTTTTAAAATTTGCATCCATGTCTACTGCACCAGAAGGGACCCTAGAGGGACTGCTCTATTCTGTGATCCTCTGCTCCTGTATGAAGCAGGAGATTTACTTCACGACTGGTCCAGGCTTCTGATTGGAAGTCTGGTGTCCAGCTGAAGTCTACACCCCTGGCTGGTCTCCCCCCCCCCGGGCAGAATTATGAATTAGGGCATCCTAGTGCCACACATTTTGGGGGGCTGGGTGCGCAGTGCATAGTTGCATGTCCTGATGTACGCCTTTTTGGTGTGTACTATTGAGAATAATGCATATGGCCCTGAATGGGTGTTGATAACCTTTTGCTACCCTCACAGAGCTAAACTGGGTGCACAATGAAAGTGTGTTGATCATAATTTTTGGCTACCCTTACCAAACTGAAATGGGTGAGCATTGGATGTGTAAATTACATGTAGCTACCTCTAAAGCTACTCCTGCATCAGCTGGCGGACAAGCCACTTGTCCAATGCACATTCAGCTAAGTGAGGCAGAACTACCGCTGAGCCCACCAAAGGAAGCCATGCACACATCCATGCATAACACTACAAAGCCAAACAATGCCAGTGGTTGGAATAGACCTGCTTTAAAAAATTAAGCTCCATTTTGCCATTAAGACAACTGTTTCAAAACTGTTCTATTTAAAGGTCTAGACAGGATCTCAAAAATTTACTTAAAGAGAAAAATGAGCTAAAATATATATATATTTTCTCATTGAAATTAATTGGATCATCCCAGAGTACCTTCACCATAAGTGCCCCCCAACCAAAAAAAAAACCCAAATAATTTCACAGTTGCAAGGGATGGTTGCAAAATTATTATGACAGCAATTTTAAAGATGTACCCTTGATTGTAACTCCTTGTACAATCCAGAAAAAGGGTTGCAGTCCTTTCCTACATGGTCAATAGGCACACTGTTCCTGCGCAGAAGGTGGCAGGGGTTGCCATGCAGATGGCCTGCAAGGTCATTCTCATAGCATAGTGACCCTCACAAGATGCAGCCACATCTTCAGTGACACCCGCTGCCGTAGTACTTTTAAAGGCAGTTCTGCTGTCATTAAAAAGTGCCACTGCCCAGAGAAGCCAACAGGGGACCATGATTGGCAAGGGACCATACTGAGAAATGCAGGAAGGGAAATGGAACTCTGGAGGTGGGAACTGACTGGCAGCTAGATACTAAAGGAGGAGGGCCATAAAATTAGCAGGGAAGAACTACCAGGGATGAACCATTATGAAACATACATGGCACACAAGGAGACCCAAATGTACGGGTGGGGAGATGGGACAATTGGTACAATTTTGCTTGACTACCAGCTTTGCATTTGTGTGCCTTCTGGGGCATTTAGGCAATATTTTAAGTAAGCCATCTACAACAGGGAAATTAGGGGGCCACCTTCTCTCCAGGGGTTCCTGCAGTGCTGCACATATAAACCGATTTGCTAGGATCTCTTTGAAACATACACATGAGAGCCCACTTCTGTCATTCATCTGGTGCACCATCACACTACACAAGAAGGAGGCTGAAATAACTTGGAATATTAGGACCTTGGTGTGTGCTGCCTACATTTTGCACATTTATAATGATGCGTGAGCATTGGCTATCCTCAGAATTATGTATTAATTGTCAGCCAGGTGTACTGACAAAGCCCTATTGCAAGGTGATACGTAGGAGCAGTAGTATGGCCTGGCATTTTTCTACATGTTTGAGCTACAGCAAAATAACATATGGACTCCACCTAGGTGTGTAGCGCTATTTTTGCTAGTGTTTTCTGTAATTGTTTTGGCAGCAGCACCCATGGGGGAGGTTGGTAGTGCACAGTTTTTCTCTTTTTTTTGTTTGAACCAGGTGTACTGGATAGGGCCGTGTGACTAGACCCACTGTGGCACACATCCTACCAATTGATACAGAACTGACACTGACACAGTTACTAAAGGTGGCCCAAGGCAGCTCATATTTGACTCCTGTGCCCCTTGTGTTGACAGCAGGAATCAACTTTTGCCCCCCATATAACATCATTTATACTTATGCAATAAGACCTGAAGGCATGTCCCCAGGTGGTATCAGGTTCCAGCTCCATTAGAACTACTTAAAGAAAGTCAAGCTCAAGTGCTGGGGGGTCAAATGAAGTAATTGAGCTCCCTTCGCTAAAAACTAACTTCAGAAAAAAAATTTGACTTTTCCTTATTGCTACCTACAGAACTGACCTTTGACCTCTCTTTGGAGTTCCCCTTGTTATTTACAACTAGATAACTCATGGGAAGACTGTCTCTGTCTTGTATGTTTATAGACAAGAAAAGGAAAGATATTCTGAGAAATAATTACATACTAAAAAAAACTAGCAACTGAGTGTGCAAAGACCCCTCAAAGTTTCATTACAGTAGTAAGAGGCATGCTATCTACATGCAGTGTGTGTTCCTCCCCTAGCCTCCTTGTCCACATCACTGCAAGGCTACTGTACACCTGAACATTAAAAAAAAAAAAAAAAAAAAAAAGCTGTGAAGCCCTTTAACGTTAGCTCAGTAGGCTGTGCTCATCCTAATTCTGTCCAAAGTCCTTAGAAGGATTCTTCACCACTGCTGGCTGTACTGGGTAGACTGGAATAAAGGAAATAAACATAGTCAGCATGTATACTCATTGTAATTGTCTCATCACTCACACTGAAAGTGGTTTGATGTATGTTTTGCGGTTTTTGCAACAGGTCATCTTCTAACTTTGAAGTCTAGGTGGTGGGTCTATGATTACTCGATTATTAAACCATGGCTCTAAATACTGTCACGTAAAGGGTCAAAACCAAGTCGCATAACAGTATGTACTGTAGTAAGAACTATTGCCCAGCTTTTCCTTAGCAATGGACACTGGTTCATAAACTACTGACTGTCATGGCAGGCCCAGTGGAACAAAGGGCTGAGGCTCTATAAAGTGCCTTACCTTGCATCACATTGGTCACCCAAGTTCAGGAACAAGCTCGGTCACTGGGGATTGGCAGGGGGAGGGCTAGGAGAGGACTGAGCAGCCGCCAGACAGTGCTTCTCTCCTGGAATGGGGTGGTAAGTTATCCCCATCTAGGCTGACTCCAGGCGGAGGCTGGGTGTCAGAGCAGATGGCAGGAGGCTGACATGATGTTGGGAGGGTGGAAGGAGCAGTGGTTCCAGGAGCAGATGTGCCTCCATGTGCACGTACCGTCCACCCTGCCACAGCTCCACATCCAGGGGAGAAAACCAGAAGAAACCCATCTCTCCCTGCCGCCAAGCATGATGGCCTCTGATGCTGTCAGATCCTGCACCGTGTCGCTCCCCACCAGCTGGAAAGCAGGGGGAGTGGCAGATGGGACTGGGGTGATCAGGCACAGGGCCCGATGAAAGGCCAAGGTGGTGGTAGCCAAGCAAACATCTATATAAAAAATGAAAAAATTAACCATCATCATTGATACTCGCACACATATACACCTGGCCCCGACATAGTGGCTGGCATGCACCATTCACCTCTGCTGCCAGCTGCTGTCGTATGCAACTACAGTTGCTTGAGTTTATACAAGTAACATTATAGATGCCGTACTTGCATTAGTACAATATCAACAATGTTACTGATAAATGCAAGTAACTGTATTTGTGTGAGATAGTGGCCAGCAACAGAGATGAGTAAAGTGTACCAGCCACTGTCTCTCTTACCCTCCCCGCCCCCTCCAGCTTCACAGCATGCCTCACGGTCCTGGTGCTTCTGATTTGAAAGAGATGCCACTCCTGCACCTTGTTCACCCCTGTCAGTTACTTGTAGGTCTTTATCATGTCATCTCTCGCTCTCCTCTCTTCCTGGGTGTACATGTTGAGATCCCTCAGTCTCTTCTCGTAGGGCATCTTATGTGACCCAGCACCATTTTAGTTGCCCACTTCTTGAATGCCTCCCCCATGTCCTTTCTGAGGTGCGGCCCCCAGATCTGGACACTGTACTCCAGGTGGGATCTCACCAGTGAGTGATACAGGGGTAACACCACCTCCCTCTTTCTGCTGGGGATAACCAATCTATACACCCCAGCATCCCACTAGCCTTACCCACTCCTTTGTCACACTACCCTGCCACTTTGAGGTCATCAGATATGATAATCCTGAGGTCCCTTTCCTGTCTACATAGATACATAGATGCTGTTGGCAGATAAGGACTGCTAGGCCCATCCAGTCTGCCCATTTAAGTTGCCTAATGAAGCATCCAGTGACACTGTTTAGTTATTGGCTTTAGCATTTTCTTTCTATTATTCCTTTGTGTCTGTCCCATGCGTGTTTGAAGCCTGTCACTGTATGGACTGACAACACCTACTGGGGCAGGCTATGCCATGCATCCATCACCCTTTCTGTAAAAAATAACTTCCTGACATTTCCCCTTATGTGGCCACCCCTCAGTCTTATGTCGTGTCCCCTTGTCCTGGCACTACTATTAATTTGGAATATGTTGTCCCCTTTCACCTTGTTTATGCCCTTGAGGTACTTGAATGTTTCTATCATGTCACCTCTCTCCCTCCTCTGTTCCATCATGTATAAATTTAGGTCCCTCACTGTCTCCTCATAAGGCTTGTGATGTAATCCCTTCATGATTTTGGTCACCCTCCTCTGCACCATCTCTATTTTGTCAATGTCCTTTCGAAGGTGTGGTCTCCAGAAATGTACACAGTATTCAAGGTGAGGTCTCACCAGGGTCTTGTACATTGGAACTATTACCTCCTTCCTTCTGTTTGTGATTCTCCTTCCAGTACATCCCAACATCCCACTGGCCTTTCCCACTGCCTTTGCTGTCTGTCTAGCGGTCTTCAAGTCATGTGTGATTATGACCCCCAAGTCCTTCTCCTCCTTAGTTACTGTCAGCAGCTCCCCCCCCCCAACCTGTAGCTCACCCCAGGGTTCCTGCTTCCCATATGCATAATTTTGCACTTCTTTGTGTTAATCTTTAGCTGCCAAGCCCCTGACCATCTCTCCAGCAGTTCCAGGTCTTTTCTCATCCTTTCCATCCCCTCCGGAGTATCCACCCTGTTGCAGACTTTGGTGTCATCCGCAAACAGGCAAAACTTTCTCTCTAGCCCACCTGTAATGTCACTGATGAAGACATTGAAGAGGACTGGCCCCAGAACTGACCTCTGAGGAACCCCACTGGTCACCTCCCTTTTGTCCGATTGGGTTCTATTCACCACTACCCTCTGTTTTCTGTCCCTTAATCAGTTTCCAGTCCAGTTCACCACCTTGCAGTCTAGTGACTGTCAGTACCCCCATCCTATACTCAGTGCCTAGGTTCGTATGTCCTATGTGTATGGTTTTGCACTTTTTTGGCACTGAACTCCTTCTGCCATGCTTAGACCACTCCTTGAGTTTCCCGTATCCCTGCATATTCTTCCCACCCCATCCTGAGTATCCAGTCTATCGCAGATTTTGGTATTATTTGCAAAAAGACATACCTTCATTTTCAATTCCTCAGCAATGTCACTTATGCAGACATTGAAAGAGGGCCAGTCCCAGTAATGAGCCCTGTGGTACCCCTCTGGTCACCCCCCCATCATTCAACTGTGTGCTGTTTACACCAACCCTCTGTCATCTACCTGTTAGCCAGTTTTTAACCCAGTTCACCACTTTGGATCCCACCCATGGGCTGCTCAGTTTTTTTTATCAGCCTCCTGTGTGGCACAGTGTTGAAGGCTTTGCTGGAGTCCAGGTAGGCCACATCCACTGTCCTCCCTTAATCTGTTTCCCTGGTCAACCAAAGAAATCTATCAGATTTGTTAGGCATGACTTCTCCCCTGTGAATCCATGCTGCCTGTGGTCTTTGCAGTCCACTGGATTCAAGATGCTGTACCAGTTTTTCCTTTAGAAGTTTTTCCACTAATTTCCCCACCACTGAAGTAAGACTGACCAGCCTAAAGTTGCTAGCTTCCTCCCTGCCAATCTTATGTAGAGGGACCATGTCAGCTCTTCTCCAGTCTACCACAACCATGGCTGTTTCCAGTGAGCTGTTGAACAAAGCTGTCAGTGGGTAAGCTAGCATCTCCATGAGTTTCTTACAACCCTTGGGTGTCTCCTATCCGGTCCCCTAGCTTTGTCCACCTTCAGAGCTGAAAGTCCCTTTCAGACTCTTTCCTTTGAAAATGGACTTGTGTCCATCCCCCCACCCTGTTCCTGCTACTTCCTGGTGGCTCATCCACCCTCCCTCCACTGTGAAGACTGAGCAGAAGTACCTGCTTAGGATGTCTTCTTCTTGTGGTCCTCTTCTGTGCAGTTTCCCTCCCACTGTCCTTCTAATTCTCACTATCCCTCCTCTTGCTTTCTTCTTATTATTTATGTATCTGGAGAAAGTTTCACCCCCCTTATGACCCCTTTGACATTTCTTTCCTCTGTCTGTGCCTTTTCTCCCTCACTGCCTTTCCTGCTTCCCTCTGCTTTACTAGGTATGTCTCCCAGTCCTCCTCCCTCTGTGTTTCCTTATACCTCCTGAATACCACCCTTTTTTCCTTCACCACCTTTGCTATTTCCTTCTGATTTTACTCACTTCCTTCACACGCAACTTGGTTGCTTTAGTTATACCCTCCCTTATTTTTGCTCACTGTGCCTCCACCCCTCCTTGGCAATTCCCCCCTCCACCCCCCATTTCTTTAAAATCCACCCTTCTAAAGTTCAGGCCCTTGTCCTCTTGTGGTTAGCCTCTGTTGCTGTCTCCAGCAGGCATGAGTCACATTCCTCCCGTCCTATAGGAGGGAAGTGTCTCCATGGCAGCTCAGTCTTCCTCCTTCTGGTGCACCACACTGTCCTGGTCTCCACATATGAATTTGTGCCACCAGCATAGCAAGCACTGCCTACTGCTGCTAGCATTTGACTGGCCCCAACCGAACTCACAGTGCCTTTGTTTAGACAGCATACATAGAAACATAGATTTTGATGGCACATAAGGACTGCTTAACCAACCCAGTCTGTGTCTGAACAGACACTATTTGGTTTCTACTCCCCCCCTTGTTGCCCACTGAGATTTCCTTGTACCTATTCCATGCATACTTGAAGCCCATCACTGTTTTGTTTCATACTACCTCCATGGGAAGACCGTTCCAGGCATCTATCACTCTTTCAATGAAGAAGCACTTCCTCACATCTCTTTTTAATGTACCCCTTTCCAGCTTCATTGCATGTTCACTTGTTCTTGTACATCTTTTTCTCTGAAAAATGTTCCCCTCCTATACCTTATTTATCCTGTGAGGTATCTAAGTCTTTATCATATCTCACCTTTCCCTTCTCTGTTCCAGGGTTACATACTGAGGTTCTTCAAGTGCTCCTCACAGGGCTTCTGATGCAGCCCCTGCACCAATTTAGTTGCCCTTCTCTGGATTGCCTCCACTCTGTTTACGTGTTTTCTTAGATGTGGTCTCCAGAACTAGACACAGTACTCCAGGTGGGGTCTTGCCAGTGAGCTATATAGTGGCAATGCCACCTGTCTTCTTCTGCTTGTGATACCCCTCCCTATGCACCCCAACATCCCACTGGCTCTACCCATAGCCTTGCCACACGGCTTCATCACTTTGAGGTTATCAGATATGATTACTCCCAGCTCCCTTTCCTGTTTGCTGACCACTCTTCTTCCATTTTATATTCCCCCTCTGGGTTTCTGTGCCCCCAGTGCATGATTCTGTGCTTTTTGCACTGAAACCCAGCTGCCAGGCCCTTGATCACTCCAAGTTTCCTCAGGTTTCTGCACATCCTTTCCAGCTCTTCCGGAGTGCCTGCCCTATTGCAGATTTTGGTGCCATCCACAGTGAGGCAGAGCTTCTCTCATCTCTTCTACAATGTCACTTATAAAGACATTAACGAGGACTGGTGCCAGTACTGAGCCCTGTGGTACCCCACTGGTCAGCCTCCCTTCCCCGGAGTGAACTCCATTTACCACCACCCTCTGTTGTCTCTCCCTTAGCCAGTTTGTTACCGAGTTTACAACATTTTGACCCACTCCTTAGCTGCTCAGTTTCCTTATAATAACAATAAATTTTATTTAATATAGTGCCTTTCAAATATCAAGGTGCTGCACAAATAAGTAAAATTCAGAAAATTCAATAAATACCAGTAAAATCAGAGAAATTCAGAATAGGCTTTACCCCATAAAAAAGTCTTCAGTGCCTGCTTAAAGCACCCCACTGTGCTGCACTCCCATAGCTGACGGGGCAGAGAATTCCAGAAGGTAGGTGCAACAAACCCAAAAGCGCGGGCCCCAGATGACTTTAAACTAACCCTCGGAATCTCCAGCAACCCCTCATCAGCCAAGCAGAGCTGTCGCAAAGGGGTATAAGGAGCCAGGAGCTCTTTTAAGTAGTCAGGACCCTGTCCATGTAGGGCTTTGTAGGTTAATAAACCTACCTTAAAGGTGATCTGCCACTGAACAGGCAGCCAGTGCAGATCGCGCAGCACTGGGGTAATGTGAGATCTCCTGGATACCCGAGTCAATAAACATGCAGCAGCGTTCTGCACTAGCTGCAAGCGGTGGATATCAACCCCAGGAAGCCCTAGGTAAAGGCAGTTACAGTAGTCAAGGCGCGAGGTCACAAAGGCATGGACCAAAACAGGCAGATCACTGGACAGAATGAGATGCTTGATCCTAGCAATGTTCCTAAGATGGTAAAAGTCTAGCTTGATGACTGCCAACACCTGATGATGAAGGGTCAGCCCATCATCAAGCATCACTGCCAGGTCACGCACCCGCTCAGAGGTAAGGATCTGAGCACCCCCCAGGACTAAGCCAGAGGGCAGATCAGTCCTCAACCCCTCTGTCCTGTGACCCGGGTCCACCACCAAAACCTCAGCCTTTCCTGCATTCAACTTTAACCTGCTAGAACTCGTCCAATCTTGGTTTTCAACGAGGCAGCAGTTAAATACCAAAATAGCACTAACCTGGTCGGGGGCAAAAGACATAGCAGTGAAATCTCAGCCCATACTGTCTTACAATGTCTCCGAGGGGCAGCATGTACACTGCAAATAACATGGGAGACAGCACCGAGCCCTGGGTTCTACCAGCGAGGAAAGATGAAAACCATCTGAGTACTGTCCCAGACAGCCCACAGATGGATCTCAGGCGCATACCTCTCAACTGTCCCTGATTTTCAGGGATGTCCCTGATTTTGCCTCAGAAATTTCTTCTGTCCCTCCTAAATTTGGCATTTCTATCACTGAAGAGTAGGGATTTGAATCACAAAATAACGCCAGCCATTAGTGTTACAGTCTAGTTCTCATTAAGAAAATACTATTCACACTAAGAAGCATGTTGTACACAGCTTCTGGAACTAATATTACTATTTTTTCAGATGTGTCCCTGATTTTGGTCATTTGTCCCTGATCATTTTAAGCCATGTCCCCGATTTGTGATGAGGGAGGTTGAGAGGTATGCTCAGGCGCTTGAACAGGATTCCATGATCCACAGTGTCAAAAGCTGAAGACAAATCAAGGAGTACCAAGATGGAGCGGTTTCTCCAATCTCTCACCATCAGGAGATCACTGAGCACCCGAACCAGAGCAGTCTCAGTACTATGCCTCTTACGAAAACCCGATTGGAGAGGTTTGTATAAATTATGGATGGTTAAATGGTTCTCCAGTTGAGCTGCCACAACTTTCTCAATAACCTTTCCCGCAAAAGGAAGGTTAGAGATAGGTCTGTAGTTTGCTAGAGTCTCTGGGGTCCAAAGAAGCTTTCTTCAGGAGGGGTGTCACCACTGCCTCCTTCAGGGAGCTAGGGAACTCACCCGATTTCAAGGAGCACCTGACAATATGAGCTAGAACCGGGCTGATGATGTCACCACAACCCAAAATCAGGGAAGTAGGGCCCAGGTCTAATCTACGGCATGTGGGATGCATCCCCCTGGACAAGCCTCATAATGTCAATGAACTCTGGCAGATCAAAGGTACTCCAGGAAACTCTGGGCTCAGGGACCGAGCACCGACCAACAGCATCCCCCATAGAACGAGGCTGATGGAACTCCTGCCTGATGTCGGCCATTTTATTCACAAAGAATTGAGTGGTTTCATCTCACTCTATTGTGAAAAAACTCGACGGAGTTGCAGACAGGCTGGGTTGCACAACTTGTCCACAGTTCAGAAGAGTTGAGCCGGTCAGTTCTGTGCAACAGCGATTTCCCTGGGCAGGAATTCTGCCTTCTTGCAAGAAATCTCTGATTGATGGAGTTTATAATGCTCTAACAAAATAAGGTGGTTGGCATCCGAGGCAGACCTCCGCCAACCCAACAATGCTCTAACCTACACCCCAACCTCTGCAACTCTCTCAGAGACCCATCAAACCATGGGGCCCTGGGGAGAAGTGGAAGGGGGCGAACATGGACAGGAGCAATCAGATCAAGAGCTGAAGAAATAGCCCTGTTATAGGCCATGACTAACAGCTCTGGATCTGTGCTGGTCTCACCGAACACCAGGAGGTCAATCACCGCAGCCAGGTCTTCAGGGACAACATCCCACAAAGGACGATAACTGACCATCTCCACAGGGGCCGACCTACCCAGAGGGGCAGAAAAATTTAACCTAACGGCGTAGTGATCGGACCAACTGACAGGTTCCACCACCAAATCAGAGGCCTCGATCACAGGAGGAAAACCAAATCAAGAGAGTGACCACCATTGTGGGTAGCTGAGGAAACAACCTGTGTGAAGCCCAGTGATGTCATAAGCTGGAGGAAATGTTGTCCGAAGAGCGAATCTTCGTCATCAACCCAAGCATTGAAGTCGCCCAGAACCATCAGTCTGGGCAACTCCAATGCCATGTCGGTGGCGAAGTCTGCTACTCCTTGCAGGAACAGCTTCTCATCTCCTGGTGGATGGTAAATGAGTGCTATCCTTCACCCCACACTAGTTGCCACAGTGCACTCAAATGATATGGCCTCCTCAACTGGTACCCCAGTTAGGCCCAATTCAGTCTTGAAACAGACCGCTACCCCGAATCCAATCTTGGGAGATGTAAAACCGAGTACCCAGGAGGAATAGCTGCCTCCAAAATTGGGGCAGCATTCCCATCTAACCAGGTCTTGGTAATGCAAATCAAATCCACTGTTCCAACAAAATCTGTAATAAGGGCAGTTTTGTTCCTAATGGATCTGGTGTTGCATAACAGCACCCGGGTTGGACGATGTTCGCGAGCCGTCCCAGCTACTTGCCCTCCCAAAGAGGAGGTGCCCTTGGGTATGGGGACCAGACAAGGATCACCACATTCCAGGCACCATTTCGCCCCAGGGCATCTTCTGGTCCTAACCACCCCAAATGGAGAGCACCACTCATTCGAACTCCGCTGTCTGAGCCTCCTGTGTAGAATGGTGCTGAAAGCCTTACTGAAATCTAAGTAGGTCACGTCCACTGGCCCGCCCTGATTAATTTTCCTGCCCGCCCTGATTAATTTTTGCTGGTCCCCTTAAAAAAAAAAAAATCAATTTGATTTGTCTGACGTGACCTCCCTTCCCATGAATTTGCATTGCCTCAAGTCTTGTAACTCGATGGCCTCAAGATACTCCACAATCCTTTCTTTTAGCGGTTGCTCCATTAACTCCCCCACCACCGAAATCAGGCTGACTGGCCTACGTAGTTGCCAGCCTCTTCACCACTACTGCTTTTGTGAAGCAGTACTATATCTGCTCTCCTTCAGTCCTCTGAAACCATCTCTGTTTCCACTGAGTTCTTAAAAAGGACTGTTCGGGATGCAGCCAGTACCTCTCTGAGCTCACTCAGTACCCTTGGGTGTATCCATTTTTGTTTGTCTTTTGTTTATTTATTTATTTGCTTTCTGTTTATTCCCCCTCTGATCCTACAATGCAGCTGTCCTTCAGGTTATTTCAAAGTACCAGACCTCCCTCTCCCCAGATCGGCACTTACTAGCTCCAGTGAGCCACGACTGTATCCCCTTCCCCAGGCGGTGATAGGATTGGATGGGCAACTCCTGAAGTTTCTCATGTTTCATCAGGTGGCATAGCAGGAGGTGTTGTGGGGTTCAGATACACCTGGGACTGTCAGCCACTGATACTGGGGCAATTTTACATGATTCTACTTTTTTTTTTTTTTAATTTAGTATGATTTATTCTCCCACCTGGGCTGGCCCATATTGGCTCAACCTCTGCCCCTAGCCCAGTACTCCGTCCACCAGAATTTACCTTCCCCGGTGTTCCTCCCTGGCTTGATCTCCCAGGGTGGGGCCTTCCCGGGGACCCACTGTTTCCCCATTGGAACCTGAGGTGTGGTGTCCAGGGAGTGCCACGGGGTGATGGTGTGAGACTTGCGGGGTGAGGTGAGTGGCATACTGCATGGCCCCATTTTTCTTCTTTTCTGGTCAGGAGGTGTGGCATGCAATGACGTCAATAGCAAGCTCACCAACATCTGCCCCCTCCTCCAGCAAGCTCTGGAAGTCAGATCCCTGGCATCCACTAGGGGTCCATTGAGCACAGGCAGCTAACCCACCCTTCCCCCCCAGAAGGAGGAGAGCAGTCCCTGGGATGCTCAATCTCCCTTCCCCTCTGACTCCCAGACCCAGCCCTCTGACTCCCAGACCCAGTCCTGAACCCAGGTCATTGGCATCACATGCGGTAGCACTACCACTGTCCATTGCCTCTCCTAACCCATGGGACACCTGCATGTATGTGACTCAGTGCAGGAATATGCATATCTGCATGCCTGCAGTGAGCCTTCCAGATGTCTCCCCTTCCACAATGCCTCTGCTGTGCTTCCAGTTGTGGTTACCCAGATAGCAGCACTGCAACAGAGACAGAGACCCTCCCTGAGGGAGAGTGTCCTGTGTGATGCTCAATTCTCCTTCCCAGCAGCCTCCGATGCTCGTTCATGAATCTAGGTCACTGGTATCATGAACAGTAGCTCTATTATTGTACTGACAGGTTGGCTGTTAAAGAACAACTGATGCTTTCTGGACAAGTTTAACAAAACAGAATATTTAGACACAGTTCAGCTTGTATTTCACATTAGTTCCATATTCCTCCTCCCCAGTATTTATTACTGGTGTAATTTGCATAAAAAAAGGATTTTTGCTCCTGAAGAGTTATTTATTCCTGCTGCTTTCTTCCTACCTGAGGTTATAATGCACTCCTTGTGACCCCACAGTTAATCCCTTGGCAATTTATGATGTCACTACACAGGATTATGACCCGAAGTATGGAGTAAGGTAAAGAGGCAGATGATCTCTAAGGTATAAAGATCATGTATTCATGCAAATTTCCTCAGAAATAAACAATGGGGTGGAGAAATCTATAGAATATATATGAAATGCAAGCTGAATTGTACCTAAATATCATGTTTTTCAAAATTTTCTTTGAACCTTATATTTCAGTAGGTACCTCAGAGAGAGAGAGAGAGAGCGAGAGAGGGGGAGAGAGAGAGATTTATTTAAGTGAAAGCAAAAAATAACACAACAAAAAAAAAAAAAGCATTTACCGAGTATCTGTTTGGTGTTTTCACGCTGTATGTGTTGATGGAGTCTGGTTGACTATTGACCTGAATGTTACTGGTGTGTCCTAAAAACAAAACAAAAGATCACTGTATTTATACAGACACCATAATTGTTTTATTATTTATAAAACCAGTGGTAAAAATGGGGAACAGACCTGTAAAGAAAGCAAAAACATTCTTGGGGAAAACATGTTCCCTCTTGTGTAGTATGAAAGAAAATCTCAGCTGGCCCTGTCGTGTGGAGGGCTGAGGTGCTGGGTGCCTCACCTCCTGCCATGCCGTCGACCCGGGGTCGGGAACAGATGTGGGTAGCTCAGGGGCCGGTTAGAGCAGGGAGGATTGAGCATCCCTAGGACAGCTCTTCTCCCTCACGGAGGGGAGTGAGTGTGTCCTGTTGTTTGTCTGCCACCTGGAGGTGTCTGGGTGGCAGTGCAGTGACACCACACGGGGGAGACCCCACAAGTAGAGCACCGGTGGCAGCTCTATGGATATAGGGCTTGTACACATGGTGGGTCTAGGGCAAAAACAAAGCCTAATAAATCCCTGACCACAAGGTGAAGACCGATCCCTCACAGGCCCCGCACCCGTGACTATGCGCCCCCTACAGTCCTGTGGCAGAGGACAATGGAAGAAAGTAAGCCCTGGGGAAGCTGGGTGATGGAGTTGCAGGGACTGGTCATAATGGGGTGGTCAGCACAGAGAAGGTGGCAAGGTGGGGGGTAGGAGGAAGTAAGCTGTTGTTAATTAGGATCTGCAGCTTATCTGTTAGGTAGGAAAATGGGCAGACTAGGTGGGCCAAGCGGTCCTTATCTGCCATCACATTCTATGTTTCTAACTTAAGTATCTCCGGGTAGTTTAGAAGCATGTCTCTCTAGACAGTGCTTCATGTGGGCATATTATGTGAGGAATCTGAAAGTATGGGGATTTGTTTTATATAGCAGCAATCAGTCCCCACTCTTTTTGTGGAACAGAATTCCCCTGTTTGTTACTGTGAGATTATAAAATAGGTAGGGAAATGCTGCTTCCCGATAGGTTGGCACTTATGGCTTACAGTACTTCTGTCTAATGCATAGTAAAAGATTATTCTGGCAAGCAGGAGAAAGTACAAGAACAAAAACTATGCCTTTCCCAAAGATTCCTGATTGCCGTTACAAGCCTGGTTGCCACCTTTACTCACTTAAAAAAATTCATTCAGGCCCTAAAAATAAAACTCCTTCAAAATAAAAAGAACAAATAAATTGATTAACTGTTCTTTTCTTTTAGATGCCCCTTCTTACACACATACACAAATTCAAAACAATTACATACTTCTCTTAGTTTTATTTCTTTGAAGCACTTTATTGTAACCACAGGAAACCCCCTAATCATTATCTGCCTACTGGGGAAAGCATTGCTGCTTCCCCTTCCAGATATTCAGCTGAATCCCAGGCTTTACTAAGGCCTTTTGTTATGTATATTAGTGTGGGGAGAGGTGAACATTCATCCAGTATTATAAAAAGGGTCTAAGAAATGGAGCTTTCTGATTGGCTGCAAACATTCTAACAGCCTTATGTTAATCTTTTATTAACATAACCATTGGTCATGCATTATTGCTTAAGAATTCTGCAGAAGTTTGAATTCCTGTATTCCATAAACAAACTTTCCATCTTGAATGTGTGTAAAAACAGATGCCTGACAGCTTGGGAGGGACTACTTTTTACTAGATACTTTTAACAAAAGAAACACCAGTTTTTAATTTAAAAAAAATTAGCATTTTTTGGTTTTCAGATCTTCTCAGTTTACACATTTAATAAGCACAGTAAGATGCTTTGGGGTATGCATTATGCTGATATGGGGCGTGATTATGCATTATGTGGAGTAAGGAGTAAGGAGTTCACTCTGAGGAGGGGAGGGTGACCAGCTGGGTGTCTCAGTGACAGATGCCAGAACCTGTTCTGTTTAATGTCTTTGTAAGTGACATTGCAGAGGATCTGAAGGAGGAGGTCTGCCTATTTGCAGATGACACCAAAATCTGCAATATGGTGGTTGCTCTAGGGGTGGAAAGGATGAGCAAAGACCTGAGAAAACTTGAAGAGTTATCACATGTATGGCAGCTGAGTTTTAATGAGAAAAAGTGCAAAAAAATGTACTTGGGGCACACAAACCTACGGGTGGAGTACAAACACGGGCGGAGTGTTATTGATGACCACCAAGCAGGAGAGATACATGGGGGTAATAATCTCTGATGAACTAAAGGTGTGCGACAGGCAGTGTGACAAAGCAGTTTGGAGGGCTAGTGGGATGCTGGGGTGCATAGGGAGGGGTATCACCAACAGAAGGAGGGAGGGAGGTGGTGCTGCCTCTGTACAGATCACTGGTAAGACTTTACTTAGAATACTGTGTACGGTTCTGCAGGCCACATCTCCGGAAAGGTATAGACAGAGTGGAGGTGGTCCAGAGACCAACTAGGTAACCCGTGAGGTGGGCGCATGAGGAAGGGCACCGTCCGTAATGGTGACTCCTTCCGGGCGCAATCCCTCATGGCGATGGAGAGGGTAGGGCGACCTGATGAGGCTGTGGGCAAACTGGGCGACAGGATGTCGCTATGTGTACTCATGCAGAGGGTGGGAGCAAGCACAGTGAGCATGGGCTGGAAGGAGGTGGAGAGGCTGTAGGGGGTGGCACTGCAGTGGCTGGCCAAGCTGCGCTGTGGCGTTGGGGGTTGGCTACTGGTTGCGGTGGGAGAGGTACCGGCTCCGGGTGCGATTTTATTGCGCCTGGCCCAAACCTTTAATTTTTCCTGCTTTCGCCCCCCAACATGCACCGCCTGGGTGAGAATACATAAGTAGGGGGGTGTGGGGGAGTGAAGCCATGGTGTATTTGTGTGGGGGGTGCACCCCCCACAGAAAGCGGTAAAATACTGTCCTGGCACTGTTGTCCTGAGGTGCCGGGGTTGTCAGAGTGCTGAAAATGTTTTCGGCACTCTGACTCAGTGAGTGATAGTGGTGGTCACTTTTAGGTGTTCGCCGTTACCACATAAACCCGATCAAGTAAAATGGTGCAGGGTCTGCATCACAAGCCCTACAAACAGCGACTGAAGGAACTCAATATGTACACCCTGGAAGAAAGAAAGGGGGGGGGGGATATGATAGAAAACTTTAAATACCTCATGGGGTAAATTTATTTTATTTGAATCTAGGATTACAAGCACCTTTGAGCCAAGGCTCTTTTACAAAGGTTCCACATCAGTTGAGGTACAATTCAAACAAGACACTGAATAACAGTGGGTTACAGGCAGTTACATACAGTTTCATACATTCAATACAGTGGCAAAATGCCAGAAGGAGGCCTGGTAACAGGGCTGACACGGTATGGAGGAGAAACACACTAGTGGGGTGCAGCTATTGGCACTTGTCAAATATCAATTAAAGTGCTACAGGAGGGTGGGAGGAGGGGAGGATGAAAGGGTGTATGGGAGATGGAGTTGAGGGGGGAGAGGGTTAAGTGCTAGATGGAAAGAGCAAAGAGAAGGGAGAACAATTAGCAAGGTACAGGAAGGAGGTATGCTTCAGAAAAAAAGATGCATAAGAACAAGGGGAATGCTGTGAAGCTGGGGGTAGATTCAGGAGAGATGTGAGGAAGTACTTCTTCACAGAAAGGGTAGTGAATTCATGCAATAGCCTACCAGCCAATGTGGTGGGGTGAAGACAGTGATGGGGTACAAGAATGCATTGGATATGCACAAGAGGATCACTGCTGGAGTTTACTGCTGTCCTGGCATGCCTCTCTCATTAGTCACTGAACTTCTCACCAGCATAGCCTCTCATGCCCCCTCTGGTGATTTGTTCATTCTAGGTGACTTCAGTCTCAGCCTGCTCTCCCCATCCCTTCGCAGATTATGCCAAAATGTAAAGTCCTTCCAGCTCTCATGAGTAATCTCTGATCCTACCTGACTCAGTTACAAATCATTCAACCACTTCCTCCTGGACTGGGTCCTCTCCTCGCACTCCCATGGTATAGTGGATGCTGATATTCTCCCCGATTTCCTCATTGACCACAATATGGTCTGTTGTGTGTGCAAGCTACATCATCCCAAAGCTCCCCCCAAACCCATAGATTCAATCCTTCTGATCTCTGGACCCGTCCTCCCTTAAATGCTGACATGGCAGCTACCTATTGGCCCCCTATTTCAGCTGTCAACAACATCAACGTGGCCCTTGAATTAATTAACTCCAAGTTCTTCTCTGTCTGGGATCACCATGCCCCCCCCCCGAGAAAAACTAGGGTCTGAGGCCTGAGGGTCTCACCTACCCTGGATCTCAGCCGAGTTGTTGGCCTGTCATTGAACATGTGACCATGCCTGGTGAACTTACAAGTCTACTGGTTCTCCATTTGACATTACTTGTTACAATGCCCTTCACAACATTTGTACTAGCGCTACTAGACTTGTGAAGGCTGATTACATTACATCCACACTCCGCAACAACTTTAAACAGCACCTGTCTCTGTGCACTAAGAAACAAACAGGAAGCTTTCTTACCTGAATGGAGTTCCTCAATTACAGTTTTAAAATGTTATATTTAACCTCATAAGGAAGGGAAGGGATGGTATTTTGCCCCCAAGGGCTAGCTGGTCGATCCCTTCCACTTCCTGTTCTCCGACTCTGCCCTAGTACTCTGACATTATGTGATGTAAGTATAGGAAGAGCATGGGGGCACACTCCATGCAAGTCTATTGAGCATCACTTTAAAAGCTATTTTCCTGATATTAATGCAAATTTTGGTACAATTCAAAGCCAGTGTTCAAGAAACAAGAGCCTTGTTATTTGAATCCTGACTTCGATTTGTACCAAAAGACAGATTAGAATCAGGGAATTAGCTTTTAAGATGATGCTCCATAGACTTGCATGGAGCGCAACCCCCGTGCCCTTCCTCTACTTACATCCCATAACATTGGAGTGCAGGGGTGGAGTCAGAGATCAGGAAGTGGAAGGAATTGAGCAGCCAGCCCCTCAGGGGCAAAAAACAATCCCTTCCCTTTCTTAGAGAGCTGAATACAGAATTTAAAAACTGCAAAGGGAGAACAAGGGAGCCTCTTGTTTCTTCAATTTTCTCACAGCAAATAGTGAGAAACGTTTGCTTTAACCAGCACTCTAAGTTCTGGAAGGTTATTCACACCTTCTTCTCCCTTTTTACCCAATCCCAATCCCCCAACCTCAAGGTGGATGACACCCCTGTCTCCAACCCTACCACTGTCATCTTGTCTTTCAACTCCTTTTGTACCTGCTGTGCCCTTCTCCCCCTTTCTTTCTCCTCCTCCTCCCCCTCCCCTTACCCTCCCCCCTCAACCCCCCCTTCCTTTCTCCTTCTTCACCACCATACCCTCTTCTTCTCTCAGAGCGCTCTCGGCTCTAAACTGTCACAAAGCTGGGAGCCCTGATGCTCTTGACCCCAAACTCCTGTCTGTCTCCATCCTAGCCATTGCTTGCTCTCTCTCTTTTTCTTTCTGCCGCCTAACTTCTAAACCTCTCCTTCACTCTAACCTCAGTCTCAGACACGTAGACACAGGCTACAGTCATCCCCCTTCTCAAGGGGGGTGTAACCCCACCTCCAATGCTAACTACTACCCGATCTCCCTCCTACCTGCTTGGGCTAAACTCCAGGAACACCTTGTTCTCTCTCAGTTTCCCCTTTCCCTGAGTCCTCCTCTTTCTTCACCCCTACCAGACTGGTTTTAAGAAGTACCACTTCACCTCCCTCCTGCATCTCAGTGACTCCATCCTATCCAGTATGGATCAGGGCTTGGTCACCTCAGCCATATTTGTCAACCTGGCCAAAGCCTTTGACATTTTTGTCCACATTATCCTTTTAGACAAGCTAAAGGCAGTGGAACTCCATGCTTACTCATTTAAGTGGTTCTGCTCCTACCTGAGGGCAGGTCTCAAGTTGTCTGCATTGGTGATGCCTTATCCTCTCCTCTCCATATCTGCTGTGGCATGCCCCAAGGATTTGTCCTTGGCCTTATTCTATTTTCCATGTTCCTGAACAACCTTCCCTCTGCTGTTCCTCTGCATTTATTCACATGTATGCAGATGACACAGTCCTCTATGCCTCTGGATCCTCTGTCTTTGACCTCGTGGCCCGGCTTCAACTGGGCTTTACCAACATCCAGCACTGGTTCTGGGTAATCAGCAATCCATTAATGCCAAAAAATGGTCTCCATGACTTTTGGCACAAGGCAAAGACTAGCTAGGCTCCCCCCATACCCTCGATGGTGTTGCAACTGATGATGTTTCCTCCTTTAAATATCTTGGGATCTGGCTGGATCATTACCTCGATTTTTCTGTTCATGTGGGTGCCATCCACCAGAAGCTTCACCCCAAACTGGGTGTGCTTTACAGGTTTAAAATGAGTATCCCACTTTCTGTTCACAGAGAGATCATCTTGAAGAAGATTCTCTCTATCTTTGACTACGTTGACATTATTTACAGTGCTGCTCCCAAATCCACCCTGGCCAGACTGGACTCGCTATTTCAATTCTTCTTGTCCCCAGAACCCACCACCTTTTACTCCTCCCTCTCCTTTCCCTCCCTTGATGCCAGGAACTTTCCTCATTGCAACACTTTTCACTCCAAATTCTGGCATGGATCCTTCCCTCTTACTTTTCCTCCCTCTTTAAATCCCACTTCCACCACCTACTCCCTTTGCAACTCTGGCCTTGGTTCTCTTGCACTGCCCTTCATAAAATCCTCTGCTGGCCAAGCTGACTTTCACTTCCCTAAACTATAGGGCTCTCTTGCCAGTACCATTTGTACTGCTCCTTCCTCCTATTTACTCAACTCTTTCCTCTGTGAATTCACTACTCACTCCTTCAAGTTGTCTCTGGTACTGTGCTGTATTCTGGCACCCTACGACTGTCTTCCCTCCCTCCCTCTGCCCTTGCTCCTGCCCTAATTAATTTCCTCCTGCCCCCCACCATTTCCTCCATCCTTCTGTGCTGAATGAATCCTTCAAATTGCTGCCATTGGGACTTTACGAACATATGAAAATTGGCAGCAGCAAAAGACTATAATTGTCTGTCTACGCTGCTCATGAGTGCAGCTAGCTCCCTATTCAGCAACTGCCCCACCCCCTTCCCTTACCTCCCTTTACCCTCCCTTTTGCTCTGTCCCACCCCTTCTTGAAGCATTCCACTGAGTTACATGCCACCACCTCAGCTGGTAGTGTGTTCCACTTTGCCACCCCCCCTCTCCATAAAGAAATGCCTTCTCACCTCCCTCCTGAATACCCCCCACCAATCTCATATCATGGCCCCTACGGTCTCTCCCCACCCTCCTCCTAAATAGACCCTCTGTGTCTGTTTTGATTATCCCTTTCATGTATTTGAAGGTCTCAATCATGCCCCCCCGTCCCTCCTTTCCTCCAGTGTGTACATGTTTAACTATCTTAGTCTGACCTCATATGGCAATTCCCCCAGGCCCTGAATCATCTTCGTTGCCGTACATTCTACCCCCTCTGGCAGTCAAATGTCCTTTTGTAGGTACGGGCACCAGTACTACATGCAGTGTTCCAGGTAGGGACTAAGCAACGATCTGTATAATTGTAGAATAACCCCCCTTCTTCTTGAGGCAATGCCCCTCGCAGTGCACCCCAGCATTTTGTTGGCCATTGCTACTGCCTTTCTGCATTGTGCGGAAGTGTTCTTTGCTCCCGTGATGAGCACCCCAAGATCCTTCTCCTCTTCCGTTATCTCCAGCTACCCCGATGGTAGCTTCTCGGATTTTTTGTTCCGAAGTGTAGCACCTTGCATTTTTTACATTGAACCCCAGCTTTAATATCATACCTAGCAGTGCCTTGTTCATACTCCAATTGTGTTCCAATTTGCACTTACTGTTCATTACTTTCTGCTCTGCCTAGCTCATCTTGTTCATTTTGTTGCTAATTGTTTAACTTTTATTTTTGATTTGTGTATGTGAATGCTGTAATGCACTGCTCTCCTCTCCTCATTCCCCCTTCCCCAGGACACATCTGGAAACAAGCTATTTCGATTTAGTAGGTATTTCCTGGTAAATGTTTTGAAATAAATAAATAAATAGAGTGTCTCCTTCCACACACTTGATGGGTCTATGTTGGAAGACACTACCTCCTTGAGGCACCTAGGGGTCTGGCTTGATCCACACCTTGATTTCTCCAGCCATGTTGATACTATTCACAGAAAACTACTACCTAAACTAGGTGCTCTGTACCGGAATTGTGAATGCAACCCAATGCCAGCCTGTAGAGAAATTGTACTGAAAATGATCCTTTCAACTTTTGACTACAGTGATGTCGTCTACAGTGCCTCCCCCAAAAATACCCTATCCAGACTGGACACACTCTTCCACTCCTTCTGTCGCTTTGCACTCAACTGTCCGTCTTGTACTTACCACTGCTCACTCTACCAATCCCTTACTGTCCCCTCCCTTATGGACTGTACAATCTTCACTGGCTAGTTCTGGTTCGGGGTGCTACTCTCCTACCTATTGTCCTCTCTCCCCCCCCCACCCACTCCCTCAGGAGTCATGACGTTCGTACTCTTACCACCCCACATAGATCTTCATCAGCTGGTCAGGCATCCTTCTCCTACTGATTTCCCAAACTATGGAATTCGCTCTCCATAAACAATTGAAACTCCTTCTCGTCCCACGCCCATGCCTCTCTCATGTTCTCTTTCACCTCCCCCAAATGCAACCGTCTCTAACTCGACTGCTTCCCCATTGATGAGCAAGTGACCCAAAATGGTCACCCACTCCCCCAAAAAACATCCAAGTAATGCCTTATCTCCCTGTACTACTATACAAAAATGGCACACCATTTTACACTTATCACTATCCAGTAAGTGTGTTTGAACTTATGTCTATAATTCCTTGTTATTGCTGTATCACTGGCGTATGAACTCACTGTTTATCACCTGATATCACTATTGTGACCCAATGTTACTGTATATTATTTCTTGTACACAATGTAATACCTAGCACTTACAGCCTCTGCACTTACTGTAATAATCTATTTTTGCAATGTTATACCATTGTTGTCCCACCCATTCTTTGTACCCTTCCCCCAGGACACATCTGGAAACAAAAAGTTTTGCTCAGTATGTCTTCCTGGTGAAACTTTAAAAAAAATATATAGTTACCAAGCTTATGTGATTTAGAGCTTGTCTACTTAAGAAAGAGATTATTTTTTATATTTTGGGCATTTTTAGTTTCGTCAGCAGATTAGTACAGTTTAGGAAAGCAGTAAGTGCCTTATTCAGTGAATTCATGTCCCCATATAATGCCATCTAGAGTGAATACAAACCTTTGCCTATAATGGATTGGGCCATTCCTGTCCCCTGTGGACTTTATCAGATGAGAAGGCCAGCTAGAATGGGGCAATTGCTTACACGGAATGTCACAACACAGATAGTAATCTATGCTGAGTTATGAGATCAGTTGACTGGGAGCCAAGAAAACGGTGGGGAAGTCTTGAAGATACAGCCCTGTGTGACACCATAGCAGACTAACTCTTGAGATGATCAGAGGCCTTGAATTGATCAAAGGCAACACTGGTGACAAAAAAACAGATGTGGTCTGTAAGGTAAGAGCGGTATCAAGAAAAAGGAGCACCAAAGAGGTTTGCAAAATTATCAAGGCATTTCAGGAGGCCAGGAAGACTGACAGTGACAAAAGTGGCACTCGAGTTAATTAAAACAGAGGCGTGAAGAATCCTTTATCTTTCCCTCGAAAAGTGCCATTTGCCACATGGTGGGGGGTAGACTCAGTGATGTGACCAGGCAGCAAGCCATAATGGAAGGTATCAAGTAAGTTATTTAGGTAAAGATGAGTGAAAAGATGGGAACACTTTCTCATGCACTCTACCGAAGAGGAAAATAATTGATATGGTCAGGAAATGTTATGTAAACACAGTAATCTGATAATCCAGACAGTGGTTCAGCTCTCCCAGAAAAATAGTAAGGTTGACACTGTTTTTTTGTAACAGTTTTTTTAATGGTGCAAAAGGTGGTTCCAAACTAACAAAACATGGCAAAATAGTCAATTAATATGCCTTCAAGGTACAATTGAAATATTCTTTTTTCATATCAGCTTAATCAAGTGAAGCATTCTGGTTTAAACAAATGATAGCAGTATGCAGGAAAAGCGTTCTTACTAGCAGTGCCAGTGTGTTGAATCCTGTAGTCAATCCTGGATATACCAACGGATGTACCAACACAGTGCAGCTACTGCTGTTAAATCCAAACCAAGTGAACCACTGAAGAATAATAAACTGGCTGTTTTGCAACTTGTACATGTTGACTAGTTGCACCCCATGCCTGGGCCATTCATCGGTACATGACATTGCTAGTATTTTGATATCAAAATGATATCTTCCTGGAAATTTACCATTTGACTCACATTAGGTTTGGGGCAGATACCAGGGAAGGGGTAATGTGTAATGATAGGCAATGTATGAAGGCATAGTGTTGAGGGTGTTTAAAGAGCAGCTGACACCTTTGGAAAAACATAAGAAAATGTAATATTTAGACAGTTCAGCTGGTATTTTGTCCGTCTTCTGTACATTTCTTATCACTAAAGAAATTCCCACAAAAACTAAATCTTTAGCCCTTCGAGTCCTGCTGCCTTTACAGCTTATTCCCAACTTGATGTCATAATGTTGTGCTGTGACATCACAGTTTGTTGCTACGAGAATAACTGATATAACAAGCAGAGTATTATGACATCAGGTTAGGAAGAAGCAATAGGAGCTGGTGAATTCTCAAGGATCAGCTGTCCTGTTTTCATGCACATGACTTCAGTGATAAATAATGGGGCAAGAACCACAGGGCTAATGAAAAATATAAGCTGCTTTGTGACCAAATATTATGTTTTTAAAAGTTCTTCTCAAGGTGTCAGTGTGTACTGTACACTTTCATTCACAATTTATGTGAATGAACATGTACAGTACACACTGCAAGCCCATTAGTTGGCAGTGTCTACCAATGGGCTTGCAGATAACAGTAAGCTGTCATTCACTGACAGCTCAGTCAGCAGGCAGCTGTGGTGGTGTGTGGAGGGATGTGCTGCCCGCCGGCTCCCCGACCGAGTGGCCAGTTTGGGATGGGGGGAGTGGGATGGGGTGTGGGTACCACTGTGGGTGGGGGGGTCCACTGGACCACCAGGGATACTGGGATTTTATGTAATACTCTGCAATCAGATTTGGGAACAGGAGGGGGGTACCCACTAGACTACCAGGGAGGGTTCGGGGGTTCTTTTCTAACCATGGTCGGGGTTCAGGGATGGGAAGGGGGGTACAGCTGCAGCATTTTGTTTTCTTAGCCGCTCCTTTCCCACTGTGCTGTGTGCAGCACTGATGTTTTCGGTTTACACTGCTGGCACTCACAGCAGTGCAGGTCACACTATGGGGGGGGGGGTCTGGACATCCGTGGGACATGTTTGAATGGCGAAGAGACAGCTTTGTAGTGGATCGAGCACAGAAGAGAGTTTACAGTGCAGCTTAATGTGCTCGATCCACTACATGTACCCACTCCTGAGTCGGAGCCAAAAATGGATCCGGAGTGCTCTTAGCACACTGCGGTAAGTGTCCACACCATCATATTTGCAGCACAGCAACCGGTGCACTTGGATTGATGCACTGCAAACACAATGGTGTAAACGGGTCTATTGATGAACATACTGATGAGGACTGGCCCCAGGACAGATCCTTACGGCACCCCACTTGAGACCTCCCTCTCTTCCAATTTGACCCTGTTCACCATGACCCTCTCTTGCCTCCCACTCAGCCAATTTGCCAGCTATACTCTGGAATAAACTGTCTGTCTCCTGAGGTGCCCTTATGGACAAAGTTCTTAGGACTGGGGTACCTTCCTCCCTAGCTGTTCTGTTGAAACCCCCTGACCTGGTCCCCCCTTCCCCAATGAGGTGATCTGTCCTTTCTCATTGCTCCCAGGCACACTACCAATATGGGGTTTCAGGCCTTCTCCCACTTTGCACCCATTTACTGGAACTCTCTCCCTGATGCCCTCTGGCATTCCTCCTCACATACCTGTTTCAGAAGGGAGCTCTACTGCCATCTAATTGTCTCTGACTTTTGCACCTGCTTCTAGCTTACCTGAGCAATAAACTTAAATGCAATTTATGTTATTTGTGCTAATGAAAGTAATGTTTGCCAAATGTGTTTAATTATCCTGATGCATCTTATTCCTGCTGCACCTTATGCTCCTGGTGTTTTTTGTTGTAATGTACCGTCTCCTGGCTACCTTGATCATGTACTGTTAATCTTCTGCTCATGTACTATATTTTGAAACTATAATATTTATAATGTCATTATTTCTTTACTGTATTTGTACTCCATTTGTGCTTGTAATGACTCTCTCGGGTCATGACTGAAAATAGGCATATTATTGTCTAGTGCACTTACCTGGTAAACAAAAACTAAAAAAATACAGAAGTAAATTTCTGCCCATCTTACTATGTCCCTTGCCGCCGCTAGATCCTCCATCATTTTCAGCTGTCACCTCTGAGGTACCGAGTCAAAGACTTTGCTGAAATAGAAATCTAGTAAATCCATGGCGTGGCTCCCATCCAATAACCTCATCACCCGGTCAAAGAAAACCATTAAATTCATCTGACAAGACCTTCCTGCCCTGAACCCGTGCTGTTTACTATCCTGGAGGCCATTGCTTTCCAGGTAGTCCATTTGGTCCTCCTTGACTGCTGAATCCATCAGTTTCCCTACAACTGAGGTAAGACTGACAGGTCTATAGTTCCTCGCTTGTTCCTTGTCCCGCCCTTGTGGAGTGGAAACACATCCACAACCTTCCAATGGTTCAGAGCTACCCCTGTCAGTAATGGGCTATTGAATAGCCCTACCAGGAGCTCAGATAGCTCTGCTGCTAGCTCACTGAGCACCCTTGGATGCACCCAGTCTGGTCCTGGGTCCTTGTCTATCTTAAGCCTTCTAACAAATACACCTATAAGACAACAGGTAGGTCAAATCAGTGCAGCAGCTAACGGCTAGGAAGCACACAATGAATTTCCACACAGCAGTATTCATGGCGGTAGATTAAAAAGTTTTAATAAAGATAATTACAGCCTAAGCAATGAAGTCAGGTGCAATAACAGGCAGGGAGGAGGAGCACTGAACAAGCAGTGGATGCGAGTTCCAGGGTCTAGGCGCAGTAATAACAAAGGCCTGATTTCCCGTGTCAGTAATGGTTTTGGGGACAACCAGCAGATACTTATCATTGTACCTAAGGGGGTATGATAGGTAGGAGATTCTGAGTAGGTCAGCAAGAGGAGTAGGAGCCCATGTCTGATAAGTTTAGCCTTGAAACGTCCCAATGCCAACAGGCAACCATCTGAGGGAGATAAACTCCCAAGTCTACTGAAAAACTCACAATGATGGGAAAGGTGGTTCAGGAACAGGGCAGATCTACAAATGTTGTTATAGGCTGTGTCTCATTTGGCCAGAAGAAACTTACAAGTGTAAGTAAGGTGAGCCCATAATCTAGTGTAGGGAGGAAAACGCCTCTGGCATGGACAAGGTGAGTGGCAGGTGTTATAATTTTTACTTAGCTTGGTATGTCTTACCAATCTTAGCACTGACTACCCTACATTTGTTCAGGATATGTAGGGGAAAGTCTGGGTGGGGATCCAACCTTACTCCAAGATACTTAAAAGAGTGCACTGTGTGAAGCGGAGATCCATATGAGCAAGATATGGACCGTGGTTCAGGGCAGGATCTAATTTTCAAAGTAGATGCAAACAGCATATATACATATATATTGTTTTGCATTCAGGACCAGTCTAGTCCTCATAAGCCAGATTTATATATTATGAATCGATTTTTTTGTTAATATAATTTTTATCAAACTTTTCCAAGGTACAGCATGCTCAAAATTTCACAATACATAGGTCAGTAATTGCACATGGTGCCCATATACTCATATGTAAATTGACCATTCCCAGACTATAGTTTGCTAAATCAACCTCTACCCCATGTGTACAGCGTGGGAGAGAACAGTATGAAACTTTAATGTGACCTCTTTATTTGAACTTTTATGTCTCTATAAATGCCTGTATCAAACTAATTAGATCTGAAAAAGCCCACTACTTCCAAACAGCGCTGGAAGATAACAAAAACAATGCTGCCAAGTTCTAGAGCATCCTCAAAGAGGTTGAGGGTCATAACACTGATGCCTCCCTTCCAGCCAAAATAGTGTCCAGTGATACCACTTACACGGATAGAGCGGATACACTAGAACAACTCAATGAACACTTTGCCACTGCGGGGCTGGCCTTCGACGTCTCTCCAATCAGTAAGATCAGCCTGCACGGGGATGTCAATGATGCCACAAGCCCCAACATCGACACCAATTAGAGTTACTCCTCCCACTTCAGCTTCTGCCCTGTATCCTTCAAGCTAGTGGAGGACCTCCTGCTGTCATTGGATACTAAAAAGAGTGCTGGTGCTGACCTCATCGAACCTTTCTTCCTAAAAATAGGCCATTACTACCTGACCACCCCCATCGTCCACTTATTCAACACCTCCCTGATACAGGGTGTGTTACCCTTGTCATGGAAAACTGCTCACATCATCCCCTTATTCAAGTTTGGGGGACCCTAGCGACCTGAACAATTATCAGCCTATTTCCATACTATCCACCCTTTCAAAACTTCTGGAAAAAATCATTAACCCCCAAATCAGGGAGCACCTGGATTCATAGAAACTGCTAAATGCCGCTCAGTCGGGCTTCAGAGCCAAACATAGCACAATTTCTGCCCTTGCTAAAGTAACCACTGACTGGCAAATTGCTTTGGACTCTAAGAAGCATGTGTTTGCACTCTTCATTGACCTTAGTAAGGCTTTCGATACTGTGGATCACAACTTTATGCTTAATGCATTGAGTAACATCGGTCTCGATAGTACTGCCATTAAAGGGTTCACCAGCTACCGTACTAACAGATTACAATGAGTCAAAGCTTTGGGAGAACTGTCTCCACTAAAAACACTTCCACAAGGTGTCCCTCAAAGCTCTATTTTGGGTCCAATTTTATTTGCAATCTACATCAATAATCTTGATTCACACCTGGCGCACAGCTAACGTGCACTTATTTACAGATGATACAGTCCTCTGCACCTCTAACTCTTCTCTGGACATGGCTCATACGGATTTACAGCAAGATTTTATCTCTCTCCAATATAATCTTGTGAAGCATAAGCTTTTGCTTAATGCCAAAAAGACCAAAGCCATGATCCTCTCACTGAATGCTGCCCCAGGACCGACATGCAGCCCTAAGATTTTTTTTTTTTTATTAAACATGGATGTGATCACATTCCAGTACAGTCTATTAATCTGTTGGTTTGTCATTTACCATAATCTTACAAGACTTCTATGTATACGCATTATATATAGACAAAACCATTATATTATAAATAAAGGTACATTTATACAATATGATTTAGTGTATTATTTCACCATCATCCTTGCCCTCTCTGGAATGAGTATAAATTTATTTGCCCCATAATGTTCACTCTTGATACCCCTATGGAGAAAATCTCCATATCTTTATTTTAAAACACCATTCCCCTGGTAACCAAATACTTCCACAGCTTCTCACCCTAAGGTACAAAGTCAGGATCTCTACTAGACATGTAAAATACCCATGGCCTCCATAATATTTTGGTCTTTGAAGCTTCATTATGCAATTTGGCCATAAGAGACTCCAAATAATAAATATTTGATATCACCCCACTCCATTCCCTAATGGTCGGAATATCCATAGACATCCAATGTCTTGTTATAGCTTTTTTAGCAGCCACAATATAAATGGGTAACAAAGTTTTATACCAGGCTGGTCTATGGGGAGGAAATATAGCCAGTAAAATCATCTCTGTGGTCAAGTCGACCCTCTCTCACAGACACTCTGACATTGTTTGCTGTAGGGTGTACCAATATGGGCATTAGAATGGGGCATGACCAAAAATGTGGGCAAGATCGGCTTTCAGGCACCCACAAGACCTCCAGCATTTATCATAGGAGGAGGGAAAATATTTAAGAACAACAGCCGGAGAGCGGAAAAAACGAACTCGGCACTTCCATGCAAATTCCCTCCATATGTTGGAATGGGTTATCCTACAAGCCATAGGGGAAGCCCAGAGCCAATCCTGTTCAGGTATAGCCATCTCAAGATCTTTACACTAGCCCCTCAAAATGGAAAGTGATGAGTCCCCCATTCCCTCCTGGAGGATTTGATATAAATATCCCACCTGGTGCCCCCATGGTTGCCCAGCTATGGCATTCTCGAGAAATCTCCATGACACTGGAACAGGATTAGGCTGTTTAGACATCACTTCTCTTTGTCTTAGGAGATAATCTTTGACCTGAGTATATCTGTAAATACCCCCATCAGGTAGGCCATGGTTCTTCTGGAATATTTCAAACTGGACAATGCCCTTACTAGGAATAAATTGTCTAAAAAATTAAAGTTCCACGCTCCTCCATTTTATAAAGGTATAGTCTAGTGATGCAGGAAAGAAAGTTCCATCTTCTGAGATTAAAGTAAATAGAAAAAACAATTCTCTAAAACCCTTATGTTTCTTTAGACTGTGCCATTGTGTTAAAACTTGGGCAGTAAAGGGTGTGAAATCCCTTAAACATGGGGCTTTCGCTACTAAAGCAAAAGTTATTTTTAATATATCATATAAATAATTTATAGCAAATTCCAAATCCTTCCAAGGTGCTTCAAAAGACGGAGATAGCCACAAAAATAAAATCTTAGAAAAGGCTGCCAATGTATATAACTTTAAATTGGGTAAAGTAGCTCCTCCCTCAGCAAGCGGGAGCTGTAGCAAATATATCCTTATTCAAGGTTTCTGTCAATGCCAAATAAAAGTAGAAATTATTTTCTCCCAGGATTTAAAGTAAAAGTTAGAGGGAAAAGTTGGGATGTTTTGAAATAGGTATAACAATTTTGATAAGATCATCATTCAAATAGACTCTATCCTCTGGAAAAAAACTTAAAGGTAAAGTGGACCAGGTTGTTAAGTCTGACTGAATTTGTATTGACAACAGTTCATAATTCAATAGCTCCAAATTATCTAGATCCTTTGGGATAACTATACCCAAATATTTAAATTGTGTTCTGTGCCATTTTATTGGATATTTATTTTTTAACCCTTAGAAGACTGTGGACGTATATATACGTCCAGAATCTATATACGTTCACACATATTCAGTTCTCAAAGGGTTTTAAGGATTGAGATGGGTTAAAATTTAAAGTAAGCAAATCTGTTTTAGCTATATTTAATACAAATCCTGAGATCTCTGAAAAAAGTATCAGGGAATCCCACAGGGCCAAGAGGGAAGTCTTGCAGCCCTAAGATTCTAACTTTATTGGGCGAACCCCTGGAAACTGCTGATACCTTTAAATACCTAGGATTCTGGTTGGACAATAAGCTTAACTTCCTGTGCCACCTGAATGAGCTCTCAAAAAAATTAAGACAACACTTAGGCATATTCTACCGCATTAAGCATCTACTTACTAAGGAAGCCAGAAAGAGACTAGTACAATCTACATTCCTGCCTCTACTGGATTACGTTGACTTTCTCTACAGCAACTGCCCTTCTTCAGTGCTTTGTAAACTTGACACTTTATCATCGGGCCTTGAGGTTCATCCTTAATCTGCCATTTCGCACCCATCACTGCTTGCTGTACCAAGAGATGGGATGGCCCTCGTTTACTACAAGGAGGAAAAGAAATGCCTTCCTCTGGTTCTACAGGGCTCTGATTGATAATCTACCAGCACACATCTCAAACTTTTTTGAGTGTGCCAAGGGGTCATACGGCTTGAGACACTTCTCTTTAATCTGCTTCCATATACCCAGAGTAAGATCATTTCATGGCTCGGCTGCAACTAATTTCTCCTTTCCTTCCACATGGAATACTATGCAAAGATCTCTAAAGCTCTCAACCCTTCCCAGTCCTTTCACCTTCAAAGCACTGATAGCAGGGTACCTGAAGGAATCCTGCAACTGTTATAGGTGACCAGTGCGCCCTTAATCTCTTGGCAACCCATAAGAATCTCGTGACCCTTAAGAAACGCATGGCTCCCACCTTCCCTAGTAGTAAGGCCCCCACATTTTGCAGCCTCTTTTCTCAACTCCCCCCACCAGCCTCACCTTACCCCCCCTGTCCTCTATACCTCTCCCCTCCTTACCTCCCCTCCTCCCAAGTCTTATACTAGAAAACCCACCGGGCTACATATTCTAGTGAGTGTCCAGGGTCGAACCATCCTAAGTTTGGATTTATTTTGCATGTTTGTTTAGTGTGCTATAATTAGCACTTAATTGTGTTATCCTCTCTGTATAGGCCTGTTTTAGCTCCTCATATGTACAGTGTTTATTTCTTGCCTTGTACATGACTGTGATTTATTTTATTATGTCCAGGACCACTTTGAAAATGAACTTGCTCAATGGTGTTATGCCTGGTTAAATAAAGTTTGATTGATTGATTTCTTACTGTTAGTCTGTGAACTGCTTCAGTACTTACTACATTACTCAGGGCCAGCTATGTCACGAGTCAAGGGGAGAAAAAGGGGTGGGGGAGGTGGCCCGCCCTTGGGGAGTGGGAAGGACCCAAATATGTAGTCAGCTGTATAGGGTCATCATTGGTTTCTAATTTGGATAGCATATGTTCGACAAGTTTTAGGGTACTAAAGTAGGATTTACAAAAACCAAAAACTCAGCACCATCCACCACTTACTTACAAAGCATTTTATTGCAGAAAAAGAAATGCATATAAAAGTAAGGTGCCACGCAGTGTAATGCCACACTTCAAACAGCCCAACTGGTTGAGGAAGTGCGCATGCGCGAAACCAGTCGGGCTGTTTGAAGTGTGACAATGCACGGTGTGGCATCTTACTTTTATATGCATTTCTTTTCCTGCAATAAAATGCTTTGCAAGTAAGTGGTGGATGGTGCAGAGTTTTTTGTGTTTGTAAATGTTATTCCCTAAATCACTGACACATCTACAACTGAGACACTTTCTTTTGTTTTACTAAAGTAGGATTTCTGCTCATGGTGTGAAGCAGCCACCTTCGCCATCGATTAGTGCATAACTCTGTGTGATCATTCAAAGAGATTGTTAGTCTCTCCATTTCATATATTTGATTAACCAGCATCCTCCAGGTTGCCACATTGGGTAGGGTTGGGGTCAACCAGAGTTTAGTGATGACCTTCTTGGCCGCCGTTATTAGTGTTACCAATAGGTAGCGAGATAATGGGTCCCTGCATCCCCTGGGATACTGCAGTAGGATATATAACTGTGGTGTCAGTTGGTAGGGAGGGATCAAATCTTTTAATTCATGTTGAATATTATTAAGAAAATGTCTAATTTGGGGACAATCCCACATTATGTGGTAGTGCGTTGCTCTGTGTTCTCCACAGTTCCTCCGACAGGAAGGGATGGTAGTAGAAGTAAAGTGTGCCGTGATCACTGGGGTGTGGAAACATCTTGGTAGCTGCATATTCCCTCCATTGGTGTGAGCATGTGACCTTCTCAGGGGCACGGCAAGCATGGTGCCAAATCTCAGCATCCACTGGGGATCCCATCTCAGTTTCCCACTTCTGGGTGAGATCCATAGAAGATGTTCCCATGGTGGCCTGTAGAATCCGATATAGCTGAGAGATCATATGTGGTTGTAGCCCTATCCAAAAGAAAGTGGAAAAATAACAAATTAGTTGATGGTGGTTTGTTGGGTTGTGGGCACCCATGGGTGGGGATAATATGTAATGTCAGATTTGGAGATAATGGAAGAAGTCTGTGCAGTGTAAATGATATTTTGTGTGCAGGTCAGCAAAGGAGTGTATTACCGCACCATTGAAAAGTTGGTAAATATATTTCAAAGACTGCCTCTCCCATGAATTGAACTGGTTATCTTGTAAGGGTGGCAGAAAATGCTCTAACTGAGCAATGGGGCATAGAACCAGGAGAAATGGGGTGCGATGGAGTGCCCGGCATATGGAATGCCATTCTTTAATCTGGAATACCAACCATGGATTACTAGGCAACACTGTCTCTATGAGCATGACTCCATGGAACATCATAAGAATAAACTGTTGTGTGGGGAGTCGGGTTTGCTCTATGAGCCATACCAACCTTCTAGATATCTAAATAGGATGACATGGATATGCATAGCCCAGTAGTATGTTTTAAGAGACAGGAGGGCTAAACCTCCCAAGCCCTTGGCCAAACTTAGTTGCTGTAGCTTTATTCTGGGTTTTTGGTTGGTCCATATGAAGCATGAAATTTTCTTGTGCCTCACCTTCCCAGAGGATGCTGGTATTTCTAAATGGATCATTTTAAAATAAGTATAAGGCTTGGGGGAGGGTTACCATTCGAATCATCTCTATTTGTCAAAAAAGAGAGCGGGGCAATGTTCCCCAGGTTTTCAGGTCTTTTAAAATGTTTTGAGTGAAAGGGGTATAAGTATGTTTAAAAGATTGAGAAGAATCAGGTGTTAGGAAGACACCCAGGTTATTGCATTTTCTGTAGATCCCATTGGAATGGATGTTTCGTTCTCAGGTCTAAGGTTGGTGCCCAGTGGAAGCTGAGAGTCTCAGTTTTTGAAATATTTAAACAATAGCCTGAAACTCTGTTGAGTTGTGCAGTATGATCAGTTATTCCTTTTAAAGATTCCTCAGGATGCTGAAGGTAAAGGAGCACATCATCTGCGTATAATGCTATTTGATGTTCCTCATCCCCCACAGTAACTCCCTGAGTGGCATCAGATTCCCTGATTGCCTGAGCCAATGGTTCTATATATAGAGCAAAAGCAAAGGGGATAACGGGCATCCCTGATGCGTGCCATGCTGTAGGAAAACTTTTGGAAAGTGATGGTCACAGATTTTAATATAGGCTTGGGGCGAATGTTAAACATTCTGCAGGAGAGAAATGAAGGAGATGGGAAATCCGAACTGGCCCTGGGCAGCATAAAGAAATGGCCATGACATGCATTCAAAAGCTTTCTCTGCATCGAGACTCAGTATCGGTGAGGGACAGGGGGATTGCTGCATTTGATGCATTATATGTAGTGGGTGCCAAATATTGTCAGTTGTGGTGCAGGCTTGAAAAATTTGGGTTGATCCTGGTGGATCAGAGAGGACATCAGTTCATGTATTTGCGGTTGAGAATGTATATATATATATATATATATATATATATATATATATATTTAATACTGAGATGGTCTGGTAAGAGGAACATTGTAGTCAACTCTTCCCAGGTGTGGGGATTATGGATATGGTGGTGTATGCCCACGTGAGTGGGGTAGGCTTCCCTGTCTTCACTTCATCGAACCCCGAAAGTAGAAGTGGGCGCTGATGCTCTTTGACTAACATCAAATTCTGCACCATATCCATCCGAGCCTGGGACTTTCTGAGTTTTGGATCTGCTGATTGCTGAATCTAACTTCACTGGGGAAATGGGGCACATTAAATGCTGGCCTTGAGCGTCACTTAATCGGGGGAGCATCAGGTTTCCTACAGAATCCACAATTTCAATCTGGGAAGGAGTGTGCACTGCTCAGGGGTGTATAATTTTTCATAATAGGTCTGGAAGGCTTGAGCAATGTCCTGATACTGTGTAAGTCTCAAGCCAGTTTGAGGGTGGGTGATCGCTGTTATGGTGGCAAGCTGGCATTGCTTGTGGAGCTGGTGTGCAAGCAGGCAAGAAGACCAAGGGCCTATCTCGTAGAATCATTGATGGAAGAATGTAAGCATGATCTTGGTTTGCTTGAGGGCTAATTTATCTAGCTTTTTTTTTTTGAAATTCACACTTTATTTATTTTATTAAGCAAAACAAAGTACAAACGTGATAAGAGACATGGTAAGACATGAAAGGAAAAGGCAATAACAACCCACACCCCCCCCCAAAATCCCCCCCTTCCCGGGAGGATGCCACCACCAAAGAGAGGAGAAGAAAGAAGGAAGCGGATTCGAGAAGGAGGAATGGAGAAGCAGCCAAGGCAAGCTACACAATAATATCATATCACCAGGAAAGGGGGGAATAAAGACCCCCACATGGGGTCTTAATGAAGGTACAGGGCATAAAGTTTACCCCATTTCTTATGAAAGGCAGATAAGTCATGTCTAGAACTGGTGATCAGTTTTTCGATTTTAAAACCCTGTGACATTTCTGCCACCCATTCCTGATAAGAAATTTCGGATTGATCAACCCAGTGATGAAGAACTAGTCTTTTGACAGCCATCGAAATGAGGGCCATGTGATATCTCCTTTCATTCACTTTGATAGAGGAATAGATTCCTAACACACAAATTTCAGGTGTAAATAAATCCTGTAGGCCCAAAAAGTGGATTCAAGCTATCCCGGATATGTCTCCACAGAGGGGCAACTTTATCACAAGCCCAAAATATGTGCAGGATATTCCCTGGTCAACACCACGTCTAATACAATTAGGAGAGCTAATTTTCCCGAATTTGACTAAGTTTACCGGGGTATAGTACATATTGTTGATTATATAAAACTGTGTAAGTTTATTTCTGTCTAGTGAGAGAAATCGGTGTAAGTCTGACCACACCTGATTCCAAGATTGGGGGGGGAATTACCAAGCAATGTGTCCCACACCTTGGAGCCAGATAGAACTTCAGGAGCTTTACTGAGAAGGAGCTGTGCATAGAGTTTAGCAATGGAGTGGGGTTCATTGGCTCGGGACTTAAGCAAGTCTAGAAGAGGATAGATACTAGATATCTTTTTCACCAGACCAAAATCCTTGACTATGAGGTGTCTCAGCTGGAATACTTTGACCATGGCCTGAGAGGGAATGTTAAATTTGGACATCAGTTCCTGGGAGGAGCCAATTGAGTCCTGGAGATAGAGGTCATCCACTGCACAATCGCGGATTTGCGGTAACCAAGAGGGGGAGTAACCAGTGTGAACCCAGCTTGATATTGGGGTTAAGAACCAGCGGTTGGGCAGGGTCCTTGGAATTATGTATTCTAGCCGAGGTACAATATTGGTTGAAAACCTTAACTGAGGTCCCAATTATGGATCCACCTATTTGGGTGGGTAGAGATGAGAGATTGCAGTAAAATGTGGAGTGAGGATCTATATTGTGGGACTTCAGCAGGTTAATTTTGAGCTGCAACCAGTTAGGCCGGTAAATATCCTGGGGAGGGGAGAGCCACCTGCCCATTTCGCCAGGTGGCTGGCCCAATAGTAAAAATTCAAAAATAGGGCGAAGGCCACCGTTAGCCTCGGGCAGACATAATTTGAAGAAGGCTCTCCTTGGTTGCTTGCCTTCCAGATGAATTTAGTAACCGAGGTGTGTATTTTTGAAAAAGGACTTAGGTAGCCAGATATTTAAAAGGCTTAAAGGGTAGAATATACATGGAAGTATATTCATCTTGATTATGTTTATTCTTCCACCTATAGATGGGAGGTTTGCCTATTAAGATCACCTTGAACCCTGTCTAGCAAGTCATCTAGGTTGAGTTTCCTTATTGTGTTGATATCACGGGCTAGGTAAATACCTAGATATTTGAGGTGATTAGGTGCCCATTTCATTCCGAAATGGCTCGTCCTGATGAAATAAGAGGGATTAAGCGGGAATATTTCGGATTTAGTTAAGTTCAACTTATAATTGGATACCTCCCCAAAATGAGTGATAATCTTTAGGGCTTCTTGGATGGAACTGACTGGATCTGTTAGGTGTAACAAAATATTATCTGCAAATACCGACATAGTGAGTACTTGTTGGCCAACAAGACATCCGGTAATAACAGGCGAGGATTTGATATGCACTAATAAAGGTTCCAAATAAAGATTAAATAAATACGTGAAAGTGGGCATCCTTGACGAGTACCGGAGTATAAAGGAAATCTGGAAGAAAACACCCCATTGCAGTACACTTTCGCGGAGGGGGAGCTATAAATCGCTTTAATCCACTGAATAAATTGTGCTGGAAAACCCATCATGTTCAGGGTAGCCCATAAAAATTCCCAACTAACACGATCAAATTCCTTTTCGGCATCTAAGGCTATTAAGGCCATGGGGAAATGAGAGGTTTGGGCAGTCATTTATCTAGTTTTGATTTCACCTGGGCCAGCTGTGGGGAGATTGATTGGTCTCCCTGTTGATGGGCCTGTTGTAGAAAGTGTAAGGTGTCTTCTAGGTGTGCCCGTTGTTCTCATTGTTGTTTCTTAAGGCACGCAGAGTATTTTTATTTATTTTATTTAGCTTTTGTTGACCGGGTAAGTGCACTAGACAATTCCTGCCTATTTTCAGGCACGACCCGGGGGAGGGGGGTTGAATCAGATGACCTCATAATACTGCTTTGATTGTGTCCCAGCATAGTGCTGATGAGGTATCTTCAAGGGGAATATATTATGAAATAATAATAATTAATATGACTAAGACAACCAGAAGTACTATGTTGACGCTGTAAGCAGTCCCCTGCCACTGACAATTGATGGATGTCTGACTTTGAATTGTCTGTATTGTGTTGACCTGAAATAAACATAATAGTAACAAAGAAAGTAGTACCAGGTCATTGGCATGCAGTGTGCTCAAAACAAGACTTTCAGGACAACTTTGAAAAGGATTAGATTTTTTCATAGGTCCACATTGGCATGAAGTCCACCCATGTAGACCTGCTTTTCAGGGGGACAGATACAGTGCATTATGGCTACTTTTTTGTAATTACACAATAGCATTGGGCCAGTCCAATTGGATGGAGGGCTGAGGCAATGGGCATCCTACCTCTTACCAAGCCAGCAACCCGGGTTCAAGAATGGATCAGGGTCACTCGGAGGTGGCCAGGTCAAGGAATATGGGGTGTCCAGCAATGGCTGTCCTCCATTGGTGAAGGTGGGACAGTGCATACCGCTGCTTGACTGCCACCCAGCAGAGGTTTGGTGGCATGGCATGTGACCACCTCTCCAAGAGCAGGGCGCAAGCATTCAGATGCATGGAGTGTCTTCATGTCACATGCTCACACCACTGCATGCATGCCAGTCTTGAGGGTGGGAACCAGTAAATGGGAAAAGCAGGATCTGTGCAATAAGGAAGCCCCGCTCGTCTGCCCTAACAATCACCAGAATAGGCAGATGGGACCTTAGTTTAACATCTCATTTGAAAGGTGGCACCTCAGGAGTGCATCACCCCCCCCCCCATGCTGCACTAGAGTGTCAGCATTGGGAGTTACCAAAAGTTCTTGGTGTGGGACTAGAACTCACAACCTTCCAATCTTCTGGCCTCAAAGGCGAGTATGCAGTCTGCTGAGTCACTGACATTAAAATGCTTTAATGCACAACCTGTTGTGTGTTATTGCTTACCAGAATCATGCTGTGTTATACAAACTAGATGATGGTATGAGTCTGACTTGATGATTCCAGCTCCGAAACCTTCAAAGAGGCCAGGTGCCACTGACAAACTAAGACCCAAAACTCAGAGTAGATATTTCATTTTTATTTATTGGAAAGCAAATTGAGAGAGAATCTCTCATTTTCAGTTGCATACAAAGCACACAAACCATCAAAAGATAACAGCTGCTGGCCTGGTGGTGCAGAGGGTTGAGGTGCTGGACACCACACCTTGCGCCACGCTGGTGACCTGGGTTCGGGAACGAGCATGGGTAGTCGGAGGTCGGCTGGAGGGGAAGGAGAGGATTAGAGCTGGCAGCCGACAGGCAGCCCTCTACCTCAGGGATAGGGGTAGCAGGTTCCTCGGTGCTTGGCCACCCTCTGGTGGAGGCCAGAGAAGCGGTGCCTCTCTGAGGACCTTCGGCGTTAGGCCATTCGGGGAAGAGAGGAGGAGACCCCATCTGGGCTATGGTACGCATCTTCATGCCTCCACGGGCATGCACGCTACCACTTCCGGGAGTCTCGGATCAGATTCCATGGGAGAAAAACAGAGGAAAAAGTGGGGGTCCACCGAGGATGATACCTCCGGACCAGCTCTGGGGATCTGCTGGGGCGCGTGTGATGCTACAAGCCCCGAAAGACCCTGAGTCTGGTAGGCTGGTGGACGATGAGGGAGGACCTGCCATAGGAGGATAAAGATAGTTAAAAAAACACAAACAGATAACAGCAATTCAGAAATACATTACATACATTAAGTTCCAAGGTAACTTATAAAAATCTTAATTATGCCTTATATTATGAAGTTCAACCAAAGCAATCACAGGAGCTGTGGAACATTCTTGCCTTAGAATCCTTAAAGAAGAACTGCACTGAACCTGAAGGTACTTTTTCCCACTAGAAGCAGTTTTTTTTTAAAAACTGGTTCACATTCTGTTATTGTTCCATCCGTACTTGCCTATTAGTGACCTTGGTGGTTGTTTCTGATTGACAGTCTGGTGTTGAGTGCTATTTTAGAATTTTGTGATGTAGTTTATGTCCCTCTTCAACCACAGAGTTCTATAGTAGAACATGGATGCATTGTTCCAACAATGAAAGAGCTGAGCAAGGGACATAAATGACATCATACCGTTCTAAAATGGCACTTACTATCTGTGTGTAAATCAGAAACACCCTATATGATAACAAATCGGCCTGTAGAGATGGAACAATAACGTAGTTTGAACTAGTACTTAAAAGTCATCTTCTACTGGGAAAATGACCTACAGGTTCAGTGCAGTTCTTCATTAAAATGAGTGTAGGAAATAAGGGGGAATTCAAATTGCATGTTTTCTTAATCAAATCCCAAGTATGAGGAACAGAGGAGGCTAACATAAAGGAACCGAATTTAGACCGCTTCCTAGGGATGATAAAACTAACTGTATTAGATGATCCAGAATAAATGGTTTGATACCTTTTATTGGACCAACAAGGATGTTACAAAAAGAAGCTATTTGTTCTTTTTGTAACATCCTTGTTGGTCCAATAAAAGATATCAAACCATTTGTTCTGGATTTGTTCTTACTAGGACCAATACGGCATTAAACGGTTTGCTTGTATTAGATGATCTAAGAGTATAAGATGAAAGCTTTCTATAACATAAGGAGCTAGTAAGAAACTTAGGCAGAATCCCAATAAATCTATTATAAAGTACCTGTGCATAACCCTTCGTACTGACAACGAGGTCACACCTGTAGCAACATACTGTAGAATAGGAAATATTCACTGTACATAAATTTTCACTGTGTTCACTGAAGTGCTCAGAAGCGTGAAAATAAAATTACGCTAATTAGCACTTTTTCCATTAAGGTGAATGGAAGACTTTTAGTTTAGAGTGAAAATAAATTTACACAAATAGGGCCACTTTGCGGCTGGCGGCGCTAAATATAATTTGCGCATTCTTTTCCTATTCTACAGTATAACCGACAGTGATGAGTGTTAAAAGGAAGTTTGGTAATAAACCTTAGTGTACTGTGATACAAACTATCCAAATGATTCAATTTTTTTGAGGTTGCTGTTCTGTAAATGCAATCACCATAATCAAGTACAGAGATAAATAAGGAGTTTATCAATAATTTCCTAATAGGATAACTGAAGTGTCTTTTGTTTCTATACAAAAAGTACAACAATTTTTTAAGTTTGATAGTTTATCTACATGGAGTTTAAAATTTAGACGTTCATCCAATGTTATACCTAAATACTTATAATCGGCCACCCAAGCTATATCAATATAGCGGAGGGGATGGTAAATCTAAGGAGGGGAGGAGTGGGAGGGGCAGCTGTGAGATGAGGGGCTAGCTGCTCAATCGAGCAGACTCGACAGACTGTGAAGCCTATTTCTGCTGGTATTTTCATATGTTCGTAATATCCCTACTTGATTTCAGGGTCAAATTGTCATATGTAGTCAGCTTTATTGTAGTTGTTCTAGCTAGGGAAGGTGGACTTCGATCATGATGTGGCCACTGATGTTTAAGTTCTGCATAGAAAGGTGAAAGGAGAGCATGAAATAAAGGAGATTACATTGACTGCAGATAAGGCAGACATTAAAAGGAAAATCCTTTCAGCCTTTTATTCTGTTTACCTGTGTAGTTTGTAGGAAATGAACAATGATTGCCTCTTTTGCACCCTCCTAATTTCATCAGGATTTAAATGTAAATGAAGGTGCTTAAATCTGGTGTGAAAACCTATGTGACTCCATTGTAAAGGTCATCACTCGACTCATGTAAGGCATCCTGGAATTTTATGATGTTTTAGTGCTAAAGCCTGCAGTAGTTATATGTATTAGTCAGTGCTGTTGCTCTCCTCTGTAGTCCCTATGTTCTTGTCTTATGCTGCCCATGACACTTTTTAAGGCATAGTAAGTGCCCTGCTGTTTTCTGTAAAGTATATCTGAGTTATAAAACTATGCTTTTAGAGAATACAGGGATTTCACAAGATATGTAACAGAACTGAATAAGAGTACTGCTGACTTGTGCAGGTGCACATCATGAACTCCCATGATACCTTGCATGAGTGGGATCATGACCTTTGCAATGGAGACAAACAGGTTTTCAAACCAGGGCAAAACAGAGTAAAGCAACCTCATTTATAATTTAAATTAGGATGAAGATGGGGGATGCAAGAGAGGGAATCATTGTTCATGCATACAAACTATACAGGTATGCAGAAAAAAGGTTGAGGGGACTTTCCCTTTAAATTAACTGAAGTAAAGGGAGTCAATGAAGAAGAGCATATTTTGAGTAGGGGAGTTGCCTGCACAGTGGTTAAACTTCCTAGTCAGTACTAAACATGAGGAGATACAGATGAGGGAGGAACAGACACTTTGATGAGAAATCAGGTGAATGGTTGCCTTGATGGCCCATCTATAGTGCACCATGCTCCTGTACTGGTAATGTGGATCTGAGACCAAGCTCAAGTTGTTGGCATCAGAGGCAGTTCAGGGCTAAGGCATCTGCTGACAGCAGTGTGCTTCAGCTCGGGGAGGGTCAGCACTAGGTTCCACCACCACAGGTACCCCTGGGAAGGGCCAAGGAGCTTGCTCCACTGCTGGGGTAGGCTTTGCATGCACATGGCCACTGACAGGCTGCACCCACACCATGTGAGTGGAGGGAGGGCAAGGGGAGAAAATGGAGACAAACACCACTGGCCATCAGGATAATGGCCAGCGGTGCTCTCAGACCCTGTACTAGGGACCTTTATTGGGGTGATAGTGGGTCAGTGGCAGATAAGGCTAAGAATGCTACCATGGGGTTTACTCTCAGGCACAAGGACTGGGTGGACAGCAGAAGAAGACAAAAAGCTAGATTAAAAAGACAAATGCATTTAAAAAAATAAATAAAATGAGCAATAAAGGAATACATAAATAAGATACAAAGGCATGATTTAAACCAGATGAACTATGCAATGACCTAGGACCCTTAGAGGGAATATAAGGTCCCATCCCATGCATAAGCTGCTGAACTGCCCACTCAGGCTCAAGAGCCCATAAATCTCTATTTGTCTAAGACTGCAGAAAGTCTAGGTACATCTTGGTGTAATGCCTCCCATATGGGGGCTTACCATAGATGCCATTTGGGTGTTTTCCCACTGTTTTCTGGTGTCCGCCCCATATCTTCGGCACTTCAGCATTCTCCCAGATGTCCCCTGTTTGAATGAGCCCTGCGGGGCTCAAAAATCCATCTGTGAGCAGTCAGCATGTTTTAGGGCCACCGCTCACATGTTCTCAAAGGCGCCCTGCACATCTGACCACCAGTATGGTCAAAACCCAAAAGTGTGCCTCTCCAGTGGTTCCTGGTGCCACATTAGGTTAAAATAGCCAAAATAGTTGGAACACGTGCTGACTCCCATACTGACCACACGCCAGTCTTCCTGGTGTGGAAAAATAGTCACCCCAAACAACCACCAAGGCCTTTCTGGTTCAGAAACTACCTTGCATTGCACAAAGGGGCCTTTTTGAAATCCCTGTCAGAAGTGGACTGGGCCCAGACTCTCAACACCCCAACCGTAGACAAAGCCCTGGAGGGTTTTGCCAAGTACTTCCTATTGGTGGCCAATAAACATGCACCCCTTAAAAAGATCAGGGTCAAGGGCCAGGATGCCAGATGGCTTAACCCACATCTGAAGGGCATCATGAAAGAAAGGGACAAACTATGGGGCAAATTTAAAGTTACAGATCTGCATCAGGACTGGGTTAAATACCGGGAAGCCAGAAACATTTGCAAGAGGGAGCTCAAAAAAGCCAAAAATAATTACTTGCACGCTCTGCAATCCAGAAACCTGTCTGATCAGAAATTCTGGGGTCATTAACTCGCTCCTAAAGGCAAAAAAGCAGGGTGACAGGGAAATAAAGGTCAGCAGGACACCTCTCACCACCCCAAAAGACACAGCAAACGTCTTCAACGACTTCTTCTTGGACCTACAGCAGTACAAAACCAGCAATCCCAACCAAGGCCAGGGAAGCCCAGAGAATCAAGAGAACCCCCCCCACAGGGCCCTGAATTCCACCTAAAACTTACATCGGTAGGAGAGGTACTGACGTTACTCAAGGGCATAAAACCAGAAGGTGCGGCAGTCCATGACAACCTCAAACCTAAACTGTTGAAGATTGCAGCCCCCATCATTGCAGTACTGATAACCCAGCTATTCAACAGATCCCTGATGGAAGGGAGAGTACCCGCAATATGGAAGGTGGCTCTTGTGACCCCAGTTCCCAAAAGCAGGCCACAGGAGGACATGCAAAATTTCAAACCAATCTCCATTCTCTGCACCCTAAGCAAGTTACTTGAGAAGGTGGTCTACAAACAGGTCAGTGAGTACCCGGAAATGCACAACCTGCAAACAGACCAACAGCATGGTTTCAGAAAGAGACACGGCACTAATAAGGCACTGGTAAGCTTCATCATTGATGTGCATGAAGCTCTGGACCAAAACAAACTCTTTGGAGCAGTCTTCATTGATCTAATGAAGGTGTTTGACCTAGTCAACCACAAGCTGCTCCTAGGACAACTGGGTGGCCTAGGGTTTGACACACTCACTGGCCCTAAAATGGCTTTCCAGTTACCTCCACGGCAGGATGCAAATGGCCCGGTGGAACTGTGCTAAATCAGATGAGCACCCAGTGTCAGACGGGGTTCTATCCTAGGCCCTCTGTTATTCTCCTTATTCATCAACAACCTACCCCTACACTGTGGTGGAGCAAAGGTCATGCTATATGTGGATGACGCAGTACTGTACAGAACCGTCAAGGACTCAGAATTACTTAACTCAGAGCTGCAACAAGATTTCTCAATTCTAGAAGACTGGTTCCAGGCAAACAGGCCAGTCCTAAACAGCAAAAATACCAAAGCCATGCTCTTTGGCCGAAAAAAGCTTGGCCCACGCCAGGCTAATCTTCTATCGCTCTCTACCTCAAATGGAACAGGGATCGAAGTGGTGGACAATATCAAGTATTTGGGAATGTTCATTGACCAGAAAATCTCTTTCAGGAAATACACAGACCACCTAACAACAACAGTAAACCAAAAACTTGGTCTTTGACAGACTAAGCTCCTACCTGACTAAAGAAACCAGGATTGCACTCAGCAATGGGACTATCATTCCCATCCTGTTCTATGGTGCAATAATGCTTCAAGGACTGAGGGCAACGGAACATGCGCATCTGAGTATCCTGTACCACAAAATCAGCCATTTCACCGTTGGAGCGCAAAGAATGGAGCACCACTGTGATGTACTACAAGCGTTAAACTGGCCATCCCTTGAAGCGAGACTCGGCTATCCCTACCTGTGCTTAGTTTTCAAATTGCAGCAACCTAATGCCCCACCAAGCCTGAAAAATCTACTAGCCTCAAAAGCAAACAGGAGGGTGCTCAGGTCAGCTGAACGCAAGCTGCTAGACCCCAACAGCCAGATCAACTATGGGACAATGGTCACCTAGAATAACCCTCCCCAAACTCTGGAACAATCTGCCGAGACAGCTCCAGGACTGCACCTCTCTTGAGGGGTACAAGAAAGGGTTAAAACTATACCTAAGCAGTGTGTCTCATTGCAGGTGCTGCAACCCATGAAGGCACCTCTGCTAAAGGGGGATGCCTCTCGTAAATACAGACAAAAAGGGAGGGAGGAACAGTAAGGAAGGACATAATGCACTGAACTGCACTTACGTCTATTATCCACTCATGAATGTGTGTAACTAACAAGGTTGTTCGTACGTAAACTCACCTATGTCAACTGTAGTAATGTCTATCTCTGTGACACGTATACATGATCAATGTACCATATACTGTAGTACAATCAAAAGCATTGGTTTTCTTTTCCCCTTCAGGTACATGTAACTAATCCTGGGTTGCCCCTGAAAAAGGGACTGTCTACGTCTCAGTGGGCCTACCCGGTTACCAAAATTTAAATAAATAAATAAATAAATACATAAATAAATAGGCACCTGGGACAGAGCAAAAGTAAAGGGGGGGGGGGGGCAATATTAGTTAAATAAACAGGCAACACCTAAAGCGCTGCCTCCAGGGCACAACAGACAAGAGTCAAAGGGCAATGAGCATGTCAGGACAGCCCTTATAAATATTTATAAGCTTGCAGTGTGTTCCTAGGGGCAGTGTGTTATGGGAGCTGTGACTCCCTGGGGGAATTGTTTATTTTAGTAAAAGTGGACTCTTTCGAAAGAGGACTGTTGGGGATACAAATACAGGGGGAAAGTAAATTAAATTACAGTTGCTCCTGGCTGCACCAGAACTTTGTGTGTGGGGACAGTAAGATAGACTGCTTTGGGAACTGTATGCAGCCACCATTTTAGCAGCCCATATTTATTTATTTATTTATTGCAGCTGTTTCACCAGGAAAGGCACACTGAGCAACAAGATGCTCATCTCCCGGTGCGACCTGGGGGGTACACATGGCTATGATAACACGCAGGTTATCAAGTGAACAGTTAACAGAAGCAAATAAAAAGCAACATAAGGATACACGATTGCATGAATATACAAGTAGCGCACATTGAATGATTAGGATATTATAGTATCAAATAAAAAATTTTGTGACGAAGCAGCAGACAAGGTAAATTAGCACAGCAGTAACAGCTGTAAACAACAGAGGACGTATATCACAGTTACACGGTTATACACAGTACACAGGGCAAAATAGCCCCAGGACATAAGTGCAAGGTTGGGGTTTACTAATAACCATAACCATAACCATAACCAATTGGAAGCCAGGATTTAACAAAGGGGATCTTGGGACAATGCCAGAGATTTATGGGGAATTTTCTGAGACTAATTCTAGGCGCCAAAACACAAACCAATTAAGATCTGGGACTGTTCAAGACAGTTTTGGCAGCCAATGAGAACCTTGGAACTTAGCCCCACATAAAAGGGGGTAACAGCTCATTTTCTTCAGATTTGGAGAGGCAGCCCAAGAGCTTACTGCGTGTGCCTCTGGAGAGCTAGCCAGCTGTCAAGGATTAGGCCTGCCACACCTAGACCTTTCCGGTCATTAATTTGCAGTTCTAAGTGTCCAGTGGCCTACATTTGGGGCTACAGCAGCAGGGGATTCGAGCAGCATCCAAGCTGAAGAAATATCAGGATCAGCCTGCAAGCTATCTGGAAGGACCAGAAGTGGACAGAGTTTTACTAAAAAATATGCTTAAGTTTGCAAGGTGTTTGTGCAGCCGAGTAGTTCGAAACATTTCAGTTTGCATGTTCTCGGCCAGTATTAAGTTGCTCCTGCAGCCTGAAGACCAACATTTTTGATGACCACAAGGGAATCCACCTCCTGCTTCATCACGCCATCTGCAACAGGTCTTATTTCGTCAGATCATCACTTGGTCTGGGTAGTGTGAGTACAAACAGGGTAGCTCCCTGCAACAAAGCTGCAATTATTGTGTGTCATCTAATTATTTGTTTGGGTTGTTACAATGGACTGAGCTTCAGGCTCTGGATTACAAATTCGGGGTTAAAGTGCATGTGATTGTTTTCTTTCCTAGGGGCCCCAACAAAAACTGCAACGCCGGCCGACCTCGGACAATGCTTCAGGCTAGCCTATTCCAGCTGGGTACCCAGAGGTTGTGACTGTGACAGAGGGACTCTTATGCATGCATACTAAACCTGAATAAATCAGATCTAACTAGTCAACTGCTAGATTTACTGCCCCACCCCTGTGCAACTCCCCAAATAAATCAAATGTTGTTCTTTCTGCATTTAACTTGGCTACAGTGTACCTTTGTGGAGGGGAATTTTCATTGTTGTTGAAATGTCTTACTGCTGATCTCATTTTACAGGAGGTCTCCAGGGTTTTTGCAGCTGGTCCAGCCCTGTGGTATGTGCACTAAGTGTGGGTTTAATGCTGTATTCATATGTCATTTGTGACTGGTTCTCATTGGTTCTCTGCTATACTGTTTAGGCCACTAGAGGGGTTGTGGGGGGTTATAGCATCCCAGAGGGCTATGCCAATAGCAGGTACGCTACCCCAGATCCATTCCATTGGGTGGAGGCACCAGTTCACAGAACTCAGGCCCCTCAACCTGTGCTTTGTCACCAAGGCAGGGGTAGTAGCCCTTGGGACAGCGCCACCTAGGAGTCACATTGGGCTTGACTGTTGGCTGATATGTAGAGTTGGAAGCTGTAGACAAGGGCAAAAAAATAAGTAAAATGTTTCAAAGTGGAGAATTTACAGAGGGTGGGGGATGGGCAAATTTTAGTTGGATCTGGCAGTGGCTAAAATGCTGCCAACCTTACTGGAGGGGGTGGGACACCTCAACAATGTTTCAGCCAATAGAAGCCATTTGTGTCAGAGAGAGAGCAGCACACATGATACGTGCCGGGCTATGATTAAGCAGTGATGTCGTCGTCCAGGATGAAGTTGTGTTGAAGGCAACATGTTTTATTAAGGGTGTAAATATTTTGGAGGATGAATTTAAAGAGGAAGGAATACAAGAGAGTTTGTCAACGGGAAGGACAGGGGCTAAAAGTTTTACCAGAGGCTAAAATCATCAAACTGAAGGAAGGCATGAATAAATTGACTAGACCCTCTGCAGAGATTACAATATGTATTTTTATTTTGTATTCATTTTGGTATTCAGCCCAGCTTAGTTATTGTTCCTAATTTAAATGGCATAAACGAGTCACAGAAAAGCAAACTTTATAACTGTTTCTGTTGCTCACCACACAGTAACTGTTGTATTTATTAAAACAATACAAGTATTACTTTAATAAAAAAATTTGAAAAAAAGTGGGTTTCAATAATTCAAAGAATGTTAACTTGAAAAAGGAATTTAGAAATGTAATGAAAAACATTGGTTTCTTTGGCAATAGTACATCAGACGTTTTACAGCAATAATGCAAAAGAGCTCAGCAGGTTGCACACTTGCCTCTGAGGCGGGAAAATTGAATGGTTACATAGAAACATAGAAAGTGTCAGAATAAAAGGACCAGTAGGCCCATCTAGTCAGCCGTATTTTCCCTGCCTAATACTACATCCCAACCTCTGTTTGGTCACAGGTGTACCTCCCTCCTCTACCTCTGTTTATTATACCCATATGACTATGCATTGCCTGCCTGAAGCTTCCTGCTGTCTTCGTCCCACCACCTCCACTGGTAGAGTGTTCCAGGCATCCACCACCAAGCTTTCTGACATGCGCCTCTGTGTTCTGGCACTCCTCCTCCAATTTAAGAGACTCCCCGTCTGTACCTTGTTCACCCCTATGAGGTACTTATAGGTCTCAATCATGTCCCCTCTTTGTAGGTTCTAGCCCCACACAAGAAACTTGGTGTAAAATCTCAATACTGACACTATAGTGCAGCATGAGGAGGGAGCTGCACTCCTGACATGACGTATTTCCGAGGAAAAGTTAAACCGAGGTCCCACCTGCATGCTCCACCAACAGCTTACTCTGGTCCAGTTTGAGCTGGTTTCCACCATCTGTATCCCCCCCCCGCCGATGAGGCTGAAAATGGGCAGAATTGCCCGACCTTCCTTTCCCTCTCAACAAACATTAACTAACTAATTAAAAAATGTTTTATACAGATTTCAGAACGCTCAGCTACAGTTAAATATTTATTCTTAATTGCTGGTGAGCAGAGTGGTTTGTCCATTAAATCACCAATAGAAAATAATTGACATATTTAATTCTCTGTTGGTGTTTTCTAGAAAATAATGGCTGCCACTTATATAGCTTGTAGGCTGTGTTACTTCATATAAAGAATGCATTATACATTTTTTAAAAGTGCAAAAGGACACTTGAAATTCAGAGTCAGCAGCCATTGTAACAGAGGATGATATAGTGTTTCACTTAATCTCTTACTGAAACCAAACTCTGTCCCACTGAAATGGTACACGGGCAACAAAGCAGTTCATTTTCCAGCAAATGGAATGGAACTGGTACTGATCCACAGCCCAGTGACTCAGGCCAACATCAGAAACAAACTGGTTTTAGAAGGAAAATATGATCACAAGAAATTACAAAAAAAAAAAGAAAGAGAAACCAGACTTGATTAATTATCCAAACTGAGCATACGTATTTCCTTATTTATATACATGTAGGCAAGAAACTGGCCTACCCTCTTTCCCCCAACCATAATAGAGAATACAAATTCCTTCACCCTTAAAAACTCTGACTACAAATTTTGCCTCAGATAAAAATTAAGCTGCTCTGAGGGTCTTTGTGCTTACTGGCCGGCACTGGGCAGAGATGGGCTGTACAGCGCACAATGAATGTCACGGAACCTCGTTAGATGCAGTGACTGCATATAAGGAGATGATGCAGCCTTAGGATTGGAAAAGATTATCTGAAATAGTTTACAGAGCTACACAGTGCCTAGCCTTGGCCTGAGTTCTCATTCTCCATTCCCTGCAGTTGGCATTGCCAGCTTTAGGGCACCCTGAGTCCCTACAGCTTCTCCACCCCCCCACACACCCCTTTCCAGAAGCCTTGGCCAGACTTAGTGCAAGACACAAGCCTTTTTACATTTTTCCTTCACTGTATTTTGTTGAAAGAGAGGCATCACTGGACTGGATAGAGACATTCAGAAGAGGGCCGAGAGGGAGAGGGAGACTTTGGGAAGAGATGGAAGCTGTGCTGTAAGTTGCAAGTTCAAGCTACAGAGACTGTTGGAAAGGTCTGTGAAGTCTGTAAGTGGACTTTGTTATATTATCTGGAGGCTGGGAACCAGAGTAGCTGGTGACGAGAGTTAGTGAGGGAGTTGCTGGGTTTAGTTAGAACTCCAGACATGAGTAATTTGTTCCATGTTGTTAAAGGGGCTGCAACCCCAGTTAGTTGGAAACAACACTTCCTTAAATAAACTGCATTGTTGTACTTGACCTCAGACTGCGTATTCTCCTTGGACACATCTACACCAGCCCATCCAAATAACAGAGGTCACTTTCTACCACAGTAACCACAGGATGTAAGAGTGTAGACCTATATAGGAAATGAACTTTGAGCAAGTTTTCTTGGCTACAGACATGATAGCTAACTGGGTCACAGTCAGAGCACAATGTTCACAGTCAATGCAGGCTTCTGGGAACTCCACTGAGAAAGTATTTGACTTCCAGAAGTAAGATAAAGCTTCTGAAATACAAGAGAAGGATGCAACTGACTCCTAAAAAAAGAAATCTAGATGCATTTAATTTTACAGGTTTGAAAGTTACAAATGATTGATTTTTCTAAAAAAAAGATACTGTTTTAATATATATTTTATGTTATAGGGGTGCTGTAGTGTCACTATAGTTAGGGCTGAGTTGGCTGTTCAATGTTGAACCCCAATGTTTGCATCTTAATAACTTTGGCATTATTTGATGAAGTAATCCAGAACTTGGCGTGCATGGTCAGGCTGTCAGAGTCTCAAGATACAAAAAGTTTTGTGATGGCATCTTGTACAGGTTTTGAGAAATGGAGCACAAAAAACAAGCAAAAAAAAAAAACTATACTTTTAACATTGCAGTCTAGATGGTGTAGACATTTTCACAAAATGTTCAGGTTTGAAGAGGCCTGTGCCAAGGGCATGCCTTTTGAAGGTTTGATGAAAAAAATATTATACCATTTTAAAGTTATAATGAGTTAACGTTGACTGGTAAAAAAACCTATCACGAAAGGTAAAAAAACATATCTCGAGTGCTCATTTGCCTGATTTACTTGTTGTGGGGGAAAAAATACAAATCATATGGAAAATAACCAATCAAGATGGCCACCATTTTTCTATGCTTTTAAACTTACAAATATTGAAAATATGTAAAATGATCTCTTTTAAAAAAAAAAAAATCACCTGAACCAGCTAAACAGGACCTGTTTAGCTAGATTCTTGTATTTGTTTTTTTTAAAAAGTTGCCAGAAATACCTTTCTGGGTACCCCAAAATCAAGGTTGCCCAGAGTAGTGAAAGGAGCCACTCACCCACATTCTCTATATGACAGCAGTGGGACTTTGTTGACTTCTGCTGCAGGTTGGAGTGACAGGAGTGAGCCACCGATCCTTGCCCTGTTCTCCCTATCTGTCTCTCCATGTCTGCATATCATCTATCTGTCTGTCTGTCTTTCTATTCATTCAGTGGAACGGGGTGCCCACCCCTGGTACTGCTTCTTTCTCCCCTCCCCTCCAGCTGAACTGCACGCCCTTCCCAATCTTTATATATATTTAAATATAAGAGGACCATGGTGCCCATCCTGGTATTGCTTCTCTTGACCCCCTCCCCTCCAGACTGCCAGCCCCCATTCCACTTATGTAGGTGGCAGCATCATGGTGCCCATCCCCAGTGCCACCGAATGTGAGCCCGACACTGGGGTGCCCAATCCCCACTGTCAGAATATCCTTAGAATAAAGAAAACTGTCCCTCAATGTTTTCTTAAACAATTTGTAAAATAGAAAATGGTCCCTTGCCGATCTGCCCCCCCACACCATCCACTCCACCCTGATCTCCCACTCAGCATCCACCACCCCACCATCCCCACACGGCCTCACTCGCCTGAAAATGTCCCAGGATGAAGACCCACTCTCTGAGATCAAAGACATGCGTTGCAGTTGGAACCAACGACTGCAATATGGGAAAGTAAGCTAAGTGCAATTTAAGGTATTCCAATGGGATTTTGAACTCTGATACATAACTTTGTCACTGTTGCATATTTTGGCCCTACATTTTCAACATGGCCTTTTTGGGACCCCATCACCTGACCAATGGTGGCAGAATTATGCAAATCAAGCCCGAAAGTTGATTTTGCGGTTTCATTGAAAAATCACCTTTCAGGTGGGATTTGAACATTTTCTCCACTCTTGTTCATAAGGAGGGGTCATAAGAAGGCAATGATGAAAATGTTGGGTCAAAATATGTAAAAATGGCAAAGTTAGGGCCAGCCCGGTGGTGCTGAGGGTTGAGGCGCTGGGCGCCATACCTCGCACCACGCTGGCAACCCATGTTTGGGAACGAGTATGGGCCACTGGGGGATGGCAGGGGTAGAGAAGGACTGAGCATCTTCAGACAGCTCTCTTTCTCTGGGGAGGGGAGAGACCAGCAGTCGGTGCTTGCCTGACTCTTAGTGGTGGCTGGTGGATGGTGCACCGAAGCTGTATGTGGGTCAGGAAGCGGGGCAGGCGCTTGATGGGGTGCGCACAGGAGCGTACACATCCCTGTCACTGGCACCATTGCAAGCTCCACTTCTGAATGTGAAAAATAGGAAATTGCTCGCGGCGGATGAAGGGGGAGTTCACAGGCTCCGCCCCCAACCAGCCACGGCACCTGCACACTGGATCCGTTCGCCCACCCTGGCACTGGATGGTGGACATTGGGGTGATGGGGCTGGGACTCCCCCAGAATGTGAGGGCCATGGGGCGGGAGTATAAATACCAAAAAAAGGCAAATTTATGTGCGTATGTTGACATTTTTCTATGCTCGCTCATAACTCCGGTGATTTTAAGTATTTTGACCCCAGATTTTCATGGAATGTTGTTTCGGTGGTGTGGAATGACATTTTGGTGGGGATTTGAAAATGTTCACCTACCGGGGTCATGAGGTGGGGTAATAAGAAGGCTATGCTGCTGGAAGTCTTGTGTACAAATATGGTACAATGCCCAGGTTATGACTGAACATTGCAGTATCTCAGCATTCACTGATAAGTTTGCTAATTTTCTATATTTTGACTCCAAACTTTCAACATACCCATTTTTCCACACCACCTCATAAATGTGACAGGTGTCATTTTTTTAAAACCCAGACGAGTCGTGTTTTTGCAGTTGGGGTGTGAATTGACATTTCAGCCAATATACTATAAATGATACATGTTATGTTCATGAGGGCAGTCATAAAATTACTATCTTGAAAATTTGGTGTCAAAATTTTAAGCAATAGTGAACGTATGAAGAATGAATGTGTACCGAATTTGTAAAGCGAGAATGCACGAAGAGTGAATGTGTACTTAATGTGTGAAGAGTGACTGTGTAAACAGTGAATGTGCCAGGCTGCACTTCTTTAGGCAGATGGAGTCTTCCCAGCCATAGCACATGTCCCAAAGGGTCCTGCACATCTGCACCTGTTCATGCAGGACCTGAAAGGAACTGCGTGAATGAGGATACAATTCCACTATCTCAAAAAAGAAAGGAAATTCTTTACAAAAAACTTTGTTAATGCACCAATTAGGTTAACTTAATGCCACAAAAGTAGGGAAATGTGGCATTAGGGTTTCCAACCCTAACTCCCACCCCCCCAAGCAGCAAAGGGAAAAAGATTAGGGTTTTGTGTCACCTAATGCTTTCCCCATTCCCTGAGCAAACAGCATCACACATGATTGCCTCTCTTCATGTAGGGCCCACAACTACAACAAATTATGTTGGCAACATGTGGGGAGACAAACTTCTCTACCTCTGAAAAAAGTATCACTGTGAGGCTTGTGCTTCAGACTGAAGGCTATGGTCTGGGGGAGAGGGGTGAGCGTTAAGGTTGACAACCTTAAGGAAGACACCACCACTAATTCACCAAAACTTCGGAGACCCCAAATCCTAATATTTTTCCCTTGCTGCTTGGGGGTGGGGGTGAGGTTGGGAGTTAGGTGAGAAACCCTAATGCCTCATTTCCCTGCTTTTGTGGTGTTAAGTTACCCTAGCTGGTGCATTAACTATGTTTTTGCACAATATTTATATTAGTCCCTTGCATAATAAACAGCTTTAGAACCATAATGAATGTTTGCTAGAGTAAGTCATTTGTTAGAATGAGGGATGCTCGGCGGCCCACCAGCACTGCGGTAGAGCTATTGCTGGTGACTTGGACTTGGAAAAAGACTAGGGTTGCTAGATGGCTGGCCTGGGGGAGGTGGACTGAGCGGCCTCCACATGCTCTCCTACTCTGGGGGGAAGGGGGTTGTGTCCCTGGTGCAAGGCTCCTGGGCGACCACAGAACATCCTGCTACTGGCAACCCAGCTAAAGCTAGCAGCAGGGAGGCATGTTGGATGCACGGTGTGTTCATGCCGCAGTGCCACTACATGCCATGACTCCTACAATTATGGAAAACTGCCAGAGAAGCTTGATGCCACTCACCTTGTGCCACTGCCACCATGTAACTGGCCTAGGGCTGCCTACCTGGACACCAGATGTGGTGTCCAAAGGGTGAAGAGGAGCCCCCAGAGGCCCCACTCTGGGGAGGGGCTAAGCCAGAGAGGAACACTGGTGGTTGGATCTTGGTGTCACTGCGACAGGGGACACATGCGTGGTGGTAGGGCTGAAGGGGGAGCTGTCCTGGTGATAAAGCATAGTAAGTAAAAAAAAAAAAAAGAGAACGAGGGACACTGTTTCTGCTTCAGGTTGCAGTTTTCTTACATGGCATGTGGTAGTGTGCGATACAGTATTGTGAAGCTGGATCATGATGGGGTATATTTATTTGATGCGTGTTTGTGCTTGGGATCAAGTTCACTGTTAAAAACTTCTTACTTTGTTTTTATTTTGCATCAATAAAATTTGTCCTTTTTGTCTGGTGCTGCTGCGCTACAGTATTGTGAAGCTGGATCGTGGCAGGGTATATTTATTTGATATGCGTTTGTGCTTAGTACTGTATCACTGTTAAAAACTTGTTCCTGTACTTTATTTTGCTTTAAAATCAGTCAATTTTGTCTGCCACTGCCGCACTACATTCCCAGCCACTTCCTTTGCTAATGATACCAGCTGTCTCGGCTGAATCACTTAACGACAAAAATCTCCTGTGTTTGTAACCACGACAGTCCCACTTCTAGCCCCTGGATTGCCTCTCTTTAGTTGTGGACAGCTGATCCTCTTCCTCTTCCTCTTCTGAAGAGTCACTTTCTGTGCTGTCCATGTTATCAGCCCTTTTTGAGTTTGTTGTGGTGCACAGGCACAGACAAACTCATTGCTATAGGAAGTGCTATACAGGGGTGTGCCCAATGGAGAGCTCCGTTTCCAGGGGCAGGTCAGCAGCAGGCGAATCAGTTGGTAGACTGGTGATGACTCCCTTTCAGCTGTTGGGGCAGAGTTTGACAACTTTTCAAAGGACAGAGCCACACCAATAGTGGCACAGCTCGGTCCTTTGATGTTGTATTCCTGCATTTCATTCCTGGTTGCGTGTTCGCACTGCTGTAGCTTACAGCAGTGTGAACGCACTAAGCCCAGGCTGTCGGCATGCCCCTGCCCACCATTAAAAACAAACAAACCGACAGTGGTGCCCAGTCCTCTGTCAGCATGCCCCTCCAGTTCATTTGCTGATGGGGGCCCATTCCCTGTCAGCATAATGTCCCTCCCTCCCAATTTATTTTGTGTACCAAAGTTGAATTCCCTCAGCTCTTGTCCCAGAAAACTTGGTATGTGCGATGGGGTGCCCAATCCCTGTCGGCTACAGCCCCCAACAAACACTTGGGTGGCATGCTGGAGCCCACCCCAGCATGCCAAATATCCCTATAAGGAAGAAAACCTTCCTGTGACATTTTAAATTTTTTTCAAACCTGTAAACAAGAAAATGATCCCTGAGTGTGGTAGCCCCTCCCCAACCCGTGCCCACCTTCTGTGTACCCCACCTCCCCACACCCCACTCACCCCATTACTTACCTCTCGAACCCAGTGCAATGATCTTCAGTGGATCAGGAACACATCTGCACTCTTCAAAGCCAACCGCAAACTGAAGAAATGCTGGTAAGCTGTATAATGGCATAAATGTTTTTTTTTTCAACTTTGGTGCATATGTCAGCCATTTTTGCAAGTGTTGGCACCAAATTTTCAACATGGGGTGCTTCTGACCCCACCTCATGAATTCAGTCACTATCATGTGGTTATTTGGTCCCAAAAGATGATTTCATGGTCACTGCATGGAATCACCTTTTGGAACAAAACGACAGTGTCACTGTTCATGAGGTGGGCTCCCAAAAAGCCTATGTTGAAAATCTGGTGAAAAAAATTATAAATAGTGACTGTGTTATGAGCACATGTTGCAGTTTCAGTGCACACTTGTAACATTGCAAATATGTAATATTTTCACTCCAGATTTTCAACATTGGTATTTTTTTATACCTCCTCATGAACAGTACAGCTGTCATTTTTTATATCCTGGCCAAAATGTAATTTTGCACTTCCGGTACAGAATAGCGCGGTCGCTGTGGGAAATCAGTGTTCAGGACAGATTATGAAAATCACAGTGACACTGTTCATGAGCAGACATCTCAAAATACCTATGTTGAAAATTTGGTGACAAAAGTCCATATAATGACTGTGTTACGAGCGTGCATTGAGCAGTTTCAACACACACATGTAATGTTGCGCATATGTAATATTTTCACTCCAGATTTTCACCATTGGTATTTTTTACACCTACTCATGAAACAGTACAGCTGTCATTTTTCACATCCTGGCTGAAATTTATTTTCACACTTCCAGCGCAGAATAGCACGGTCGCTGTGGGAAATCAGTGTTTGGGACAGATTAAGAAAATCACAGTGACACCGTTCATGAGCAGAGGTCCCAAAATGCCTATGTTGAAAAGTTAGTGACAGAAGTCCATAAATTTACTATTTTATATGAGTGTGTATTTTGGTTCCATACCGCAACTGTAACGTCGAGGAATTCTAATATTTTCACTCAAGAGTTTCAACATTGTCAGTTTTACACACCCCTTTATGAACAATACAGCTGTCATTGTTCACATCCTGCCAGAAATGTGTTTTCACACATCTGGTGCACAATGGCTTGGAGCTGTGGGAAATCAATGTTCGGGACAGAGTAAGAAAATTATAGTGACAGTGTTCATGAGCAGAGGTCACAAAGTGCCTATGCTGAAATTTTGGTGAAATTATTCCACTAAATGACTGCTACGAGCGTGTATTGTGCAGTTTCCATGTATGTGTTCGAGCATTTTTAATATTTTCACTCCAGATGTTCAACACTGCCATCTTTTCATACTTACCTAGGAATGGTACAGCTGTAATTTTTCACATCCTGCCCGAATTGTGTTTTTGCATATCTGGTGCAGAATGGCGTGGTCACTGTGAGAAATCAATGTTCGGGACAGATTAACAAAATCACAGTGCCACTGTTCATGAGCAGAGGTCCCAAATGCTTTCATGAGGTGGGGGGTCACAAAAAGGCCATGTTGAAAATCTGTAGTGCAAATACCAACAAATGCCTGGGGCATTAGGGTTTCTAACTTTAACAACTCCCCCAAACCCATGATGGGGCTCCAGTGCCCTCAACTTCTCCGAATCGCAGATGCATCATCGCTCTTCAAAGCCAGATCACGAACTGAGGAAACAGCTATGCACTTCACTGTATTTCAACGGGAATGTGAACTTGGTGGCATAACTTGTTCTTCCTGCTGGGAACTGTAGTCCTGCTAGTCGCTGCATACCAACAGCAATCCCAACGATGAACTCTGGCATTGACAAATGCTTGTTGGTATAGCATTCACAATGTTGGTGTTAGACATGCATTTGATGGTTTGGACAGCATCATTGTGGGTCAGCCATTCTTCTATGAGGTCCTCTACCTTTGGGTCCTGAACAAGCAGTAGTTGTAGCGTGGATGCCATTTCTACAGTTCCTTGTGTATCGTCCACCTCTGGCTCCTCGGGTGCATCTGGCTGTTCAGCAAATGTGGGACCGAGAGTTGCCATTCAGCAGTGAGCAATTGTGCTCTCACACACATTTGCCAATGCCTTTCCTGTCAGGCGAGCAACATCATGGAGTTTCAGCTTTTTTAAGAAATCACTAACATTTGTTCCCGTCTCAGCAGCCACTAGATCCACTAGCAACTGTTTATGGTACAGTTTTTTGAAGGCTGCGATTATGCCACCATCAAGTGGCTGAGTACAGGAAGCTATATTCTTTGGCAGGAACATTGACTGAATTTTTCCATCCCAGGAATGAAGCTCAGATTTTGGGGGAGGGGGGACATTGATGCATTAGCAGAAGAGCTTTAGGGGGAAGCTTCTGGCATGCAATGAGGGTACAAACTCCGTAAACCAGTTTTTCAAGATGTCAGATGTCATGCAGGCATTCTGACTGCTTGAATACTGGATCAGAATGGAGCCCATCTTGTAATGGTGGAAACACTGTGACTGGCGATATTTGTCAATAAAAAAGGGTCTGATTTTATGAGTACCCGTGGCATTGCAAACAAACAGAAGGGTCACCCTGTCCTTGCTGACTTCAGATCCTTTTCTTGCATTACTCTCATTCCTGCAAGTCAGTGTGACATCTGGGAGGCACCACCAGAACAAATCTGCCTCATCAGAGTTATAGATCTGGCAGGTACTCCCATCACGCAGCACTTGCTTTAGTTTGGGTAGAAATTCTGTGGCTGCAATGTCATTGCAGCTATGCTGGTCGCCCATAATACAAAGTCTTCTAATCCCATACTGCCACTGGAAGCACCATAACTATCCGATCAATGCATGAAATTTGAAGCCGGCCCCGTGGATGTCTTTTGCAAACCATTCTGCTTTTTTACACACAAAGGAACTGGACACTGACACACCACTGGCCCACTGTTCAACCCACAGGTGAGTGGCTTTGTCAATTTCAGCTTCATCAGCCCAACAAAGCTTTTTCCACTTCAAGGCATCACTCTCGGAGCACTCCAACACAAAGACCCTTAGCACACCCTCACTTGCTTTTTCTATGTGCTGGCAGAGCTCATGGAAAACCCAGTTTCTCTGCTGATTTTTGATAAGCTATTTCTGACTCTCAACCTGTCCAGGATAACCAGCTTTGATCTATGGTGTAGCCATAGCTGCAGCACTTCATAATGACAGATGATGGTCAGCTGTCACAGTGCGTCGGAAGCACCTTTTATGCTGACACATTGAAATCCTTGGTTTTGATTGGAAGCCCAGATTTAGAATAGGAGCCATGATGACTGTTCGTTATAGTCGACTGTTCGCTATAATAAGATTCACTATAGTGAAGGGTTACTGCATATAGATTATATATAGACAGAGACAGAGCAAGAATAAATGATGGCAAAGTATGGTGTACAAGAAAATAATATCATTGAGGGGCCAAACAAGCCATAAAGCCATGACACCAAATGGTGAGATGGTATTATTTCATGAGTATGCCAGACTTTGCCATTTTTTATTTTATGTAATGCATTAGGTTGGACAAATTTTGCTGTGTCCTGTGTTTTGCCATAGTGTTGGGGGTAGGGTGGCTGCTGCATGTGCTACTTGTGTTATTAAGAGGCTTGCTACATGTGTTATTGGGGTTGTTTGTAGTTGTGTTGGGTAGTAATATGTTATTAAGGTGTTACTAGTACATTAATATAGTGCCAGTGTATATATGGGATATACAATGGAGAGTTGTCAGATAAATGATTTATCTACACAAGTACTGTTTGACCTCTGGTAAACTCACGAGTGGCCTATGCCATGAGTGAGGCGTCCAAGGCCAAACAGAACAAGTGTAGATAAATCATTTATCTGACAGCTCACCATTGTATATTTCATTTATGCAATAGGGATGCTTTCTGTCAGTGCAGAGACATGTTTTTGTATATGTTTGTCAAAAAAGTGAACAAAAAAATTGCATTTTCTGCTCTTTCTTGCTAATTATAAAAAAATCTATAAGGTATCTATAAATGAAAAAACACTCATTTTGTAGATTATTTTGTGCTGAACAACTTTCATGCTCGCAGTATCATGCTATCTTTTTTCATTTTAATGTTATTCGCATTTGAATATGGTAGTACTGCTACTGAGGCCGAACATTCTAAATGAGTTCCAGAGTGATTGTGAGATAGCTACTATATGGATAAATTTTATTTATTCAATGGCTGTGAAGATAAATGGATTTATTCAATGGCTTCTGAGTCCATGCCTATTGCATAAATGATATTTATAAAATGGGTAAAACAAAGCTGTGACAGTCCAGTCTCTTGATTGGATGACATGCACCCCATAACCCTGCATTATTTCACAATGACCACACGATTGCACTTCCTTTCATCCCTCATAACCTTCTGGACATTTTATAAGACAGGTAATCCACTACAGGGCATGTGGTTGTGCTCGGATATACACATGCCTTGAGAAGTTGAATGCACTTGGCCTGCGGTCTCTTGCCTCACCTCACCTCTCCTCACCTCACATCACATCCAAGGTGTGCATATATCAGTGCACAACTGCACGCCCTGCAGTGGATTATCTGTTACATACAGGCAATATTTATATATTGCTTGTTAGCTGTTAATATGTTATTAAGGTGTTAATAACATAGTAATACACTGTAATTAGCTAACTGATATCATAATACGCTAACTGGCTACAATCACATATGGGGAAATACATGATAGTTTTTTTCTATGGGTACAAGGGCCTACCCATGTATTATATTTATAGTTACATGATTTTGTTATTGAAAATGTACCTGTTTGCTGCCATCGACTTTCACTAATACCTAAACAACTTGAGGCTGAAACCTTGTGGAAGGTTTGGATCCATCTGAATTGCTGTTTTTCCTATGTGAAGTTGGCCAGGAGATCAAAGGTAGTTTTCTGTATCTATAATGGGCATACACTGATCTCCTACACTCCAGTTTAAACAGCTTGGTGCACAATGAGGCAGACAGCCCCAAAATCAGAAGCTGAGAACACAATTTCAAGCACTCATGTTCAAGTTTATGTCCTGCTAGCACATGAAGAAACTTGCATGATTCTGAGATGGAAATACTATCACTGGTGCATTTAATAGTGATAATCATTTGCCATCCAAGTATTTAGCATGCAGCAAAGTATTGTTTTACAGAACGTGAACTTGCAAGTGCAAAATACAGTTTGCTAAATGACACTACTGCCCCAGCACTTTGCTCAAATGAGCTTTGTCAGGAGTCCCCCTGATCAAGAAAATTCAGCCCTGAATTGAGAATCTTTTAAGAGCAAAGTTCTAAACATATTTCTTTTTCTCTTTTTTACTTCTATTTGTTGGAGACTGTATTTCATGTGGGGACTGAACCAAGGAGGTTCTGGGAGGAACTCTGCTCAACATTCACAGGTACAGCATGCTAAAACCTATTCTAGGGAAAGACCATGAACATATTGGTATGACTACACAACACACAAACACACACATGCAGGAGGGGTAGTGCTGGGGGTATAGGTGGAGTACATGGGCTGTGGGACAGTGGTGACCCAGAGGGTGCTCTGGGAAAACTGCCACTGTCTCAGCTGTAGGATGCTTGGTGCCATAAGGGATAACCTGTAGGCTGCAAGGGCTGAGGTATGTTTCTACAAGTCCAGAGCAAGCAGGTCAATAAGGATACTAAAGACTCCACCACAGGAAGTCCCTTATGGCAGCAGGGTGGATAGACAGTAGTAGGATGGATGAAGGGAAGGGGGTGTGAAGTCAATGAAACACTGTATGCACATCTCCAACAAGTATCGACCTCTGCTGGAGGGAGGTCTCACTGATGCCCACACTAAGGGGAGGAGGATTTGTTTGCCTGAAAGGGAGGCATTTGTGATGAGCCAAGGAGAGAAGAGCAGAGAGAGGAAGGTACTAGTAACTGGACACCATTGGGAAGAATGGTGTGTCCCATCCCAAATAGTCAAGAGGCAGTCTGCTTTTACCAATGCCACACTGGACAAACTCAGGACCAGCAGTCCCAAGCAAAACAGCGATCGCTATTATGGCGAGTGTATATCGCTGAAAAGCAAATTAGTGATATACACTTCCAGGCGACCCGACATCCAGAACACAAAAAAGTGTTTTTGCGGGGGTGATGAAGGCCCAGTCTCCCCCCCCACCCTCCTGAAATTAGATTCTCAACTCCAGGAGAGTGCATGTGGGAGGGGCAAATCTGATTCAGTGCAAGAAGTCCCAGCCACAGGCAAAGACTAAATTTTACGCCTCCCAGCTCTAGCCCTGAACCCAGTACCTACTGCACCAGAGCTAGCCACACACACCACACCGCACAGCTAGATTGGTAGCAGCAGGCACACCAGTCCCCTAAAACCCTGTCCCTCCCCTTCCCTTTGCTAGCCCCCCCCTTCTGGTCACCCTTCCCTATGGTCGCTTTCATGTAGGGTTGCTACCCTTGCAGGGTAGCCCATGGGGAAAGCACTGAATATGAGTCACCATTTTGATGGTTGCCCATATTCACTCGCTATCCTCACTGGATACCCTTTATGACAATTACTGATTGTAATTCATTTTCTGTCCACACTATCATTTATACTTACTCTTACACATCTTTTCTTACTTTTGTCACAAAGACTCAAATTGTTTAAAAATAAAGTGGTTCCTTTTTATGGTTGTGGCGAGTTCCAACAAATATTTGGTATGTGCTCAAAACATTTTCTTACAGTCTGCAAACTAATATTGCCAAGTTAAAATTATTTAAAAATTTGATTTGACCATTGTCTTGATCAACAAACTGTGTTTTTTAAATATGCAAATTAGCTATACAAATGTACAGTGAAGCTTGCTGGGATGAAAGTGAATTCAGCAGCTGAGTTGCTGCAGGAAACAATGCAATTTCAATAAGTGTTAAGCCCTTTCGTCATGCAAGAAACTGTTACACTGCACTTCATCCTGGTGTGCTTCACTGTATGACTATACTAAGCATGGCATGTACTCCTTCTAGAGGGATTAAAATTGACTTAATATGATTTTTTTTAAATTAATTTTCTTTTGCAGTTATTTGACATATTTATATTTTATTTATTTATTTATTTATTGAAATGTTTCACCAGGAAAGCACGCTGAGTAACAAGTTGCTCATCTCCCAGTGCGACCTGGGGGATAAGGGAACATGAGGATAGTTTACAGAGATTTGGTGCACAATATAGATTTATAGTAGATTACATTCAAATAATTTGAGTAGACTTTACAGAAGTAGTAAAATAGTGGGATGCTAACAGTTTTGAACTAGATAGATACTACGCCAACGCTTTTGGACTAGAGAGATACAACAACACAAAATAACATTTAGGCATACACTAAATGACACATGACTGTGTAGCTAGAAAATGGCTGAATAGAATTGTTGTGGTTTGATCTAGGGAAGTTAGTGAGGAGTAAACACAGGCAGAGCAGGTTGGCTAAGGTATAACAGAAGTGCAAGCTAACTACAAGTGCATTAGAGATTAGGGGTCAGCCATAACTAGGGCTATATAAGGGAAAAAGGGAAGGTGAGAGATAGGTAGGTATGTCGGTAGGCAGAGAAGCGGAGGGGTGATGGAAGAGATGGAACGAGGAGGCGAAGGAAGAGGTAGGAAGAGAAAGGTCAGCTTGGGCCTGACCCCTCCAGTATGCTGAGGATCCTGCCTGTACAAGGCAGGGGTCAAGCAAGACAGGAAGGGAACAGGTTGTGGCAGCGAGAGGTAGAGTACAATAGGAGGGAAACAGGTTATAGGCAGCAAGGGGGACTAGGCTTTGGAAGAACAGAAGAGAGGGAGAAGGTGAGAAAGAAAAGAGGCTGAATTCCAGCCCATTCAGGATGTGGAGAAGTGGCGGGAAGAGTTGGGTTAATAGTATAAGGATGGGGTTAGGGATTGGCCCTTGGTACAACTTTGGATGATTGAGACATTACAGTAAGAGAACAGTGGAAGTTTCCAAGGGAAGGAATTGGAGGAAGGAAAGGAGTGCTGTTTTTTTAGGTGGGTGGGGGTGGAGCTGTAGCAGGGGCATTGCATGGGTACTGAAGAGAGGTAGGGTTTGTCAGGGGCTTAGAGGGGGCGTTAGGAAGAGTTGTAGCAGGAACAGCTATGTGCAAGGAAGTTTTTAAGGGCAGAGCTGATGGAGTAGTAGGAGGATGAGTGATGAATTTGAGGGGGGAGGGAATTCCACATTTTTGGGAGGCGGTGAGAGTAACCGGATTGGCTGATGAGGGTGGTTCTGCGAGGGACTGCCAGAGTACAGGAGTCAAATGATCTAAGGGAATGAGAGGGAGTGGGGGGTGTTATAAATGAGGGGGAGATGTAGGAAGGGAGTTCACCCAGCCAATGCTTGGAGGTGAATTTAGCAGAGTGGGAGAGTCATCTGTTTGTAAGAGAGGGGAAGGATAGGGCAGGATAGAGAACACAGTGGTGGGTGCGAGAGGGAGCATCAAGGGCAAAATGGCAGAAGGAATTGAAGAGGGTATCCAATCTGGCCAGGGAGGACTTGGGAGCAGCACCATAGACTACATCACAGTACTCGACAATGGGCAGGATCATCTTCTGAACAAGTTCAAGCCTAACCGTAGAGGGGATACAACTACAGTTCCTGAACAGGGCATCAAGCTTGGAGTGCAATTATTTTGGAATGGCATCAATATGTCTGGAGAAGTTTAGGTGTTGGTCCAGCAAAACTCCTAGGTACCTGAAGGAGGATGTGTCCTCAAGTAAAGTCTCATCAAGGGTGTGGAAAGTGGGCAGGGAAGGAAGCCTAGAGAGCCTCTGCCTTGTGCCAAAGGTCATGGAGGCAGTCTTCTTGATATTGAAGAAAAGTTTATGGTTAGTAAACCAGAGCTGAAACTTTGTCAAAGTCTTGCTGCAAGTTGGATGTTACCTCAGCTGGGCAAGAACCAGATGCATACAGGACCGTATCATCGGCATACATATGTATGGCGGTGACACAGGAGCAGACAGATGGAAGGTCATTTAGGAAGATATAATATTTTCATTTTAGCAGCACAAAGAACTTTGTTTAATGTTATTCATGTGATTTACAGTCTTACTTATTGTAACCGATTTGTAGTCAGTGATCATCACATGAGCATTTCTGGATCATCAAAAAACAGCATTCTGATTTAAGTTTTCAAAAATAATCTATAAACATCGGTTGTTGAGTCAAAAGTTACATATTTGATGATTAAATCATGATCTAGATGATGATCTAAAATCATGATCTTCCTTGATGATCATATGGTAGCATTAAATTATTAACAATGATCAGTCATGACTGACCTTCAAAAAATAATGACTGATGATTTACCAATTTGCGTGAGTTGGTAACTTCGCATACATACCTTGGCCAGCACTTGTCTGCATTTTTTGTACGAGTACTTCAGCCACACGACTTGTTGCATTAGCCTTGGTTTCTTTAGCTTTGGTGGTGTTAACGTTTGCCTCATGTGTCTTTGCTTCAGCCAAACGTTCTTCCATCTGCAATTAGTAACAGAGACCGAGGTATACTGTATCTTGAGACTTTACAACTGTTTTTGTTGACAGAACTGTAGAATAATGCATGTGCAGGTCTGTGTAATGAGAATTTTTGCACACCCCAAGTGTGGGATACCTAAGGTACTCCATATCAAGGGTGTGGTAAAAATACAAGTTACACATCTTCCCATATTTTATTCATTTCTGATGATTTCACAGATGAAACAGTAGGAATTGCTAAAGGGGAAAGTGAAATGTTCGTAACACAATTATGGGAATAACATGAATGAAAATTAAGATTGTAGACTACAACACAGTTTCTTATTAGATAATGTGTAGCATTACTGAAATTCAGAAAAAAGTTAAATTCAAAATTATAAATATTGTATTGTTTTTTATGTATCAGTACAAACAAATAGTACAGATAAAGTCTATTGATACAAAAAATACTACTGAGACTATGTATTTACCATTTTTTGGCTATGCCACAACATGAAAACATGTATTACAGGGGTGTGGTAGTGCCCCTATAGTTAGGGTTGGGCAGGGTGTTTATTGTTAACCCCCTAACTTTGCACTTTTAATATCTTCACCCCCATTCAATGGAATTGCATGACATTTTGCATATGCAGTCTGGGGACAACGTCCCTCGATTTGGCAAGTTTTATTCTGGCCGGATATGCAGATTCTGAGATCTGAATAGTTCAAAAATAGGAAAAAACAATCAGAGTTGTTTTTTTCTTTCTCTCAGCTACAGCCCAGACTGTTTGGAATTTTGTTCTAAAATTTTCAGGGTAGAAAGGCTTGTCCTAGAATGGTGTCTTTTACTGGTTTGGTGCAAAAAATGTTACATTCCAGAGTGATAAGGATTTGAAATTTTGGTTCTGAGCATGCTCAGTAGGGCCTTTCAGACAGATGTTTGATGCAAAAGAAGAATTGTCTGCTCACAAAAGAAGAATCTTTTTTCATGAGCCAAAATCTTCTTTTGTGATGAAAAAATCTTCTTTTGTTGTTTCTGTTTAAAAAAAAAATAGAAACCCCATAAAAATGATGCCCTGGAGAAAAACAAGCACAGAAATCTAGCTAAATGGGACCCATTTTGCTCGATTCTGGAGTTTGTTTTTTTTAAAAACTGTCCCAAAATATTGTTTTTGGATATTCCAAAAATCGTTACTGAGGCTTTTTCTGTGAGCCAGATTTCTTGTTTTGTGAGTCTAATGAAAGAAAAGTTTCATCTCATGAAAGAAGAATCTCAATTCAAGACAGAAAATGTTTTTTTTCCCCATGATTTTTTTGTGAGCTGACCTTCTTTCTTTCATGATCATGAAACAACTTACAATAGAAGAATTTCAGCTCATGAAAGAACTATGAAAAAAAATAAGTCCACTAGCTTCTTTCATGAGCTGAGATTCCTCTTTTGTGAGTTCTTTCATGCTCATGAAAGAAGAAGCTTGGCTCACGAAAGAATGATGAAAAAAAGCTACGTCTGACATTTTTTTTCATGATCTGAGATTCTTCTTTTGTGAGTTATTTTCTGACTCATGAAAGAAGAAGGTTGGGTCATGAAAGAACAGGGTGGGACATAGTTTTTCTCACTGTTCTTTCATGAGGTCAAACAAAAGAAACATAATTCTTTTGTGTGATCTCACAAAAGAAATGTGGCCGAGACCTATCTATCTATGTTTCCAATTTCCTTTTATTTTTCTGTTAAGCAAACTAGGGTACCCACCTCCAGTACTGCTTCTTTCTCCCCTCTCCTCTCCTCTCCAGGTCACCTGCCTCCCCCCACTTCTTTTGTAAAACACTATGCAAACTGGGGTGCCTGCCCCCAGTACTGCTTCTCTTGCCCCCTCCCCAGGTCACTCACCCCCTTGTTAAATACAGATGGCAGCACCAGGGTGCCAAAACCCTAATGTTTTTCTTTTTGCTGCTGGATGGGTGGGTAGCGAGTTAGGTTTGAAAACCCTAATGCTACATTTCCCCAGTTTTGTTGCATTAAGTTGGACCCTAACTAGTGCATTAATGCAGTTTTTTTTCAAAGACTCTATAATATACTCAAAAAGCAGTTACAAATAACACTGAGACATATAGAATAGTATTGACACATAAACAGTATCGACAGAGCAAATTCTTCACAGCTGGACTCCAAAGTTTTCATTTAAAAAAAAAAGTTTCTAGCTCTAATTGTTCTGAAGTTAGTTATCTTGCAAAAGATAATTCCTTTAAAATAGGATCATTTTGGAACTGTTAGGGCTACAAACTTAATTTTTTTATGAAATCTTGGAATCAGCGAAATTAATATATTAATAATATATTGCTACAGCTACCATATATTGATATAAATAAAAACATAAAATGTTTCCCTGCATTTTTAAAGTCCTGTTATTTTTAACAACATGTTATATCAATATGTATAGACATGTATTGACAAATAAGAACTGTATCATTCGGATCTATACATGTTGATCAGACTCCAGGCTTTTATTTAATAAAAACATTCTTTCTATGCCTAACAGATACTAGTGGTTGTTCTGGTTAAGAACAAACACATTATTTTCTAGTTGTATATAATAATTAGTGTGAAAGGCCTTTTACAAACAACATTGTGCATAAAATCAGGGTTTTCCAGCCAGACTTCAGTCACCATAGCAACCCAAGACCAAGACTTTATTCCTGATTTGGAAAAAAATAATTTTCATTGTTATTTACATTTGTGTTGAAAAGAAAGCTGACAAAACTGTATCCTTTTGAAAACCTTTTACATTAAGTTACTTGTTTTCTCAAACTCCTAACAGTGTTCAACAGTCAGTGTAAGCAAACCGGAAGTAATTTTCAGAGCCAGCATGAGATTATTTTAAACAGCTTTGACAAACTGAGCATGAGCATTTTTAAAAGTGTGGCCCAGCTGTTTATGATTGACAGCTGTCAGTCAAGTGACCTCTGTTATGCACCTCCTGTTACTCATGAAAGTGTATAATGGAGATTGACAGTCATGGATTTCCATATATAATCATGATTCACCAGTTATTATTGTCTTGTTTTGATTATCATTATTTTTTGTAGACAAAACTAGAGAATATAGACAAATACTTGCTGGCTACCTCTTCGGTCTAGGGGCAAAATTCTGTTTATATGGAGACAATACCCTGTGGAATGCTATGCTACAGCCAGCATGCACTCTATAGTACTAAGAGATTCACTACACTGAGAGTGACTTCACATTTGGTTTTGGAAAAATGACAGGGTTTCCCGTGATGATAGAATAGCAGAGTTTTGTAAGAGAATGTGCCATATTCATGAAGATTACATTCCGCAGTGATACCACTTTACTTTGCCCTTACTAATCCAATTTGGCAATCTTCCATGTTAGTCAATGGCACATCGTGGAACCCAGTTGGTAAAGGCAAAGTAAAATGGTATGAATGTTGGAGGTAATGTTTGTGAATATAGCCCATCACACAGCATGACTGCATATGTATTGGATTATTTTAACAGGGTAACTCCTAGGGATATACAAGTAGCGCATTTTCGAAGATGCCCTGCGTTGCTTGGCTTTTTCATTAAGATAACAATGATAGCAATACATTATGTCAACCAATTAGCATGCAGAACTCTGTGGGCAATGTACATTGGGAGAATAAAGGACAAAGAGTACAAATATTGAAATGACTGTCATTTTCAAATGGGTATAAGATTTTAGAAACATAGAAACATAGACTTTGATGGCAGATAAGGACCGCTTGGCCCACCTAATCTGCCCATTTCCCTACCTGATGGATAAGCTGCAGATTCTAGTTAATCAACAGCTTACTTCCTTTACCCCCACCATTTTCTTAGACTTCGCCAGCTAAGAGCCATTTCAAACAATTACAAGATATCATGATGACACCACAGGTTGAAAAAAGTTCCTGCTAGCTAGTTCTTTTCCTACCTGCAATCCATTTGATTGTAACAATAATATACTGCAGAATATGTTTTTGTATATGTTTCATTATCTGGGATACCACTTTGCGGGTTGTTGAAGGCACTCAGCTTCTGTTCATGCCTCATGATGCACAGTGGATGCAATGTTATTTAAGTATTGTGGCATGACAAGAGCTGGTTTACCATCAGTAATCTAAGGGGATTGAGGTATGAGGCAAGGCTGAGCACTGCATGCTCCATGGGTTACATTTTTTGTCTTCCAAGTCTCTGAGCCAGTGGGGATATACCCTATATTTGCCTGAGTGGTCCACCCCAACCCCCCAGTGAACTCCAGACTTACCTGCATCCCAGGAGATCAGAGTAACCCATCCTGCAATCCTCCTGTGGGGAGAGGGGGGAGATTATGCTAATCTAAGGCAGGGTCCAGGTTTGGTGGAAGCATTCAAGGTGGGGGGACCAGCATCCTGATGCATGTATCGGAGGGTTATCTTTCAGTTCCCCCCACAGCGTGGACATGCAGTGATATCAAAGGCATCAGACATGCTTTCACACCTGATGTGCTGCCATCCAATATCCACCAATTCCACAGCTGATGGGCTCTACTGGTGCTTGCTGGGGTCAGAATGTTGATGGAGCACCGTACTCTCTCACTCTGGAGGAGAAGAGCTGTCCAACAATGGACACTCAATCCTCCTCCCCCGGTCGACCCTCTGGGGCCCTGAGCTTGTTGCTGAGCCCAGGTCATCAGCACTGAAAGCAGTAGCACTACATCTGCATTGCAGGGTTGCCCCCCATAAGGGTACATTAACAATGGTAACCCAACCCTTGGAGTGCTTTAATGCTATGCTTAAACTAAAAAAAAATTTTCAGATTAATGTTTTTATACCAACAATGGTTTCTTGTACTTGAGATTTTCTAGTACTTGACTTAACCCTTTAAGAATGCTGTCACCCTATTAACTCATTATTGCCTGGGTAAGTATTTTGTGTCAGGTAAACAATGGATAGTTCAGACTTCATAGGAAGGAATTGGAAATAATGAGATAAACTGCGTCATTTGAGGCACCCTATTTTACCCATTCAGCCCTGTCTCTAGATAAGTCTCCTAGCACTTTTATATCTTTTCATTAGTCCTCAACTCCCTCTAACTCTAACCCCATGCCTTGACTCATGTTGCCCTACTGCAGTGACTTGTCTTTTATGTTATATTAATGTTCCAATTCTAGCCATTGTACTGTATCAATTTCTTAGAAATGTTACTTGAGGTTTATGCCCATCGTATTGGATAAACATACTAACATACTAACATACTGTTTGCCAGCAGATTAGGCCTTATGGTCTATCAAGTCTGCTCGAACCTAGATCCTTAGTTGGGTGCCGAGACCCTCCCATCCCTTGTGCTCCAGAAACCCCTATCATCCATCCCCACCCCCGGGATAGGCCATCATCTGATACATCCACTTTCTGTGTCTGTCCCACCCTCTCTAAAGCTCTCCACTGTGGATCTCTGAACCAGCTCACCAGGCAGAGCATTCCAAGGGTCCACCACCCTCTCAGTGAAAAACCTCCTCCCTTTTCCCCTCACCTTCCACCTTCCAACTTCAAACCATGCCCTCTGGTGATGCCTCCCTGCTTTAGTCTAAAGATCCTCCATGTTTACCCTATTTATTCCCTTGAGGTACTTGAAGACCTCAATCATGTCCCCTGTCTCTCCTCTCCTCCAATGAAAACAGGCAGAGCTCCTCAAGTCTGTCCTCGTAAGTCAAATCCCTAGCCTCAGATCATCTTTGTTGCCCTCCTCTGTACCCTCTCCAGGAGCTGTATGTCCCTCTTCAAGTGTGGTTCCAGTACTGTACACAGTACTCAAGGTGTGGCTCAACCAGTCCATTGTACAGTGGCAGAATCACCTCCTGCTCCTAGAGGTGATCCTCCTGCGATGCATCCCAACATCCTGTTTGCCTTTGCTAGCTGCTCTCCTGCACTGCTCAGTGTTATTCATACATGTATCCACCATGACCCCTAGGTCTTTTCCCCTGTTGAGGCTTCCAGCACCTCCTCCCAGGGTGTACCTGTGTTTAGGATTTCACCAAGATGCAACACCTTGCACTTGGTGATATTGAAATTTAATTTCCATGTGTGAGCCCAGCTTTCCAGGGTGTCCAGGTCCTTGCAGGGCCAACCTCCCTCTTCCTCAACTACTGCTCCCATCTTGGAGTCATCCTCAAGAGACTCATTTCACACCCTATACCATCCCTGATGTCTGATATGTATGCATTAAACAGGATTGGACCCAGGACCGAGCCCTGTGGTACCCCACTACCAACCTCTGTAGGGTTCGAGAGCTCCCACAGACCACTACTCTCTGAGGTGCCCAGCTATCCAGTTTTCAATCCATCTGACCATCAAAGGGCCTACTCCTAACCCCATCAGTTTCTCCACCAGACCATTGTGGGGGACAGAGTCAAACGCCTTGCTGAAGTCCAAGAATAATACATCCACAGGCTTACCCCTATCCAGTTCTGATGTTACCCATTCATAGAACTCCACAAGGTTGGTTTGACATGATCTACCTGGCACAAACCCATGCTGCCGACTATCCAGACCTCCCACCTCCTCCAAGTAAACCCCCAATCGTTCCTTTAGTATACTCTCCATTAATTTTCCCACCACCGAGGTTAAACTGATGGGTCTATGGTTTCCTGGTACTTCCTTCGACCCCCCTTTATGGATTGGTACCACATGTGCCTCTCGCCAATCCCTAGGTACCCTCTAAGTACCTCTATTCTCTGTATTTATCTTTTGTATCAGCTTGTTTTAGTTGTTACCCTGTGTACTGCTACCTCCTATAGTCAACTGCCATCTCTTTAATTTCTTTGAACCTACTGCCTGTACCAGACTCCTGGTGACTGTATATGTATCTTACCTTTTACATGCTGTCTGTGTTTCTATGTATTCAAATCTTTTGTCAATTGTCTGTATTTGCTTTCTACTTTCCCGGGTGGAGCCTGAAAATGGGCATTTCTGATGTCTAGTACACTTAACCCTGTTTTCAAAAATAAATATATAAATATATACATTTCCAATATTATTTTACAATTGTATAGCAATCTTCTACAATACTGTTGGGCCACTTTTTCAGTCACAGAAGTAAGAAAATCAAAAACTTCCCTACATATATTCAAAAAACAGAGCATTACAACATGTTGGTGCTTGTCTAATGGTTTGTGAACAGGGTCCTGCAACAAGAATGCCATCTCCTCTATTTCGTGTAATGCGTTTACTTTTTTATTTTGCTGAGTAGTTCGATCTCTTGAAACCTAAAGGTGTCAGCGTGCTATAAAAACAATACGGGTTAGCCTAATTAGTTACTTAAAATCACGGTGACTGTTATAACCATACAAGTTTGCATCTTCTGTTTGCACTAGAATGCCTGTTTTTTTATTATTATTATTATATAAACACAATTAGATAAAAAAGTTCATTGTAGGTCTGAATACCAAAAATAGCCAGCCTCCAGATTAGCACAGTTCGCTGGCATTTAAGCCCCAGTAGAGAGAGGAATTTATGTGGTCGCGGTCTCGGAATTTTAAGCAGTTAACGCTTTCCAGCCTAGGACTGGTCATCCAACACTGTATGTCGACATCCTGCTGTAAGAACTTTCCCCTTCAAGGTCAGTGCTTAAACTGTAAATCCTAGTTAAAAGACTAAGGAATACGCATTAATGTTTAGCACAAAGCTTAATGTGCATTTGCCTTGTTTATAATTCTGTCTAAAACTGCACTTGTTTGGAATGTATTTATTTCAAAAGGTTCACCAGGAAAGCCTTACTGAGCTCGGAACAGCTGGTTTCCAGATGCGTCCTGGGGGCATGGGGGTGGGGAGCATACAATACGTGATGTACAGGTGAAAATGCATACTGTAAGGCGCAATAGTAATAAAATAGAATACAATAAAAATGTATACAATAAAATAAAAGTAAAAATGCGTAACAGGCGAGGGTTCAGGGCAACGCGATATTTACCCAGGATAATCGAGTTGAGATACAACAACTCGTGTTCTGTGGGGTCCTGCTTTGAAGCACTGATAGCTTATGACTTGCTCTGGGACACGAAATGAGGAAGTGGCTCTGGAACAACTTACTTTTATTATGGTTGCAGTCTAATAAATAAACTTACCTTTTGCTGCTGGCCCATTCTTTTGTCCACCACACTCTGTCTACGACGTGCCTCCCAGTGCATAGCAGACATTTTTCAACCACCATCAATCTGCAAGACATATACAATGCATGAAGACACAGTCCTCTTTATGCAGAAAGTATTTAAAGTTACAATCTAGTCTATCATCTATAGTTTAGTAGACTACTTCACAGCCGTGAAAAGAACCAGACATCTGTAGTTTCAGGAAAGAGTCTAGCTGAATGCCATCCTTCTTTCCAGCAACCCCTTTCGCCAAATGTTTATTACCTGCCAGTACAAGGTCTTGATTTGCTGTGCGCCTGTCATAGCCATCACTATGCTGTTTTAGCCCGTTGCTAGGCAACTGGACGCCCGGAGTGGACTCAGCACTAGACACGTGGACAGAGCCATGCAACATTAACCGTGTTTTAAAGAAACAGCATTAGCCTTTGTTTCTGGATGCTTCCTTTTGACTTGACTTGTAACAATGACATTAACGTAATAACAACAAACTAAAAGATAGCAGCGGGTGCTCTGTAATGTGAGACAGTACTATCGGTATACAGATGTATGCACTGAGCACTGCAGCGCTACAGTCTGGGTAAAATTAAGTCCTGCTGATGTTAACGAGGGCTATGACCCATCATAGAGATAAACAATGCGTTTACTTGCGGTTTGTTGTTGACATATATATATATATATTTTTTTTTTTCATGTCCTTCCCTACAGCTGATAGTGCGTATAGGTCTTCCGTGTAGTGATGTTCAGCCGCTTTGGATATGGTGATGGGAAACGCTCCCTGCCACTCTTGTGAGGACATCAGAGCTGCACTATCTGGGGTATGGCGCGTCCTCCCTTGATAACATCACAGCCGGAGAACACTAGAATAGATGAGATTAAAGCAGCTGAAATAGCATGATACCCCTAGAATGAGTCTGAACAGAGAATTAGCATACGGCTCCCCTCCCAACATACACATCAAGGGGCGTGACTGTTTGGTTTACCTGCGGTTCAAAATGCTAACTCAAGGTAAATATATACGTAGGTGTGGGGGTATTTATTTCGCAGACACAATTAAAAAAATAGACTTTAAACAACATGTAAAAATAATCTTAATGCTTGCGATCATGTAGCTGATACTACCTGGAACCACACTGTTAGTGCTGCAACTTGTACCTAAACATAGTGGCCGGATAACCAGCCGAACACATTTTAGTAGTGGTCACTTTGGATTTTGTTCCAGTGGCCATATAACCAGTGGAACACATTTTGAAGTGGTGGTCACTTCGAATTTTCTATAGGGCCTTTGGCTCCGGAAATAGACTACCTGACCTCTTGACCTCTGCTACACACCCGACCTTACGACGATGCTGGATATGAGGACGCGCACCTCGTCTGTCCAGCTCAGTGCCTCTTGCTGTAAGTAGAATGGGGATGTGTGAGGAGTATGACAGCAGGACCCTCTCCCATCTGGTGCTTCTGACAGGCAGCTGCTGCTGGTACCACTGTCCTGTAATCCAGGGGTGTAGCCAGAAATGTTAAACTTGTACTCAGAACTGGTGCACTGTTGCCCCCCACATTATGTAAACATAAACCAAAATATGCGCTGCCACACCAACAACAGGCCCCCTCTGTCTGCCATGTCTGAGTTCAAGTATTCAGTTTCTTCCTGTAATCCTCCTTCCTTTATTTTTCTGCTTGTCTGGTAAGTTTTTTTTGTTTGTGTATTTGGCTGATGGCATCAGTGCCCCATAGCCAACAACAAAGACAAAAGGGCTCAGCAGGACACAGACACAATGTGACTCACAATGTCCTTGCTTTCCTCTTTTTGTTGCCCCTGCCTGACTTTTTTATTGTACTCTGCTGAGTACAGTGCTTTTGCCTGCCGACACCCCTGCTGTAATCCACTATATAGATATTGGTTCAGTGTTGATAGACCACAGGCACAGTGCTTTCATCTGTTAGTAGTCACCATCAGAGCCTCCCGAGTCTTTAGTTTGCTCATCCACAGTCAGTCTGAAATACAATAAACTCTGGTCAGAGCTAAAACAGCTGCTAATGCATTAGCCTGATAAAAGATTCAGTATAAAGTGTGGGATGGATTGTAATATACTTTTTATATTATTGCGGTATTCAACTTTTAGATTTACATCAGAATAATGGAAAAACAAAACCACAGAGGTCCCATAATGCAGAAGCAGCTGTTGGCTCTAAACATGATTTACTGAGGGTAGCCCAGCTGAGAGACAATATCACATTTTTTAGTGAGGTCCTACTTTTACAGTGTATTGTGCCTGGACAGCTCAGCTGAGAAGCAACATCTCCTTCTCAGTGGGGTACTGCTGTAGTGGGGCCCTTCTATTACACATTTATACAGCATAGTTACCCAGGGTAGCACCGCTGGGGCCAGATATTCAAAAATGGGCAAAGCAGATTGCCAAGGTTTGCATTGTACTTGCTCATTGCCCATAACCCTGAGGATGGTGGTGGCATCCGACTAAATATAGGGACATGTCAGTGCAGCACTGAGCTGAGCAATGCTGCCCCAGCATGGATCCTGGCAGTGCAGGGAACAGCACTCTCAGACCCAATAGTGCTGGTAGCTCCTGTGACAGGGAGCTCCTGCCACTCTTGAGGACCGACCTTTTCTTAAATCTGTTGCAACAGTTCTTCTATATCTTAGTTTATTCTATCCTTTACAATTTCTAGTCCATAAGGTTGGCCACCTATGGGCACTCCTCCCCTTTCTTGACTATGCTACAGTGTCCTCTTTAATTCTTTAATTTTTCTTTTCCATCTCAGGCCCTTCTACTGGGAGGTTATTGTGGTGACCTCCAAACCTATGTAAAATGGGTTGTGTTTATTCTGGTTGGATTTAGTATGTAATAGCACTATGTCATAAAATACCTTGATGTATATACCTTATGCTTATGAAACCTGTAAATGTTGGAAAAAAAACATGGCACTAGGTGTTTTTGATAATGATAAAAAGTACTAGGTGACTATTATAGAAATTGAGTTAGTTGTGCTATTTAAAATGTGTGTAAATTGCTGGAAACTGAACAAGTCTGAAATGTCATGGTGATTTGCATATATCCCATGACGCTTTGCATTATGGAAGTATGTATGATGTATTTCTTTGAAACTTGATTTGTTGCCAATGCCCTTTGGGGTAACCCTTTTTTTCAGTGATTCCTAACTAAGGTTCTTTGCTGTTAGCTTGTTTTTTTTTTTTGTTTTCTTTCTTTTGTGCCCCCACTACCCAAGCAAATGGGACCCACATAGGGATGAAGGGTTTTCACTGAAAAGTGGTTAGATCAGAGATCAGTGTCAGTAGGTGCTGGCTAAGTGCAGAGAGAGGACATTCATAGTCTGTTGCTGCAAACAGATGTACTGAAGAGGGGAATATGCTACTGCTGAAACTTATTTCCTGTATTTTGAATAAACATCACACAGAGATTGTGTGTTTGACTTGAAGTTTGGTGTCTGGTCCATTTTGTTATCCCACACCCCTCGACAGCTCCCAGTGTGATATTCAGACAGCACCATACAAACAAGCCAATTAGACATGCAAGACGCCATTTGCATTACCCATTATGGGAATATTTGCATGGAAAGCACCAGCAGGTTTGTGTCCCTGTGACTGACTGTCTCCACCCCCACCCTGATTGCCCAGTAAAATGCAAGTATTCCCTGGGACTCAGTAGTCCTCTACCCTCCAATCGCCATCATGAACAAGCTGAAAACATTCCCAGGTGTCTAGTGGTCCCTCCCCCCATCCTTCAATTTTGTCTCACATCATTTTAACATTTTCCCTGGTGTCAAGTAATCCTCATGGCCTCCAGTCATTGGTCCTATATCTTACTACATATAAAAATATAGAAACATAGAATCTGATGGCAGATAAGGACTGCTTGGCTCACCTAGTCTGGCCATTTCCCTACCTGATGGATAAGCTGCAGATTCCAGTTAATCAACAGCTTACTTCCTCCTACCCCCCCCGCTAGAATTGTCTTATGTCTGTCCCATGCATTCTTAAATTCTCCCACTGTTCCTGACTCCACAACCTCCTCAGGAAGGCTGTTCCATGCATCCACAACCCTCTCTGTGAAAAAAATACTTTCTAACATTACCTCTGAGCCGTCACCCCTCTATCTTCAAATTGTGCCCCCTTGTTCTTGCACATCTCTTCTTCTGAAAGATGCTACCCTCTTGTACTTTGTTATTTCCCTTGAGATACTTGAAAGTTTCTATCATGTTCCCCCTCTCCCTCCTTTCCTCGAGGGTATACATATTAAGCTGCTTTAGTCTCTCCTCGTATGTCTTCTAGTGCAGACCCTGCACCATTTTGGTTGCCCTCCTCTGAACAGCCTCCACTCTGTCTATGTCTTTGTGGAGATGGGGTCTGCAGAATTGCACGCAGTACTCCAGATGGGGTCTTACCAACTGTCTGTAGAGAGGGATAACAACTTCCTGTTTTCTACTATTGATACCTCTCCCTATGCATCCCAGTATCCCCCCAAACCATATTCTCTGGTGTCTAGTGGCTCCCCTGCATTGTGGGCACCAGCTGACCCACCCTACCACCCCTGCAACCTGACTGGTTTCACTGGCGCCATGGAAGCCCATATGGTGACTGGCACAGCCCTCCTCCCACCACCTTAGTTGGCCACTGTATGCAATGACAGGGAGCACACGTCCCATGTACTGTAAAGGGAGTGTGTGTACTGTCTTGTTTTCAGTGAGGGTCTTGCTTATCAATGTATTTACCAAGGACAGCATAGCTAAGATGCAATAGCTTGTATTCAGTGGGGTCCTGCTTTTACTCAGTTTTATAACTATTTTTTACCCAGGACAGACCAGTTGAGAGGCAATATTTTGTTTTCAGTGGGGTTCTGCTGTTACACTTTTTTACACTGTTTTTCCATAGGAAAGAGCATGTGAGATGCAATGTCTCATTTTCAGTGTGGCCCTTACTGCTTTTATGCATTTTTACAATGTATTTACCAAGAACAGCCCACCTGAGATGCAATATGTCATTCTCCGTGGGGTCTTGGCTTGTTTATCAATTGTTACAATGTATTTATCTACAATGGCTCAACTAAGATGTAATATATTGTTTTCAGCTGGGTTCTCTTTTACTCCATTTTTACAAAGTATTTGCGCTAGATAGTCCAACTGAGATACAATATTTCCTTTCTGAATGGGGTTTTGCTGCTAAACTTTATTTAGATGAACATCGGGATTTAATATCTCGTTTTCAAGAGGGCTCTTCTTTTACACATTTATGCAATGTATTTTCCTCAAGGTAGCCTGACTGAAATGAGATATCTCATTTTCAGTAAGCTCCTACTTTTAAACATTTTTACAATGTAGTTGTCCAATAGACCTGTTGAGATGCAGTATCTTGTTTTCAGTGACATCCTGCTCTTACCCATTTTTACAGTGGACCAGATATTCAAAAGGGTTGCACATGGGGCAACAGTGTTGTGCCATCGCAACACTGATGCTCCTGGGCGACATTCAAAGGGAAAAGTGCACAGCACAAATCCCGATGCACCAGAGCACATCAGTAATGTATGCAGGCACAGGTGGGGGGGGCGTGCCCATGCATAACCTGCACAGCCCGATATTCAGCCCAGGATGTGCAGAGCCATGCATGTGCAACCCCTACCTGTGCCAGCACAAAGTTAAGCCAAAAAAAAAGGAACAACTGATGGCCACCCACAGGTGAGCTGCCACATTGTAGGGCGCAACATGCCAGCTGCAACCTGTGGGAGGCCACCCGAGTTCCACCTGCACCTGGTGGTGCCCCCGCATGCCCAATTGCGGGCATTTGTAAAAAAGACTCCATCCTATATCCCTGGAGGTCCAGTGGACCACTTTCTGCCCAATCGCGGGCATCTGTAAACAAAAAAAGGTCCAATATCCCTGGTGGTCTAGTGGTACCCCCCTCTCCACCTGCCCACTGAGCCCCACCACCCCGCTCCCCGGTCAGTCAGCAGGCGGCAGCATCCCACCCGCCTGCTGCCGCCACCTGCTGACTGATACCTTGGTAGGGCTGCATGTCCACTAGTTCACAGTGTGAACCAATGGGTGTGCAGCCCTACCAAGGTGAGAGTCAGCGTGTGGCGGGGCGGCAGGCGGGTGGGGTGCTGCCACCTGCTGACTAACTGGGGGGGTTTGGGGTGGTGGGGCTCAGTGGGCAGGTGGAGAGGGGGGTACCACTAGACCACCAGGGATATTGGACCTTTCTTTGTTTACAGATGCCTGCGATCGGGCAGAAAGCGGTCCACTGGACCACCAGGGATATTGGATCTTTTTATTAATACAGATGCCCGCGGTCTGGCAGAAAGCAGTCCTCTGGACCACCAGGGATATTGGATCTTTTTATTAACACAGATGCCCATGATCGGGCAGAAAGCAGTCCACTGGGCCACCAGGGATATTAGATCTTTTTATTAATACAGATGCCCGCGATCGGGCAGAAAGCGGTCCACTGGACCACCAGGGATATTGGATCTTTTTATTAATACAGATGCTTGCGATAGGGCAGAAAGTGGTCCACTGGACCACCAGGGATATTAGATCTTTTTATTAATACAGATGCCCGTGATTGGGCAGAAAGTGGTCCACTGGACCACCAGGGATATTGGATATTTTGTATTAATACAGATGCCCACAATTGGGCAGAAGGTGGTTCTCTGGACCACCAGGGATATTGGACTTCAACTATTTTTACTACAAATGCCCACGATCAGGCTGCAGGGGGCGTCGGTCCCTGACAGCAGCTGCCTGGCAGGGCGCCAGGCGCAAGTTGTCGGGGATTGGCACACCGGCATGCAAATGGAGCCATAATGACATGCAAATGGCCCCATGTGTGACTTGCATACATTATGGCCCCATTTGCATGTTCAGTTTTGAATATCACGGTTGCTGTGCATGGCGCAATGGTACTTGCGCTAGTGCATCCCCATGCTCCACTCTGGCTACTTGCGCTGGCGCAGTGCCACTGCACCATGCACACTGGGGGTGGCCAGGGTGTGATATTGAAAGCTGCTGAGCCATGGCGCAGCTCCTTTGAATATCACTTAGTCCACACCCCTACGCAGCCAAGTTGAGCTGTGCCCAAGCTTGCGTCACAGCCGGGCGCAGTTTGAATATCTGGGCCAGTATATTTACTTAGGATAGCTCAAGTGAGATGCTATATCTCATTTTCAGTGGGGTCCACATTTTACACATTTTTACAGAGTACTTTCCTCAGTATAGAACAGCTGAGAGGCAATATCTCCTTTTCAGTGGGGTTTGGCATAGTCACATTTTGCTCAGTATTTACTCAGGATATCACAGCTCAGGTGAGATGCAATATATTACTTTCATGTTGCTCATCTTTTACACAATTTCACAATATATATTCCCCAGGCTAGCCAGGATGAGAAGCAATATCTCATTTTTAATGAACTGCTGCTTTGTCACAGTTTACACTGTGACACCTGCTATGTACTCTGTCATCTTTGTTATGTTCAGACTAAGTGTTGCTATTTAAACACACAAAGAACCACACTATTTTTCTAAAATGCTATGCAACAGAAAATCAATTACTGCAGATTATCACATATTTCAAATCCCACTCTCCTACCAACCAACAAAACAACTCCTTGGCACATGTACCCCCCCCCCCCACTTACTTCATCCCAGCAAATTTACCTGCTTTGTGCTAAACAAAATATTATTTCTGAGGTTCCCCTCCCTGACCGATGGCTAACTTTCCATGGACACCAAGCAGTGTTGTCAGTTGTCTCTATGGCAAAAAAAAAAAAAAACAGCCAAGTAGTGTGGCACTGCTAAATGGGTGAATGGGAATGTGCCTCTTAACAAAAAAAAAAGTTGAAACGTGTCCCTTAATAAAATAATAAACCCTTATGGTTGATTTACATGCTGTCAGTAGGTTCTTCAGGGTCTGCCAGGTATTGGGGGGGGGGGATCCCTGGGGTAGTATGTAAGTATATGTGTGTAGAGGCAAGCAAGTTGTGGCTTGATCAGATTGTACCATACTGTTTAGTGAAATAAAAAGAAAATAATAAAATAATAAAAAATAAAAAATAAAAAAACCTCATGTGTGAGTGAGACAGGGCTCAAACATGTAAATAATTTATGTAAATATTCCCAATAGTTTAGAGCAAGTGGTATGCCCCCCCCCATAGGGGCCAGTGTCTTAAGCAGCATACTGAGGATCCATATATTATCATCAGAACTGACTTTTGTGGAGTTGGTATTCATGCCAATAGTATTCCATGCCTTCCACCTCCTTTCTGCTGACACCTACTCCCATGGCACTTGCCCTGGCTTCCTCCATCCCCCAATTTCACCATCTCTACTCCTCTCTCTCTCTCTTTCCCCCTCTTCTCTCATCCCTCCCACCCTCACCAACCCTATCCTCAACCTTCTGACCATACCTGTTGCTGCCTCCTTTCTTATCCCCCTCATCACTCACCCCCACCCTACCCTTTGGACACCCCATGCCCTCCTGGTGTCCGCCTTCCCCCATCTTTTCTCTCTTTCCTCTGCACCCCACTTCCCTGCCTACTTCCCTCATTCACTGATAATGCCTCTCGGCTGTGACAACTGTCCATTCTTCTGCTCTACCACTACTCCCTATCTCTACCTTCTCCTACCCCCCCTCTATCTCTGGGTCATGTTGACCCTTTTTGTAAATTCTACTGTAATCTAATTGATATTAACTATATACCTTTATTTTGATGTTCACTGTACATTGAACTGTATTCTCCTCTGTCTGTTTGTTACCCCCTCCCAAAATGACGTGGAACGTTTGTAAATGAGCCCCTCTGTGCTCAAAGGTGTTTGTATTCTGAGAATGAAAATAAATAAATAAAAATAAAAATACCTCAAGGATTGAAGGACCTCACAGCCCCATTTTCAAAGAGATCCTTTAATTGTGGAATTCCCCTTTGATGCCACTAAGGCCAGAAAAAAAGCATTTGTATTTTGCTTATCAACATCTCTTGCTAAACCAGAGAAAGCCTGTGGGGTGAGTTTCAAAGTAACCTGACAGACCCTAGCCAGGGAATGCCACCCTGCCTGAGAGGATAAACTGTCCAGATAGACAGATCCCTAAGAATTTGCTTGTAAATGAATTCAGGGAATACCCTGGAAGCAGGCCCTGATGAATCTGCTCCCTCTCCAGCACCATCCAGGGTGATTCCTCCCCCAATTTGTTAAACAACCATGCCCAGTTGTGCCTTCATCTAAAGGCTATGTAACACTAGTGGCCTTTGGAAAGATTTAATCCCTTAGTTACCACTAGTGCAGAAAGTCTAGAGAGGGTCAGTTTAGATCTTTTAGTTAACATCTATCTAACTCTATGGTCTTACCTGCAAAAGTCAGAAGTTTTAGAATTGATGGGATCACATTAATTAAATAATAAATCGTCAGACTCAGATTTATTAACACTGTATTCACTTTGTCTCATAATGAAAGTAGCAGTTGTTGCCATCGACTTAACAGCAGTTTATAGAGCAGGGACGAGTTTCATATAATTAATATCTACCATATCTCCTGCATCCTGACCCAATCAGATACCCAAATAAAGTAATCTAGCTGTAAACCAATTAAACCCCCACTGCAAGAAATTAACTGCAGGACACTCTAAAGAAACAGTAAAAGCATTTAACTTTGTCCAATTGATTTTATAGACTAAAACATCTACAAACTCAGTGAAGATCTGCATCACAGCTGTCATAGAAGTCTTAGGGTCTTCAATTAATAAGCAAAGGCCATCTGCATATACAAAAAGACCTTATGTTGCCCATCTGGACCAGCAACCTCCTTGACCCACTGGTCATTCCAAAGTTCACTAGCCAGTGGCTTGAATGCAAAAATAAACAATAAAAGCAAAATCGGACACCTCTGTTTTGTTCCCTGGCCCATAAAATACAGGTAACAGGCACCCATTGGTGTATACCACAGTTACTAAATTATAATACAACAAAATAATCCATTGTCAAAATGTGGGCCCAAGATTAAAACGTTTGAGAGCTTTATGTAGATGTGCTTACTTGATCCTGTTGAAGGCATTCTGCATGTCTAGAGAAAGCCCTTCAACAGGAAAAGACAAGCCACACACCTTGTGAAATAGTGCAAGTAATCGATGAAAAATATCTGTCAGTTGGTTCCCTTTCACAAACCCCCCCTTGGTCCAAATGAACCAATAAGGGAATTATTCATTCCAGTTGTTTAGCAAGAGCTTTTGCCAGCAACTTATTATCTACATTTATAAGTGCACTAGGTCTATAATTCCCACAATATAAAGGTGATTTCTTGGCTTCAGAAATACTGAAATAATATAAAGGTGGGTCATAACGCTTCTGGTGAGGACACCATTTGATGTGCCGACCCTTAAACCTGCACCAGGAGAGGGAGCAAGAAAGTCCTGTAGGTCTTATAAAACTCCATTGGGGAACCATCGTGTTCTAAAGACTTATTTACTGCCATATCCTTTACAACTGTCTTAATTTTATGCATGTGTACACACAAACACAAACACACACTGCACCTGCCTCTATGCATTTTTACTGTATTTATTTATTCGGAAATACACCTTTGAGCTGAAGAGTTCATTTACAAAGGTTCCTCATCACAGGGACGACATTCCTCAAGTTGTGTCTGCTTATGCAGTATTTTTGGGAGGATATGGTCAGTCCAGTCAAATCATTCCTTGGCCCTGTTAAGTTTCCCCTCTTATGGACTCATTTTTTTCCTAAACAGTTATGACTTCCAGAATAAATGTATTTGTTTTTTGTTCTGTGCCCCTTCTAAACTGTTTCAATTCTGACATGATTGCTGCCAAATTTACCCCACTTTCTCATGCACTGCCACGATCACCATCTTTTTACTCCCGAAGCAGCATTCTCTGCACCCATCCAAATACTCCTCCTCCTCTAAACTATTTGCTCAGGAAGACCTATTGTACTTTGGGACATCAGTTAACTCACATCATTTACTGAACACATAAACTATTATTTCATATAATCCACGGTTGTATGGTAAAGGTCTGGGTATCAGATGCAGCTCTTGAGTAAGGTAACCATATCCTGTCTTGTACCATGTAAAAAGTCCTTGGTGGTCCCGTCAACTCAGATTCTAACATTTAAACACACTGTCTGCTCCGGGCTTAGTGGTACAATATCTAAAAATACCCAAGAAGGAAACTGCAGCATGGGCAGGGGAAATTACAACATGGGCATGGAAAATTGCAGCATTGGCAGGGGAAATTACAGCATTGGCAGGGGAATTACAGCATAGGAGGGGAAATTGCAGCATGGGCAGGGGAAATTACAGCATGGGCAGGGGAAATTATAACATGGGCAGGAAAATTGCAGCACTGGCAGAGAAATTACAGCATGGGCAGGGGAAATTACAGCATGGGCAGGGGGAAATTACAGCATGGGCAGGGGAAATTACTGCATAGGCAGGGGAAATTACAGCATGGGCAGGGAAAATGGCAGCCTGGACATGGGAAATTGCAGCATGGGCAGGAAAATTGCAGCACTGGCAGAGAAATTACAGCATGGGCAGGGGAAATTGCAGCATGGGCAGGGAAATTGCAGAATGGTCAGGGGAAATTACAGCATGGACAGGGGAAATTGTAGCATGGGCAGGGGGAAATTGTAGCATTGGCAGGGGAAATTACAGCACGTGCCAGGGAAATTACAGCATGGGAAGGGAGGGGAATTACAGAATGGGCAGGGGAAATTGCAGCATGGGCAGGGAAATTGCAGCATGGACAGCATGGACAGGGGAAATTACAGCATGGACAGGGGAAATTGCATCATGGGCAGGGGAAATTGCAGCATTGGCAGGGGAAATTGTAGCATTGGCAGGGAAAATTACAGCACGGGCAGGGGAAATTACAGCATGGGCAGGGGAATTACAGAATGGGCAGGGGAAATTGCAGCATGGGCAGGAACATTGCAGCATGGGCAGGGAAATTACAGCATGGGTAGGGAGATTGCAGCATGGGCAGGGGAAATTGCAGCATGGGCAGGGAAATTGCAGCATGGGCAGGGGAAACTGCAGCATGGGCAGGAAAATTGCAGCATGGGCAGGAACATTGCAGCATGGGCAGAGGAATTACAGCATGGGCAGGGGGAAATTGCAGCAGTAGCAGGGGAAATTACATAATTGGGAGGGGAAATTGCAGCATGGGCAGGGGAAATTACAGTATTGACAGGGGAAATTACAGCATGGACAGGGGAAATTGCTGCATGGGCAGGGGAAATTGCAGTACTGGCAGGGGAAATTACAGCATGGGCAGAGGAATTACAGCATGAGTAGGGGGAAATTGCAGCATTGGCAAGGGAAATAGCAGCAATCACAGGGGAAATTACAGCATGGACAGGGGAAATTGCAGCATGGGCAGGGGAAATTGTAGCATGGGCAGGGGAAATTGCAGCATTGACAGGGGAAATTACAGCATGGACAGGGGAAATTGCAGCATGAGCAGGGGAAACTGCAGCATTGGCAGGGGGAATTGTGACATTTGCAGGGGAAATTATGACATGGGCAGTGGAAATTACAGCATGGGCAGGGGAAATTACAGCATGGGCAGGGTAAATTGCAGCATTGGCAGGGGAAATTATACCATGGACAGGGGTAATTACAGCATGGGCAGGGAAATTACAGCATGGGCAGGGGCACTGCAGCATGGGCAGGGGAAATTGCAGCATTGGCAGGGGAAATTACAGCATTGGCAGTGGAAATTATAGTGTGGGCAGGGAAAATTACAGCATTGGCAGTGGAAATTATAGCATGGGCAGGGAAATTGCAGCATTGGCATTGGAAACTGCAGCATTGGTGGGGAAAATTACAGCATTGGCAGGGGAAATTGCAGCATTGGCAGCGAAACTGCAGCATGGGCAGGGAAATTGCAGCATGGGCAGGGGAAATTACTGCATCAGCAGGGAAATTTCTGGATGGGCAGCTGAAATTACAACATGTGCAGGGGCATTACATCATGGGCAGGGAAACTGCAGTATGGGCAGGGAAAATTACAGCATGGGCAGGGGAACTTGCAGCATGGGCAGGAGAAATTGCAGCATTGGCAGGGGAAATTACAGCATTGGCAGTGGAAATTATAGTGTGGGCAGGGAAAATTACAGCATTGGCAGTGGAAATTATAGCATGGGCAGGGAAATTGCAGCATTGGCATTGGAAACTGCAGCATTGGTGGGGAAAATTACAGCATTGGCATGGGAAATTGCAGCATTGGCAGCGAAACTGCAGCATGGGCAGGGAAATTGCAGCATGGGCAGGGGAAATTACTGCATCAGCAGGGAAATTTCTGGATGGGCAGCGGAAATTACAACATGTGCAGGGGCATTACATCATGGGCAGGGAAACTGCAGTATGGGCAGGGAAAATTACAGCATGGGCAGGGGAACTTGCCGCATGGGCAGGAGAAATTGCAGCATTGGCAGATGAAATTACAGCATGGGCAGAGGAAATTACAGCATGGGCAGAGGAAATTACAGCATGGGCAGGGAATTATAGCATGGGCAGGGAATTGCAGCATTGGCAGGGAAATTGCAGCATTGGCAGGGAAATTGCAGCATGGGCAGGGGAAATTGCAGCATGGGCAGGGAAATTGCAGCACGGGCAGGGGAAGTTACAGTATGGGCAGGGGAAATTGCAGCACGGGCAGGGGAAATTGCAGCATGGGCAGGGGAAATTGTAGCATGGGCAGGGGAAATTGCAGCATGGGCAGGGAAATTGCAGCATGGGCAGGGGAAGTAATGAGATACCAACTTAGAAATGCACTAGGCATATTGTGCAAGTAAGCAACAATAACCCATGAGAGGGTGTGCGGTTATTAAGGATTAATCAACACCCTGGGTATTGTGAGGACACTCGGCCACATGTTATAACTTTGTTTAAACTACTTTGCACGTCTTTGCATACGGATGAAAAATAATGTATTAACTGATGGAATCCTGAAACAAGTTGTAGTTGATGGCCTGTATTGCCCCTCAGACTTTAGTGTCCTGGCATTGCATCTGAGCAGCCCTGTTAGCCTAGCAGCACCCTCTGTTGTGAGGGAGCAGCTTAGTATAATGGGCTAATTTCACAATAGCATTTTGCTCCCTTGTTCACTCACTGTCCCTGGCACATTGGAGGTGGGCCACTGTCACCGCAGACAGCTAGGGCTCTGACAGAAGGCTCAACCTCCAGACTGCATGTCACTGCTGCAGCAGGCTGGTGCAGTAAGGGTGGGGTGGGGGCATTGTATGTGAAATGTTGCAAGAAGTACTTGCTGTCCTTCTCACATGTTCCAAAAAGGTCCCCTCACCCCTGAAGCAGTTTCAGAGTTTCATTGTTTCAGTAGCAACTGGGAGGGGGCAGGATGTTTCACAGTGGGTTGAATCTTTTCTATGTGCAACCAGGATGAGGCAATGATGGGGGGGGTGGTGGTACAGGATGTTTTGCAGCAGGTGGCATCTTTTTTACATGGAGCTGGTGCTGGGATTGGAAATGAAGGGGGCAGGGGTGAAGAGCAAGTAGAAGGAGGGAGCGGGAGGTTTTTTCTAAAACTGAGGAGGGACAGTAGTGCCTTGTGGTGATGGAAAGTATCCCAGAAGTGTTTGTGCTAGGAAAAGTATCCCAGCACATGCGGATCTGCTGGGACAGTAGTGCCTATGGTAAAGGCAAGTGGCCCAGCATCTGCTGAGACAGTAGTGCCTTTGTTACATAAACTATAACCACATCTGCTGGGACACTAGTTCCTGTGGTGAAGTAGTGTCTGTGCTCAGTAAAGTGGCCCGGCAGATGTGGATCTGCTGGGATAGTAGTGCCAGTGTTAAGGAAACTCTTTCCAGTATCTGCTGGGACACTAGTGCCATGGTGAAAGGAATTGTCCAAGTGTGTGCTGGGACAGTAGTGCCTGTGCTAGGTAAAGTATCCCAGCAGATGTGGATCTGTTGGGACCTGAGAACTGGAAAGTGTAACAGTGTAAATTAATGGAATCAAGAAAGGCCAAAGTGGATACAGAACTCAAAACAGCATCAGGTATGAGGGTAAAATGTGGGGGAAAGAATTTTGTAGGTATATTCAGGAGAAGAGGAAGGCCAAATAAGGGATTAGTAGACTAAGGAAAGAGGGGGTGGGTAGAAGATGATGGACTGGAGGCAGGTGTACTGAAGTTCATTGCGTTCCATTTTTGTGGCACAAGAGAAGGTTCCATTTCTGGAGAGTCAAACAAAGGCTGCCATGAGTATGAGGAACATGAAGCCTGTGTATGTTACAGAGGATAATGTAAAAAAAACAGTCTGACAGAGCTAAAGGTAGATAAAGCACTAAGTCAAGACAGTCTGCATCCAGCCATCCTAAAGGAACTGGGACTGGTTGTAGTTGATCCCCTAATGGACCTGTTGAGGCATTTGATGGAGGCAGTGGTGGTGCCAAGAGCTTGGAGGAATGCCTCAGTAGCACTGCTTCACAAGGTTGGGGAGAGGGCAGACCCTGGGAACCACAGTCCGGTCAGCCTTAAATCAATGGTGAAGATCTCATGGACGCTAATAATTAGAGAACAAACAGTGGAGTATCGAGGAGCAGCCTCACCACAGAACTCAAAGCAGCCCAGTTTTGTGTCTGTAGATCACATGAGACGAACCTGATTGATGTCTTTGACTGTGTCACTGAGGCTGTAGATAAAGGCCATGCAGTAGGTGTGCTGAGCCTTTACTTCAGGGCAAGGTCTTTGGCACTGTACCACATGGGACTATTAACAAAGAAGATGGAGGATTTGGGATTGGAGAGGGGCTGACCAAGTGGGTACATAACTGGTTGGAGGGGAGGCAACAAAAGGTGGTAATTAATCAGAAAAATCAGAGGTGAAATTGGTCACAGGCAGGGTGCCACAGGGGGCAGTCTTGGGGCTCGTCATATTCAGTGTGTTGATAAGTGGCGTAAGCAAGAGTACAAAGAGAACGATGTGCTTTTGCTGATGATGTTAAGTTATGTGGTACATTAAATAAAGAGGAGGGGGCTATGGAATTGTACCAAGATTGGGAAAGATTGGAGAAGGGAACCAAAACCTGGCAGTTGTTTCTCAAAGCAGAGCATGCAAAGTTATGCATATTGGCAAAAAACCTCACACAAGATATACAGACTGAGTGGGGAGAAGTTAGCAGTGACAAGGGAGGAGATAGACCTTGTAGTTATCACCAACAGTCTGAAGGTCTCTAGTCAGGGTAATAGGCAATACAGCAAGGCTAACAGGGGTTAGGGTATATAAAGTGAAGGCTTTGAGTGACAGCAGAAGAGAAGAGATGATGTCACTGTATAAGATCCTAGTTAGGGCTCACCTCAAGTACTTCACCCAGTTCTGGAACCCACTCCTGAAAAAGAGATGGGCAGGCTGAAGGCAGTACAGAGAAGGACCACGAGGATGATTAAGACACAGCAAGTTTGGTAGCATGAGATTCAAGGCAGGGGCAGATTTAGGGAATTAGTGATGACAAAAAGGAGTGGAGTTGAAATGCTTGTCCTATAGGCACAAGGTCAACAGAACAATACTTGCATAATAGCATTAGTTAAGTGCAGACTTAATGGACTGCAAGTTTTGTTTTTTATTCTGTCATCACCTTCTATGTATCTATGTCATCTAATAAAGGTACGTGGCTAGATTTTCAAAACGCTTGATGCAGGTGCAATTACTGATTTTGGGAGCAGCCTGCATCATGTCAAATGTGTCAAAACTTTTGTTGGCAGTTTTCGTAAGTTTTGACCCATTTGCAACAATTTGTGCACTTTATGGAAAAAATTTGCTGCATGCGTCATTATTCTGACAAATGCCTTATTTTTTTCTGTAGAATTTGACATTTGAGACAAAATGTTAGACCAGCTTTGATGTGGTCTAACAGTTATGTCACAAGTAATGTGACTGCACTAAAAACATGATGTAACTCTGAAAACCCACTCCGTCATCCCTACCTAATAGAAAGGGACAGGGGCAATTGTTTAACCAGGATGGGGCAATTGTTTAATCAAGAAAGGGGCAATTGTTTAACCAGGACTGCAGCAATTGTTTAACCAGGAAAGGGGCAATTGTTTAATCAAGAAATGGGCAATTGTTTTACCAGGACTGGGGCAATTGTTTAACCAAGAAAGGGGCAATTGTTTAACCAGGAAAGAGGCAATTGTTTAATCAAGAAAAGGGCAATTGTTTGACCAAGAAAAGGGCAATTGTTTAACCAAGAAAGGGGAAATTGTTTAACCAGGACTGGGGCAATTGTTTAACCAAGAAAGGGGCAATTGTGTAACCAGGAAAGGGGCAATTGTTTAACCAAAAAATGGGCAATTGTTTAACCAGGACTGGGGCAATTGTTTAACCAAGAAAGGGGCAATTGTTTTACCAGGACTTGGGCAATTGTTTAACCAGGAAAGGGGCAATTGTTTAACCATGAAAGGCACACTAAGCCAAAGCTTGTTTCCAGGTGTGACCTGGGAGCACAAGGAAGTTAAGTGACTTGCTCAGGATCACACAGTATGCAGGTGGGGGCTGATGGGATTCAAAGCCAGGTCTCCAGGTTTGCAGATCAGTGCCCTTGACCACTGTGCTATACTGCCTCTCAGTCTTGACATAGAGTCTTATCTTTTTTACATTTTTGGTTTTGCTGGCTAACACAGAGACCTTTATAGATAATGACATTGTTTTCAGTCAACCAGGATTGTTTTATTTCTAAACATTTTAGGTACCTAGATCCTCGTTAACAGTTCTAAAGTTCTGAAGTTCAAGGTTCACCTGACATAGCCCATTTCCCACAGAACAAATGTTTTTCTCTAATTTTCTGCAAACTTAAGCATTTTGGCCCAGATAGTCAAAGAGGTTGTGCCTATCACAACAGAGTTGCATCGACACAACCCCGCATTGCACCCCAGCGGGATGTTGAAAAGGCTGCCTGGCGCAGCACAACTCCCGATGTGCCGGGGCATAATGTAAGTGTATGCATCGCAGATGCAGGGGGCGTGCACATGCATATGCGGCAAATCCCAATATTCAGCCCGGGATGTGTGGCGCATATGCCAGCACACCCCTGCATTGCGCTGTATAGGGGGGTTCAAAGTTGAGCCCGTGAAATGATGGAACAACTCCTGGCCACCCACAGGTGGGCTGCTGTATTGCAGGGTGCAACACAGCAGCCGCCAACCATGGGTGGCCACCCACCCACCCAGAACACCATCATGAAGCACCCACAGAACCCTGGTAGTCTGTTGGTACCCTCTCCCTCCCTCCCAGTAGCCTGATCATTGAGTAATATGTGTATTTTAAGTCCCTGGTAGTCTAGTGGTACCCCCCTCCCTCCCATGTCCCTGATCGGTGGTAAATATAGACATCTGTAAGCCCTGGTAGTCTAGTGGTATCCCCCCACCCCGCCCATTGCCGCAGTCATGGTATGGCTCCATAAAACACATCCCTGGTGATCCAGTGGCACCTCCACCCCTACCACCCACACAGGACCCCTTGCCCACCCCTCTCCCCCCATCATCAGCAGGCAGCTGCAACACACCTGCATACCACCCGGCCACCCGCTGAATGACAGGTACAGTATGGGCTGTAAGCCCATTGGTTCCTTGTGGACCAATGGGCTTGCAGGGCATATTGTACTAGACAGTCCCATATATGTGAATGAATCCCATGGGGGGGGTACCACTAGACTACCAGGGCTTACAGATGTCTGCATTTACCAACGATCGGGGACACAGGAGGGAGGGGGGTACCACTAAACTACCAGGGAATTACAATACACATATTACTCGGTGATCAGACTATCTGGAGGGAAGGGATACCACTAGACTACTAGGGATTGCTTTCAGATACATTTACTGCAATTGTGGCAATGGGCAGGGGGGTACCACTAGATCACCAGGGATTTCTTGTTCAGCATGTACCACGTGATCGCAGCTATGGGGTGAAGGATGCCCTGTGATCCCCACAGCACACATCATGCTGTGCAGGGTGCCAGGAGCAAGTCACTGGGCTGCCATGTGCAAGGCATGAAAATGGGGCCATGATGACATGCAAATGGCCCCATTTGCATCTTGCATATGTTATGGCCTCATTTGCATGCCCCTGCTGAATATCGTGGGTGATGCACCTAGCGCAACTACACTTGCACTGGTGCATCCCCGTGCTCCTATCTGTGGCTTGTGCCGCGCAGGTGTGCGCTGCCCCTGTCATTCAATGGTGCTGTACCATGTGCATCCCCATTACTATCACCTGGACCTGGCCCCAGCGCATCCTAGTTGCGCTGCACCCAGGCATGCACCACTGCCTGGCGCAGTCTGAATATCTGGGCCTTTGATTTTAAATTCAACTTTCCATCGTTTTTAAACAGAGGTCTTTAACATGATTTATAATATGTTTATATGTCCAGTTCCTGTGTCTTTTATGGTTATAAGCGTGCATTCTCGAATCCTTTGTGTGCCAGAATGGCTCAGCTTCACTTCGCTGTTCTCTCACTCAAAGAACTTCAGAATGCATGCTTATGACCATAAGAGACACATTTACACCAGGGCAGTAGGTCTGTGGAGTGAGGTAGTGTAGTGTAGTAAAGGCACACTTGGTGACCATGGCCCTCTGGTCTCCTGTTTCGCTGTCAAATTCTATGTTTCTACGTTAGTACCTGTACATATAGGTATATACAGTTTGTGAACAATAAAGAAATACTGCTGTAGTGTAACATGCAGTACAGAAGAGAGTGCTAGAAGCCATGTCATTTGAAGTCTACTTTTCTACTATTCACTTTCAGGGATCTTAGCATGATTAATAAGAGCGGTATTTATTTACTCCTAGGTCTTATTTCTATTTCACAACTTGGCATATACAATCCACATTCATTATTTTTGATTGTGCTTTATTCAGTGATTTTCAAACATAAGGAGGATGGCATTCCCCAGTGATTATGGCAGAATAACTCATATAAAAATTAACATGACTACTTCCCAGGTCTACTAATTCTACTGAAAATTAAGTAATCCAGGTTCAAATCCCCACAGAGTTGCTAATTCACTGCATGACCCTGACCAGGTTTTTTGACCTCCACATGCTTCAGTCCATCCTAGCTGTAAAACTACCATGAAGCAGGACCCCACTGAAAATCAGATGTTCAATCTCAGCTGGGCTATTCTTTGTAAATAAATAAATTGTAACTTAAAACATTAATTTGAGTTTTGTGCCAACATGATTGTACAGAATTATGCTGACAGACTTAATAAATAAATAAATTGAAAATGGTTTGATTGCATTTAAGATCTCGATGCCCTGGGGCACACTTTTGTGTTTAGGCGGATTTCAGGTAATGTTTTGTATATTTTGCGAATTCAACAGCTCGTTCCTTATTATTTATTGCTAAGAAGATTTGCCTGTGAATGGGATCTTTGTTGAACTTCATCTGCTGCTGCCACCAGTCTACAAGTGGCATGATCCTTCTCTGCTTATGACATCATAGTCATTTCTACAGCTGTGTAGTATGATGTCATAAACAAGAAATGATGATGTCATGTATAGACAAGTAGCAGGAGTAGATGTGCAAATTGCTCAGAGTTTATTTACCAATTTAATGTAAGATTGTAAAGGAGTGTTCTCATGGCCAGGAAAACGTTTAAATAATATTTTCTGCCTGGCCCTGTGGTGCCAAGGGGTGTTGTAACCCTTACCATGCCAGTGACCCCAGTTCTGGAATGAGCTCAGGCTGATGGGGTCAGTGGGGGAGGGGCTGGAGAGGATCAGGCAGTCACCTGGCAGCTCTTCTGTCCTGGGGTGGGGTGGGGTGGGGAGCTGTCCTAGCTCTTGGTTGCCACCAGATGGAGGTCTGCTGGTAGAACTATGCTTAGGGAGCCTGGCGAAGGTCCTGGGGGGGTGGAAGGAACAGTGGTTCTGGAGAGCACGCTCCCCTCCATGCATCCTCTGTCTTGCTGCAGTTTGGGGAACAGGAGAGAAGGCAGACAATGGTCTTTCCAGGCTCTGTGATGTCCTATCTGCCAACCTGTGCTCTGCACTGCCGCCTGGTCGGGCCCAGCAACTGGATGTGGGTCTCCGGTTGGGGGGAAGATGACCCTTCCTGCCTGGCTCCACCAACGTGGGGACAATCGGTGGGGATCAATGGGCCCTGGCCAGGCTGAGGCAGGAAACGGAGCAGAAGGGGCAGGGACTGGACCGATGAGCCTGCCTGAGCAGACCATGGAGAAAAAGCTTGATGGGGAGAAACACTATTTTCTTCAGACGCAATTCAGTATATATTCAGAGCCACTGATTTAGATGTTGATCACTGGAAACAATGGTAAAAATTCCAGAAACTAACTCTCAACAGCAGTAAAAAGCAAAGAATTTTACATTTTGTCATTTTTTTTGCTTACCAGGTATGTGGACTAAGTATAAAGAGTGATATCGGATCTGTTCATTTGCAGTGTATGTAATTTGCTATCATTTATTCCTTGTACTGTTTTTATTTGACTTTATTTTATTTGCTGTATGTACTATATGGGCCAGATATTCAAAAGGGTTGCTCCATGCTCAACAGGGTTGCGCATGCTCAAGTCCTACATTGCGCCATTCTGCGATATTCAGCAGGAGGCAGTTGCGCCACTGAAAACAGGCTGAGCAACAACACAATGCAAATGAATGCATGCTCAACAGGAGGGGGAGGAACCATGCATAAACTGCACAGCCCGATATTCAGCCGGGCTGTGCAGAGTTGTGCAGGCGCAACCCCCAACCTGAGCCTGCAGGACCTTGAGCCAAAAAAAAAAAAAGGCTTAAGTAGAGGGCCACCCACAGGTGAGCTGCTGTATTGCAGGGTGCAACACAGCAGCTGCCACCTGTGGCTGGCCTAACTCATCCCTGTGCCTAGCCCGATCGCGGGCATAGTGTACTCCCCACCAGGCCGATCGCGGGCATCAATGTAGCCCCCTCCGTTCCACATCCCTGGTGGTCAGTGGACCAAAATGCCCGATGCGGGCAGTAAGTAAAATGAACCCCCGAACATCTCCCTGGTGGTCCAGTGGACCGTAATGCCCGATCCGGGCAGATTGTGAAATGAACCCCCAGAACCGTTCCTAGTGCCCGATCGCGAGCAGAATGTGAAATGAACCCCCGAACACGTTCCTAGTGCCCGATCGCCAGGCAGAATGTAAAAAGAACCCCCCAACATCTCCCTGGTGGTCCAGTGGACCGTAATGCCGATCGCGGGCAGAATGTAAATGACACCCCCGCCCAAACATCTCCCTGGTGGCGTGTCCCCACCCACCCACGAAGCCCCACCACCCGCTCCCGCAGCGGGCGGGCGGCAGCATCCCACCCGCCTGCCGCGCCGCCTACCACCGATGACTGCCTGGTAGGGCTGCACGCCCATTGGTGCAGAGCAAGAACCAGTGGGCGTGCAGCCCATACTGTACATGACAGTCAGATTTGTGAATGATTACGTCGGTCCCCAGCGGCTGCTGCCTGGCAGGGGGGACACTAGCCACCAGGGAGATGTTTGGGCGGGGGCATTTCATTCATTTTACATTCTGCCCGCGATCGGGCATTACGAGTCCACTGGACCACCAGGGAATGATGGGAGGTTCATTACATTCTGCCAGCGATGGCAGTACTGCTGGGCCACCAGGAAGATGTATGAGGAGGTGAGAGCCACATTGCTGCCCGCGATCGAGCTACAGGGTGCGGCCGGTCCAACGGCTGCTGCCTGGCAGGGCGGCCAGGTGCAAAGTCCTCGGGATCGCGCACTCACATGCTAATGGCATGCAAATGGGGCCATAATCAGATGCAAATGGCCCCCCTCTTGCATGAATTATGGCCCCATTTGCATGTCACCTTTTGAATATCGTGATTTTGGCGATGCGCAATGGTACTGGCCACCGCAAGTTGAATGCTCCACTCTGACAACTTGCGGTGGCGCAAGTTTCACTGCGCCATGCACAGTGGCTGTGGCTGGGGGGGTGATATTCAAAGGAGTTGCTCAATAGCACAACTCCTTTGAATATCGCCTGGGCCACACCCCTGCGCAACTATTTTGCGCAGCACAAGGGCTTGCGCCTCAGAATGGCGCAGTTTGAATATCCAGCCCTATGTGTTTCTTTATTTCTACACGTTAGTCACATACATGATTGCAAAATCCCAGTAAAATCCAGAAAACAGGCTGTTAGCCTAGTGATTAGCACACCAAGTTATAAATGTGAGACCCATGCTCCCTGGTGCACCTATAAAAGGTTTTATCCCCCTTCTTAACTGAGTTGGCTATCTTTTCCTCGGTTTGGGCCTTTGCTGTTCTGACTGCTTTCCCAGCTTCCTTTTGCTTTAACTGATATAATTCTCTGTCCTGCTGCTTCTGTGATTCCTTGTACTTCCTGAATGCTTTCTTTTTATCTCGAACCTTCCCTGCCACCTCCTTTGAGAACCGTAGTGGTTTCTTACAATGTTTTGTTTTGTTTATTTGCTTCACACAAAGGCTTCTTGCCTCTGTGATGGCAGTTTTGATTATTCCCCATTGTTCTTCCACCCCTCCTTCCTGCCTATTTGCTAGTGCATTCCTTAGGCGCTCACCCATTTTGGCAAAGTCAGCCCTCCTAAAGTCCAGTTTGGCTTGACTTTACTGGTGTGTTTATCATGAACCATACTGTTTGATGGTTGCTATTTCCCAGATGGCTACCCACTTCTACATCTGTGATCCTCTCTCCATCTCCAATTCAGAGTACCAGGTCTAAGATTGCTCCCTCTCGAGTGGGTTCCAGTACTAGTTATCTAAGGCATGCCCCCTGTAGGGCATCTAGAATAACCCCACTCTTAGAAGTGGCTGCTGCAACTGCACTCCAGTTAACATCTGGCATATTCAGATCCCCCATCAGCAATATCTCCCTTTTTTCGGCCATTCTAAGTATACTTTCTATCATTTCCTTGTCCATTTCCTCCCCCTGAGAGAAGTCTGTATCCAACCCTGTGTGGATTGTGGTGCCTTTACCTGTCTCCAAATTGTTACAGTGCTTCCTCTCCTCCTGTTTGCCCTTTTTTCTGTTGCTTTGATTCCTTCCCTTATGTAGAGAGCTACTACTCCTCCTCTTTTACCCTCCCTGTCCCTCCTGTAGATAGTGTATCCTGGTATGTTTACGTCCCAGTCATGGTTCTGTGTGTACCATGTTTCTGTGACTGCCATGATATCCAGATGTTCCTCCTCCATCAAGGCCACTAATTCAGGAAGCTTGTTACCCAGGCATTGGTACTCATTGCTCTCCATTTTTTGATGGCTTTACCTCTTGTAGCAACATCCCCCACTGACCTTTCTACCTTGGTCTTTTCCCCATTTAGTACCCTGTTTTGCAGGGGGAGGCTGGAAATTCCCTGCTGCTTATCAGTGCCTCCCCCCTTGACTAGTTTAAAAGCTTGCCAATGAAGCATTTAAACCAATTGCCCAGAAGACTTGTTCCCTTCCTGGACAGATGCAGACCATCCTGCCAGTATAGGCTGGTATTCCTCTTAAAGTTCGGGGAAGCGGAAGGAGAAAGCAGCTTGACCAGCAGAGGATTTTATGGGGGGTGAGAGAGCAAGTGTCAGAGCTGTGAAGGGAGTAGGAGATGGGAGGAGGGGAGGATAGGAGGGAGGAAAGGTGGAGGAGGTGGTGGAGCCCAGCCAGAATTTGGAGATGAAGGTGGTACAATGAGTGAGGTGCATGGCGTGAAAGGAGGGAGGGGAGAGAGCGAATACGAGGAACAGTGGCATTCTGGGGAGGCAATCCAGGGCAAAGCGGCAGAAGGAGTGAAAGTGGGACTCCAGACTGGCAAGAGTGGACATGGGGGCAGTGCTGTAATACTGTGTCGCCATATATTAGACTAGCAAATCCAGGATTTTAAATTTTGAAACCAGAATTTGATTAATATGCTCACAATAAATCAATGACCCTGTGTATATTTTAATTACATTTGTATTCATTCCTCTCATTCATACTTCTTAAGGACATTTGCATGAAAACAAGATCTTTGTACTTTGTGATTATAATATGGGACAAGACTGGTCAGGAACTGGCTGGGTGGGAGAACACAGATAACAGTTGAAAATGGGAAATTCTTGAAGATAACGTAAGTCACCAGTGGGGCTCCCCAGGGATCAATCTTAGGCCCCAGTACTTTTCAAGAACTCTATCTGCAACATTAAGGAAGGGATCCAAGGAAAGATGCATCTACTTGCAGATGACAAAAAAATATGCAGCAGACTGGACAATACCCCCATTTACATGCACAACATAACACGATTCCCTGGGCTACAGTTACCCAGCAATTGCCGAGTTATTTCTGCATGTACACTTGCAAAATGAAGACAGTGGAGTGGATCAGCAATGTAGTTGAAGTGCATAGATACAAGTGAATCAATCACTTGGAATCGGATTGCTTTAGCAATGTAAACTTGTTTGCTTCTTGTTTCAGTTACTAACACATATGAAGCAATGATCGGGAAAAAAATCCATCAATCTCTTGCTGTGTTTACAGGCACCAGTGATCACTTACAGGGTAATTGAGTCCACTGACTTGGATTGTAATCACATCATGCAAACCTGATCACTGCTAATGTTATTAAGTATCCGGGACATATAAACTCATTTGGATTACAACCCAACTTGAGAGACTTGATTATCCAGTAAATGTTTACCAGCACACATAAATATAGCAAGTGATGGGGAGGGACATGAGGGAAGAGCTGAAGAGACTGGAGAAATAGTCAAGGGTTTTATTAGCAGACAACTTAAAGCTTACAGCACAGTGCAACAGAGCAGAGGGAAGGGCAAGTAGAATGCTGGGGTACATAGGCAGGGGGGGCAGTAGTAGGAGGCAATCCTTTCCTTGTACAGATCTCTGGTGCAGCCACATCTGGAGTATGACATGCAGTTCTGGAATCAGCACTCAAAAAAGGACAGGGCTAGGGCTGAGGAGGTACAGAAGAGAGTAACAAGAATGATTTGGATACAGCAAGAGATGTCCTGCTTGTTGAGGCTCGAGGACCTCAACATGTATATGATGGATACCAGGGGAGACAGAGGGAGAAATGACTGAAACATTCAAATTTCCTCATGGGATAAACAAGAGAGACACCAGGAAACAGTTCACAATGTCTCCTATGCATGAAGCCTACGTGCTGCACATATGCAGGGCCTAAGCTTCACTCTGATCAGCCGCTGTGCATTGGGGGTCCCGCTGACACCTATGACATTCATGAAAGGAGTCAAGTGTCCCTTTCACACCTGATTCCCTGTCTGCCTGTTGCTCTGTGTATGCAGAGGGACCAGAGGAGTAGCTGGAGGAGCATCACTACACTCTGCACCATAGACAAATGTGTAGCATGCCGGAGAAGATAGGCCCAGGCAATGTGGGCAGGGAGCCTGCAAGCAGCTATGTATCCCCTCAGTCCCACTGCAGCTATCCATGGCAGGGCAAATGCCCCCCTTCCCTGCCAAGCTGCAATGAGGGATAGGGTCAACCATCTGGGCACTCATCCACTGGTATCCACCACTCCACCTGTGCCCCACCCCTGTCCCTGCCATGTTCCTACATGTTGGCATGGTGGGGCCACAGATAGACAACAATTGTGAATTGTGAGCCATGCGTGCTTGTCTAGGGGTGTGGGTGGGCACAGGTCAGATATGTACCTGTCACATGTAGCTGACCAGATACAGTTCATATGCCCCAATAAGCAGAAACACTGGCACATGTGGGAACTTAAAGAAGCTGATGGAAGATGCAGGGAGGATGTCAGAAAGTATTTATCTATAGAGGGGGTGGTGGATAAGTGGGTAGGCTCTAGAGGTGTTGGGTTGCATTATATTAATGGAGGGATTCAAGTGAGGGTGGGACAGAGGTATGGGGCTGGTGAGGATAGCAAGGGAGGGTGACATGGGTGTGTGTGTGTGTGTGTGTGTGTGTGTGTGTGTGTGTGTGTGAGACAACTAGGGCATTTCGTAGGTAGAGCTGGGCAAATTAGAGGGGTCAGTGGACCTTTTTCTGCCATAGGTTTCTGTATTTCTATATTTCTTTGTTTTTGCATTTCTGTATTGTGTTTCAAACTTCATGTGCAACTCCTGCATTTCCCTCCACTGAAGTCATAGTTCTCTGTTTATGACATCACAAAATGATTATTTATGGTGCCACAACTCTTGAGCAGAAAATTAAGACTTCAACAGAGAGAAAGCAAAAGTATATAAGCAGTTAGAGGCAGCAGGTGTGGGGATCAGAAGATCCAGGTTCAAATCCCACTGCAGACACTTACTGGCCGCATGTCCCCTAAGAAATTCACTTAACCTCACAGTGCTTTAGTTCACAAAGCAGTATAACTGATTAAAAACAGGACTAATAATAAGATATAACATTTCAGCTGGGCTTTCCTGGGTAAATAATTTACAAAAGATGGCCCCACAAAGATACTATACTCAAGAAACTAACTTCAGTTTGAAAGGACAAGGGGAGATAGAGACAATATATGAAATACCAGCCTCTATTCATTCAAACTGTTAGAAAATCATTATACTGAAAAATGCACTTGTTGATAGAATTGTTCATCTTTGTTGTACTTTGTTTGCTGTATTCCTGTGGTAGTGAGGATTCTTTATAACAGATTTAGACAGACAACTGTAATATAGTGCATAAAAAATGCATATTCTGCATTTGTCAATTTATTGTCCAAAAATAAAAATAAATAAAATAAAGGATATTTACAAAAAGGAAAATAAGAGGGTGTTAATTCTTCACACCAATGCAAATCATCAGGACATCATTCTTCTTCCATTAAGCATCAAAATCAAAAGAATTCCTGAGATCTTCCTTCTTAACAGCGTGTAAACCTTCACACTCGGCTCTTCTTAGCTCTTGTTCAGTCTCTGATCAGAAAGCAACTGACCATATTTCATACTCTATCTCCTATCTATCTCTCTAGCCCTCTGGTGGACATCCTATTATGGCAGCCTGACATGACATTGGAGGTCAGGTGACAACATCAGATAGCAGGGACACTTTATTTTAAACCTCTGCATTTCATAAAACAATGTCCTAGCCTGCCTAGCTTAATGCTATTCTCTATGTCCACCATACATGCTCTTAAGGAGTCTCTATTCTGAAGAAAAAGGCTAAATAAAACCTTAATTACAGGGGCATGACATCACACTTGGGAGCTGACTCGTCCCCTACTGTGACATCACTGACTACTTCTCCCATAAATTCAGTCAGTTCAGGAGCTGTAAGCCCTATAGCAGGACCTCTGGAAACATCACTAGGTAATGACCCTTTTATCTTTTATTTCTGGCTCATTGTAATATTTTAAACCAGAAGAAAAATATTCAGTAGATATCACTAGGCTTGAAAAATGTAAACAGAAAAGGGGGCGCTCCTTATCTGTTTACTCTTGCAAGCACTAGGAACCTACAGCTTTTTTAAGAGAAATAAACCTTTTTTAAAGAAAACATACAAAACAGAAGACAATTTCCAGGGCATACATTTCTTTTTAGCTAGAAACAATAACTGCTTGTAATTTATACAAATACTTTCTTTTTTTATTTGAGAAACAACTTTTTCTGTACCATACTTAGCTTTGCAAAACAGCTGTTGGCTGAAAACTTTCAGCCGTCGGCTCCCATTTCATTTTCAGCCTTGTTTTAGCTTCTTTGCTGTACCTGATACCTGCAGCATTTCTTTATATGGGCATCATAGGGGTTTATATACTTAAACTCCCTTCATTTTTTTCTAAGGGAGTGTTTTTCTGTGTTTCCCCGACTGAGTTAGCTCAGTCTACACACTCGCTGCAAGACACAGGAGCATGAAACAACAGGTGCAAATTTTGTACATTTTTTTGGAACTCTGCATCAATTTTTTCACTTCAGAGCTACGTCCTCTTTATAAGAAGCCACTCCTGGTGGTTAAACAATCATTTCTTTATTCTCCCCGTTTTTCCTTCGCAATTGTGCTCTTGTTCGAATGTACGAATGTGCGCACATTGCGATCGCACAGCTGGGGCCAAATTCAACATACTGCTTGCAGCAGCAGGGGACCACTGCTCTTTCTTTGAGGCACCAGTTATATATTCCAGGAGCTGCTTTTAAATGGGAACACAGGCATTTTAACAAATAGGGATAGAAAAGAAAAGAAAATAGATATCAGGGTGGCCACCCTGATAGGGAAAAGAAAGGATAGTCAGAAAAAAAGGAGAAAGGACAGAGTGAAATAGAACACCTAAGGGGATTGCCTGTTTTAAATCCTCATTCTGGCACAATTCCTTGGCTTGGTTTCATTATTTGCTTACTTCAGTAGCTGTACTTTATTTTTTATTTGTTTCTGCTGCATATCATGTTTATATATTCTTGTGCAATTGCTGTTATGACTCTATAATCCATTATGTAATGATCTGTTATGTAACGCTAATGACTGTATTCTGTTACCTGTCCTACCCAGGACCTCCTTGCAAATGAATGTTGCTCAGTGGAGCTTTTCCTGGTAAAACAAACAAATACAATAGGGTAGATTGTATCCAATTATACAGTGGCAAGAACAGTTCCTGGTCTCTTACTGGTCAGTGCTGACCTTCACCAGTGATGTTATCCCAGCACGTAGTGCCTATTTGAAAAACAACTAAAAATGTATTTTTTTCCCCTTTTTTCCTTTTCCTTGCAAGCAAGCCATTTTATAGTTGCAGTAATTCACTCCAGGCATGTGTCTGGGGGAAAAAGTCATATTTCAGGTAGATATAACAGGTTCACCCATGCCGCAGCGACATCAATCTATTTCGGTGATGTAAATCATAGCACAAGCAACTGGCAGACAGAAAACACAGTGCTATGATACTTCACCACCGGCAATGTGCAGTGCAGGACCCAAGCAACACTGTCGTGTAACGGCAGGAGAAGTAAAAGGAATAAGCAGCCCACCTCCTCACCATGCACTATATGGGAAAGCAAGGGGGGCTTTGCCCCCTGCACTCCTCACTACTTTATATAACAAACCCTGAGTCATGGCCAACTCGAGGGAAGGTATATAAGGAGTGAATGCCTGGTGCTGTCATTATGCTACCGGCAAACATACCAGGTGGCAATAAACCAAGGTACCCCAGATGGCCTGTGCTAACATCCTGGTGACATCATTACTGCACCAGAAATCAGTCGGCACATTAACAGACTACCAATATAACATATGACTGCGGAAGCTCAGCACATAAACATTCATTGTACCCTATACCAATACTATTCTTAAGCCTTATTCTGTTTGCACCTAGTATTTTGTTGGACCCCCAAAAATTAGACTTTTATTGGCCTGTGTTGTGTGGACATTTTGTTTGGTGCTGACCTGTTTTTCCACTGAGTGAGACTGTTTTCTTTTCATTGTCACCATTCGGGTGTTGGACACATTTGGCCTGCAGCCTTGTGCCTAACCACCTGAGGCATGATGTTATCCCAGCATGACACACTCCTTGTTGTGCATTATTACTTAAATGTTACAGTCAAAGGTTTATCAGAAACTAGAGAATCACTCACATTACAATTTATGTACATATATGTAATGGTTGCCATGGGGAAGCATTTTTTACATTTCCAAATCTGTTTTTTTCCCAAGCAAGAGGCTTTATTCTAGCATTTATACAGCATTTGTTAAACTGAGCTTGTTAATGTTTTTAATAATGGGAAGCTCCACAGAAATCCTGGATTCACTTGAATTGAATTAATCCACAGTGCATGTGGGGGGGGGGATAAAGATTTCTGAATGTAAAGGAGGGTGAAATCGCTGGGCAGTAACATAGTACTGAACTGTGTGCCTTTGCTAACTGGATATTTGTGATGTGAAGGAACTGACAGATGACTGGATGGCAGACAACATGTCTCTACACCAGGAAAGCAAATGAAAAGTCAAACTACAAATTGTAGAGCGAACGAAATAATGTGACCTACTGGGAATTGAACCCAGGGCCCGGAATACGGTCCCAGTGCTCTAACCATTGATGTACCAAAAACATCTACAGTAAGTGGGATCTTGTAAAGTGTAACTGGTAGCCCACAGGCGGCTGCTCTTGCCATTTGGGAATTCACAACCCCTCTTTATTCAGTCTCTGTCTGGGAAACTGCCAAACTGAAGGAAAACTGCAAGGAGTTGCCAGAGTAGAGATGAGGCTTGCAGAGGACATGCTGAACTGAAGAGACCCTCAGCCCTGTCAGTGTCATGTTTAGTGGCAGAAAGAAGGGGGGCATGGGGGAACTTAGTTCAAGGAGTATATTTGTGCTGTATTGTATAGTATTGTATAGTATTGTATAGTATTGCATTGTACTGTACTGTACCGTATTGTATTGTACTGCATTGTACTGTATTGTATAGTATTGCATTGTACTGTACTGCATTGTACTGTACTGTACCGTATTGTACTGTACTGCATTGTACTGTATTGTATAGTATTGCATTGTACTGTACTGTATTGTACTGTATTGTACTGCATTGTACTGTATTGTATAGTATTGCATTGTACTGCATTGTATAGTATTGCATTGTACTGTACTGTACCGTATTGTATTGTACTGCATTGCACTGTACTGTACCGTATTGTATTGTACTGCATTGCACTGTACTGTACCGTATTGTATTGTACTGCATTGTACTGTACTGTACCGTATTGTATTGTACTGCATTGTACTGTACTGTACTGTACCATATTGTATTGTACTGCATTGTATTGTACTGTACCATATTGTATTGTATTGTACTGTACTGTACCGTATTGTATTGCATTGCATTGTACTGTACTGTACTGCACCGTATTGTATTGTACTGCATTGTACTGTACTGTACCGTATTGTATTGTATTGTATTGTACTGTACCGTATTGTATTGCATTGCATTGTACTGTACTGTATTGTACTGTATAGCATTGCACTGTACTGTACCGTATTGTATTGTATTGCATTGTACTGTACTATATTGTATTGTATTGCATTATACTGTACTGTACTGTACCGTATTGTATTGTACTACATTATACTATACTATACCGTATTATATATATTACATTGTACTGTACTATACCGTATTATATAGTATTACATTATACTATACTATACCGTATTGTATTATACTACATTGTACTGTACTATACCGTATTGTATTATACTACATTATACTATACTATACCGTATTATATTATACTACATTATACTGTATTATGTTACATTATACTATACTATACCGTATTATATTATATAGTATAGCATTATACTATACTATACCGTATTATATAGTATTACATTACACTATACTATACCGTATTATATAATATTACATTATACTATACTATACCGTATTATATTATACTACATTATACTACTATACCGTATTATATTTACTACATTATACTATATTATACCGTATTATATTATACTACATTATACTGTATTATGTTGCATTTACATTATACTATACTATACCGTATTATATTATACTACATTATACTATACTATACGTATTATATATGTATTACATTATACTATACATATTATATGTATTACATTATACTATATACCGTATTATATTGTACTATACTATACAATATTATATTATACTACATTATACTATATTATACTATATTATATATTATACATACATACTATTATATTATAGTTACATTATACTATACTATACCGTATTATATTATATTACATTATACTTATATATTATATTATACTATTATATATTATACTATACTATACCGTATTATACTATAGCATTACACTATACTATACCGTATTATACTATATAGCATTACACTATACTATACCGTATTGTATTGTACTGCATTGTACTGTATTGTGTTGCATTATTCTGTACTGTACCGTATTGTATTGTATTGCATTGTACTATAACGTATTGTACTGCATTGTATTGTATTGCATTGTACTGTACTGTATTGTATTGTATTGCATTGTGTTGTACTGTACTGTACTGTAGTGTATTGTATTGTACTGCATTGTACTGTATTGTATTGTATTGCATTATACTGTACTGTACTGTATTGTACTGCATTGTATTGTACTGTATTGTATTGCATTGTACTGTACTGTACCATAGTGTATTGCATTGCATTGCACTGTACTGTACCGTATTGTACTGCATTGTACTTTATTGTATTGTATTGCATTGTACTGTACTGTACTATATTGCATTGTATTGTATTGCATTGTACTGTACCATACCATATTGTATTGTATTACACTGTACTGTACCACACTGTACACTACCATACCGTATTGTATTGCATTGTACTGTACTGTACCATATTGTATTGTATTGCACTGTACTGTACTGTATTGTACTGTACTGTACCATATTGTATTGTAATCGCATTGCATTGTACTGTACCATATTGTATTGTATTGCATTCTATTGCATTGTACTGTACTGTACCGTATTGTATTGTATTGCATTGTACTGTACTGGTTTGTATTGTATTGTACTGTATTATATTGTACTGTATTGTATTGTATTGCATTGTACTGTACTGTATTATATTGTATTGTATGGTACTGTATTGTATTTCATTGTACTGTACTGCATTATATTGTACTGTACTGTATTGTATTGCACTGTACTATACTGTATTGTATTATATTGCACTGTACTGTATTGTATTGCACTGTATTGCATTGTACTGTATTATATTGTATTGTACTGTACTGCACTGTATTGTATTGCACTGTACTGTACTGCACAATATTGCATTGTATTATCTTGTATTGTATTGAACTGTATTGTATTGTCTTTCATTGTACTGTATTGTATTGTATTGTACTGTACTGTATTGTATTGTATTGTATTGTACTGCACTGTACTGTATTGTATTATATTGTATTGTACTGCACTGTATTGTAATGTACTGTACTGTATTGTATTGTACTGTACTGCACAGTATTGCATTGTATTGTCTTGTATTGTATTGTACTGTATTGCATTATACTGTATGGTACAGTACGGTATGGTACTGTATTGTATTTATTTTACCAGGAAAGCTCCATTGAGAAATGTTCATTTACAAGGAGGTACTGGTTAGGACAGATAGCACACAGTAAATAAAGAGGCAATTTACATACTACAGGAAAATTGAGAAACAGTTTCTAAGACAGTCTAACCAGTGGTGGCTACAGCTTCTGTTGGTTACCAGGGCTCTGGGTGGGCACCACAGTTGTCAGCCAGGGCACCTATAGAAACCAGAATGTGTATCATGCGTGTATAGTCCTGCCTGCCCAGGCCTGGTAGAGGTGCAGGAGATGTAATAAACAAATAAATTAATAAAGCTCCCCCACAGCCAGCCAGTCATCAGACCATTTCAAGCCTCCTCTCACTCCACAAACAGACAACAAGAGTTTCATTTTTAAAATCACAGTCGAAAGCACAAAACCACATCAGAGGGTTCCAAGTCTCCCCTATGCAACACCAACTGCCACATTACACCAGGAAACTGTAACACCCCCACCCAGACCCCAACACACAAAATACAACAATGCCCCCTTCCCAAGTCAGCCAGCCAAACATCAGGACACTTTAGTTTTACAGTTTCTCTCCCACCTCTTTCAAACCTCCCTGGCTTCCCAAACAACAACTGTAAAAAAAATTCCCTCTTTCTCTGTGCTTACCAGTAATTAAGGTATGCAGAGTCTGAGCCGGGCCCAGTAGAGGTGTAGGAGAGGTAAAAAAATTAAAACATCAGAGGGCTCCAAGTCTTCCCCATGCAACTCCCCCATTACAGCAGGCAACAGCAACAGCAACACCCCAGCCCCTCCACCCCCACTCAGTACCCAACACACAAAATACAACAGCACAGCCCCTCCTTCCCAAGTCAGACATCCACATCTTCAGACACTTCTTTAGTTAGTTATTCATTAAACTCTCTCCCAGTCACACCCCCTTTCAAACCCCTGGATTCCCTAAACAACAGTAAAAATATGCCCCACACCTGATACAACAGCACAGCACAGCCAGCGCCCGCCGCCCCCCCTTTTCCTTCCTCAAGTCAGCCATCCAATCATTTCAAGACACTTTAGTTATATTGTAAGTTAAACTCGAATCTCTCCCTTCCCCTTTCAATCAAGCAGCAGGCCAGCAGCCCCTGGCTTCCCCAAACCAAACAACTCAACTGTATAAAAAAAAATGCCCCCTTTCTCCTTACCAGTACAGTAGGTGAGGTATACAGTCTGAGTAGGGGCATGGAAAGGTCTCAGTGGTCTGACTCTCGGCAGCCACAGCCGTTCTAGAGGTCTGGATTGCAAATGCAGTTTGCAGAGAGCCCGGGAGAAGATAGCTGAGGTTGGCCTCGGTGACTCCGAGTCTTGTCTGTGACATCTCCACTCAGATCTGGTCCAGAACAGTGGAACTCCAGGTCGGTAACTCAGCAGCATTGGCGAGACTCAGGGTTGACAACTCAGCGGCAGTGGGTTGATGGTCCCAAGACTCAAAATAAAAAAAAATCGGCGGGTCGACTCAAGATCAGGCAAGCTGCACACAGTCAACAAATGAAACAAGAAAGGAGCCAGGAATCCAAATCGACGCTTGCCTTCTTCTCAGCAAATGAAGAAAAACTGGTCCTGTGTCCATGCTTCTTTATTGCCGAAACAAACACTCAGTTGGCTGCTGAACTGTAGCTTTCATTGGATTGGCTTCACACACCTACCTCTCGTTGGTGCAGATTTTCCTGCTTCTGGATTGGTCCCTAGTACTTATTTTCCAATTCCCCCATTGGCTGCTTCCTGATTCTGCAAACCTGGCTTTAGTTTAGCTCCATAATGATGTGTTGTGTGCCCCCCCAACCTGAGTGGCGCGAGTTTTCGAATTATGCTCAGGGGACTAGGGATCCCAGCTTGGTAGGAAGATGTCAACAGGCTTGTTCATGTATTGCGGCCAGACTACTCATTTGAGTGGAGAATGAAGTTGGCGCCGCGTCTATTGTGCTGTGCAGCAGGGGATCAAATCACTGCATAGCAAAGGTTTATTCTTCCTGGACAAAGGGTTGGGCTGGTAATCTGATTCCATTTGGCAGACGCAACAAAAAGGTTTTAGAGCTCGGCGCACTGTGTGTAGTGGTAGATGCGCATTCGGAGAACCAGGGCACGAACTGGGGCACAGCATTTTTTCACCAGGGCACATACCCTGGTGTGCCCTGGTATAGCGCCACCAGTGAGTCTAACAGATATAATCCAAAAAAACACAAGAAATGGCAGGAATATTTAACTACAACACAGCAATTTATTTAAATATAAGACTGACAGCACAGCTGATAAATACAGAGAGCTATTAACAAATGCAATATCAGTCATTTAGTAAACAGAGAATACTGGATGGGCAACTGTGCACAACCAGTGTGTTCTGCCACAGAGAGGTTTTGATTCCCTCTGATCTCGAGAGCGCAGCTCCAGAGGTCCACGGGAATCAGAACCCCTGAGGATGCTGAACACACTGCTTGTGCATAAAGTTGCTCATCCTGTATTTTTTTACGGTGTATAGTATTATGTGAAATGTGTGCGTTGTTGTTCTTTCTCTTTCAGAATGAATTGCGCAGTCTCTAGAGGTTTTAGAATGCTGTTGTACCATGGAAGAGTACAATCACATTCCATGACCTTTGGACTGTGGTACAACATCATTTTTTTCCTTTTTTTTTTTTTGCAATTTATTTTACTTTTTGTCCACTTCCAATGCCAGACTCAGCCCAGTCATGGACCTCGATGCCCCTCGCTCCCAAATCAGCTTGACTCCCTAGTTGCCCCCTTGGCTTGCCCCCCAGGGTGGGGCTACAGCACCCGCCAAGGTGCTGTGGACATAGGTCAGGTGAGGGGAGCCAGCCTGGGTGCTATGAAGGAGCGGTGAGGTGGGCTTCATGGAGGCGCTGGCTGTGGGAGTTTTTGGCCCCTTCATTTTCTGGGTGGGTGGGGACATGCAGTGACATCCAGCATCAGCACCACCCCTGAGGACATCCAGACAGCAGCTGCCGTGGTACCTCTGGCCCCCGCCAGGAGTCTGTCGAGCACCGGACGTACTCCACACCCTCCCCCCAGAGAAGGAGAGCAGTCCATGGGATGCTCCACCCTTCTCCCCTGGCTGGCCCTCCGATGACCCAGGTCCATTTCCAAACCTGGGTCACCAGCATCGCAAGTGGAAATCCAATCGCTGCATTGATGGTACAACAGCATTTTGAAAAAGATGGATTTCTATACAGAACAATGCTCTACTATGCACTATAACATCACATACATAGTATATTAAAAGCATGCACATTTCTTGATTCAGACTTGGACCAAGTAAGACACTGAAATAAAAGGGACTGATGAGTGAGCTCAGTTCAAGTGAATCTTGCAAGGCATTCCAAAAAGTGGGGGCAGCCCAGCTAATGGCCATTCTTCCAAATTTTGAATAGTGTCTTAGGACAATCTCACCTGGTAAAATAATTGGTTAAAAATAAAAAATCCTGTAGACTTCTGAAGGAGACCTATATATATATATATATATATATATCAAAAAATTTTTGTAAATTTACCATTAGGGTTGAGGCATAAGAAGTAGGAAAATATGACCTTAGGGTTCCGAAGCCTAAGACCCCACCCCCACCCTTCTTCTTCCAACCCTATGACCCCAACCCCACCCTGCATGCAGGAATAGGCATGAAGGGTGTGCCTTGAGGTTGCAAACCCTAATGCTCACCCTGTTGTCCTATACTGTACCCATCTTAGCTTACTTACTCATGGAATGGGGTAAACATTAGGTTCATAACCCCAAGGCCACTCCCCTCACACCTGAAACATACTGCCCAGGCATAAAACTGACTAGCATAGAAAATGTATCATATAATGAGGAAACGTGACCCCAGATCCTTGCCAGATACATTTGATCCATCCTACATTAAAGTGGTGGGTTCCCCCAGTGAATCGTTTCCATTTCCAGTACTGACCACGCCAGTCACTCACCCATTCCTCCCACAGCAGCTGCTGGGTCAAGCTGGAGTGGGGTTACTATCAGGAGGGGGAACAATTTTACCATCTGGATTCATTTTCAAATCCTTGCAGCTGCACTGAGATTCTGGAACAGCATCTTGCTGGCAGCAAAGCGACCATCAGTAGGGGTGGGGGGGGCACTTTTTTCTCATACATTGTAATGGTTTGGAATTGTTAAACTGTGCAGTCTCACAAAAAGATGACTGCCTCTGTGGGAAACAGAATAAGATATGTTAAAGGTGATGTTTGAGAAATCAGAATCTTCTTATAGTGGAAATCTTATTGAAGGTGGCCAATGATGGGGGTGGGGGAGTGGATGTATAGCAGGCTTATTACCATATGTATATATGTTATATGTTATTGATTAGAAAGTGGGTTAGAAAAAGGGCCTCACTGCTACCCTGGGTGGGCTGGTATCCTGAAACAATCCACACCCTGTGGTTCTTATCCCTTACATAAGCTCTTACTCAGCACCATGCTGTGTGTTAACTGAAGCAATGTGTGTGTGTGTGTGGGGGGGGGTAGTAGGATCCTTGTAGTATTTATTTTATTGCAATGTATGGATCATGCCAATAATACTCTTGAAAAGCATACACTCAATTTCCTGAAATACTATAGAAGAAATCCATCTATAATATTTTGGGATCTTGTAATACTGTTGCTCAATGTTCATCAATACTATTAGGAGATACCGTACCACTATCGATGGAGTTCCTAACACACTGCCTTGAGAATCCTGATTCCCTCATGCTGCACACATGCTGTCCACAGCTGCCTGCAAGCCGGCTTGTACAGTAACCATTGTGTACAATAAAAACCAGTTGTCACTGCAGCTGACACAAGTACAGACTTTAAAATGGCTCCAAACAATGAAAGCACCATTCAGTAAAGCTGGTCCCATGGCTGTTTGTTAAAATGCCCTGCGGATTTTATATGCAGGTCCAGGGGCGGGCAATGCAGCAGGAGCTGCCAGAAGAAAACTGCCTTGTGGCTACATTTAAAACACCTGAATGGGCCTAACTTCATTAAATAAGCTCGGATCCATATATTACAGAAAATAAAAAATTGGGGATTGTGATTATTCAGTTAAAATATCATCTTGAGGTTCTGGGGACATGTTGGAACCTCAGGAGCTTTACTTACCCAGTTACTCTCAAGGTTCACATGTCCCATAAACCTCGAAACCTCTCAATGGTATTATAGCCTTTTAGAAAATGGGTTCGAATTTTCACAATCTCTGATTGGCCAAGACCACTGGCAAGGGGGTACATTAGGTGCCAGTAGAGACTGGGAAATAAGTTCCACTGCCAAGTGTTCCATTAACAGCTGGTATCACTGTGCCAGTTCTGAGTTCAAGTTTATACAGCTGCCATTTTTTTTCTCTTGCTTAATGACAGCTGCCCCCCCACACACATTGTAGCAGTTTCTATGTAATTCAGCACAGTGAAACCTATTCATGTCACCCCCCAGCTGAAAGGGCTGCACACTCACACTACTTTGCACCTCAGCTGAAATCACTGCACACTCATGCTACATCACCACCTCAACTAAAAGTGCTGCACACTCACACTACATTGCCTCCCCCAACTGAAAGCACCACACACTCATGCTACACTGCACCTCAACTGAAAGTGCTGCACACTCATGCTACACTGCACCTCAACTGAAAATGCTGCACACTCATGCTACACTGCAAATCGACTGAAAGTGCTGCACACTCATGCTACACTGCACCTCGACTGAAAGTGCTGCACACTCATGCTACACTGCACCTCAACTGAAAGTGCTGCACACTCATGCTACACTGCACCTCGACTGAAAGTGCTGCACACTCATGCTACACTGCACCTCAACTGAAAGTGCTGCACACTCATGCTACACTGCACCTCAACTGAAAGTGCTGCACACTCATGCTACATTGCACCTCGACTGAAAGTGCTGCACACCAGTAGCGGCTCTAGCCATAAATGGTTACCAGGACACCGCTGGGGCACAACAGATGACAGCCAGGGCACTGATATATTGTTACGATGTGGGAAGTTCTGCACCATATGGGGCACCAACTGGGGCACAGCATTTTCTTACCAGGGAACGTGCCCTGGCAGACCCTGGTGTAGAGCCGCCCATGCTGCATACTCATGCTGCATTGCCTCCCCCCAACTGAAAACACTGCAGACTTGTGCTACATTGTTGGCTGGCTTCCTGGACAACTTCTTGCCAGCATTTATGATCCACCATGCACCCAACAGAAAAAAATAGAAACTGTGAAACTTTTCAGTACCTTATTTCAGGTACTATAGTATAAGTGCCTCTTACCAAGTATTTACATTCACAGTCACATTGGACTCTTGCTTCAAGACCAGTTATGCCCCTGACTGTTCTCCCAAAAGCAGCACACTCTGTTACTGCTGTCCTCTGTCAGCCTTCCTGCTTTCTCTAGTGCTGTACACTGCAGCATGTCTCCTCCATCTGCAGTAGAGGAAATGAAAAAAACTACTGTTTCTCTAACACAGTCTCGTGCTAGTTATTATAGCACTACTGCCAGTGGTCTTCTGTAATTTTTTTATTTTCCCAACCTTATGGATGGTGTGTGGGGGATTAAACCCTAGTAATAGACAACACCACATTCTGAGCAAAAAGACTTAGAAACCCAACAGTGCTCTCTACTAGCAAGCATCCTAGTAGAGGGACTACTTTAAGGCAGGACAAGAAAAATAATTTAAAATTAATTTCTACTCATTTATTTTTTAAATATGTCATCAATAACCCATTTTCTAAGCACAATAATACCTCCAGAGCAGGTGGCATAGGCAATACTAGACCTTTCAGGGGTTTTTAGGCCCTCCACCTGTGGCATCTGCCCCACTATGCCCCTGGTGTTGCCCAGTACCACCCACCCTGTTGGGTATTATTGTTTGCATAATACACAGTCCCTTATCTATTATTCTATTTATATAAGCTCTTCCATCTCCTTGAACATGTTATGCAATACACAGGAAGGGATGTGGGTTCTCTTTGATTGTGCAGAAGATAGTACTGTAATACGCATTGAAAGGCAGCCAAGGAGAGGATTACATTTGGTTCAAAGTCAGTAAATCTGATGCTGCTGCTGTGGTATCATTATTACATGTGGGACAGGACAGCAGCCTGAGGGACTTGGAAAAATTAATTCCAAGAAAATGTAAATGATTGCTATGATTCACCCCTCTCAGCGTCGATGTTTAGATTATTGGTCTTTTAAGGGAGAGGCTGGTCGTCACTAGTGGGCAGTGAGTGAGTGAGTGAGTGAGCTGCATGCACCACCCAAATTTCTCACACAATGCTATTTTCAACATTGGCAAAACTTCCCTTCACCCTCTCCCAAAAAAGAAAAAAAAAAACTAAACTTTTTTTTTTGCCAAAATGACTTCGTACACAAGTCATTAAAACTTGATTCTGCCATGGTTAGAGTTGAGAAATTCAGATGCGTTGGTCTCCATCACCCCCATACCTCTCAACTGCTATGAATTTTGCATAGAGCTATGAATTTTACACCCAGATTTACCCTTGCACTGGGAAGGTGCACTGACGTTTCTCATAATGTTAGAGCTGTTTCTGGACACACAAACTATTAAAACATTGAACTAACTTAATAGAAGCATTTCTTAATACTAAACATATAGGCCCCACTATTCTTAGGCATAGTATACTTTAAGATAAGAAACTACTATGCATTCTGGCCATTTACTGTGAATTTTGAAGGCCAGTGCTATGCATATTAGTGCCGAGAGGTTGAGTGGTATGGTTGCCACATTGCAGTGAATTGGCGATCTCCTGAATAACATCATGCCCTTGTGTGATCCTTTTCTTACAATTTATTTATTTATTTATTTGCAACGTTTCACCAGGAAGGGCACACTGAGCTTGAACAGCTCATTTCCAGGTGAGTCCTGGGGAAAGGGGTAAGTGGGTAAGTACATCACATTTAAAACAACAATGTAATACAATATTTGAGGTGACAACAGAGTACAGACATTTGAGATAACAATGAACAGTTGTATACAGTTAGAGTTTGAGCATACAACCAGCACATAATGATTAATTACCAATATCCAATAATTAAATAGATACAAATAAGATAAACTTTGGTGTGAGAGGCACTTTCCTTGGGGTAGATGGGGAATAGCAGAGAAGGCAGTAGGAAGGAAAGGTGAGAAGTAAAGGAGAGGGAAAGGGTAAAGGAGAGGCAGGACATTTGACCTACTGGGATGATAACCCCACAAGGGCCAGTCATGGAACAGTGAGAACTGAGTCCATGTACAGTTAATCAGGCCTATAAGTGAGAAAGATGGGGGTAGGGGCGAGACAGACCATGTACCCTTTGAGATGATGATCCCACAAGAGCAAGGCACAGCTGGATGAACATCCAGTCTGTGAACTAGTTTACTGGCCTGCCAAGAGGCAGCAGAGGTGGGGTCAGAGCTGTAGTAGAAGAGGCAATTAGGAGGGAGAAAAGGTAGTTATAGGGAGGAAAGGGTAGAGCTTTGGGTGGGTGGAGGGGAGATAAGGGTAGGAATTGAGGCAGATGTAGGAGGGAAGAAAGGGGAGGAGTTAGGTGGAGGACTAGGAGAGAGAGGAGAGGGAAGGAAAACATGGGCATCAGGGGAGGTGATCAGGCACAGCTGCAGAAGGGTGAAATGAAGTTTCATAGGAGAGCAACCAAGGGGTAGGGGCAGAGCGGATAGTTAGTGGGAGGGAGTTCCAGAGTTTAGGGAAATGGTAAGAGAAAGCAGACTGACTTGTGATGGATGATCTCGCAGGAAGAGCCAGGGTCCAGTCATCAGTTTCGAAGGAAGTGGGGGGGAGAAGGGGTGGAAAGAGGAGAGGTAGGAGGGGAGAGAGCCAAACCAGAACCTCCTGACAAGGGAGGTGCAGTGGGCAAAACGTCTAGATTCAAGAGGGGGGAGGGAGAGAGATGTATAGAGGTCACAGTGGCGCACATGGAGTGAACAGTCAAGTGCAAACCGGCAGAAGGAGTGGAAGAGGGTGTCCAGTCTGGTTAAGACAGTCTTGGGTGCCGATCTGTAGACTATGTCACCATAGTTGAAAATTGGGAGAATCATTTTCTGGACTATTTCACAGGCAGCCGTAAGAGGATGCAACCACAGTGCCTGTACAGGGCACCTAGTTTGGGATGAAGTTTTTTGTGGATGGCATCCACATGTCAGGAAATTTAATGTACCTGGGCAGGGATTGTACCCTATATGCAGTGCAACTTTATAATCCCCATTGGGGTCCGACCGCTGGGTTGGAGCTCACAGAGGTCAAATTACCAGCTCAAATTAAGGTCATGGTGGGATTTGAACATGCGAGCTTTTGGTTCGCATTGTGTACTATATAAAGTACACCAGTGTGTGCTTTCTCAGCCCTGCCTTTTCATGCTGTAAGTGGCAGTTTCAAGAGGCACGGTCGATACGACTAAAATAACTTCGTATTGCATATTTGGGGTGGGACTCCGCACTGTCTGGGACAGAACTAAGCGCCCCACCCCTTTAAGCCAACAATTTTTTTTTATTTGATAGTGCTCCTTTAAGAGTCTGCTTGGAGCTCTCCGAGCCGAGCAGACGTCACAGAAGGGCGTGCCCAAGCGATGAAGCGCTGCTGCAAGGTATTTACCTCATAACTGAGAGGATAGAGGAGCTGCTGGTAGTGTGGGGTAGCATCGGAGGGAGGCGCGGGCTCTGCTGTTAGATTGGGACGAAAAAGACAGGATTCGTACAGGGTATGAAAGGTAAGGCGTGCCAGCTGTGGCTGTCATTTATTTAAAAAAAAAATAAAAGGCTGCTTTGTAAATTGACTTGTGCCTCAGGATTCCGAGAGAGCTCAGCAGTTTTGGGAGCCTTGATTTTATTTAAACCTCCACTTCAAGGATTTCTTTTTTGGTTAGTAAAACTACGTTTAGAATATAGCTTGCTAGTGCGAGCTGTCGTATTTCGGAATCGAAGGTGTAGCTGCGTGTTATAGACAGATGAAGCATCTGCATTTTATTTGGCAGTTTGCAGGTATGAAAAAAGCATCTGCCACCCTTTGCCCTTTTTCTGTGCTATCTTGCACTCCCAGTTTCCCTGTGCTTTCCTGTTTAATGCACTCACTAGCTTGCCTTTATATAAACTAACCAGGGTCTTTTCTTTGCCAAACTATTTATATGTTGTATGTAGTGCACATTGGCTTTTCTTTCTTTCTTTCTTTATTTTCTTTTTTACACCGAGTTTGTTCTGTTTTCTCCTGTCACTCTCGGGTTATTTTTTCTGCTACACGCCCCAGGTACGGCGTGCTGGGATACCATTTATATGAAGGACGCTGTGCAAAAAAAAAAAAAAAAACTGACATTAGTTTCCCTCTTACATTGGAGCTAGGTTTACAAAGTGCAGAATGGAAATTGAGTTTTTATTGTGAGCAAAACAGCTGCGATTTACTTGCAAGTATAAGCCCCCCCCCCCCCTCAACGTGTCTATGCTGCCCCATGGCCAGTTTCCCCTCGTTTAAAATACATGATTACATGACATTCCGTGTCTAGATCAATAAATTGAAGTTACTGACGTCCTGATATATATGCAGATAAACCGATGCACCCTATTCATTTGTTAGAATGCATTTTTTTTAATTTTTTTATTTATCAAGTCTAGGATTACAAATACCTTTGAGCAAAGGCTCTTTTACAAAGATTCCACGTTAGAGAAATACAAATTATGGGGAACATCAAGACAGACATTACAACAATGTGGACATTGCAAACAGATTAATACAATTCAAGGGTAACATTGTAAGCAAGGCAGCCAGGGGCATTTTCAGAGAAAACTGACAAGAGATAAGAAATGCCGGAGTCATGGGGGGGAAGGAATGTAGGTAGGGTGGAGAGAGGGTGAAAAGTGCAGCATTGGGTATACCAAGATGTGAGGGTAGAATCCAGTGTGGAGGGGAGCAGTAATTGTGATATCCAGAGGAGCAAGGACTCTGGAGAACCCAGATATCCTTTTACCAGTTTCAGGATAATCTCCGCCTGTGGAGGTGTTGATTAGCTGTTTGCTTTTCCTGACTGACCTCAGTGAACCTTCACATCAGCACAATTCAGACTGCACATCACCTTGCTAAATAAGCACAGGGGAGGGGGGGGGGACAGTAGCATAAAGGGTGGGGTGGGTAAATATTTTGTTTAGATAATGACTCTTGACTCTCCCACTCAGGCTTGCTTTGTGAACTTGGCTCCAGAGCCCTCCACCCAGATCATAAGTCTAAATGAAGCACTTCATTTCTGTTAATTCAGCAACTGACATCCAGTTGTTTGGGATTCCTCTGCTTCAAGTAATGCTGTGCTTCCACAGGTTAAAATCTGAAAATGTTGCCAAGTTTTTGGTAGTTCCAAAAAGGAAAGCAATCCTATCAGGTGTGTTTTTTTTTTTTTTTTTTTTTTTAACCCCTCCATTGTTTTTTGCATCTTGAATATTTTCAGAAAATCTTCGTTGAAGTTCAGTTTTGCAAGTCTGTTTTGAGATGGACAATGCACCTCACTATTAAATGAACAATAAGGGAAGGGAGCCTTGGCTTAGTGACCCTCGGCCTAGTGAGGGGAGAAAAGTGACAAGGGCCACAGGAGTTCCCCTGGCATATCTATGGTGTTTTCAATATATTTGCCTCCTGGGTGAAATGGAGATAATGTCTCTTTTTTTTTTTCTGGTGGTGGTAGGGGGGTTGTAATTATTTCTCAGGGTGCTGAATGTAACACCATGTTCTGTCACTCATTCTTGCCTTTTATCTTGTCCAGATGTTCATCCCGTTTTCCACTGTTTTAATGAGGTCTGCATATGGAGTATCACAGCTCTGCATTTGAAAACTGTGTGACTAGTCCTTGCTTTTAAGAGCCTCAGTGCCACCTTTCCAGGAAATTACCAAAGGGAGAATTCCTGAAGCCTCCTGAAGGGAAGCCTGCATATTTCAGAAATGGGGAACCATCTTACTGAGATTGCCCCCAACACTCCTTTCCTACCCAGCTTCCAGTCCCTGCACGTTGTTGTCATTGGGCTGGATTCATCTGGCAAGACTTCACTGCTTTATCGACTCAAATTCAGAGAATTTGTGAAAAGTGTTCCCACCAAAGGCTTCAACATGGAAAAAATTAAAGTGGCCGTAGGCAGCTCACGGTCTATCACCTTCCAAGTCTGGGACGTTGGAGGCCAAGAGAAGCTGAGACCTTTATGGAAATCTTACACTCGAAGGACTGATGGCATTGTCTATGTTGTGGACTCTGCAGAGGTGGAACGCATGGAAGAAGCCAAAGTTGAGCTTCACAAAATTACAAAAACTGCTGAAAATCAAGGTGTGCCTGTGCTAATCTTGGCTAACAAACAGGACCTCCCTGGGGCTCTGTCCATGGCTGACGTAGAGAAACTGCTGGCTGTCCATGAGTTGAGTTCTTCTACTTTACATTACGTTCAAGGCTGTAGCGCAGTGGATGGAGCAGGACTACAACAGGGACTTGAGAAGCTGTATGAAATCATATTGAAGCGAAAGAAATCAGTTAGACATAGCAAGAGAAGGAGATGAACTCTTTATGTGATTAAAGTATTATTCCATTGTAGCGCCTTTTCATTAAAGATTGCAGCAATCTGACAATGAGGGAAAGGCCCCTGGCTTGCATTACATTTGTAATGCTGTTCTTGCTCCAATTATTACTTTTTTTTTCTGTAGTATGGATTCCTACACCACTGGAGCTTTGGCCTTGTACTTTATTTTAGTATAGGCTCATCCAAATTGAACAAGCAACATTCTATATATAGATTATATAATGACTATTGGGCTTGAAGGACTTGACACAGACTGTGAACTGATACACACTGTTTATGTTGCTGTACAAAGTCCACAGTCTAACATCACAGCAGGAAGGCTTGCATAAGTAACTCTAGCATGCCCAGGTGCTGAAGTTCAGGGTGTGCTGGAGGACAAAGACCATGGAGTGCTACAAACGGGAAAGGTTTTCTACAATAAATGAAGTAAAAGCCAGTGGTACCGCAAGGACAAGTGCTTGGGTGATAACTGTGAGTGCTGCTTTGGCTGATTATGTAGCAGGACATATTACATTTCTATTTTTTTTTTTTTTACATTGAATATTATGCTCTATGACTGACTCTAGTTATGGACACTTAAGGACATGTTTGAGCTAAACTTTTTTGGTTTTATACAAACCATATAATGTTTGCTAAAAGTATGTAAATTATTAATAAACTTGGAAAAAATGCAAGAACAAGCAGTGGTCTGCTTTATTTCTACTAAAAGTGTACGACAAGTCGTATTTTAGAATGTAAAATCATCATGCCACATATTTTCCTTTTAAAATGGTGGTCTGCCAAATCTGCAGAATAAGAACAAAGCTTGAGTGGTTTATCGGGATCTGGAGATAGAATCACTGTCCTGTTGTACTTTTCTCTTTTCTTTTTTTACAGTGTGTTGTACAACATTTTTATAAGCACAGTAAATGGCAAACATTGTTTTTTTTCTTATAGACCAAATTGGGGGGGGGGGCGCAGTTATCAAAGCAGAACATTTCGTATCTGCAATAAAACACATGCACTCTAACACAGTAAACCATAAGAGGAAAAGGCAACATTATTTAACCAGGAGTAGCACACTAAGCTGAAGCTTTGTTTCCAGATGTGACCTGGGAGCACAGGAAAGTTAAATGACTTGCTCAGGATCACACAGTATGCACCTAGGCAGTTGTGGGATTCAAACCCAGGTCTCCAGATCTGCAGCTCAGAGCCTTAACCCATTATACCTGCTATACCTTGTGGAACATGTCATAACTTTTGATAAAGTCCAAGCCTGAAGTTTAGGTGAGAGGATTGCAAAGTGAAAGTGTTTTATAATGGAATGTAAATTTCTAGAATTTTTTAAATGCTTTTGTGTTTGGCCAGTCACTTAAAAGTGCCCTTGCACAACAGATGATTGAAGTATACAGAATAGCACTATGCATCTAGTATACATTGGACTCTATTTCAGACCTTGGTATTGTCACTGAAACTTATCATTATTCCATCTTAAAGGGGAATAGCCACCAATAATTTGCACTTTGTGTGCGTGGTGGTGGTGGGGGGAATGCATTTTTTGTTTTACTTTTTACTGCAGTATAGTACATTGTATCAGGCTGATTTTGCTGAGTTCCAAGCTAACCTTTCCTGTAACCAGAAATCCCAGAATGCCCTGCAGCTGACATCGGAGAAGTACTGTGGCACTGGGTTACTAGCCTGCACTGCATGTTAGATTTTACAGGTTCAGATCAGATGTTTGCCAGTCCCAGTGTTCTCCCAGGTCTGAGTGCAGCCCTCTGTGAGTGTACGTGGCCCTCGAAGAACAGGAAGATCAGCACTTCTGAAACTCTCTCAACATGCACTGTAGGCTATTTAATCTCCCACTGCTGCCCTTTCTCTGAATTGATAGACCCCAGCAGTGATGGGCTTACATTTTGGGCGCACCCAGCAAGTCTGGTCATTAGTGCTCTCTTACTCATCATGGCATCTGTCTTTGGTTAAGATTTAGTTAAATGATTTTATTCTGTCTGTTTAGATATTTCTGCCCAGCTGAGTGTTACCTTATCTGATCTGTTTAAATGGGGCACAGTGAGCAAGATTGCTGCTAGCTATGGCTGCCCAAAGGCCACTCATAGGGACTGAGGATGCCAAAGTCCAAGGCTAAAATTCCACCATAGCCACTGCTTGTTTGATCCTTAAGCAAGTCTCTCGAGCTCCCTGTGCCTCTGTCGCTCCCAGTTTTAAAAAAGGTTGAAAGAGGAACCTCATACATAATGAGATGTTGCACCTAAGTTGGTATGTCCTGGGTTAATAAACTGAAATGCACCTGAGTGTTGCTTTACCTGCTGAGCTTTGGTATTACCACCTTGGTCCTGGCAGCACTTAAACATCAACATGCTGATTCTTCATTGCTAGGCCTGTTGCAAGCCACTAATCGGTGCACCTGTAATTCCATAGTGAGGGATCACAACCTTTCTACATGCAGGCACAAAACAGACTGCAGCAGTGTGGAGAGGGAGTGGGTGTGGGGGGGGGGTTGGTCACCATTCTTAAAGCATGGTGATCTTACTTTTGCAACACCTGCTGCCGGTAGAACCATTACAGGTTGGGCATGACGCAAACTAAGTGACTGGTACAATGGGGCCAATTGAGGAAGAAAAAAACAGCCTACGCATCAGTGGTCTGCCATCAGCAATTAACTGGGCTGGGGGGTCCATGAGATGCCAAGAAACACAGTTTGGGCTGGTTGGGGTTGAACTAAGGGAAGGTGCAATTGGGAATGGATAGTACCAACTACTTGGGGTGGGGATTAAGGTGGGGGGGGATGACATTTTTGTGGAACTGCTGGTTGAGAACAAATTTCAGTATGGTATAATATCTGGTTGGCAGTATTCTGTGTTGTGTTTTGCATCACTAAGCAGCATGTTAGTGTTGGGGGGAAAACACTGTTTGCACCCCTATATCTGACAAACACATTTCCGTTGCAACTCCAGCTGTGACTAAGACGTCCTTTTCTTCAAAATTCCATTTAGTGGAGGAGAACTGGTGTGGCTGTTTGTGCCCTGTTTTGCACCTTCTCACTTTTTTGCTTCCTTGGAGACTGGGGTGGGGTTGTGGTGAGAGCGTTATTTAAAGCAACAGTGCAACAAAAATGGGCTTAAATTTAACTCCACCTTTTTTTTTTTTTCTTTTCTTCTTCTTAATCAATGCAAGATGTCTTCCAGTTTATTTTGGTGGTAACATTTTTTCAGTTTCTATAGTTCATGCCATTGTTTGGACAAAACCCTTGAGCAAAAGCTCTTTTGCAAAGGTTCCACATAAAGTATATGGCATATACAGTACAACAGAAGGGGAATTTCCCCCTGTGCGGTTCATACTTGATGGGAAGGAGTGTACACAATAAGAACAACTCGGGGAACATTTAAACAAACAGTGCAATGGTAGTACAAACAGATATAATGTGGAATATAAGTGCAGAATAACAAGTACCCAGCTACTGAAGCTACTGCCCAAAACCTTAAACAGAGTATGACTATGAGCATACGGTGGAGCACAGAGACAAGGAATCTCAGCAACCCATAGTACAGGCTTTGTCTAGATGGGGGAGGGGGGGGCTCCATGGGCTCTACGCTTTCTCAGCATGTGACAGCACCACATATAGAGCAGTAGAGCTGCACATTCATTAAGAATTTTATGAAAGTTTTTTAAAATAATTATTTCTCAAGAAAAAAGATAACTGCCTCATTTTTGCATAGAAATAATATTGAGGACCTGAGGAGGGTATGAATCCAGATAAAAATGCAAGTGTACAGTGCACAGCATAGGAAGCATACAGAAAACTTGAACCAACAGTTCCGCCAATATTTTTCACAACCATAGCAGAAAATTAGCTTTTTGGAATAACGTTGTTTCATTGCACTGCTCCTTTAGATAGGATAGCCTTCATTCTAACAGAGAGGGGACAAAGGAATTTGGACAGAGGTATAAGACATATATTTCAGGGCATTTAAACTAGCAGGGGAGAAGGCTGGAGCCGAGCTCCTCTGCAAAGGAGAACTTGAGTGAGAGAGACCTAGCCAGCACTCTCCCAACTAGTGGGGGGGGGGGATAATAATGTAGCTGGATGGTGAAAGGGGAATTAAAGATGGGAACCAGAGTGGGGGCGGGGACAATTAAGCAATGAGGCATGACAGGGTGTGGTACATCATAGGATATCATCATGCCTCGGGTGGTTGGGCATGAGGCTGCAGGCCGAGTGTATCCAACCACCCGAGAAGTGATGATATCTCATACCCTGGAGTGACTTATTGCTATTATGAACCAAGTTTGAAGTTTTATAAAAAAAAAAAAAAAAAACAGGTTTTAAAACATTTTATGAATGAGCTTTTGGGTGGTATAGGAGTACATTTTGGAAAAATAGTCTCGGACAGTAGAAAGCAAGGAGGCTGGTGGTGCCAGAACTTTTTTGAAGCCATGATGATGTAGCCCGATATCATCATGGCTTCAAAGAGTTCTTGGCCAATCAAATTCCTCTATTTGCGATCCTCAGTTCATAATGGTGAAATAATGCAGGGAATGAGTAGAGTATATAGGTCTGACAGCAGAATTATTTTGTTTTCATTATATTTGAAAGTTTGTGACCGGAAGAGGCACACTGAGCTGCAGCTCATTTCCGGGTGTGACTCGGAGAAAGGGGACTATGTATACAGATGTAAATTGACTTACACAACCAGATTCAGCTGTTGGTGGTATTTTTAGTGAACCGGGGGAAATTTGGCCAGGACACCGGAGAAATTCCCCAACTCCTATTGAGGAATGCCATGGGATATTTAATGTCAGCTGAACAACCCCCAGAACAGGCAGAAGGAACCTCAATTAATGTCTCATCTGAAAGATGGTACCTCAGAAGTGCAGCACCCTCCTCATGATACACTACAGTGTCAGTATTGGGATTTATCCCACGTTCCCGATGTGGGGCTAGAACCCACTACCTTCTACTCTTCCAGCCCCAGGTGAGTGTGCTACCTGCTGAGCCACTGCCAGTGTAATAGGCAAGGAGAGGAGAATAGTCCTAGAGGCTGGTCTGCTTAATTGCCAGTACCCACAGAAACAAAAACAGTGAGTTCCAGGCAGTGGCAGCAAAGGTGAAGATGGACCTGTTTGCCATGATGGAAACATGGGCAACAGGAAACCACGACTAGGACCTTGAAATAGTGGGCTACTTGCTCAACAGGAGGGCCGGACAAAATGGTGGGGAGGGGGGTGGCACTGTATATGAGGGAAGGCATATAGGCCATGAAAAAGGCTACTGGGAGGTGGGCATGGGGGTAAAAGATCAAGGTCAGAGTGGTGTATAGATCACAGAACCAGAAGCTGGATGGGGACAGGGACACGGGGTCATCGGTGGAGGTCTATGAGCCAGTGTAGGTAGTGTAACAAAGTACTCTACCATTTGCTGCAGCAACATCCAAGAGCAGGGCCTTCTCGATGCCCTACAGGGGATATGCCCCACATAGCTAGTGTTGGAACCCACTCTAGAGGGAGCAGTCTTAGACCTCATACTCACAAATGGGAACAGTGAGAGGATCTCAGATCTAGAAGTGGGTAGCCATCTAGGAACAAGTGACCACCAAACAGTGTGGTTCATGATAAACTCAGTTGCTGAGTCAAGCCATACAAAAGTGAGGGTACTGGACTTCAGGAGGGCTGGCTTTGTCAAAATGGGAGAGTGTCCTAGAAAAGCACTAGCAAACAGGTGAGAAAGAGGGGTGGAGCAACAATGGGGGAAACATCAAAACTGCCATCACAGAGGAAGCAAGCCTTTGTGTGAAGCAAATAAATCAAAATGAAAGAAAAAGCCACTATGGTTCTCAAAAGAGGTGTCAGGGAAGGTTAGGGAGAAAAAGATAGCATTTAGGAAGTATAAGGAAACACAGGAGGAGCAGGATGGAGAACAGTACCAGTTAAGGCAGAAGGAAGCAGGGAAGGCAGTCAGAATAGCAAAGGCCCAAACTGAAGAAAAGATAGCAAACTCAGTTACTAAGGAGGATAAAACCTTTTAAGGTACATTAGGGAGTGTAGAAAGACAAAGGGAGAGATAGTGAAGCTGAATAGAATGGACGGTGGGTGGGCAGAGAGGGACAGTGAAAGTGCAGGGATATTGAATGAATACTTTTGCTCAGTATTCACAAAAGAGGAGGAGGTACCAAATCCAATTAACAGAAGCACTCTGGATGGGGGGTCAATCCCAGTCCTTTCACAGAAGAAAGGGTTCTGAAAGAACTCCTAAAACTGAAGGTGGACATAGTAATGGGGCCTGATGGGATTCACCCCAGAATTCTAAAAGAATTAAGGGGAGAACTAGTGATACCACTGACTACCCTTTTTAACAAATCATGGGAGGATGGTGTGGTACCTGTAGACTGGAGGAGGGCGAATGGATTTCCCTTTCACGAAAGTGGGAGCAAGACAGAGGCAGGAAACTACAGACCTGTCAGTTTGACCTCTGTGGTAGGGAAAATGATGGAATCACTTCTGAAGGAAATAATTGTTGAGTAAATAGAGGCCAATGGGGCACGGGACCCAAGGCAGCATGAATTCACAGTGGGAAGGTCATGTCATATGAATCTAATCGATATCTTTGACTGGGTGACCAAAGCAGTAGACCAGGGAGGAGTTGTGGACATGGCCGACTTAGACTTTAGCAAGGCATTTGACACAGTCCCACACAAAAAATACAATATCTACCATGTCTAATGCTACCCCATTGTATTGTATCAAAGGTGTAACTGCTACTGTCATTTGTAATTACTGTCATTCCAATGTATGCAACAACTGCAACCACTGTATGTTGTCCAATGTGTGAAAGTATGTTTTTATGTAACTAATCCTGGGTCGCCCCTGAAAAAGGGACCTCTGGCCTCAGTGGGCTCACCCAGTTACCAAAATTTAAATAAATAAATAAATTAGCTAGCCTGGGAGTGGGTCCCAGGGTGGTAGCCTGGATAAAACATTGGCTGGACAACAAGACTCAGAAGGTAATAGTAAACGGAGTCCACTTTGAAGAAAGGGGGGTTACTAGTGGGGTACCGCAGTGTTCAGTATTGGTTTCAGTCCTTTTTAATATCTTTATAAGTGACATTGCAGAGGGACTGGAAGGAAAAGTATGCCTCTTTGCAGATGACACAAAGATCTGCAACAGGGTTGATACACAAGGGGGGTGGAAAGGATGAGAAGGGACTTGGCAAGGTTGGAGGAATGGTCTAAAGTATAGCAGCTTAGATTCAGTGCAAAGAAGTGCAAAATAATGCACCTGGGAAACAGAAACCCAGGGGAAGAGTACACAATTGGGAGGGAGGTACTAACAACAACAACAACAACAACAAAAATGGAAAAGGACCTGGGGGTAATCATATCAGATGACCTTAAGGTTGGCAAGCAATGTGACAAGGCAGTAGGGATGGCTGGGGGTATACTGGGATGTATAGGGAGAGACATCACCAGTAGAAAACAGGAAGTTGTTTCCCTCTGTACAGACAGTTGGTGAGACCCCATCTGGAGTACTGCATCCAGGTCTGGAAACCCCATCTCGGCAGTGACATAGACAGGTTGGAGGCAGTCCTGAGGAGGGCAACTAAAATGGTGCAGGGTCTGCAAGAGAAGCCATACGAGGAGAGACTAAAGGAGCTTAATATTATTTATTATTTATTTAGCTTTTGTTTACCGGGTAAGTACACTAGACAAGTATTATGCCTATTTTCAGGAACGACCCGGGAGAGTACAACATAATGGTACAAAGCACAACATAATGGTACAAAGACAACATATCAAACACAAGTTGACAGCATGGGCAATATTGTATATTTATTTATTTAGCTTTTATGTATACCCTTGAGGAAAGGAGGGAGAGGGGGGACATGATTGAAGCTTTTAAGTACCTCAGTGGAATCAACAAAGTTCAAGAGGGTAGCATCTTCAGAAAATGAGATGTGCAAGAACAAGGGGACACAATTTGAAGATAGAGGGGGGACGGCTCAGGGGCAATGTGAGGAAGTATTTTTTCACAAAGGAGTGGTGGATGCATGGAAGCCCCTTCCTGAGGAGGTTATGGGGTCTAAAACTGTGGGAGAATTCAAGAAAGCATGGGACAGCCATAAGGCAATTCTTGTGGGGGGATAGGAAGAAAAAGGCTGTTGGTTAGCTAGGATCTGCAGCTTATCCAGTAGGTAGGGAAATGGGCAGACTAGGTGGGCCAAGTGGTCCTTATCTGCCATCAAAGTCTATGTTTCTATGTTGTGCCACACAGGGTTTGGGAATGGTTGCAGTATCTGTTTAATTAGAGATGGGTTTCTCTAACCACCTCATTGTTTTAAATTTAAAAGGGGGGGTTGAATTCCCTCCAATTCAAACAAATTAGTGAGAAGCGTTGCAACCCTAAGTAGTGCAAACAGCATACTGCTATACTACTTTACAGTAGCCTGATGCTTGTTCCTAGTCCTCTACTGTTGCCAAATGGGAAGGGGAAATTGGAAAGGTATTGGCCAAAAGAGAGTTCATAATGGTGGCTGACCTAAAGATGCCTGATATGGACTGGGAAGTACCTGCAGAAAGCAGTACAAAATGTCCAGTGCTGGAAGAGGTCATGCAAGACTGCTTTCTCATGCAGTGGGTCAAGAAATGGGGGTGGGGAACCAGATGATCAGATGGATAGGCTCCACGCTTTCTCAGCATGTGACAGCACCAGATATAGGGCAGTAGAGCTGCACAAACCGCTTGGGTCCAATGCCTACAATGCACTGTCATCATAAAAAGGAACACATTACACCAGTTCCAAAACCATGATCCTGGACTTCCGAAGGGCAGACTTTTGCAAGATGGGTGAAATGTTGAAAGATAAACTGGTAGAGGTAAAGGGAGTGGAAGGGGTGGAAGCTAAATGGGAAGTCATAAAAAGCGGTATAATGGGGGAGCGGACTCTATGATGCGTGACTCTAGTTGGGAAGAACAAAAAGCCAGTCTGATTTTTTTCCAATGGGGTTGGAGAGGCAGTAAAGGCAAAAATAGTTAGCATTCTGAAAATATAAGGTGGAACAGAATGAGGCCAACTGAGAGGAATATCTGTAGAGCTGAAAGAGCCCAGAATAATGGTAAGAAAAAGTAAATCAGAAACACAGTGGAGAATTGTGGAGGGGTCATGGGGGAAATAACCTTCTTTGGGTATATTGGGGTAAAAAAGGGCCTCCTGCAGGCCCAGTGGGCTTACCTGGTCAACAAAATTCAAATAAAAAAAAAAAGTGTAATCAGATAAAAGGAGGATATGACATGGGTAGAGGAGGATGGAAAATAATGCTTCACTGAATGACTACTTTTGTTCAGTGTTCACCATGGAGGAGGGGAGGGGAGCACACCATAGTGCATAGTGTAGGCCAAAGACAGGTGGGGTGCTGAGAGGACTGGTGTTAAGACCAGTCTCAGAAGGAAGGGTGCTCAGTATGTCTCTGTGGTGCTAAGTAGTGGGATACTGCTGTGGCATGCTGGCAAGCTGTGTTTGCACCCTGAGCCTGTGACTTACACAGTTAAGGATGTCAAAGGAGGGCTAAGAGCATTCTTTTGAAAGCTGTCCTCCAAGGGATGGGTAACTGCATCACACTTCACAGTAAGCAACACCTGGAGGAGGTGACATGCCCATGGTGATGAGGGGATCACACATTGCTGGCACCCCCCCCAAGGTCTGTGGTGTGCATGCACATATAGGGAGAGAGTGGGGCACACAATGTTAACTGGGGGGGGCTTCCTGGTTGTCAGCAGCATGACGGGGCTGGTCCTTTCATTGCCCATGACAGTCAAGCATGTGGAGTAGCTGTTCCATCCCCTGTGGCTGCCAGGTGACCCATGTTCATCCCCCGGTACATCAAGCCCCACTGAAGAAAAGGGGAATGCAGCCGGGGGGTAGGTAAGCTGACGATTGGCTGGTTTATCAAAGCTGGTGGTGGGTCTGGAGACTCTGGATGGGAGTCAGTGGTCAGGACTCCAGCTCCTGAGGCGAGCACAGCCATGGATCACAAAAAAGGTGCTCAGAGTTCCTCAATACTTTGAAGGCAGATAAAGTGCCTAGTCCTGATGGGTTGCTCCCTACAGTGCTGAGGGAGGTAGGGCAGACATTGGCAGCACTATTGATAAATCCTTTTAATTATTCCATGGAGACAGGGAGTGGTTATGGCAGACTGGTTAATGTGGCGCCATTTCACAACAGCGGGGACAGGGTGACCCAAAAAATTACAGCATGGTCAATCTAAACCAGTGTAGGCAAGCTGCTGACAACCATCAGCAAGGAACAAACTGGAGAATTTGTGGAAGTGAATGGGTTGCAGGGCAAGATGTGTCACTAATTTGTAGCATGGAGCTCTTCATAAACTAACCTGATGGACTTCTTTGATTGAGCCACAAAGGCAGTGGACAGGGCTCAAGCAGTGGATGCTTTGCACCTCGACTTTAGCAAGGCATGCAGTTCCATTGCACCAAGATGGCTAATGAAAAAGCTGGGTGACTTGGGGGTGGGGGACAAACTGAAGAGGTGGAAAGGGAACTGGCTGGGGAAGGGAGAACACAGAGGGTAGTTGTAAATGGGTGCATTCAGAGTCCAGGGGAGTCACGAGTGGAGCGCCTCCAGGTAGGGACATCATGGCATGAAACTTTCTGGGGTGGGGGCACAGAATTAAAAAGAAAGTCTAGGGAAGACACAGTTTCACTTTTACAGTCCTTCCTTAGCCTAAAAAGCAATATTTGTGTGGTAATGTGGTGGTGGGGGTTCAAGTGCCCTCCCAGACTTTATGTGCATGACAGTTCTGCCACCAGGGTTGGTTCTGGGACCACTACTCTTCTGTATCTTCATTTGCAGTATTGGAGAAGGAATCCAGAATAAAACATATGTCTCTTTGCTGATGGCACATAGCTCCGGGGCAGAGCGGACACTTAAGAGAGTTAAGGAAACTAAGAGACCTGGAAAACTGAAAAAGTAGACCAGGTTATGGCAACTAATATTTACTGCAGAAAAATACAAAGTGATGCACAGTGGCAGAAAGAACCCTAAAATGGACTACTGGAGGGGGGAGTGAGGGTGGGACAGACAAATGGGAAAAGAGATGGGGGGAATCATTCTTAGTAATTGGGAAAAGAGATGGGGGGGGTCCACCCATTTTGTACTCTGTCTCTGGGTTGCTGCACCCAAAATGCAGTATTTTTGCACTTTTTTGCACTGAAGCCCAGTTACTATAACCTTGACCACTCCTTTAGTTTTCTCAGGTCTCTGTTCATCCTTTTCAGCTCCCCAGGAGTGTCAATTCTGTTGCAGATTTTGGTGTCATCCGCAAATAGGCAGACCATCCCTTCCAACCCAAAGATACCAGAAGTGACACGTCACTTTGGTGGGAAATACGAGCCTGCTCGTGTGGACCGATTCTCTTCTTTGTTAGAAGAGAATGTATAGCTGCTTGGCAACAAACCTCGATGGCCAAGATACCCGGCGACACGTCACTTAGGGAAATACGAACAGGCTCAAAAGGACCGCGTCCTCTTTGAGCATCAGAACTTTGTATACGAGCAAGCAGGACGCCACAGGAATGGATGTTTAGTGAAGAGGTTTTGTTGTTTGGCGTAAAACGTAGATGAAAGAGGCCCTCACGGTAAAAAAAATATTTTATCTTTAAGATACACATATTATTGAACACGGAGAGAGTGAGATGTTTTCATTGATAAAAATATTTTGTTCTAGCGTGTAGGCATAACGCAGAAGCATTGGCAAGGAGACGAAAAACAGCTTAGACATTTAAAGACGCATGTCTCACATTATTGGCAGATCCTAGTTTGCTAAGGTAATTATTTTGAAAAGCAATTATGTAAGGTGGTATAAAAATAAACTGTATTGAAACCAAAAATGTTTTTATGGGGAACTATGGAAGAAGTGTTATTCCGTTTTATGGAGTAGTATAACAATTGCCGTGGTAAAAGTTTTTGGTTAATTAAAAGTGATTTTCTGTGTATGTAAGGGAATATAGCAATAAAAAAACAAGTTATATGTAAATAGTAAGAAGTTCATTTTTAAGAGGTGCGGCTTAGAGTTACGGGTTAGTAAGGCTTTTTTGCCATTGTAAATATTTGTCTTGGACAAACAATTAAATATAAATATGAATATTAATGATGGCAATTTAATGTGTTTACAGGGATTAATGAGAATCTGATGTGGAATCAGTAATAATTGAACAGGAATTTTGAATTAAGGATGTTTGTTATGGTAATCAATTTATGCCATATCACATAAAAATGAAATCGTAATTGTAACCATATTGTTAATTAAAAAATCATACTTAAAAATGTTATTCTTGTTTTAAACAGATGGTTTGTAATGACTGAATTATGCCCCGTGAACAAGCTCAGAGGAGCGAAACGTAGGGGCGAATAAAAGAATAAAAGATTGAGAATAAAGAACAACAAGATGTGGAAGATTTTATTTATATTATCAAGATTCTGTATGTAAAGTGATTACCCCCGGATTATTACATAGTATATGTATTGATTATTACCTTCTTGGTGGGGATGTTTAATGAAAAGTACCATTACCCAGGTGAAACAAGGTGCAATGTGTATATTGATGTATCGTGAAGGTTAGGTACACATCACTGGATGTTGGTTGAAAGCAATATAAACGGATTTATCAGGTGATTTTGTCACAGAGAGTTAATCATAAAAATGTAGGGCATATATATGATTACCAAATAAAAATATTAATTTCTAATTTATATTACAAATATTGAGATTAAGTATGGATGAAACTATTGCTGTATTACAAGATATAGGAAGTAGTGTACAAAACACGTTACATTTTGTAACCTATTCAGAAGCAGAGAGAAAGCAACTATTCCAAATGATGAGGGGAGGCAGGGATTTAACAGCACAAATGGGAGAAACACCGAAAAACATAGCGCAGAAAATAGAAAATTTAAAATTTAAGGACACCAGATTAGAATGGCATGGATTAACATTAACACAATATTTGGAACATAATAGAATTCCTAGAGGTCTGAGAATAGCGGTCGAACCCAATATAGGCATTAACACCAGTAAATTATTTTCTAAGTGGGATGGAATACGCAATAGAGCTAGTACTGATTTTATGTATGCATTAATAGAAGCCATTATTGAAGAAAGCAGGGGAATTAGTGAAGATATACGAAAGTTACAGGACCAATTGAAAGTACGTATGGAAGCAGAAGAATTTATTAAGAGTTTGGATGAAATTAAACATAGATTAAATGAATATGAAGAGAAATTAAAACAACAAAAAATAAAGAAATTTATAAGAGACACAAATGATTACAAGGACAACAGAGAGTATACTTATAAGCAATATAAAAAAAGAACATTTGTGAATTATGGGACAGAAAGTGGCACAGATAGTGACAGCAGTTACACTAGAGATACGTTTAGACAAGAAGAAGGTGAATCTGCACATACAGGGGAAACATAACAAGCTAATATATTAACAGCAAATAGATATGATCTAAGAACAATTAGAGCAGAAACAGGACAACAGATGGGTTTTTGGGGAGGCAGAGGGGGAGGGGCGAGGAGGAACAGGTGGAAGGCAAACAAAAATGTATTATACAGACAGAGGGAGAGTGAAATAGCATCAGAAAAGATACCAATATTCAATTTAAGCAATAGAATATTATCTAAAACAGAGGAAGAAGTATTAGGATTGGACCTTTCTTTTGCTCCTACCCAACCAGTGGATTTATTCCGATTGGAGGTGGACCTGCAAAGGTTTTTTAGAACAATTAGATTAAAACATTTATTCACTGAGAGCATAATTGAATCTAATTATCAGACTCAATTAAAACAAGCATTAAATGTTAAATCATATTTTTCACCTCCAGTTGGAAAGAACCACGGTATTGAAACATTTTGTTCCACAGTAGAAAAAGAGATAATGGAATTATTTAAAAATAGAAATCAGTGCATCCCAAGATGGCAAAATATCAGTTTTGAACAACGAAATGCAATAGAACAATTGAGTCAAGACCAAAACATTATAATTAAGAATGTGGACAAAGGAGGAGGGATTGTAATACAGGATAGGGAACAATATAAACAAATGTGTTTAAAGTTATTAAATAACAGAGAGAATTATTCAATACTTGAAGATCCCACTCTGAAAATACAAGGATGCCTTAGAGAAATGTTAGCAGAATATGTGGATTTAAACTGGTTAAATGATTGGGAAATGAGATTGTTAATAACAGAATACCCTAGAATTCCGACTTTTTACAGTATTCCTAAAATACATAAAAACATTGATGACCCTCCTGGTAGACCTATAGTTTCAGGGATAGACTCAGTATTCGATCTGGTATCTAACATACTAACATACTAAAATGCCAGCAGAATAGGCCTAATGGTCTTTCGTGTCTGCTCGTTTGGTCAGTCCCCAACCTGGGTGCTGACCTTGCTGTCCCCCTCGCCTTCTCTGGCTTCTCCCTTCCCAGTTCCGGATATTCTTGCTGCATTGGATTTTGCTTCCAGAACCCTTCCCCTGTACCTGTCCCACCCTCTTGAACCTCCACTGTCTCTGCCTCCACCATCCCCTAGGCAGTGCATTCCAGGCTCCACCACCCTCTCAGTGAAGTAGCACCTCCTCCTTTCCCCTGAATCTTCCCCCTCCAGCTTACAGCCATGCCCTCTAGTGGCCCCTTCCTCCTTCCCTCGAAGCACCCTGACTGTTCCTCCCCTATTTACCCTCTTCATGTACCTAAAGACCTCTATCATGTCCCCGGGTCCCTTCTCTCTTCCAATGTGTACATATTTAGCTCTTCGAGCCTCTCCTCATAGGTCCTGTCCCCCAAGCCCCAAATCATTTTGGTTGCCCTCCTCTGGACCCTCTCCAGGAGGTTAATGTCCCTCTTTAAGTGTGGCCTCCAAAACTGCACGCAGTACTCAAGTGCGGCCTCACCAAGCAGTTATACAGAGGGAGTATCACTTCCCTCCTTCTGGAGGTGATCCCCCTAGCGATGCATACCAGCATCCTGTTGGCCTTGGCTGCTGCCCTCCTACAAGTCTCAGAGTTGTTCATCTTGACATCCACCACCACCCCAGGTCCCTCTCAGCCATCGAGACTTGTAGCATTTCCCCAGGGTGTACACTTGACCTGGGTTTCTGGCCCCAGGTGAGTACTATTCCCTGCATTGAACCTCAGCTTCCACTTTCTAGACCATCTTTCCAGAGCCTCCAGGTCCCCTGTAGGGCCACCTCCCTCCTCCCATCCACCACCGCCCCCAGTTTTGAGTCATCTGCAAAGAGACTCATCTCCTCCTGATTCCTGTCCTTATGTCGATACATAGGCGTTGAACAGAAGGGGCCCAAGGACTGATCCTGTGGGACCCCACTAATGACCCTCCTTGGGATGAGACCGCCTCAACTATGACCCTCTGGGTCTGGTCCTGGAGCCAATTGCCTATCCATCTGATCATCTGGTTCCCCACCCCCATTTCTCCCAGCTTATCCAACAGACCCACGTGAGGAACAAAGTCAAATGCCTTGCTGAAGTCTAGAAAGAGGACATCCACTGGTCTACCCAGGTCCAAGGCACTTGTCACCCAGTCATAGAACTCCACCAGGTTTGTCTGACACGATTTCCCTGGGATGAATCCATGCTGTCTATCGTCCAGGCACCCTGACTTATCAGGTCCCCCTAGCCTCTCCTTGACAATGCCCTCCATCACCTTGCCCACCACCGAGGTCAGGCTGACAGGCCTGTAGTTCCCTCTGCCTCCTTGATCCCCCTTGTGGATAGGCACTATATGCACCACCTTCCAGTCTTGGGGCACCCCTGTCCTGAGAGAGATGGTGAAAAGCTCTCCAGGGGTTTTGCCAGGACATCTGCAAGTTCCTTCAGCATTCTGGGATGTAATTTATCCGGCCCCGGTGCTTTCTCCATCTTAAAGGGCTGAGGCTTCCTCACTCTCTCTCTGCTGTGATTTCCACTTCCGTGCCCTTCTCCCTGCTTAGCCCTCCCCACCTGCCAGTGATGCCTCCCCTCTCCCCAGACCTGCCGATCGGTGGGGTCCCCCCTCCTCAGTATCTCTGTCTCCTCCCATGTATGATGCAGCACCCCATTTTCCCTGGTGAAAACTGAGGTGAAGTACTCATTTAGTACCTCAGCCTGCTCCCCGGGTCTTGTGCCCATCTCTCCCTGATTTAATCCTGCTAATCTGCCCCTTCACCCTTCGTTTTTCCCCAATGTATCTAAAGAACCCTTGTTCCTCTCCTAATTTCCCTGGCCAGGTTCTGCTCCTTCCTTGCCTTAGCCACCTCACCACTCTAGTGGCCCTTCTAGCCATCAGCTCGACTCCTCGATCCCTTTCACTCCTTGGAGCACTTGAATTGCTTATAGGCTGCTTTTCCCCGCACCACCTCCTGGACCTCCCTGGTCCACCAACAGAGTTTTTGGACCCTACGCATTTCGTCTTACTCTTGCACAGGTGCTGGTAGCATCCTGCACCCCTCTCCTGATGATTTCCCACCTACTATCAGCGTCCATGTCTGACCCAATCCCATCCAAATGCTCTCAAGGATCCTTCCCATTTCCTTAAAATCTGCCCCCTGAAGTTGGTTACTTCCGTCTTTGTGCAGCCTTCTACCCCTCCTAGGTCCAGGCAGAACCAGACCGTGCATGGTCACTCCCGCCAATGGGTCCCTACCTCCAGGCCCCCAATCTGGTCTGTCTGCCAGGACCATCCAGTACCCATGCCTCCTGGTCGGTTCCCTCACCTGCTGAGTTAGGAGCAGCGTCTTGAAAGACATCCAACAACCTCTGTCCTGGTCACAGAGGATGTCATGAGTCTCCCAGTCTGTTCCTGGCATGTTTAAGTCCCCAACACCACCACTTCCTCTGCCCAGTCTGCAGTGTCTCCTAACATCTGCCACCAGACTGTCCTCCAGCTCCTCCGCCAGGGCAGGGTCTACACCACTCCTATTTTTACCCTCTTGCCCCCCTTGTTATCAAGGTGACCCAAATCACCTCCACGGTTCCCTCCGCCTCCTCTACTCCCCTATTCCAATGCAGTTTTGACTATCATTGCTACCCCTCCTCCCCTTCCCTCCCCCCTGTCCTTCCTGAACATAGTGTAACCCTCCAGGTTCAGGTCCCAGTCATGTCTTGCAGTGGCCCAAGTCTCAGTGACCGCTGCCACATCCACTGCTCCCTCAGTTAGCATAGCCTGGAGCTCAGGCATTTTATTGCCCAAGCTCCTGGCATTTAGCAGGACTACCTTCCACCCTTTCCCTATAGTTCCATTTCCCCTGCTCATGTTCCCATGGGGATTCTGTTTTCCCCTGGTCTGCACTTTGCCAGTTGGCCTTTTCCTGCAATCCTCCTGATCCCAGGGGGGTGGAGACAGAGTCCCTCCTTTATCGGCACCTTCTTGACAGCCTTTTCTCCCATCCCCCCCTTCACAAGTTTAAACCACTTTTCACCAATGAACCTCTATTTTCAACAAGGATTCCCTCCCTCAAATTGAGATGTAGTCTATCTCAGCATACAGCTCCTTATCCTCCCAGGTCTCCCCATCCCCATCAACCCATACCCTCTGGCCTCACACCACCCCGAGCCACTGGTTTATCTCCTAATTTTCCTTTTGTGTTCCCCACTAGCCCTTGGCACTGGCAGGGATTTCTGAGAAGGAAACTGTGCATCCTATGTCATGACAGACCCTGGCGAGCTCCTGAATCTTGCCTGTATCTCTAGCTCGCTATTTCCCTCAATGTCATTTGTACCCAGGTGGACCAGTATGCCTGGGAACCCCACAATCCTTTGCCAGCTGATATACCTCATGCTTAGCCCTGTGCACCGTTAGTCAGGGAAGCATCTTGTTCCTAACTTCTTGGCTTCTCCCTCCCTATCCCATTTGATACCCCTGATCATAGAATCCCCAGCAGGAGCACTCTGACCACTCCTTTTCCTCCATTCCCCCCCTTCCATGTCCCTCATCCTTTCTACAGGCCCCTCCACCCAGCCGGCTCCATGTTCCTCCCCCTTTCTGGGTGCCACATGCCACCCCTCCCCCAATCCTATGCCTCTCCTCCTCCTGAGTATCCTTCTGTTCCTTGCTAATTCCCCCCTCACTGCTCGCAACTGGTCCTTCTCCCCCATCTGCTAAACTAGCCTGGCTCATCCTCCCTTCCTTCCTGTCTTCATTTAGTTCCTCCTTTCTAGTCGTGCAAATATATTAATTTTCATTTACAACCTTTAATTGAGAAAAATACTACATATGTAAGAGATTCTACGGACATAATGCAACAATTGAATCAATTAACACAAATAAGAGATTGCACTGCTCTAATTTTGGTAACTTGGGATGTAACAGATCTTTACACCTCTATGCCACATTTAGAGGGTATCAATACAATGGGGAAGGTATTAAATAATAGAAATATTAAGATACCAAGAACAGAAATGCTACAGGAATTAGCATTGTTTATACTTCAGAATAATTATTTTGAGTTTAATGGCCAATTTTATCAACAAGATAAAGGTACAGCTATGGGTAGTACAATGGCACCAGCATATGCAAATGCATTCATGATCAATTTTGAGGAACAATATGTTTTAAACGAACAGGTGAATAAATGTAAAGATAAAATAATATTATGGAAATGTTTCATAGACGATGTGATATGTTTATGGGGGGGTAGTGAGAATGATTTACAAGAATTTGATAAGGACTTAAATGGCTGGAATATTAATTTAAAATTTACAATAAAGTATAGTTATGAACAAATTCCTTATTTGGATCTCCTTATCTTTAAGGATGGAAACCAATTGAGTACTTCAATATACAGGAAAGAAACTGATAGAAATACAATTTTACATAGCACTAGCTATCATGAACCCAAATTAAAAAATAGTATCCCTTACTCACATTTGGTTAGAGTGAAAAGAAATTGTCAGAAAAAGGATGATTATCAGTATAATCGAGATTACATGTTACAAAGATTTGAAGAGAGAGGATATAGTAAAAAGGTATTGAGAAAAGCGTATTATAAGATTGAAAGAAAAATGCGGAATGAATTATTAAAATATGAAACAAAGGTGAAAGGTTTTGAGAAAGTAGTGTTGGCAATTAAATATAACGAAAAAATAGGTGAAATACGAAAGATTATCAATAAACATTGGCACATGGTTGCAAGGGATAACCCACAGAATGTTGTACTACAAGAAAAACCTATAGTAGTGGCTAAAAAAGTAGTGAATTTAAAGGATAAATTAGTTCATTCACAATTCATTAAACCTAAGAAGAGTGAGGCAACTATGCTTTTCGGCCCACTAAAACCAGGTATGGTTAGGTGTGGAAGATGTTCAGTTTGTAACAATACAATGAAAAAAGTAGCTTCAAACATCCATTCTTTGATAGAGAGTTCAAAATAAGGATCATATAGACTTAACACAGAAGGGGTTATATATGTAATACAATGTCCCTGTGATAAATTATATGTAGGTCAGACTAAAAGAGCACTTAAGATAAGAATACTAGAACATAAGGGGACATTAGAAATAAAAATGAAAGTTCACCTGTTGCTATACATTATAACAAAGAAGCACATTCAGGGGCATCTTTAAGATTTGGGGGTCTAGAAATAGTTAGAGTCCCAAATAGAGGTGGAAACTATAGAGATTTATTAAATAAAATGGAAATGAAATGGATCTTTTGGTTAAAGACATTAGACCCAAATATAGGTCTAAATATAGAAACTAATTGGCAGTCTTGTTTTTGAATAATAAAGTTTTTAAAAACTTACATAGGTTGGAGTGCTCTAAATAGGTGATAAAATAAGTACATGATATGAGTATAACAATAATGTGATGGCAAGTTACAGGATGTTTCAATAGCTCCCATTACCTCAATCTGCCAACCAAGGAAAACACAAAGGAAAGAAAGAGTATGTAAATAAATGAGGGAAGCGAGTAGGCATATTTTGTCTAGTGGAAGAATTGTTTACTCAAATTATTAGGGATATGGGAATTTGTAATATTTAGGAAAAATAAAAAAATAAGTGATTTAAGAGCCATTTAGGGTAGTGTTTATTCTGTAACATTTAATTTAGTTGTTAGATAAGATGAGTATATATAAGTTTCATTGTTACGAGTAGAAATATTGGTTTCAGGAAATTTATGAATGAGGACAAAAAAGGAGAAGGAACGAAATTATATGGGAAATAAAAAGAAAGTTCTACCAAGGAATAACATAGATACTGCAATTAAAATTGTCTGCCACCTTTAATAATTAAAAATGAAATAAACATTTAAAAAAGTTATTTGTGTTTGCCTGAGAAATTAAGAGCCTGCTCGTGTGGACAGATTCTCTTCTTTGTTAGAAGAGAATGTATAGTTGATTGGCAACAACTTCGGGATAGCCCGAAGATACCAGAAGTGACACGTCACTTTGGTGGGAAATACGAGCCTGCTCGTGTGGACCGATTCTCTTCTTTGTTAGAAGAGAATGTATAGCTGCTTGGCAACAACCTCGGATGGTCGAAGATAACCGCGACACGCCACTTTGGCGGAATATCAAACAGGCTCAAAGGACCGTCTCGTTGAGCATCAGAACTTTGTATACGAGCAAGCAGGACGCCACAGGAATGGATGTTTAGTGAAGAGGTTTTGTTGTTTGGCGAAAGCGTAGATGAAAGAGGCCCTCACGGTAAAAAAATATTTTATCTTTAAGATACACATATTATTGAACACGGAGAGAGTGAGATGTTTTCATTGATAAAAATATTTTGTTCTAGCGTGTAGGCATAACGCAGAAGCATTGGCAAGGAGATGAAAAACAGCTTAGACATTTAAAGACGCATGTCTCACATTATTGGCAGATCCTAGTTTGCTAAGGTAATTATTTTGAAAAGCAATTATGTAAGGTGGTATAAAAATAAACTGTATTGAAACCAAAAATGTTTTTATGGGGAACTATGGAAGAAGTTTTATTCCGTTTTATGGAGTAGTATAACAATTGCCGTGGTAAAAGTTTTTGGTTAATTTAAAGTGATTTTCTGTGTATGTAAGGGAATATAGCAATAAAAAACAAGTTATATGTAAATAATAAGAAGTTCATTTTTAAGAGGTGCGGCTTAGAGTTACGGGTTAGTAAGGCTTTTTTTGCCATTGTAAATATTTGTCTTGGACAAACAAATATAAATATGGATATTAATGATGGCAATTTAATGTGTTTACATGGATTAATGAGAATCTGATGTGGAATCAGTAATAATTGAACAGGAATTTTGAATTAAGGATGTTTGTTATGGTAATCAATTTATGCCATATCACATAAAAATGAAATCGTAATTGTAACCATATTGTTAATTAAAAAATCATACTTAAAAATGTTATTCTTGTTTTAAACAGATGGTTTGTAATGACTGAATTATGCCACGTGAACAAGCTCAGAGGAGCAAAACGTAGGGGCGAATAAAAGAATAAAAGATTGAGAATAAAGAACAACAAGATGTGGAAGATTTTATTTATATTATCAAGATTCTGTATGTAAAGTGATTACCCCCGGATTATTGCATAGTATATGCATCCCTTCCAACTTCTCTGCAATATCACTTATAAAGCCATTAAAGAGGACCGGTCCCAGCACTGACCCCTGAGGCACCCCACTGGTCACCCTGCCTTCCTCAGAGTGAACTCTATTTGGCACCATTCTATGTTGCCTGTTCCCTAAGCAATTTCTTGTCCAGTTTACCACCTTTGGACTCACTCCTAAGGTTCCCACTCCTTAGATTCAGAGGTCCTTCCAATCTACCCATTTTATTTCCTAGCTCCATGCTCAGCCTAACGCCAGACTGGATTCAGAGATCAGATAGCCCTGGTGGCTGATTGTCACCCCCGTTCCCTCTTCTGCCTGTGTGTCTCACTGTTGCTTATGTATGCCCCACCCAAGTATAAACCCCATCACAATCTTGGCTTCAGCCACTTCTCTGGGCAGTCTATTCCATTTGTCCACCACAACTTATTCACATCAATCCCGAATCCCCCCCCACCAGTCTCTACCCATGTCCTCTAATTTATTTATTTATTTGTACAATTGGAATTACAATCCTTTGAGTCAAAGACTCGTTTCCAAATGCTCCTCGTCAAGAGTACATAGACATACCAGCTACATAATTCCATAGACAAACACATAGTTACAAGTTTTCATGTGGACATTGTTGAATGGCTACTTGACAGCAGAGAAGTACAGACATGTTGGGTTGGCATCATATTTACAATGGGTAAAACCAACGGCCAATGCAGTGATTTATGTCTGCTAGCCAGGATGTTACAACAGAGTATTTTGTAGGTGAGAATAACATTGGCCTGTACAATGAGGTAGCTAAACAACAAATAGTGCGCCCAGAAGCTTGGTAGCTGGAGGGGGGTGGATATAAGCAGCTCAGGGGGCATTGTCAAGAAGATTGTAAAGGTTGTGGCTAGCCCCCCATGACAGCAGGCCTGGGATAGTTACTGTGACCTTGTTCCCCATGAGCATGTTCTTACAATCCACCCTGTTGTAGCCATGCAGAAACTTGTATATGTCAAGATTGTGACAAGGTTTAAACCTGGGATGGGACATAGATAAAGCAATAGTGAGACACACAGGCAGAAGAGGGGAAGGGATACCTGGGGAAGAGGGTGACAGTCACTAGGGCTATCAGATCTCTGAATCCAATCTGGCGTTAAGCCAAGCATGGAGTTACGGAAGAAAATGGGCAGATTGGAAGGATCTCTGGGTCTTTCTGCTATTTCCTAATCGACATGGTTTGTCATGTCATTCCTTACTAATTCTGACAGGGAGATGTGGGTGCTGCAGCACTTCTGCTGAGAGGTGACGAGCTATTGTTATGCCAAGTTATATAATGTCAGAGAGCTGTGTACCATGGGTGTTGACTTACAGAAGGTATGCCATAAATTAAAATACAGTTCCTAAGCCCCACAAAAATCTGGCCAAACAAGTAAAATAATCTGTAAGGCAGTTTCAGTGACAGTCTCCACCTTGTGTGGGTTTTGAAATGACAATCAAATGTGAACTCTAAATGTCAAGACCTTGAAGTATGTGTTGGCATTGGCAGAAACTACCATTTTTTTTTTGTAATGTGGTGTAGCATGGTTCAAGCACAGAACTGTGAACCTGGACACAGATATGAATCCCACCTCTACCACTTAAGGCCTGACCTTGAGCAAGTCTCTGAACCTCCCCATGCTTAACCTCCAGTTGCTGTTTCATCTTCTCTACTCCCCCCCCAGCTTTCTCTGATTGTGAAGGATATACCCTGGTCCCAGGGATATCCCTGTTTAGGCCTGGTGCTCTCTCATCCCCCCGTGAGTCTACCCCCCAGATGGCTCCCACAGTTTCCCCCTGTGGGTTAGGTCTCCAGAAGAAGGGCCACCCTCCCCCCAAGGCAATCTACCAGGAGGACTAGGATCCAGTGTTGTTGGCACCAGGACCCCAGGGAAAATAGGAACCATGACTGTTATATAAATGGTACAGTATATGGCTTTTTAACCCTGGTTTTCTCCCTTGTCCTCCCTCTTCCCTGGATGTGGGTGGAGCCTGCTTTTGGCCTCAGCTGTTTATAGCAATGTCCTGCAGAGGTAGCAAGGTCCCTGGCCCACTGCAAAGTTTGTTGAGGCACCAGGTGTCTGACTCCATCCTTCCAAAACGCAGTGCATTACTGAGCAGAAGCTGCTGTGGTCTGGTCTACTTTCTGACATGGTGTCCCGGGCTTGCTTTTGAACTTGGGTTGCCTACATGGTGGCATGACACAGTGCCACTGGGCTATCAGGGTGGCCTACATTCTCTGTACTTAATGCCTCCCTTGAGCTTTTCTGAACTGCTCTCATTCTTTCTCAGCTTCTCTCTCAGAGCCTAATGGCTGCTGTCAGTTGTTGGTGGATTGTAAAGTGCTTTGAGGATGCAGTCTGTATAAAAGACATCATATAAAACCAAAATTCCTTCCCTTGTTTAAAAAAAAATTGTTGATAGCAAAATTTGGTGGTAAACAAAAAAGTAATGAATAGACATTACTGGAGACCACTCCACTTAGCCTCTAGACAGGTTACTGTATGGCAGCTGCACTGCAGGTTTCCTCAACTGCTCTGCCTTTGTGCCACAGCCATGCCCTGGAGAGACACCCTTTAGTTTGCAAGAGACTGGGCAGTTCTTACGTAATGTCCTTTCTACCCTCAGCAACATGGTGCTTTTTGTGATGTGGCTACAAGCGTCCTTTTGAAACTGAATGGAGATGACAATATCATTTTTTTCAGAGGCTACTAAACAGTGATCAGATGGGAATGACCTTCAACTGCTACTGTCCTGGCCCAGATTCAAACCAGTGCACCTGTGATTATGTCCCATCCCACCTTTTCTGCCTGCACTATGTTGGGGGGGGAAGTCAGGCCATAGTCCATGGGTAGCTCCCATGTCTGGGGGTATTTGTATGGCAGTGGCTCATCAGGTGCCACCCCTTGCCAGCAGTGCTGGGTCTGGCTGCCTCACACCCAATAGGTGTGGCCACTGAGTGGGGCTACCTGTATAAGTCATTGTGTCTGTGGTGGGATCATGCCATGTCCCATTGCTGAGTTCCCAGGTATATTAGTTATTCATGTAATTCATAAAAAGGCCCCATTGCATAAGCCTGATTTCAAATGTGGTTTACTGGAGTGGTACAATTCCCTGTGTTTTGGGTGGACAGCCCTGTAGCTTACTAGGTGACCTGTCTTTTTAATTCAAACACTATTTCTTTAAATTGTAAAAGGGATTTGAACCTCTAGAGCTCCTGTGTTAAGTGGGAGGGTCATTTAAAGCTAATAGCAGGGCCATTTAGTGAAGCCTGGGTTACTGGAACTATTGGTCTTAACAAATGGCCCTGGCTTAAAAGTCAACTTGAAGATGCTGTGGAGTTTAGAGTCCTATTGTCTGAGGACTTCTGCAGCTGGACTACAGTAATTATAACTTGAGTGAAGCCACTTAAGGGCTAAGTGGCTTACTGGGAACAAAAGAATTTGGACTAGCAAAATCAGTAGGGGATAAGACATGCTGACTCCAGTCAGACCTGTGTGCACTTGTGTTTTTTTTTAAACCTGGGAGGGGGCTGGAAGGAAGAAGCCCCCCAGTTAGAAAACTTTCAGTTAGACTTTTAAAACTTGAACATGGGGGCTGGTTGGTCCCTTTTCAGCATGCGACGAGGCCAGCCAATCCCTGTGAGGAATCCCAGAGGCAGAACTTTTGAATTTTCTTAAAACAGCCTGCAGAACTTGCCAGAGAGACAGACATAACCTTTCTTTCAAAGACTCTCCTGGAAGGAACAGAAAAAGACTTTGGACCCCTATCTGAATTGCCACCAAACAGATGGGAGAATCAGCAATTTTCTAAGAATACTTTCCATTTCCAGAACTAAGGACCTTTCAGGGTAGAACTATATTCGCTAGAGTTTGAACAGAATATCTTTTTTGGGGGGTGTGGCTAGCTGCTCAGCCATCTGCACGCTCTTTCAGAGAGCTCCCTAAGATTACTATATAAAATCCAAAAGAAAATAGAGTTACAACCTATTTGGTGAAGCAGAACTAAATATTTTTATTCACTGAGGGTTTGTGTATCGCTAGCAGTAGATTACGCTATTATGGGATGGGAAAACTCTGACAAAGCTAACTTTTTCATGCCTCGTGGCGGGGCCGCGAAGGCACCAACAGAATCCTCGGAGCCTGTATTGGAGGAACCCAGCAGAGAGCACTCCCACCCAGCATCTCTAGACTCACTCCAGCATGTTCTTTCTACCCTTACTAAAATGGTCCAACATATGGACAAAAAAATGGACTGGAACCACGAACGAATGCTGGCTATGGAACAAAAGGTAGAGGGCCTGGCGGAAACAGCAACAAGTGCAGAAAGAACCTCCAATAAAGCGTTGGCCACAGCTACATCTTGTTAGGGCCTCGCATGTCAGAGTTCTGGGGATCCCTGAGAACACTGAGGGAGAAAATCTGTGCTCATACATGATTTCTTGGCTCAATCAGACCTATGGGTTAGACCTTCAAGACTTAATCCTGTGTGCCTACTGGATTACACCACGGAGACCCAGTGGACAGAAATCAGAGCCCCGCACAGTGTTAGTAGTCACAATCTCTTCAGTGATCCGCGATTGAATCCTGCAAGCTGCCAGGGCCAAGAGAAATGTGCACATTGAGGGATCCCGGGTATTGTTATTCCTGGACCTCTCATATGCAACCAGAACAAAAAGAAAGGGTTTTGATGCGGTGAGATGGCGATTTCGTAATTGGAGATCCCGACTAGTATGTTGAGGCTGGCTCGACTCCATGTAAACATCAGGCGGAAAACATATATTTACACTGACCCCAAAGAAGCTGGTAGAATGGCTGAAAAGCTCGAGGTCAAAAAGACAGCCCAAGAGGGAGCGAGGTCATCAGAGTTGGAAGGCGAGGAAGAGACCTACAAGTGGACTTTTGAGTCTGGTAGTTCTAAACCCAAGCAGCAGGTACTACTAAAATTCCCGGCGACCAACGTGGAGAAGGTTTGAAAAGTATTGCAAATTATATTACTGGGCTTTCCCACAGAAGATAGTTAAAACTGGACAGTATTCTTTGGAATCTTGATCCACATGGAAAGACTGTTGATCTGAACTTAAAGTTTCTTTGTTTCTTTCTGCTACGGACAATTTAACCTTTACTGTTACCAAGTTAAGTATGAATATGGCGCTGGTCTAATGTTTTTGGTTTTGGTGCCAAATTTAGTTAAAAGGGTAGTCTTGTACTGATTGTATTTATAGGAAGGCCTCACATACTCTTTGCTTATCAAAGATTCACTTTTACAGCGACTATTAAAAGTTGTTCACCGAATAGGTTTAAGGGAGCAAATTGAGAGGGGAAACATTACTCTGATTTATTTAAGGGTGCTTACAAATAAAGGCTTATAGGCCATTTATCATACTGTAAAAAATTTAATAGGATACTAGTAGTTTAAGGCATTTAGCAGCTGATAAGCCATTCTGTATAATTTTGGAACAATTTATGGTATTCCCCCTGTATCTTGTAACAATGGTAACATTGACTCACTTTGCCTAATATCAGATTAATATGGAAATCTGTTGTATGCTCTGTTCCGAGTGCAGATCTTGTACTGTAAAGTATAAATATATAAATAAAAAGTATAAAAAAAAGAATATCTTTTTTGTATATTTCCAACTTTTTTTCATATCCTATAACTAATATTAAAAAAAGTATATCATTTTATTTGTATGTTATTTATAGTCCTCATAGACAAATTAGTAATGCGTTTGGCTTACTTTAAACTAATTCTGCCAGCGTCTGTTTTGTGTGTTGATTTGGGAACGTTTGTTCAAATTAATCTAGGCCTGTCTAACACTTAAGGGCCAGACATTACCGGCATAAAATCCATGAAGGGTCTCTGAATGAAAAGAAGGGGGAAATACAAAAGGTCTCTCAAAAGGGGTGTATAGGGCATCTCTGAAGGCTACACACCTGTGGCTTTTTTGGTTCACTGCACAGTGGTCAAGAGGGTTCTCTCCTAGGAACACAGACTCAAGACTGTATTTGCGCCCCTCACACAGAGAAAGTCCAAGGACCTCCTTAGCAGACATTCACTTTTGAAACAGTGAGCATTCTTAAAAAACAGGAGGGGGAGTATTCCTGACCCAGATAACAAGGGGATTCAGTGGGTAGCCTGCGATGTGGGCGACTGAATATTGGTGACTGGTCATAAGGGCTACTGCACAAATGGCACCCTAATGCAGAGCAACCTTGGATTTCACCTCTTTCCCCAAGTTGCACCCCAGAGTAGGAATCCTTAAGTTAGGGGCAATGCCCACTTCAAAACAACATACCGTTTTTCAGTCAGCCTTTGTGGTTGTGTGTCCTTATGACCAGTCGCTGTGATTCAGTCGCTCATATCACATAGAACCATTCAGTGTAGCCCAGGGAATCCTGTCCCACCAGAGTGGGATTGTGACAGCGCCACCCAGTGGAATAGCTCAGCCACACTATACCCTGTTCACGATGAGAAGGCTCCAACAGCCCTCTCTGTCTTTATAGCTGCAATTTTCACCTCTATTACCTGCGGGAGGATGCGTCTCAGAAACATTCTCCATCCTTTCAAGGTGCTGGGTCCCACAGGCACAGAGGCTTCCAGGGGCCACCTTTGATTGGTCAAAAAATGGTGTTCATTTCACTTGCGGTGCACAGATCCTAGCAAGGCAACTTGGGAGAATGGCAATTTAATTAATTTTAAACAATAGTTTCGTTTTCAGACCTGTTTTAGTTCCATTTAAACTATATCTCCTTTTTTCCCACATTCATACCAATGATATGGGAGACAAGGCACTGCACATGAAGCATAAGTTTGCTTGCAGAACACCGACACTTATTTACAGGATGCAGCGCACAACATCAATAAGTGACAGGAGAATACATGATCAGTACCCCCAGCTGCGACCCTGCTAAGGGCCCAAACATATCAATATGTATAGATCTCAACCTCAAAAGCAACAGGTACACATTTAGCAACATTTCAACATATATACATTTCCTACGTGTCTCCTCGATGCCATTCGGGGACTGGTTCACAGGATATATCTGTGCCTGTAATGGAACCATAGTCTGGAGGCAGTATAGCACAGTGGTTTAAGGCTCTGATCTGCAAACCTGGAGACCTGGGTTTGAATCTCACAGCCTTCACTTGCATACTGTGTGACCCTGAGCAAGTCACTTAACATCCTTGTTCTCCCAGGTCGCACCTGTAAACAAGCTTCAGCTTAGTGGGTCTCTCCTGGTTAAAAAAAAAGCAAAACAAGGAGCTCAGTATGGAGATGTGACTCAGAGAAGGGTATACCCTCCAAGATAATGGGCCACAGTACCTAAACATGGACACCTATTTTAATGAGGTAGAAACAGTTGCTACACCTTACCACTCACTCAGGTCTGGGTTTCACAGTGCCAGCAGTCACAGTACTGAGGCATACCAGGCTCACCACATCTTCCCTCAGGTTTCAGTGTCATGGCACCAACTCCTCTGATCTTCCACAGATTCATGAGTTTATTTTATTTAGCTCTGGACTCTTGCTGCTTCACACAGGAGCCAGGTGACAGGAAAGCTGCAGGTAACCTTCAGTTACGGAGTGGTACATAGGTGTGAAAACTATTAGGCAACTCTCCTTGAGAGTGAGAGAGGAGCAATAACAAGCTCTCTCTGTCCTTGAATCTCAGATCACAGTTGGGATCCGAGTTTCTGGAGACCCAACTGGAGGAAGCCAGTACCCCTCCAGGCCTTGGACCCTGTCACCATCCTGAGCCTGCAAACCCCTTCTGGATGATCACAGCCAGAGAATGAACTCACAGGTGCCATAGAACACTATGGCCCCTAAAGAAAGCTACTTTTGGTGGGACATTGGGCTGCTTTTATATGCCCCCAGTTAGGTAGGCAGAAAAAAAACGGGAAAGTGCTGAACCAATGAGTACAAGGTGTACTCAGCGCAGGAATGGCATCCTGTTGCTAGGGTATAAGAATGATAACAAAAGGAAACAACATTTACATTTCAGAACAGGCTAAGCATTAACCCTTTCCAAAAATGAGGGCCATCTATGAACCCCTATGCAGTAGGTGAATTGCATAGGATTATACAGGGCATAGTAGACTAATGGCCATCAAGGCTGCCATTAATGTAGTTGTTTTACCCAGTCAGATGCACGGATCTACAATAAGCATCTAATTTTAGTTTGAACTCCTCCATAGTTCTACTACCTATGATATCTTCAGGGAGTGAATTCCAAATTGGAACCACTCTCTGACTAAACCAGTACGTTCTCTTATTGGTTCTACATGTTTCTCCAGACAACTACAGCAAATGTGATCTGGTGTTATACATATGCCGGTTCATCTCCAACCCTAGATTGTCCCACAAATCTGTGTTTGTCATCACTTTAAACAGTAAGTACATGTCCCCCCTTAGTCTACGATATTCCAAAGTGAACATGCCTAAATTATCCAAACTGTCCTCATAATTGCGATTCCTTAAATCATATGTTATCCTGGTTGCTCTTCTCTACTTTTCCCATTGATTTTATCTCAGTCTTACTGCTAGGTGCCCCAAACTGCGTAGTAATCAAAATGCAGTCTAACCAGGGCTGTATACAATGGGATTATTATTACTCTCCTACTGCTGCTAATATGTCTACTAATACAATTTAAAATATTACTAGTTTTTTTAACAATATGGCTGCAATGACTTTTAAAGGTTAGTTCATTGTCTAGCAACACTCCCAATTCTCTCTCTTCAGTCACCACCTTTAAGTGTGTATCATTTAGTTTATATATTATCTCTTTATTGCACCTTCCAAGGTGCATAACTGCACATTTATTTCAATTAAGTTCTAGTCTCTGTTCTGTGACCCATTTCCCTAATTCCTCCAAAGCTGCTTGCATTGTTTGTGCATCTTCACTAGCCTCTACTACTGTCCACATTCTCATGTCATCCGCAAACTTTGCCTCCCATAAATCATACCCATTGTTCATACTAGATACATAGATATTAAACAGGCATGGTCCCAAGACGGACCCCTGAGGTACTCTGCTAGCCACTGTGGTCCTGCTTGAGTAAATGCCTCTAATGCACACTCTTTGTTTCCTATTCAATAACCAAGCTTCTATCCATTGTGTTATTCTGCCAGAAATTCCTACTGCAATCAGTTAATCTATTATTACTTTATCAAAAGCTTTCGATAAATTAAAGAACATTACATCAACTGAATGACTGAATTATGCTACCTTGTGGTGAAAGGCTCTGTAACCCACTGCCTGGTCACTGAGCATCTGTAGTCTCAAGAGGAAGTTCTTACTATGCTCTGGTCTCCCTCCACCTGTAACTTTGTGTGCACGGAGGAGGAAGTTCTTATTACACTCTGGTTTCTCTCCTCCTGTAACTTTGTGTGCATGGAGGAGGAAGTTCTTATTACGCTCTGGTCTCTCTCCACCTGTATCTATGTGTGCATGTGTGCACAGAGGAAGACTGCTTGTTTACACTCTCAATACTGAACTTATTGACTGAATATAAAGTAAGAGAACATACAAACATATGAGGAAGCCAGCAGAAGGGCAATTTGGTCTATCAAGTCTGCTCATATTGCAGGGTCCACAGCTTGAGCTAATGTCCTTCCTCCCTCCTCCCCACCTCCCATCCTCTCTATCCATAATCCATACCTTCTTTCTATGTTTATCCCAGCCTCTCTTAAAGCTGCCCACTATCTTCAATGAGATGACCTCTTCTGGCAACCCATTCCAAGTGTCCACCGCCCTCTCTGTGAAGAAGTGCTTCCTGACCTCCCTCCTAAACCTCCCACCCTCCAGTTTAAGACTGTGCCCCCTCATGTTATGGTTGCCACTCAGCTTAAAGAGACTCTCCTTATCAACCTTATTTATCCCTTTCAAGTACTTGAAGGTCCCAATCATGTCCCCCCTCTCTCTCTCTCCTGTCTTCCAGGGAGTACATGTTCAGTGCCCTTTACCTCTCCTCATATGCCTTACCCTGCTGACCCGCTGTCATCTTTGTAGCCCTCCTCTGGACCTTCTCCAGCAGGTTAATGTCTAGGTTAATGTCTTTTTTGAGGTGTGGGTACCAGTTGTGTACTCCATACTCTAGATGTGGCCTTACCAGTGACCTGTACAAGGGCAGTATAACCTTCTCTGTCCTGCTACTGATCCCCCTAGATATACCTCCCAGCATCTTGTTTGAGAAAGGTTTGACATCAGCCCTAATAGGCTCTAGCAAGTCTAGGGAATCAGGGTGCAGCTTGGGCACTAATAATAGTGCAACAGTAACCACACAAGTTCCTGATGAAGTGGTCAATAGGCCAGAAAATGTCAGCTCCCTTGTAGGAACCCAGTGTGGCCCACCACCTGCAACACAAAGAAAACCACAGGAAGGAGTGCTCCAGACAAAGCCAGTCTATGTATCTACCATTTCTAGAGAAATAGACTCATTCACCACTTCATTCACTAAGGAATTAGGATGAATTTATGAAAAACTGTTCACTTTGCTCAGAAAACCATTTGGCCAGTAACTGTTGCCCTGAGCAAGAGGGATTTTTCCTTCAAAACATTGGCAGGCAACTTTAACAGTACTGTGACTGATGGTTATTAAATAGAAATAGAGAAAACTGAAGAATATAAGTGGTGAGTGAGTCTATTTCTCCAGAAACGGTAGATACAGAAACCGTCAGATGCCTGGTGGACAGAAACAATACTACATAATTGAATTACATAGGAATCGGTCCTTTCTTGCTTCATTTTGGTCTGCATGTGTATTGTGCCATAAACCTGAGGTCTGGACAAAAAATAGAAGGAGGTATGGTGGTGTTACATCAGTCAACTCATTTCATCAGCGTGTTCCTGACTGCGCTATACATTGTCCACTCGGTAGTTCAGGATGGGATTTATGTTACTGCGGAACATGAATAGTCTACAATTTTCATCTGTGGGAGACTGTATGGTTCTGTGGACAAATCATGGGCTTGGGGGCCAGGAGACTCGGCTTCAGATCCCACCACAGCCACTTACTCACTGTGTGACCTTGAGAATAAAACACTACATCCCTGTTGGGTTACCCTGGGTAAAAAAATCTTGTAGTGATCGTCCCTTTAAAAACTGTTAAACAGCAGTAGGATATGGTCACTTGTGTATTATTAAGCCATAAGGCAAGACCATAGTTGCGTTACTGTTCTGTTAATCACCCGCTAGGGGTGTAACGTGATGCAAAGCATAGCCGAGTGCTACATGCCCCTAGAAGGTGATTACCTAAACATTAACATAACCCCTGGGAGTACCTTACTGTGATTACAAAAATGGGTATTTTAAAAAGGAGTTGCACCCTGTTTAGGATTTGCTTAGATTCTGCATACATATTTACATAAGATTAATATTGGCTTAATAGAATGTTTACAGCCCATCAGGAAGCTCTGTTTCACCAACCCTTTTTATAACTGCACTTAGTTTTTATTTTAAATTGTCCTGCTATCCACCACTGGTAGGCAAATGTCTATTTTTCAGTTTCTTACAGAAAGAGAAAAAATAGGACTTCTCTGCACTGCACGATGGGACTCTGGAACATACCATACTCTGAACCTGTGACCTATTGTTAAAACATATGGTTTAATGTAACTTCAGCTCACAAATATCCATGCAGAAAATGATTTACCTCTCCCAAGTGAATATAGAATGTTTTTGGCACAGGTGAACACTGAGCCCTATTCTCCAAACCCCAGATTTCATTTCAGAATAATATTAAAAGAAAGAAAGAATATCCCATTTTCAGCAGTACTCTAAAATAAAGTAACACGTTTGGGGGATGTCATTTGTCAAAATGGAACATAAAATCAGCATCTTTATTAAACAAAATGAGAGTGGTGCAAAATTCTGAAAGTTTAAAGAAGTAAGCATGTCAAGGGGTAGATTTGGGGATGAGTGAAGTATATTCCCTAATGTTCAACACATACTCAGATTTGAATGATGTTTTTCCATCTGGGCTGTGAACCACAACCTTATTGACAAAGCTTTTGAATCCATATGGTTCAGCTGATGGATATGAACTGGTATAGCCTTGTTTGGTTCCCTGAGCCAAGATTCCATATTTGTTCAAAAGGTCGCTTCCTTTTGATTTTTATGGTGTACTCTTCTGGGTGGGTCTGTGCAGAATGCCCACATCAGCATTCAGAACTAATTTGAATAAGAAGCATGCAACAATCCGCAGTCTTCCTCATTGGATAGGGAGACTGTGTGATGTAGTCTAGGTTAGTGCATGGGCTTGTGAGCCAGGATACTTGGGTTCAAATCTTATCACTGTAAGCAGAAACTTTGATTTACCCTTTCTGTAGTATATTGTACATGTGAGCACATGTGTGGCCCCCTTAATCTCCTTGCTGTATTTTTTCTTGTGTTCATGTTTGAAAAATATTATCTGTGCCTTTTTTAGAGCCCCTGCTTGATGCTGCCTTTTCCCAGCCTGATGCAGTATTCATTTTTTTAGAATTACAGATCAGTTCGAGAATGCAGCAATATCAGTTGAGTGAAGGCCCTGCAGGGAAATTGAAAACATCTGCTTAACTGAAGTAACTGGGTTTAGGAACTGATCAGTAATTAAAAAATGTATAATCAGTGTAACAAGACAGTGTCAACAAGGGACACCAAAAATGAAAAAAAAAATAATAATAATAAAAACAAGGTTTTTTGAAAGCAAACAAATGAAATGCAGTAAAGAGATTAAAGATGCTACACACATGCCCAAATGTAAACTTATCTTAAAAAAAAATAAAATTTAACTCTATTTTATCTCCAGTAGGACCTCCTTTGGTTACTGTCAGTATTACCTCCCCATCCTTGGAGTTTCTCCTTGCCAGATCTTCTCTGAAACCTCTGGGCACTCACACCTCACTGTTGTATTGCCCCCAAGGTGGGGTCCTGCCTTCAGCTCCTTGGCAGCTTTCCTTATGAGATCCAGGCCCCCAGGTGGTCATCTTGAGGCCGGCCTGGGGTGGTCTAAAGGTAGGAGCCCGAATGGACTTGAGGTGGGCAGTACATAATCTGCCCAATTGGTGGATGCTTTCCCCCCTTTTTTTTCCCACCCATTGAGAGCAAACCATCTATCATCAGGTGCCAGTAAGCCTGACACACTGACCTGTGCGCTCTCCCATCCCAATGCACACTGCAGGCTCCTGAGACTGCACCACCTTCTGTGGTCATCCAGGTGGAAGTAGTGCATCAGGACACATGGTCCTCCCTTCTCCTCAAGGGAGCGCATCCTATGGGATACTCGTCCCTCCTCCCTCTGCTGCCCATCTGAAAATCCATGCGCAAGGTGTGAACGTGGGTCACCAGGGTCATGAGTGGCGACCGTACCATTGTGTTGGCAGGCCAGTCTGATGAAGAAAAGGTTACATTCCTGTTAACCTTCGAGTGCTTCATTCCTCTCCATTTTAATGAATGGGTGGAAGAAGTACACCACTGATAATAAGATGTTGCATCACAATTAATAGCATCTTTCATGCAAACTAAATCATATTATAAACATGGTCTCAGAAATGCTGCAGTCTGATTGGCTGTTAGGATTCTGACAGCCTTATATTAATCCCTGTTATACTGTTATGTACAGCCTGATCACCATGGGACATGAATTCTTCCTGCTAGCATTCAATCCTTCTAGCACTACTGAATGACTGGAATGATACATTTTGATTCTGAACCAGCATTCTTAAACAGTTGGTGTAAGAACTATTTGATTAAAAATCACCCTCTTAATGAGGACTGTTAATCTAACCCCTGGTCATGGCTTATTGATTAAAAGTGCTTTACAATCCAGTTGAGGGAGGGGAGAGACTGTTTCTGCCATTTCAGGTACACAGGGAGAGTCAAACAGCACAGAGTTAGACTAGAGAGAGATTATATAGAGAGGTCAAGCACAGGGAGGTCAAGTAACTTGCACAAGGTGGTCACACAGTGAGTGGCAGTTTCCGGATTCAAAGTTAGATCTCCAGTTTCATAACTCTGTACTCTTAACTACTAGTCCGAAGTACAAGTAAATCAACTGAATAGCTCTTCCCTTTTAAAAGATAAGATATCTGTACATGTCTATTGCTAGACATTTCTCCTTTAGATTAGCCTATTATCTACTAGGGGGTGGATATGGAATGCTTCCCTATAGAGAGAGAAAAATGAGTGTTTAGGATTGCTCTTTGGACTGTGGGATAGGCCTCTTGTACATATCGTACTCTGAACCAGTAGCCCACTGCTGAAATATATGGTTTATGTAAGCAATAAGCCACAATGGGGTGTGCATTAAAGCATTAACAATGCATGCCCCAGGGGCGTCATAAAGCACAAGGCTGAAGGCCAAGTGTCCTTACTCCCCTGGAAAGGGCATCGTTAATCCTTTAATGCGCACCCCAGATTGGCTTATTGCACTAGTAAAATGGCTCATTGTAGGTAATGAGATTTTCCAGCCTTCATAATGAGATCTGGTTTCTGATCGTGCATTGTTAGTATTTTAATGCATGGTCATGTGACGGGCTGTCATCCTATGAGATCTCTGGATTTATCCTTGCCATTTTATAATGTAACTAAGTCATAAATAACTTGCTGAAAAAGATTTGCCTTCACTGATTGAATATCTTTGGCAGAGATGGAGACACAGAGCCCTCTTTTGCAAAATTCAGATGTGTTACAAGATAAGTGTTAAAACAGAGAAAGAATACCTCAAGCTGGCTTGTCAAGTCTATAGCATTGGAGGGTGGGGTGGGGGGTGGGGAGAAGGATTGAGTGTCCCAGAAGATTCTCTTCTCTAATTAGGGTGGGTTTCTGATGCCACTCTGCTACCTTCACCAGGGTTACCACAGGTGGCAGTGCATGGTGGTGCTGCAAAGCATCAGGTGGGAGGACTTTGGAGGAAAAAAAGTTCTGGGGAGCAAGTAGCATGAAGCCATAGGGGACTTTTAGACCTGCAGGCACTGCAGTCTGGTGGTCCAGTACACATGCTTCTGTTGGACTCCTGTCTGCCTCAGCATGGGAGAGAGTAAGCCATGAACGAAAGCAGCCCCTGGGTTCAGCCAATGAGGGGGCCGGGTAATCATCCCCAGGACCACAGGTGAGGAGGGCAGCTGGACCAGAGGGAAAAACTGGTGAAATAAAAAAAGGGAAAGAATACCTCATGTTTACTATTTTCTTTCTTTTTTGTAAATATACTTTTATTGTGAACATCTTCCATGTCTGCACAGTTCTCATGCAGAAATAAGAAAGAGTTATACATTGGTAAGAAGGTGTATTGTTGAGTCATTTTTACAGAGCGATTGTACATTATTGCAAGTCTCATTTTCCAATACCATTCCTCCGACCCCTTTGGTACAGCACAGTGGGATATTCACTACTACTGTATATTAAAACAGTAAGCCTTGCGTCCAATTCAGTGATTAGTTTCTTAGGGTCAGCATTGAGACCCTGTTTAGTGGCAGGAGGCTAGTAAGGGTGGTGGCATAGCATTCCCGTGTACCCAGTAAGGGGGGGTGCCAACTCGCACAGCAGTGATGTGGCTTTGGTTTTTTAAGCCTTATTATGTTGGAGGAAATATCCTGGGCTCACTGGGGAATCATACCTAGGGATAATCTGTGGGATAGTTACACAGCAAATTCGGGCACTCACCACCACATATGATACTGACGCCATGGTAATTTCAAAAAGGAGGAAATTTATTTACCCGTTAAAAATGAGGACACAAGTGCCCGCCTGACATGTTTCTGGTCTGACCTGGACTCTTTCTCAAGGCCTTTCAGAAAGGGTCCAGGTGGGACCAAAATACATCAGGTGGGCGCTTGTAATCTCATTCTTTATGTAAACTAATGTCCTTCTTTTAGAGTACTACCACGTCATATCATATGTGGTGGCTAGTTCCCAAATTTACTGCGTAACTATGTACTTTTGTTCATCAGCACCACACCCTTCTGCACACTCTGTCTCCTAGTTTACTTAAAATAATCTGTGGGATGAAGTCCACCACGTGCATGAGACAACCATTCCACCTGGAAGAGCAGAGTTCAGTGTTATCATTCAAGGAATGGGTAATTTATTCCATTTTATGTATTTGGTTGATTGTGATCCTCCATATGAAGATCTCAGGGACCCAAGGGTACGCCAAAGTCTGGTAATAGTCTTCTTTTATTGCCGTGATTAAGATGCTTAAGAGATATCTAGAGTTTGGGTCCCCTACCCCTCGTGGGAGCTGCAGGAGCAGAAATGGTGCTACTGTTAGGGGCATCTGCTGCAGTGCCAGAAAGAACAGTCTCAGGATGGAGCAGGGTCACATGATGTGGCTGTGGTGGACTGAGGCCTCCCTATAGCACCTCCAGTAGGAGGCGTCTTTGGAGGGGAGGTAATGGGCCATGACAGTCGGGTTCGAAAAAACCTCAGCAACTGTTTCCAGGTGTATTCTTTCCATGTGAACTTGTGACTTTTGGAGGATATCTGGCAGGCTCTGTGGCAGTTCTCAAGTGATATAGGAGTTCCCAGCTCCTCCTGCCACTTCAAGGCAGTGTTTTTCATATCCTCCCTGGTAGTCTCTACCAGTGACTTATAGAGGTGGGAGATCATATGATCAGTTATTCCTGTCTTCAGGAATTAAATTAGGAAGTGTATGATCACCACGTGTACATCTGGGTTATGCACTCCAGTTGGAACTGATGATAGAAAATGCCTCACTTAAAGGAAGCGGAAAAAGTCTGTTTGTCTAAGACCAAACTTGACCTGGATCTCTGTGAAAGACTTTAGCGTGGCACCTTCCATCAGCTAGTATGGACATTGCAGAGAATAGTGTTTCCAGTTTCTTAAGGCTGGATCTGTTTGGGGTGGGTGAAAGCTCTCCCGGAGTCCCAGGAGGCACAGGAGAGAGAGAAAGGAAAGGGACTAAATGCAGTGACTTGTGGATTGTCTGCCATATGGTGACCTGTTGTTGAAGCCATGGGTTTAACGTACTGAGAATTTTGGGGTATGGCTCTGCAAGGTACATAGACAGAACAAATTCCCTATTGTGGGACAGTGAGGACTCTAGCCTCCCCCATAATCTTCTGGGGGCTCCGAAGTGTTGAATGGCTATGTGTCTGAGGTGGGTGGCATAGAAGTATAGTCTGAACTGTGGATGGCCTAAACCTCCCCATTCTCTGGGAAGTTGTAGCATCTGCAGTTTTACTCTGGGGTGCTGTTCTGCCCAGATGAACCTAGAGATTTCCTTGTTCTGCTGCTGGAAAGTGGACTGGGTGAGAGATACTGGGACACTTTGGAACAGGGAAAGTGCTCTGGGTGGTGTAACGATATGGACAGCCTCCATTCTTCTGGTAAGGTTCAGGGGCAGTGTACCTACTGTGCTAGGCCCTGTACCAGTTGGAGGATAAATGGAGTGGAATTATCCCCAGAAGTGGAGTCTGGGTTTGTTGGTAGGTAGATACCCAAGTATTTTAACTTCTCTGATTCCCATTGGAATGGATAGTACTGCTTTATCTCCTGTGATGGGTGGTGTTGAAAGATTAGTAGCTCATTTTTGGCTGTATTTAGCTTGTTACTTGACATCACATTGAGTGCTTCCAGGTTTGTGAACACTGCTTGGAGAGCCCAGATATAGAACCACATCACTAACATAGAACATTTTGCAGTGTTCTCCCCCTCCCACCTGTATGCCTGAGAAAGTTGTAGCCTCTCAGAGTGCCTGAGTGAGAGGCTTAATATAAACAACAAACAGAAGGGGGGGAGAGGGGGCACCCCTGCTGGGCACAGCAGAGCAAGAGGGAGTCTTCAGAATGACGTCCTTACACTTAAACACATGCTAGGGGTTCTCATAAATTACCTGGAAGAGTTTGACAGGAGGGGCCGGGAATCCCAGCCAGCCCACCTGGTCCAGCACGGCATATAGGAACAGCCAGGAGACCCAGTCAAAGATCTGAGCATCAAGGCAATGAAGTATGAGGAGGGACTAGCACTGCTGCATTTCATACATGATGTGTATGGCATGCCTAGTACTGTCTCTAGTTGTCTGACTCCGAACAAGCTGGTCTGGTCGAGGCCAGTCAGGGAGGGCATGACCTTATCTATTCTGTGTGCAAAGATAGACGTAAAATACTTATAATCAGTGTTAGGCACCGATATAGGTGAATAAGAGCCGTAGAGGAGTGGGTTCTTGCCCTGTATCAGGATCATACAGATTGCCGCATGGGACCAAGCTGGGGAGGCATCACTCGAGATGACTTTGTTTGCTGTCTGTGGGAGTTTATTTATTTATTGAAGTCTCATAATTACAACACCTTTGAGCCAGAATGGCTCCACATCATAAATGGAAGAAACAGTGGGACAAACAAGAATGGTAAACAGTTGTACAATGGCTGAATGAATATACAGAATACATAAACTACTAAAGTACATAGTAACTGCAGCAATAAGTATCATGAGTTACAAAGTTATGGGTATTGTACAGATTATGTAATAGCAGTCAGAGATTTGACCTTGTCCTTATATCGCAAAGCTGTAAAGTTCAGAGAGGGAGGAAAAAGAGTAGTGAGGAACCATCAGAAGTGGAAGGTTGCAGGCTGCCAGAGATAGGCGTTGTACAGAGGGTGGTGTGCAGGCTGCCAGAGATAGGCGTTGTACAGAGGGTGGTGTGCAGGCTGCCAGAGATAGGCGTTGTACAGAGGGTGGTGTGCAGGCTGCCAGAGATAGGCGTTGTACAGAGGATGGTGCAGAGTTGGGGGAGGATTTGCTCTTTCATGGTCTTGTAGAATCTGAAACCATATCTGTCTGGGCACCTTTATAGTTTTGGAGTGTCTGATAGAGGTATCCACCTCCTTGGCTGTGATTGGGGTATGTAGTTGTGCCCCCTGATCTTTCCTGACCTTAGGGAGAGTCAAATTGGCCAGGAAGGCATTAATGGTTTCCATGGTGGCATTCTGCTCTGGGGTGTGAAGTGTTTGGTAATAGGTGCAAAAGGTACATGTAAAATAGTACATCTTAGTCAGATGCTCTCCCGACGTGGGGTGATTTAAGGCTGGGATTGTTGTGACTCGGCATTGCTTGAGGTGTTGCTATATCCGCAGGTGCAAGGATGTGTCCCTTGTTTTCACTATTTTAGCAACAAAAGCAAGTAGTGTAACAACTTTCATGGATTTCATTTATGAATAAAAGCTGCAATGTAGATATTTTATTTAAAAAATTAGAGTGGAACAAAATTCTAAAACTTTAAGGAAGCATGTTTGGGGACAAAAGCTATGAAGAGAGGCAGAAGGCCCTTAACATGTTTACCTTAGAGAAAAAGAGACTATGATGGGACGTTACAGCAGTCTGTCACATACACAAGAGTATCAGCATACAGGAATAAACAGTCAGAGATGTTTGATGCGTCCTTCAGCATCTCTGCACATTTGTTGTTGTGTTCTGCAGCAGGATGTGGGGACATGCCCTGAAGCTCAGGTAGTACATTCAGGGAAAATGTTGGGAGGTACTTTGTCTCCCAGAGGGTGGTGAACATATTAACAGAATAACCTACCAGAGGAGACAGTGGACATAAAGACAACACAGGCCTTCAAGGTAAGCCTGGACAACTTGCTGCTTCCCAAGGGAATTACTGGGGTACCCTGCGAAGCAGAGTGGTTGGTCAATCACTATTAATTGGTATTCACTTGCACATCATACTTATGTTGTCCCTGATTGCAAATTGGGTGAGGGGGTCATGATGGACCTATAGTCCCTTTCTGTTACTGTGTTATTGAAATGGGTGTAGCAACCCTCGAAACACTGCAGAGAGGTGAGTTAAAACGCACCTCGAGTCTCACAAGCTCATGTTCATTGTGAGGTGGTTATATGTGTGTGTGTGTGTGTGTGTGTATGCACATCTGCATGCATGTGTGTGTATGTACGTGCATAAAAACATTTCAAACTCATGTCCAATTTGCCCTGCATCTATAAAAGCAGTTTTTGTGCTAACCTTAACAGCTGAGTGAAATCTTAACTCTCCTTTAAATCCCTATTTACTAAAGATGACTTTTTTCCAAAAACTAAAGACAATACAAGGACTGTTTCAGCAGGAACTTCTGTCTGTATAGCCAGTATTGCCTCTCCTACTTAAATATAAACTTGCTTCAGTTACCCTGGAGCAAGGGAGGGTAAAAAGAGGCTCTGAGTGAAGCATCCAACAACAACCGAAAATGCTGTGCAAGCACCAGTGCGATTAAACCCGCCATGCAGGTTGAAACGTGCCACAGCTAGGTGTACAGTTGTTTTTTTTCTGAATATAGTATTTTTTATAACCCCTTCCCCCATGTTCCATCTGTTGGAGCCTTCACCCTGCTCTTTTGTGCCATTGCTGTCGGGATTAGACTGGGCGACTTGCTTGTGGCAGGATCCATCACTCCTAGCTCCCTGCAAACCCTGGCAATCCAGACCCCCAAGCTTTCCAAAGGGTCCAGCATTTCAACCCAGTGTTACTACTCACAGTTCCAGGGAGGCTACCTCTTACCATATCTTCCCCTGTCTAGAAAGCAATACATCACACTCTAACTCTCTGGTCAGGAATACAAGCAAGCAGTCCCTCCTTTGTGAGCCAATGACAATTTCATATGTGAGATGAGTAGTTGGAATATGAACATACGAAATTTGCCAGCAGATCGAGGCGTAGAGGTCTATCAAGTCTGCTCGAATGTGAAGCTAGCACCCCTTATTCTGCAGCTGCCCCTTCCTTCCACCCTTCCCCTTCATTAACCCTCCCCCTTGTCCTGTCCCATCCTCGTTTGAAGCAGTCCACTGTTCTACTGCATACCACTTCAGGAGTAACGCATTCCACCCAGCCACCACCCTCTCTGTAAAAGTGTCTCCTCATCTCCCTCCTGAACCTTCCTCGCTCCAGTCTCATATCATGGCCCCTGGTGTCCCTCCTCCTTACTTTGAACAGCCCTCTGTACTTGTCTTGTTTATTCCTTTCATGTATTTAAAGGTTTCAATCATGTCACCCCTGTCTCTCCTCTCCTCCAGTGACTACATGTTCAACTCCTTCAACCTCCTCTCATATGATAAGTCCCCAGCCCCTTGATCATCTTGTCACTCTGGCTGCACCCCTCCAGTAACTGAATGTCCCTCTTCAGATCACGGACTCCAGTACTGCACGCAGTACTCCAGGTGTGGTCTAACTAATAACCTATACAGTGGCAGAATCACCTCCTCCCTCCTCGAGGATATACCCCTTGCAATACAACCCAGCATTTTGTTGGCCTTTGCAGCTGCCTTCCTACATTGTGCCGAGTTGTTCATTGACCCTGTAATGAGCACACCCAGATCCTTCTCCTCATCTGTCTGGGCTAGCTGCACTCCCCCTAGCTGGTAACTCCTCCTTGGGTTCTTCATCCCAAAATGCAGCACCTTGCACTTTTTGGCATTAAACCCCAGTTGCCAGGTGTCTGACCAGGTTTCAAGCTTTGCCAGATCATCCTGCAACCCCTGCCATCCCCTAGGTCATCCACCACCCCCTACCTTGGTATCATCAGCAAACAGACTGATCTTGCTCTTGATGTCCCATGATATGTCTGCAATGAATATCCCAAACAACACTGGTCCCAACACCGAGCCCTGTGGAACACCACCATCACTGCCCTTGGGTGTGAGAGCTCCCCACCCACCACCACCCTCTGTTGCCTTCCCTGCAGCCAGTTTCCTACCCATCTCACCAGCTTTGCACCGGCCCTGTGCCTACTAACTTCTTTCCCAGCCTTCCATGTGGCACTGAGTCAATGCCTTACTGAAGTCTAGATACAGGACATCCACTGCATGGCCCCCTGTCCAGTTGCCTAGTTACCCAGTCATAGAACTCGATCAGGTTGGTTTGGCAGGATCTGCCACGATGAAGCCATGCTGTCTGCTGTCCTGTAGTCCTGACCTCTAGGAGGCCACCAGCCTCTCCTTCAGGATGGTCTCCATTAGCTTACCCATGATGGATGTGAGGCTCACTGGTCTGTAGTTTCCCGGTTCATCCTTGGGGCCCTCTTGTGGAGGGGCACCACATGAACCATCCTCCAGTCCTGAGGTACACACCCCGAATGTAGTGAGGCATTAAATAGGTCTGCCAAAGGACCTGCAAGGACCTCTGCCAGCTCCTTCAGTACCCTGGGTGGATGCCATCTGGGCCTGGCACCTTGTCCACCCTCAGTGCCTTCAAACCCTCTCAGACTCTGCTCTCCATGATTTCCCCATCTGTCACCACTTCCCACCCTGCTTCTGCCATTTCTCCCACCTTGGGTGTCATCCCTCTTCTCTTTAGTAAATACTGAGCAGAAGTACTCATTTAGTGCTTCCCTTATCCTCTTCCACCCACCCCCTCCTTCCTAATCCTTACTATGTGGTCCTTACAGCCCTTTTCTCCCTGATGTACTTAAAGAAGTCCTTCTCCCTCTTCTTAATGCCTTGTGCCAGCCTGGGTTCCATGGGCCTTTGAAACCACATACTGCCTTGTCACCTCCTTGATTCTGTCAAGTACTCCTCCCTGTCCCTCCCCTCCCTGTTTTCTTGCCTTCCTAAAGGCAGCTCTTTTCCTCCTTACCTTTTCCATGACCTCCTTGCTCAACCAGATCAGTTTCTTAGCCCTAGCTTTCTTGCTCTGGGCTTTGCAGCAGGTTTTGATTGCCTCCACTATCCCCAGCTTTATGAGCTCCCACCTCTGGTTAGTATCCATACTAGATTGAATTCTGGCCAGGTACCCTTTTACCACTTCCCCCATCCTCCCAAAGTTGGCCCTCCTGAAGTCCAGCAATGGAATGTACGTGACTGATGAAGTCCTTTCTCGCATCCCTTCAAAAAGCCTAGAAAATGGCTTAAAAACAAAAAGAAGTAAATGTCACCCCTAAACCCATTCCCAGCATACAGTACAGTGAAGTGATATCCCTCTAATATACTTTTGTATACATTGTAGGGATTCCACTACTTAAATAGATGCATTATTTTCCCAAGACTCTGACCTAAGTGAAAGATAAATGATGTTATTCATCCAGTGGGTAAATAACACTGTTTATTTTTCACTTGCCTGTATCACAATCAACTTGATTGACAGCCCATTCTGTCAATCCTACAATGAATCTGCCCTTAATTGTCACACAGAACAGATACATTGTATACACAGAACATACAATGGACTGTGTTCAAATATTCCATTAATTTCTATTCGTGAGGTGGCGGGGCTTCCATAACTCAGCTATGGCTTTACCACTCGTGAGTTATGGTCCCGCCCCCATTCATGGAAATAAATGGCATATTTGAACACAGGCCATTGTACATCCTCTATATCTTGCATTTTGGGGTACGTCACAGTTGATATCTAGTAAAGTTGGGTACATGACAACTGAATACTGAACCAATCAGACAGCAGCTTCACAATGCTGATGACATCAAGATAGAAATTCGCAGCACTGAAGCCAGCAGTTGAAATCAAATAGAAACAGTTTAATCTTCATATAAGCAGCAGACTAAGAAGTTATAACATGTGAACTGATGTTTAAATTGAACTTGCAATCGTCTGAGTCAAAAAACACAGTTTGTTATCACTTGTGGAGCACGACGTCCATAATTCACTCGTGGCTCTGCTACCCATGAGTTATGGTCCTGCCCCCCACACGTAAGGTATAACACATGACAGGGTGTGTGATCATACGGGAATAATGCATGCATTTGGGTGGTTGTTAGGCCCATACACACATACATTTAAAAAATGCAGAACTGGTCATTGTTATGTTTTCTGTGTTCCTTTGCTGAACATGACAAATCCCCCTCCTGTCCTTACCTGATTACCAGGGAAATCCCAGCTGCTCACTATGCCACAGATAAAATTGATGCCCTATCTTTATGTAGAGTCTTGTGTTGCTTGTGTGTGTATGTAACATGGGGGTGAGACTGGGGTTGGAGAGAGAGAGAGAGAGAGAGAGAGAGAGAGGAGACGAATGTTCTGCTAGTGGAATATGCAGAATATGTATCTCTTTTATTCCATGGTAACCATTCAATCTACTGAATGTTAGAAAACATGGATAATAAAAGAAGCAGACTGTGGACAGAAGGAAATAGTATGAAGAAGGGGGCAAGTAGGGAAACAGATAAATGTTGTTGGGGAGGTGGGGATTAAAGGCTACAATATATTTATTTCATTTGGAAAAATATTTAAAATTGGGATCACAAGCCAATACTGGCATGCACCATGACTAATTTTGGCGGTAGATAACCTTTAAAAAAAGAATTTAAAATATTTAGATTGGTTTTATTTTTGTATTTTTCTCCAGCTCAGAATCTTGGATCTGTTTTACATTCCCTGCAAGACACTCCAAGGTGTGCGTTGTTGTGGGATAATGGTATTTCTCAGGTGGTTGTAAGCACCAGGCTCACAACACATCTGAGGCATGCAGTTATCCTACAACAAGGCACACCGTGTCAAATCTTGCTGCTTAAATGGGCAGAGTCAGCACCAAGAGCCCCACACTCAAGAATGGTGTTAGTCCCAAATTGTACTTTGTGTGTAAAAACATTTTGTTTTACTTACTGTTTACTGCAGTAGTAATAATGATTTTATTCATAAAAATGAACATGGTAGTAACCCATTGAGTACAAAAAATATGCTAATTTACAAGGGACTCCATACAATAACAGGATTCTAGTAACATACAATATACATTTGTTACAATGTATAATAGATGACACTAAGTTCTATGGGAGGTGTAGTAGACTGTATCAGACTGATTCTGCTAACTTGCAAGCTGACATCTGCTGTAACCATACATCCCATAATCCCTTGCAGCTGACATCCAACTCTTCTATACTCAGCAAATGGGACACTGTCTATAACAACATCTGCAGATTTGCCTTAACTGCCCCTCACCTTACTTATCACTGCCTCCTCTACGCTGGTTTAAATTGGCTGTCACCTAAGGATCTTCGGGCCTACTCCCTGGGCTGCTTTATTGACTCACTGTCCAGATCCCCATGCCCTGACTATCTGGCTAACCTGCTGACTCCTGCCTCCCAAACCCATACCCTCAGGTCTTCCTCTTTCCCTATGCTTTCTACCAGACCTTGTGCAACAAAAGTGGGTGAACAGGCATTCTCTCACTTTGCTCCCAAATTCTGGAACTCACTCCTCCTTCAGGTTAAAAATTCTGCCTCACACCGGGTATTTAAAAATTCACTATTCTCCCACCTCCACGCCCTTGGACACTGCAAATGCTCTTAAATCTGCTGCTTCCCTCTGCAGGCCATCGGCACGGACCCCTGACTAGTGTTACTAAATGTTTTCATAATGCACTGTATCTGACTCTACTGCTCTGAACCCTAATGTTGTTAATTGCTCTTACTGTCTTAAGTATACCATGACTGTTATTATGCACAACTGTAATATGTTTTATGTACTACTGTACTCTGTAACCAATGTCTTGTGCTCTCCCAGGTCGTGCCTGAAAATAGGCAGGATTTTTGCTTAGTGCACTTACCCGGTTACCAAAAGCTAATAAATAGATAAATCAGAGCAGGGCTGCAGCAGTGGGAGATTCAATAGCCTGCAATGCATGTTAAGAGAACTCTGATCCTTTTGTTTGGTGGTCCCGCTGTTCTCTCAGTGCTAAGTACAGTCACAGAGGACTGTTCTTAGCTACTTAGCTCTGGAGGAATAGGGAGACTGGCAAACATCTGATCAGAGCATATAAAAGTTGTAATATTGTTAGGGGGCAATTACGGGGACCATTCTCAGGGCATCTAAGTTATGCATGAGAACAGTAACCAACATGGGTGTACAGTTTAGGTTTTCCGGGGTGGGGGGCACTCTCAGGCTCAAAACTATTGGCCTAAACAGTGAATATGTTTTTAGACTACCCTATTGGGGGGGGCTCAGCTTTCCCAAGGGTGCTCAAGCCTGGAAGCCCCCCCAAACTCTACACCTATGGTAACCAAAAGAAATAAGTTCAAGAGACCATTATGATTCTCAGCAAGGGTAAGAGAAGTGTTGAGGGCCAAGAAAAGGGCCCTCTCCAGATGCAAAGAAAAGCAGGGGAGGATGAATGGGGACATACTTATTGAGAAACAAGGAGGTGAAGAGGGTGGTTAAGGAGGTAAAAGCTGACACAGAGCTACATATTATGGAGGGAGTCAAGGGCAGAGAAAAACAATGATTTTGGTATATTAGGGAAGAAAGCGCGGGAAATGTTAGGCTATCGGAGGGGTAGGGTGATAGAGGAGGATATGCAAAAGGTGGCCATCATTAATGATTACTTTTGCTCTGTCTTCACCAGGAAGGACAGTGGGCCCTTGCCAGACAGTGGCTTCAAAGTGGCCACAAATGGGGTCCTGGAGATGAGGTGGCCAGGATTTGCTAACAAAAAGGTCCAGAAAGGGCTACCATCCCTAAACATAGAAAAGGCCCTGGGATTGGATGGAACTGTGAAACAGTCTACCAGCTGAGAGGGCGAGCACTAAAACTGTGTTACTGGTTTCAAACATGGTTGGGACAGAGTGAACGCTATAGTGGTTACTTGGGGTGACAGCAACAGGGAGGGAAATAAGGGGTGGTTGGGGAGGGCTAGAACCCTGGATGGATTACAGTTCTTCAATCAATCAATCAATCTTTATTTAACCAGGTGAGCATCATTGAGAAGAACTCATTTACAAGAAGGGCCTGGGTATTCTCATATATAGGTACAAGGCAGAAATACATAGAGTGTTACAACAAATGGGAGTACATATAATACAGTAATGCAAGAATAAACAATGGGTACAGGGCAGAAATATATACAGTGTTACAACAAATGGGAGTGCATACAGTAATGCACGAATAAACAATGGGTACAGGGCAGAAATATATACAGTGTTACAACAAATGGGAGTTCATACAATACAGTAATGCAAGAATAAACAATGGGTACAGGGCAGAAATATATACAGTGTTACAACAAATGAGAGTCCATACAATACAGCAATGCAAGAATAAACAATGGGTACAGGGCAGAAATATATACAGTGTTACAACAAATGGGAGTGCATACAATACAGTAATGCAAGAAAAAACAATGGGTACAGGGCAGAAATATATACAGTGTTAAAACAAATGGGAGTACATACAATACAGTAATGGAAGAATAAACAATGGGTACAGGGCAGAAATATATACAGTGTTACAACATATGGGAGTACATACAATACAGTAATGCAAGAATAAACAATGGGTACAGGGCAGAAATATATACAGTGTTACAACAAATGGGAGTACATACAATACAGTAATGTAAGAATAAACAATGGAAAAGTGGCACATATCTTTGGGAGAAAATAGAATACATATGAGGAAGCAAGAAACCTATGTACAATAGCTGCCACAGGAAACCTATGCAGCAAGGTAGGGTCGGGAGGAAGAGGAATATAAAGAGGCGGGAGGCAATGTCAGAGGGCAGGGAGCAACCAGGGGATGGGAGAGGGAGGTAAGAGGGGTACATTTGGGGAGGGCATTTCATAGCTTAAGGAATAGGTCAAGGTAATGCTCTGATGTATAGTGAAGCAGGGCACGGAAAAGACATAGGTGAGAGGAGCTCAAATATTGAGGTCATAATCCTAGGATAAGTGCGGGAAAAGTGCCATTAACGGAAGCAGCTACAGGTTTCTGTAAATGAACGTTGGTATAGGGATTTAAAGAAGCTCAGTTTCACAGGGATTGCCAACTTCAGAGTTTTCTGTATTGTGTTCCAAATGAAAGGAAGAGCATGACTTAGTGCAGATTTACCATATCTGGTTCTCACCTTAGGGGTGAATAGTGAGATATATGAGGAGCTTCTCAAGGTGTCATTTCCAGCACTACAGGTAGGCAGCAACTCACAATATAATGCAGAAGCATATTAGTGATGGATCTGTAGGTCTAGAGCACTGTGTTCTTTTTTCGTCTGAATCTTAATGAGCTCCACCCTACCTTGGCATAGACCTCACAGTGGTGGGTGGCATATGGGAAACCAGTTATGAATCGAATAGCTCGATGGCAGAGTACATCCAGATTAGAGAGGGAGAGCTTTGGGCCTTGGCCATACAGAAAGTCAACATAATCTAAAAGAGGCAAGAATGTAGTCTGAACCAATCTAGTTTTAGCTTCTAGCGTAAGTAGATTTTTAATACGGAAGAAGAGACCAAGTCTCTGTTTCAATTTTTTTGAGAATTCATTGATATCATGGACAAAGGACAATCTGTGGTCTATCCAAAACCCAAGGTACGTAAATTTCTCAATGAACTCCATTGGCTCACCCAGTAGTGTAGATACAAAGGGAGCAGCACCAGGGAGACTGTGTTTAGTTGCAAGGGTACAGGGAGCAATTAGCATAGCCTTGGTCTTTTTTGCATTTAGGAGGAGCTTTAATTGAAGTAGATTTTTCTGTAAATGGACAAAGTCTCGTTAGAGATCACTGCAGGCATGATCCAGAATAGGTCTGGCAATGTACAAGACAGTATCATCAGCAAACAAGTGGAAGTTAGCTGTGGAGATACCAGTATTAATGCAGTTAATATGGACAGCAAATAGTAGCAGGCCTAAAATGGACCCTTGTGGAACACCCCTTAGCAGGGTTTTTTGAGGAGAGAGGCCCCCCTCAGCCTTAACCAGCTATTGACGATCAGAAAGGTAGTTAATAAACCAGTTCAAGGCTGGTTCATCTGCACCAATATTTCTTAGAGCACACAGGAATAAGTCATGGTCCACTGTATCGAATGCTTTACTCAGATTGAGAAACAAAGCACACACATAATTTTTTGTATCCAAGGCAGTCTGCCAACATTAGTAACCTTAGCCAATGCAGGTACAGTACTGTGGCAAGGTCTAAAGCCTGGCTGAACTGGATTCAACAGGTTGAATGTCTCCAGGTAAGATCTAAGTTGCTCATTGACCACCTTTTCCAGTAATTTGGATAGGATGGGCAACAGTGATATCGGTCGGTAGTTATTTAGATCACTGGGATCCCCAGATTTAAACAGGGGAACTACATGAGCTATCTTCCAGACTGGGGGAGTGCTCCCTGAGCAAGGGACATATTAAAGAGGTGAGTAGTGGGGGGAGGGACAGAATGTAATATCCCAGCTTCAGGTAATAAGGTTCGATATTGTCAGCACCTGCTGACTTTCTGGTGTCTAGGCTCAATAATAGATCCTCTGCTTGTTTCAGGGTAATTGGAGTGAAGGAGAATACTCCTTCATGGGAGGGGATAGCTGAGGTATGACACACCAGGTCATGGCTACTCAACTGTGAGTGAAGTTTAGGTGCTGCTGAGGTGTTGAACGACAGGCCTACCTTCGAAAAGTGGTTGTTGATAAGCTCAAGAATCTCATTTTTATCTGTAGTAGAAATACCACCAGATGTGATTTTCTGGGGTAACGAGCTGGCTGGGCGAAATCCTTCTATGTCTTTAAGCGTTTTCCAAAATTTGGCTGAGCAATTAGATGCGGATTTGAGTTTAGTACGGAAGCAATTAGCTTTCTTAGTCCTGATTAGCTTAGTACACAGGATTATTGCAGCTCTAAATGCTGCCCAGTCCACTGGTTGCTTAGATTTTCTTACCCTTTTCTGTAAAGAATCCCTGTTTAGCAGTGCAGTTTTTAGGCTAGCCGTGAACCATGGACAGGGCTTCTTTTTGGTGCGTACTTTAAGCAGCAGGGCATGTCTGTTTAGAGCATCGAGGATTATGGATTGGAAAAGCTCATACGCTTCAGATACAGTGTTGGCCAGACAGAAATTTTACCAGTTAGAGTATTGGAGTTCAGAAAGGAAGGCATAAGGGTCAAAGTTCCGTCAACTTCTTTTAAAGATGAACCTAGACATAGAAATCACTTTAGGGGCAGACCTCACACAGGCCATGGCGCAATGATCGCTGAGGTCATTAAATAGTGTGCCAGAGTAATCTTGATTTAGTAGTTGCCGTATTGGTCCTTGCAAGAATAGCTTGTGCCAGAGTAAGAAATAAGGTGAGGGTTGTTCACTAAGATTAGATCCAATAGTGTGCTGTTCTGAGGATTTTTCCGGTTTGGCCGACTAGGTTCCTGAATAAGCTGGGTGAGCCCAAACACATCACAGACACCCTTCAGCGGCTTAGAGGTAGCTGATACCCAGTCCATCTTGAAGTAACCTATGATGATTAATTCCAAGGATATTGTAGGAAGAATCCCACTCAAGAAGTTCAGGATTTTTTGCCCTGCTGAAGGAGGCCAGTAGCATCCAAGGATATGAAGCGGGTTGACTGATGAAGTTGAACTTTTACAATAACACATTCATATTCTTTTGACAATGAGGTGGACTTGACTAGAGAAGATGTAAATTCGTCAGCAACGTAAATAACTAGGCCCCCCCCCAGTTTGTCTATCCACTCTAAATACGTTACAGGATGGAATATTGATCTCGTGATCCTGGTTCGTGGGTTTCAGCCTTGATTCAGTAACCACCAGGATATCTGGTTGTGCATGACAGATCCAAGATTGTATGGCATTCAAATGCTTTAGCAGGCTACAGGCATTAATATGTAAGAGACCCATACCCTTTCAGCTAGCCAATTCATTAAGAGCAGAGGTGGGGGAGTAGGGCCAGGGTTCAATTCAACGTTACCTGTGCAGATAAGCAGCAGAAGCTTTTTGATGGTATTTAGAAGTAGCTTTAGGAGACGCATTCTTCCCCTTTTATAGGCACTGGCATGCTGCGGTGACTGAGGAGTGTGAGACCCAAAAAGGCCCAGAGAAGCAGATAGCAACACCTGAACGGAGATACTGCAATAGTGCATAATGCGGTGAGTAAGAATCACTTGTTTAGTGGAGCTCCCATGGATGAAGATCGGGCACCATGGGGCACATAAAGATAGGAGTTTTCATCGAGAGTAACCAATGCAGCAGGTTCAGTATTATTGGGACAGGGAGCATATGCAGTAGAATTTATAGAAGCTACTGCTTTTGAGCGAACAGGACATGTTGTTAGACTGTAAAGAAGCATACCTAGTAGGAATCGAGGAGCCAAGCTTGTGCGAGATATTTTTTGTTCATATCAGCTAACTACTCCAGCAGAGGAGAAAATAGAGGGACAGAGAAATAAGCTGCAGCTTGACAACAATGGAGGTGCTAGAGGGAGGGATAGGCAGCCTCTGCAAGGATAAGTGAGCAGGGTCCAGACAGGAACACAGACAATAAGAAGTGCAATCAACAGAAGCTCAGCAAGGTTATTTAAAAGCAGCAGTCATACAGGATTGCTAAGTCAGAGTCAGATGCAAGTCATCAAGAGAGACAATTAGACAATAAGGACTTGGGAGCTAAAAGGAAGGATAAGCAGTCTTAGCGGAAATGAGTGCTATCCAACCAAGAGTGCAGCAAAAGGGAGGAGCACCTAACAGCAACGCAGATATACAACCTGCAGTCTTTTAGAAGGCTTTAGCAGTGATAGCGGCTTATCATTAACAGAAGGGGTTAAAGAAGGTACTGATAACCCTGAGGTAACTCAGCAATGTATCATGCCAATAGGGGAATGGGAGATGAACCAAGGGAGGAGCTTAGGGGGATTTAATAGAGGTCGGGACCAGGGAGAGCGAGCAGGACAAAATATATAGTGAGAATGTAAAGAGAAAAAGAAAAGCCATGGGTCGAGCCCACTCCGAGGTGGCAGCGGAACCTAGCTCAGCTTCAGGTCAGCTTGAAGTGCTCAACCAATGCAGAAGCCCGGTCTTGGGGTTAAATAGAGAACCATGGGTAGACTGGATGGACTATTTGGAGTCTTCTGCTGCAATTGTTTATGTTTCTATGAATCTCCCACTGCTGCAGCCCTCCACTGATGTCAACTGCAGAAGATTCTGGGATTTGTAATTATAGAAAATAATAGATTGCAAGTTAGCAGAATCAGCCTGATACAGTCTACAATACTGCAGTAAACGGTAGGTAAAAAAAATGTTTCTGCACAAAAAGTACAAATTGGGACCAGCCCCACACTTGGGTGTGGGGCTCCTAATGCTGGCTGTTCCCCATTAATTAATCATTATCGCCTTCACCAGTGATATCGTCAGCTATGTTACCGTCACTACTATTGTCATTGGCATTGCCACCCTTTTTTACCTATTTCATCATTAGTATCACCTTCACCATCCTCATCCATGCCTGAATCTTCTTCACCACTTGCACCATCATCTCTATCACTTTCACAAACAGAATCTGCATTGCCTTCACCACTAACTTGTCAGTTTTTTCATCTTCATCACTATTCTCATCAGTTGTTTAATATTACTCATAAGTGTCATCCGTGATTTCACCTCTGATAGCAATATCATTAGCCGTATTAATATCCTCACTGTTGTCATCCACTGTATAACCACCACCGGCAGTGTCATCCACTGTATAACCATTACTGGCAGTGTCATCAGCTGTATAACCACTACCGGCAGTGTCATCAGTGTATAACCACCACTGGTAGTGTCATCCGCTGTATAACCATCACCGGCAGTGTCATCCACTGTATAACCATCACCGGCAGTGCCATCCGCTGTATAACCACCACCGGCAGCGTCATCAGCTGTATAACCATCACTGGCAGTGTCATCCGCTGTATAACCACCACAGGCAGAGTCATCCGCTGTATAACCATTCCCTGCAGTGTCATCTGCTGTATAACCATCACCGGCAATGTCATCCGCTGTATCAGCTGTAGCACTAGCATGATCCGTAACTGTATCATCATCACTGCCTGGTTAGTATTCACTTCCCCATGCCTTGTGCTCTTCTGCCCCTACCTTAACTTTCAGTTTTGAAGAAAACAACTACTGTTTATATAACATTTTCATTCTTGACCATTCTTAAAATGCTATATATATATATATATATATGTGGCCAGTATGCTGGTGCAGCAATAGTACTGACACATGTGGCACAGACAGGGAGTTTGGAAATGAGCTTGGGATGCGAGAGGGTCAGCTGGGGGGGGTTCTGAGTGTCTGTCAGACAGCTCTCCTCTGGGGGGGGAAGGTTGTTGCTCCTGCTCTAGCGGAGGCTATGAGGCAGACAGCCTGGGTAAGTAAGTAATTTATTATTTATGTGGTGCCCAATCCTGGAGGCTTTGGGCGCCATACAACAAAATGATTTCACAGAGTGGTACAGACCTTTAAAATGAAAACAATCACAAAAGCAGGTTAAAAATGATTAGACATTTTCTTGTATGAATTAAAAAACATCAGCTGGGACAGCTAGGTTAAAAAGGTGAGTCTTTGGGCCCCTCCTGAATGCCTCCACTGTGGGGGCCTCCCTCAAAGGTATTGGCAGCGAGTTCCAGAGGACCAGACCAGCCACCCCGAATGAGCGATCACCCGAGGTTTTCAGTCTGGTCCTCGGAACTGCCAGAAGGCCCTTGGTGGAGGAACGAAGGGAGCAAGACAGGATGGCAGGAGTATGGAGGTCTGACAGGTATCCAGGGCCCAGTCCATATAGGGCCTTGTAGGTGAGCAAGCCCACCTTGAAGAGAATTCTCCACCTGACCAGCAGCCAGTGCAGACCCCGTGGGACTGAGGTCACATGACAGGACCTAGACAGGCCTGTCAGCAGCCTGGCTGCTGCATTCTGCACTAGCTGCAGTTGGCGGAGGTTCCCTCCACTGACCCCAAGGTAAACAGCATTGCAGTAGTCAAGTCTGGATGTTACAAAGGCATGCACCAGTGATGGCAGGTCTTCGGGCAGAATTAGGGGTTTAATCCAAGTTATGGTTACTCAGATGCTAAAAATACTTTTGACGACAGCCAACATCTGGACTTCAAATGTCAGCTTGTTGTTGAGGACAACGCCCAGATGTCTCACCCTAGAGGATGCCATCAATGGGGTATGCAGATTGGGGAGAAGGAACAGTGGGCATCAATGCACACAGCCTAGAAACATGGGCAGTCATGGAGAAGCCAGCAGAAGAAGGCTGTTTGGTCTGTCTAGTCTGCTCATATTGCAGGGTCCACAGCTTGAGCTACTGTCTCTTCCCCACTCCTCCCATCTTTCCTACCCATTATCCTTACCTTCCCCCATGCCTGCCCCAGCGTCTCTTAAAGCTGCCCAACGTCTTCAATGAGACCACCTCTTGTGGCAGCTCATTCCAAGTGTTCACCACCCTCTCCATGAAGAAGTGCTTCTTGACCTCACAGATATGCCTGTTGAAGGTTTGGTGAAAAAACTATTAATTCATTCCAAAAATATTAAATTTTAGAATTTCCCATTATTTTCAATGGGAGCAGTTATATGTCCCACTTGAAAAAGAAACCTTTGCTGCAAATGGGTAATCCTTTTTCGTGCTGCCACCATCTTGTTTTCAGTTAGCGTTGGCAACAAAATTAAATAACAAAAAAATAGAGCCCTTCAGTAAACATCAGCAGTTGTGTTTACCTAATCAGGGCCTGTACAGTCCCATTCTGGGTTTACTTTTGTCATATGTCAGTTGGAAATGTGGTTTCTTAACATGCTGAAATCTGCGAAAAAGGAGTCATAAAACAGGATCCTTTTTCCAAATTTGTGGAAAAGGACTTGGGCACCTGAAGAAACGATGTTTCCAGAATAGTGTATAAATTCCTTGGTAGTCTAGTGGTCCCTCCCACCTCCCCCGATGTCCAATCACCACCCTGTTATTTCTAAAAATATTCCTTGGTAGTCTAGTGGTCCCACTCCTCCCTAATGTCTGATCACAATCCTGCTATTTCTAAAAATATTCTATGGTAGTCAAATGGTTCCACCCCCTCCCCAATCACTGATCGCCCTCCTGGTATTGAGAAAAAATATTCCCTGGTAGTCTAGTGATCCCAACCCCCTCCCCGATCACCCTCCCAGTGTTCATAAAAGTATTCCCTGAAGTCTAGTGGCCCCCACAATCCCTATTGCCCTCCTGGTGTTTTTTTGTTTTTAAATATAATTCCCTGGTAGTCTAGTGGTCCTCCCATCCCTATCCCTACCCCTGAAATAGCAAAACAAAACAAAAAAGATAACCTTGGTGGTCTAGTGAACCCCCTCCCAGCCACCTCCCACCTCTCAGGGGTACTGAACCAACTCACCCACGCACCCCAACCTGATCCCCAGCCAGCGACGCGCATCCCTCCTCTCACCACTGTGGCTGGCCACTGACTGAACTCTCAGTACTGTATACAGTACGTACTCATTCAGAGCTCAGTATGTGGCCAGCTACAGTGGTGAGTGGAGGGATGTGCTGGTCGCCAGCTAGGGATTGGGTTGGGGGGAAGGGTGGTGGGTTAGTATCTGACAAGGTGAGGGGATGGGGGTTCACTAGAACACCAGAGTTATCTTTTTATTTTTTGCTATTTCAGGGGACAGGGATTGGGGACAGGGAGGGACCACTAGACTACCAGGGAAGTTTAAAAAAAAAAAAAACAATACCTGGAGGATGATAGGGATTGAGGAGAGGGGTGGGACCATTACACTACGAGGGAATACTTTTCTGAATACCAGGAGGGAGATCGGTGATTGGGAGGGGGTGGGACCACTATACTACCAGAGAATATTTTTCTCAATACCGGAGGGTGATTGACGATCTGGGAGGGTGGGTGGGACCACTAGACTACCATGGAATATTTTTAGAAATAATGGAATGATGATTGGACATTGGGCAGGGGGCTGGGACCACTATATTACCTCAGAATATTTTTAGAAATAAGGGGATGGTGATCGGAAATCAGGGAAGGGGAGTGGCACCACTAGACTACCAGGGAATATTTCTACAACAAAGAGAGGCTGATTGGATATTGGGGGAAGGGAGAGGGACCACTATACTACCAGAAACTAAGGTAAATGCAGTTCAATGTATTTCAATGGGGTTTTTAACTTTGGTGCATAACTTTGTCATTTTGAAAGATTTTGACACAAAATTTTCAACATACCCTTTTTGAGACCCATCCTCATGAACAATGTTGGTGTCATTTCCCAAATCCTGCCTGAAAGGTGCTTTCACCTTTGGTTGGTGAAATAATCTTTTGGGTCAGATTTGAAAGTTTTCACTGTACTTGTTCATGAGGTGGAGTCATAAGAAGGGTATGTTGAAAATGTGGGGTCAAAATGTGTTAAAATGGCAAAGTTGAGCGTATCTGTTGACATTTCGCTACGGTCGCTCCTAAGTTTTGTAATTTTCAGTATTTCCACCCCAGATTTTTAACATAGCCATTTCTTTACATCACCTGATGAATGTGACAGCTGTCAATTTTCAATTCCTGGACAAAATGTGTTTTGTCACCTGTGGTGTCGAATGACGTTGCAGTGGGTCAGTATGACGTTTTGGCAGACATTTGAAAATTCTCAGCCTGGTGTTCATGAGGTGGTGTAATAACATGGTTATGCTGACAATTTGGTTGCTCTTTTGGCTGAAATGCTTGCATGGCAACATACATGTATGCATCCATGGAGGCATAGGAGTGCAGGGCCCAGAGAGCCCTGTGCTCCCACAAGCAAAGAAGGCTACGATCATACTTTCTCAAAAAGTAAAGAAATTTCTTGGCAAAAAATGTTGTTAATGCATCAGTTAGGGTTCCAGTACAAAGTTTGGAAATGTGTTGTTAGGGTTTCCAACCCTAACATCCCACCCCCACCATGCAGACAGCAACAGCGTGGGGTGTGCTTGGGTTGTCAGCCCTAATGCTTACCCCATTCTCCTATACTGTAACCATCTCAGCTTGCTTACACATGGAATGGGGTGAGCATTAGGGCTGACAATCGCGAGCACCCCCATGCCTGTTGCTGCCTGCAGGTGGGGGTGGGGTGTTAGGTTGAAAACCCTGAGGAGGTGGACGAAGATGGCCGCCAGGCGACGGCTGCGTACAGTGCTCTCTGCAGCACTGAGTTATTTTAACTTTTTATACCTGTGGCATTTTTTTCTGTGTAATTTGTAGGAAAACACTTAAGAATCCTCAAGGGATCTCTCCAGAACATTGTGGGGAGAAACCTGTAAAATTTTGCTCCATTTGCTACAGGTGTTATTGCTTGTACAGGCACTGCTTTTGTTAGGTCAGAATAGGACTTGGGTTAGATGCAGGTAGGGGTAAAGTGAGAAAGCGCTAGGAGTTTTAGTTTTATTATTTGTTAGTTTTTCCTGCAGAGGCCTCTGTCTGGAATTTATTTTATCTTATCTATCTTCAGTCACACACTTACAGTTACAGCACAGGGTCCCTGGCTTGATGTGGGACCAGTCACCAAGGAGAGGCACCTGTTACCTGTGTTTTCAGAGGAGGAACTGTGGTGGGGGAGTCGTGGATCAATTGGAAAATTGTCGGTAAGCCCTGGCGGAAGAAAAAGGAGGTGAAGTGGTTGTGGATTGGTGTTGCCAGTTTTGCTATCAGACTTGGTTGTGAGCTGCCACCTCCCAACTGGACTTTGAAGCTGGTTTAAGATTGGAAGCAGCTAGTGACGGAAGAAGAAGAACAGCGGCAGCCGGTGAACTGGGCCGTGCACAAATTGGTCCATGGCTGTGAATTACATATGGTTGTTTCAGTCGGTGAGTGTGGTTTTCTAAATCTTTAACTGACTCCGTCTCTGCTTTGTGACAGTGTTTGTCTGGCTGTGTAGAGCAGTGAGAGAGCTCTACAAACTGATTTCTGTTTCTCTCCCCCTTCCCCTGAGTACAAGTGCTGCTGGAAAGTCATATATTTTGGCAGTGAAAGTGCCTCTTATATTGGTCTGCAACTTTTCCTGAGTGTGAGTGCTTCTAGTTGCTTGGGACTGCCTCCGTGCTAGTAACTTGTTCAGCCAGGAAGGTGGTGAGAGCATCATCCTCAGTTCTGCACTTCAAAGCTCGAGACTGTGCAATTTATTTTTCTGCTCTGGGACTTCTGTTTCCAGTTACCTATGGTTCTGTTGGATTTGCTTTCTGGACACTGTGCCTCCTGAGGATTCTCCTTTCATTGTTGCTGATTATCTTATGTTATTGTATTTTTTGGGGTTGTTGGGGGAGGGAGTTGTTTAAGTAGTATATGATTACTGTGTGTATGGTTAGGATAATTTGATGTATTGGGGTGGATGTTGGATGTATGTGAAGAGTTAGGTTTTTCAATAATAATTTTATTGGGATTGTTTGGGAATTGGTTAGTCTTATTTAAGGGCATTGGTACAATAGGGCTCTGATTAGTGCCAAGGATGTGTCGGAGTCTTGGACCCCATCATATAGTGTATGCTGCATCCCAGCTGCGTGACCTCCATCCCTTTGCTGACCTCCCCATCCCAGCTACAGTGGAAGAGTGCTGTAGGGAGGTGGGCATTACAAGGGATCATGTAGGTTGGTGGTGGTGGGGTATGGTGAACTTGACGGAAGTGAGGGGTATTGGGGTGACTAGGAGCAGGAAACACCCTGGGGCTAAATGGAACCAAGAGAGAGGCCATACATGTTTGGTCTCCATCTCCAGGGCTCCTACTGGACCAAGTGGGCAGGCAGTCAGGGGACCTGCAGCATACACTAGTCCTCTTCGGACCATGCTGTGTAATGCCAGATCGATGAGAAACAAGACCACAATTATGGCAGACTTGATTTCTTCAGTCAATCTGGCTTGCATTACAGAGACATGGCTGGGTAATGATGCTGGGCCAGTTTTGGAGGCTGCCATTCCCATGGGGTACTCTGTTGTGTACTCTCTGAGGAGGGGATGCAGGAGCAGGGGTGAGGCCATCTGCTTTAGATCCAGCCTTGGCCTCACCATGCACCTAGTAGGTCTTGCTAAGTCCTTTGAATGTGTGGCAGTGTGTGGGGGTCCAGGTGTCGGCTGCAGAATTCTCCTTGTTTACTGCCCTCCGGGGTTGGGAGGAGAATTTCTGCAGGAGGTCATGGACTTCATCATCGATGAGGTGTTGAGGTCCCCCAGATGGTTGGTTCTGGTGGACTTCAACACCTGGATCGATGACGAATCCTCGCAAGTTGATTATAACCTCCTCCAGTTGATGACATCACTGGGTCTGACACAAGTGGTTACTTCTGCGACTCATCACCACAGCCACACATTGGACTTGGTTTTCTCATTGGGGCTTGAGGTTATGAACCTCAAGATTGACTGGATCATTTGGTCCGATCACTACACAGTGGAGTTCTCATTTAGGGCCCCCCCGATAGTCCCCCCATTGAGATGGCCAGCTATTGCCCTTTAAGGGGACTGTCCACAGTAGATGATTTATCTAGCTTGATTGCAGCATGTGCAGTTGGCATGGGCAAGGCAGTGGCCACCTATAATAAGATGATATCTGAGGCTCTCGATGCCATCGCACTGGTCTGTATATGACTCAGATCTTCTCGCTTGAGATCCCACTGGTTTGATGGTGATCTCAAAGTAATGAAGATCAAGGGTCAGAAGTTGGAGTGTTGCTGGCTGAAGACCCATTCCGAGGACGACAAACTGGCCTTGTGTGCCCACTGTTGTGAGTATCAAGGGGCAATCAACTGTAAGAAGGCAAAGTTCTTGTCCAGGGAGATTGTCGCAAGGAAGAACAGACCATCTCAGCTTTTTCGGATTGTGGACAGACTTCTTCATCCAGTCTGTCTTCAAATGAAGAAAGCCTTTTCAATCGCTTTATGCAATGAGTTTGCTCAGTTCTTCTCTGACAGGTTGTCCTCTGTCCAGTCAGGGATCTCACCAGTGAGGCAAGTTTTGACTTGCAGTGACCAGTCTGGTATGAGCAGAGGCACTCCTATTGTCTGGGAGGAGTTTAGCCCAGTGATGGTGGCCGAGGTTATAGAGGTGATCTTAAAGGTGAGGCACACTTATTGTGAACTGGACCCGGCCCCGACCCATTTCTAGATGCGATGCATTGAGACTGTTGGTCCAGTGTTTGCCAGTATTATCTGATGTTCACTGTCAGAGGGAGTCTTTCATGTGCCTTGAAGGAGGCATTGGTGAGACCTCTCTTGAAAAAGCCATCACTCGACCCTGATGTCCTGGTGAATTATTGACCAATCTCCAACCTTCTATTTTTAGGAAAGGTTGTTGAGAAAATAGTAGTGCAGCAGCTTGAGGAGCACCTTGTGACCTTTGACATCTATGAGCCATTCCAGTTGTGTTTTGGGGCTAGGCACAGCACTGAAATGGCATTGGTTAGGGTACAAAATGACCTCCTTAGGGTGCGAGATAGAGGGGACAGGTCAATTCTTGTTCTCCTAGATCTTTCTTCAGCTTTTGACACCGTGGATCACATTGTGCTACTAGATCACCTTAGAGAATATTGTGGACTCATTGGTACTGTCATCAATTGGTTTGAGTCCTGTCTCTGGGGCAGGATGCAGTGGGTGGTGATGGGGAATTTCTCCTCCTTCCCAAAGCCCCTGCCCTGTGGAGTACCTCAGGACTCAATCTTGTCGCCAATGTTATTCGCAGTATACACGCTACCCCTGGGTGAGCTCATTAGGCATTACAGCTTAGGTTTTCACTGCTATGCAGAGGATTCCCAACTGTATATGTCTTTTGCCCCTGAAACAGATGATGCAGTGTAAATGCTTAACAACTGCCTGTTGGATATCAATGACTGGATGTCCTCCAACTGGTTGAGACTGAACCCAGATAGGGCAGAGGTTCTAGTGATTGAGTTGGGTCATTGGTATGATGGGAGTGCCTCCGGAGCGGTCTTGGGATTAGTCCTAAGAACCGTGTCACTGATGGCTTCCCCTAGGGTGAGAAATCTTGATGTCATCCTGGATGACAGATTGACACTTGACGCTCAGGTGTCATCTGTTGTCCAAAGTGGTTTCTACCACTTAAGGAATGTTGTCAGGATTAAACCCCTAGTTCCACCCGAGGATCTGCCAACACTGGTTCATGCCTTTGTTATGTCTAGGCTTGATTACTGTAACTCTCTGCACTTTGGGATCAGTGGAGAGACCCGCCGCCAACTGCAGCTAGTGCAGAACGCAGCGGCCAGGTCACTGGTGGGCCTGCCCAGGTCTAGTCATGTGACCCCAGTCCTGTGAGTTCTGCACTGGCTACCTGTCAGGTGGAGGATCATCTTCAAGGTGTGCTTGCTCACTTATAAGGCTCTATATGGACTGGGCCATGGCTACCTGGCTGATGTCCTGACACCTGCCTCCCTCTGCTCCTCCACCAGGGGTCTCCTTGCGGTTCCAAGGGCCAGGTTAAAAACTTGTGGTATCCGAGCCTTTGAAGTCACTGGTCTAGCCCTCTGGAACTCGATTCCCATCTCTGTTAGAGAGGCCCCTATGGTGGAGGATTTTAAAAGGGGTCTAAAGACTCACTTCTTCCTTTTGGCCTTCCCATACTAATCTGAGCTATTATATTTTAAGTTTATGCTTATTGAGTTTAATACTGTATTGCATGTTGAATATTGTATCTGTGTTTATCCTGTCTGCATTTTTCTCCCTGTCTGTATTTATGTATGGCGCCTAGAGCCTCTGGGACTGAGTGCAATAGAAATAAATGTGCCTTGCCTTGCCTTAGGGTTGGAAACCCTAACAGCACATTTCCAAACTTTTGTTGCTGGAACCCTAACTGATGCATTAATAAAATGTTTTGCCAGGTCTTTGATTGTATCCTGGTGTTCAGTCACACAAAGCAACCTGCTCAAGCTTTACTCTTGTGGTTTGCTGATGTCAACAAAACCATCAATACAATTACAGCCCCACCAACACTCTTGTGCATCTATTACTGACAGTTTTTTTTGATTGTGTAATAAACGTATTATAGTACTCAAATATAGGAACAGTGTAAAAAAAAAAAAAGCAAGTGTGTATTTTTCTGACAAGATCATTCCTAATAGGCAGGATGTAAACAGGATCTCATCCACAAGGGGTGTGAGCTATCTTGTTGTCTCCCTCTGCTTTTCATTATCCCTAGCAATTCGTTATGTGAGGCGATGTTTACTCCATTGGATAGGATTTATAGCTGCAGTACTGGGACTTCTTTTGGTTAATTACACACCACAGAGCTGCCTCAGTATGATCTCATTCACTTGAACTGTTTAACCTTATAAATCAGACGTTAAAGTAACTATACTGCAGATAAAGACAGGAGGCAGTATGGCAGCCCATTGGTACAGGGGCAAGGCTGCTGCTGACGATGCTGGTGACCCGGGTTTGGGAATGAGCCTGCGAGCATGGACGGCTGGCAGGGTGTGCAGGCCTGATCACCCCAGAGGATGCTTGCCTTCTTCAGGGAGGGAAGCTGCCTGTCCTCATGGTCACCCCACTAGCACCACCTGGGGTGTAGCAGATGGAGCTGCAGGCGGCACAGCAGGGATGCCTGGCTTGGCCTCGTTCATGCCCAGTGTGTGCTTGCACAGCCACGTTAATGCCAGTGTGTCAGTGGAAGGGAGCAAACAGTGAAAAGCTCTGACCTGGCAGGATGACATGACTCCTGGCACTCTCAGACCCTGTGTTCCTCATTTGCCCAGCACAACAGGCTCCCACCACTGGATTTCGGTCACCGCAGTAGATGGTGCCCGGATGGCCTTGCTGCAAGGGGTAAGCTGCAGGATGTACAGGTGAGCCTTTGTGGTGCAGAGCAGGTGACTGGGCTGGGAGGTGGTCAGAAACAAGGAGATCACAGATGAAGGCACAGTCCAACAAGAATTCTGTGAGCCAGCAGGGTTAAGGGGGTGCACAACCATGGGTAGTAAACCCAATTAGAATCAAAGAGCAAAAAGGTTGAGCACTCTGTGTGTATCGCTCATTAGCTTGTGCAGTGCTGTCCACAATAAATGAAGTCCTTCTGCAGTCTCCCTTATTTGTAAGAAGATGCTCAACACAGAAATTCCATCCAAATAACTTTTATTGTGGACAGTTTAGCTCTGGAAGTTAGACTCTCACTAACCACCACCACGGCGCTTCGGGCTGAAACATCCTTCCTCAGGAGGTGTTGGTTAGTGAGGTTCTAACTGCCAGAGCTAAATTGTCTGCAATGAAAGTTATTTGGATGGAATTTCAGTGCTGAGCATCTTCTTAGAAATAAGGGAGACTGCAGAAGGACTTATTTTATTGTGGACAGCATTGCACAAGGTAACGAGCGTTATGCACGGAGTGCACAATCTTTTTGCTCTTTGTTCACAGATGAAGGTCAGCTTGGTGACTAGAGGAGAAAAAAAATGTAAAAAACAGACACAGGAGGCAGTGTAGTATACAGGTTAGAACATAGAACTCTGAACTAAGAGCTTGCATAGTCCAGTTCCCAACAGCCATTGGCTCACTGTGTGACCCTGAGGAATTCACGGCCTCACTCCCCTCCAGAATTCCTCCTTTTTTCCAGGACTGTGCTGGAAAGAAGACTTTATTGTGAGTTTCCTGGTGTGGTTAAATAAGGCCAATAATGGCTTTTTAATAGGCCTGTGCACACGTTGTTTTTGGCATTTGTATCTGGAGTATTCATATATTTTCTTTACATTCCAGACTTGTTTCTTCTTTTTTTTCAATCATGGATTTTATCTACCAGCACCAGACTGCCCCCTTTCTGAAGGACACCCTTAACTCTGTCACCCACTGTCTTGGGGGCCTAATCCTGCTCATCTCCCATTACTGATCCCTTGTTGTGGGGTCCTCAGAACTGGCCAGACCCCTCAGGAGTAGAATCCAGCTTTTTGAAGTGTGCCTGTAGGTGGTGCCAAGCCTGCAGGGGGGCCAATTTCATCCAGCTTGGCCAGAGAGTTTCCTCTAGTGCTTTTCTCCCCTGGGATACCTTGATGTACATTAAAACTCTAATTAATTATTCATGAGGTCAGTGAGTGCTCTGATTGCCTACTGTACTGGGTGTTACTCTCTTAGAAATTTTCAGTCACAAGGGTGCGTTGTGCACATTTATGGAACCCAGATAAACGGATGAGAGAAAGAAATAAGTGCCTAAGCTGGGACATGAACCCAGGCCACCCAGAATACCGTTCTGGTTGTACTACCACCAGTGCTACCAAGGCAACCGGAAACTGGGACATCCCGAGGCACTTTAATCTTTCTCTAATGCACAGCCAGGTGCTGCACAGATAATTACATTTTCAATGACAAGGGTGCAGCGTGCACATTTATGGAACCCCTTGGTGGCATAGCTGGTAGCACAATGGGAATGGTATTCTGGGTGGCCTGGATTCAACTCCCAGCTTAGGCACTTGTTTCTTTCTCTCTTCTGTTTGTTTGGATCCATAAATGTGCAGACCGCACCCTTGTGACTGACAATATAATTATCTGTGCAGCATGTGGTTGTGCATTAGAGAAAGAGTAAGCTGCCTCAGGATGTTCCAGTTTCCAGTTGCCTTGGTGGCACAGCTGGTAGTGCAACACAGTGGTATACTGGGTGGCCTGGGTTCAAGTTTCGACTTAGGCATTTATTTCTTCATCTCTTAGAAATACCCAGTACCAGAAATCCCATAATCCCTTGCAGCTGATGTCAGAGCTAGGCAGAGCAGTGGGAGATTCAGTAGCCTGCAGTGCATGTTAGAGCTTTGTAAGTTCGGATCAGATGCTTTCCAGTCCCACTGTTCTCCTGGGGCTTTGTGCAGTTCTCTGTGACTGTACCTAGCCCAAGGAGGACAGCTGGACCAGCAAACAAAAGATCAGAGCTTATAAAAACTAGCATGCACTACCGTCTAATGACTCTTCCATTCCAGCATCTCTGCTCTGATGTCATCTGCAAGGGATTCTGGGATTTCTGGTTATAGCAAATGTCAGATTGGAAGTCAGCAGAAACAGACTGATGTACCCTGCTATACTGTAGTAAACAGTAAGTAAAAAAAATTGGTTTTGCACACAAACTGCAAATTTTGACCAATCCCACACTTGGTTGTTGGGTTCTTAGTGCTGACTGTTCGCCCTTAAGAAGGTCCTTTACAGCCTGACTGTGGCTGCTGTGCTTATCCTGAGCAGATGGCTTCTTTCTGCTTTTAAAAATGTAAGGAAATGACAATGAAGAGTGTCCTTGAGCAAAATAGGATCGTAAGAGAGTTTCCTTTCTACGGCTGTGTGACTTTCTAGATTCAGTCTTCCCACCTTCGATTTCTCTGGGAAATGCAGTTCGTCTTCTCTTTCTAAGTCTGAGCCATCTTAAAGGCACCAGATGTGGTCAGATGTAAAAATACAGAAAGAAGCTTTCCTTCCCAGTAAGACAGCTGGAATAAGAACACCATTTTGTAAACATTTAGGGAAGGGAAGGGGTCATATTTTGGCTTTGTGGGAGCATGCAGCACAACCTCTTTCATCTTCCTCTTCTAAAACCTGCCCCCATGCCCACATGTTTTATGACAATTACATTTGTAGAGCACTGATGAGCCTTTAACAGTTGAATACCGTGGATAGTAATTGTTGAATGGTTAATTCCTCATGTCTTGTTCTGTCATCACTGTGTTACTACTGCTGCCACCACTAATACTGCTTCTGTAATTACTGCTACTGTTACTTCTACTGCAACCACTAATACTGCTTCTGTAATTACTGCTACTATTACTACTGCTGCAACCACTAATACTGCTTCTGTAATTACTGCTCCTGTTACTACTGCTGCAACCACTAATACTGCTTCTGTAATTACTGCTACTATTACTACTGCTGCAACCACTAATACTGCTTCTGTAATTACTGCTACTATTACTACTGCTGCAACCACTAATACTGCTTCTGTAATTACTGCTCCTGTTACTACTGCTGCCACCACTAATACTGCTTCTGTAATTACTGCTACTGTTACTACTGCTGCCACCACTAATACTGCTTCTGTAATTACTGCTACTGTTACTTCTACTGCAACCACTAATACTGCTTCTGTAATTACTGCTACTATTACTACTACTGCTAATATTTATTTATTTAAAAAGTTGGTAACCAGGAGAGGCACACTGCGCCGAGGCTCATTTCCAGGTGTGACCTGGGGGAAGGGGGAAGAGGAGGCACATTTCATAAATACATATTGTTAAGCAGGTTACAATAAAACAAAGCAAAAATACACAAGTACAAATCAGGACAGGATATCAAAATTGCCTGGGTAAGAGCCAAGTAAATACGTACAGATTGCCATACTGAGAAAACAGCAATACAAACGAGCAAGGTACCACAAAATTTAGGTGGCTAGAACAAAATGCAGGAGTCGGGGGCAGGTGGGGTTGTTGTTTGGGACTTTAGAGGCATAGGACTCTGGCTGGGGGTTAATCAGATTGGAGGCATGAGCAGGGTGGAGGCAACGAGTGGTAGAGGGTCTGTTTAAAGAGCCCCTGACACTGATGTGACAACTTTGAGAAAATGTAATGTTTAGCACAAGTGTGCTTATATTTTAATATTGTTTCTGTATTTCTTAGTCTCCTTTATTACGGAGAACATTTACATGTAAACAGGATCACTACTCTATCTATTCTGGCTGCTTGCCTACATATGACATCACAGTTCTGTTTATGACATCACATTGTTGCTGTGGGGATAATTACGATGCCATAAAAGGGGGATTATTTATTTTATTTATTTAAAAGTTGGTAACCGGGAAAAACACCATGAACAGAAGCTCGTTTCCAGGTGCAACCTGGATTATGATGTCATATGTAGGATAGCAGAAAGAGCAGATAAAGTCTAAGGGATATTACACTTCTTTCACACAGCTGTCCTCATTAATAAAAAAAAAAGGTAAATAATTATAGAAAATACATGAAATATAAACTGAACTGTCTAAATCTCAAATTTTTTCCAAGTGTTTCTAAAGGTATCAGGGGCTCTTTAAAAAGGTTTAGCAATGGTAGCATTTGGAGTGAAGAGGGGAAGGAGTTCCACAAATTCGGGTATTGGAAGGAAAAGGCAGCCTTTCCAGAGTTAGAGTGAGGTTGATGAAGGGCGAAGGAGCGGAAGTCATGCGTGCGGAGGCAGTAGGAAGTGTGGGGGTTAGAGGACAGGAGGGAGGCAAGGTAGGGGGTGAGTAATCCAAACCAATATTTGGCCGAGATGATGGAAATGTGGTGGTTTTGGTGGGAAGTTAGGGAGGGGAGCAATAGGAATGACTAGAGGGTGCAGTGATGAATTCTGGGAGGGGCGTTGAAAAGGACGTCCAATCTGGAGAGGGAGGATGCAGAGGCAGACCTGTACACAATGTTAGCATAATCAAAAAGTGGTGGGATTGTCCTAGTGAGGAGAATCCGGTGACCAGGGAGGGAGACTGCATCTTTATTTCTATAAAGAGCACCAAGTTTGGGGCTGAGCTTGGAGTGAATGTAGTTGATATGTGTTGTGAAATCTAAGTGGCTGTTGAGCCAGACTCCTAGGTGCTTGTAGGCCAGGACTGTGTCCAAGGTAGTGCCATGAAGAGTGGAGAAAAAGGGTGGGTGGGGAGTTTGGCTAGTTTCTGGTGGGTGCCGAAGTTCATGGAGACAATTTTAGAAGTATTTACTTTTAGCTGGTTAGCCTGGAACCAGTTCAGGCTGCGAGTGAAATCAGATTATAATATTGATAAAGCCCCATAATTAGCCAAGGGGTTGTCAAAGTCCATGGCTTACACCCTCCCATGCTGGGGCAGACAGGAGGAGTCCAGTGGAAGCTACTGCTACTACTACTTCTGTTACATTCCTGGACTCCAATGCCAGAAGTGGTTTTCAAGATATATAGTCCAATTTTTTTAACTTTCTTTTTAATATATTTTTTTTTCAGTCTGAGTTATAATCATTTGATTGAACTGATCACCTTCAGACTCAACTGATGTATATGAATTGATTAAATATGTACTTGTGCCGGCCCATCTGCAGGCACCTAGGTTTTTGGATTGAGCCCAAGTCAATGAAGGGCCAGCCAGGGAGAAGAACTGAGTGTCCCACGGGACTCTCTCCTCCTTGGGGAAGGACGGTTGCCACTGCTGCCACATGGCTACCACCTGGGTGACCACGGGTGGCAGTGCAGGCAGGAGTGTACATCTGGAGTAGGAGGAGACACCAATAGACTGACGTGGGCACTGATGCAGTACATGTGCATGCCCTCTCTTGGCCCTGCTTGGCATCTCTGTTGGGGAGGGGAGAAAACTGTAGGAGAAAAAGCTCAGTGGAGTGGTGGGTGTTGGACCACCAGCCCTCTCAGGCCCTGATTACCCCCCCCCCATAATTATACCCTGATAGGGTGCATGGACAACACCACCATCATCATCCCACCTCAGAAAGGCAAAGAGTCCAAGTTAAGAGTGGGCAGAGTAAGTGGCAGAGAAGGCAAGTATGAGGCTGGGAGGTTGCCAGTTAGTGCTCAGATGGGGTAGCTGTGGGAGGGTATAAAATATATATATATAAAAACTTACTTGTGGTTGAGATGGCTAATCCTATTTTTAATGCATATAAAAATGAATTAGCCATCTCAAATAAAAGTACATATGTAATCAATCCATATACATCAACTGAGTTTGAAGTATATCATATAGACGAGAAAAGAAAAAAAAAGAGGAAAAAATAGTTCACAATGAAAGATCCAAGTAATATATGTAATGGCACAGAAGAAGTATGTGGTGCTTCCAGGTGGGTGGCCCACATTCAGAAGGGAGCCTGGGTCCTTACAGTTGGATGGCCAGGCTGGGAGATGCATTGCTGCATGGCAGTGCCTCCCAGCCAAGATGGGTTGGTGCTGTTGCAGCAGCAACCCCTCATGACGGTCTGGGAAGCTCACTTCCATGCGAAGGATGCACATGTGTAGTGCTGAGCTGCTATCTGAGACCAGTATGGTGGCTGTACAGTGCTGGGATGATGGGAGAAACAAGGAGTGGAGGCACGCACCACACACACACTCACACTGCTGTGCTTGCCGTATGTAGAACAGTACTTTTGGCATGCTGAATGTTGGTAATGGCTGGTATGCTTGGGCTTTGACCAGCTGGGCCTCCTCCTCACCAAATGTTAGGACACGGAGGAGTGGGGACAGGTTGACATCATCCTGATGGCCATAGTGGGAGACCCTAAGCCAATGGAGGAACATCAGGAAGGTTAACCATGACGGGGCTGGGAGGCAGATGGTGGCAGCTAGAGTGCTGGATGGCCTGTTGCCACAAATGCATAGTAAAAACCAAAAATGATTCAAAAAGATTTAAAGTTCCACTATTTTAAACTGGATATAATTCATTATCTTGTTAATGCCAGTAATTCAACAAAACTCTGCTCTTACTGTATGTTAATTTTTTTGCATCCATCTCAGCAGAATGGGAGTCTTTTCAATCATTTCAGCAACAGCTGCTACCGTACGTAGGTCTTGAGCAGAGTTTCTAGAGAGTAGTTATCGTGGCTTTTCTGGGCTTATGTGTGTTTGATGCTTAATGAATTGTCAAAGTGGATTTAGGTTAAGGCAAATATAGACATTTCTTTTATGAGAAGCTTTAATTTTAGCAGGGCTTTGCAAAGAGAAAGTAACTCCAAGCTTGATTGCACCCTCAAGTAGGAATAATATGGGCTCTCATCTCAGCTGGATACCACTGGTGTTATCTGGATAAAAGAAAGATCTGCTTCCTTATATGTAAGCTCTCAATGCTATCTTGCTAACTTTAGGATTAAATCCTTTTCTGCTGTAAATGCAAAAGCTGCAAAAATGGTAAGCTTTATTGAAGGCTCGGGTTTACTTGTTCAAGCCCCTCCTTAGGAAAATGTTGTCCAGGTTTTTTTTATTTTAATATCAATGGCGTTCAACCAGAGGACGACACCAACTATTGCCATGTTGAAAGTTTTGATCAAGACTTCATGTACTGGAACTCGAACAGCAGGGAACTTCAGTGATTAAACCTGAAATGGTTAGGTGGGGCAACAGTCACCTTTAGATTTGTAGGTGGGGGGAATCTCTAGGTGGCAGAACTCACTAGTGCATCCAGCTGTGTAGTGAAATAACTCTCACTACCCCTTACACCTGAAAACAGTATCTGTTTTAGCCTACTCTGAACTTTAAAAGGGAACATTTTACATTTGTCAGGGAAAGTTTTACCCCCTTGACAAAACTGCCACTGCCATGAACACATTTTTTAGATCTGCACCTGGTAAAACTACGATAGTATTCAATGGAGAAAGATGATTGAGATGCAGAAACTCTCATACAGTTTTGTAAACGGTGGAAAGACTGAATTCCTATGGGTTCCCATGCCCAATCCAACCACTGGTAGCGCTTTATCAATTTCAATCAGTCATTTCACAAAGCGGAGATTGCTCTAGCGATTCTGAATTTTTAGTCTGGGTTCTGCATTTTAGTGCAGTATTTTCAAACAGATTGTGCTACAACTAATTGCATTTGATTCTGTTTTTTTTTTCTGCATTATTTCTTTTTGCCACCCCTACGTTCCCAGGATCCACCACTCCTTTGGGCTGCCATGGTCTCCGACGCAGTCCTACTAGTCCCCCTCCCGGACCCCACCTCACTTCACATTGCAACCAGGTCCCTGGGGTAGTCTGGCATAACCCTTCACTGGATGGGTCCCCCCTCCTCTGAGGGGGAAGGCACCTGTGGGGGAAACCCAGCACACTCTTCACTTGGTCGGCCCCAGGGCACTGCTGAGATGGGCAGAACATCCAGGGGAAGTTCTTCAGAGATGCCGATAGGCCAGCTGCCATCATTCGGCCAATCCCAGGCTTTTTCCATTTTTTTCTTGGTTCTTCCCTCTGCAACGACACTCCTGCAGTGCTCCCAGTCTCCACCAGGTGCCGCTGCAGAGCGAAGTGAACCCGCTACCCACCCCAGGAGAGGAGAGCAGTCCTACGGATGCTCAATCCTCTCCTCCCCTGCCGACTCCCAGTGTCCTGAGTCCGTTCCCGAACCTGGGTCGCCGGCGTGGTTCAAGGTAAGGCGTCAGTGCCTCAGCCCTCTGCACCACTGGGCTAGCCTTGATTCTGTTTTATCCACTCTGTTTTTAAAATCAACTAGCTATTGGTCACGTCTATGGACTTTTTGTCATTGAACTTGATTAGTAAAGTTGGTTCATTGCACCGTCAAGCTTCTCCACCCACTTGCTTAAGATCGTAGGTGCTCATGGAGCTAGATTCATAATAGACCAGAACTATAGCAGAACTAGAATGCATCCAAAACAGGTGGGTAAAACATGGAATACAACTGATTCTGGAACTGCAATGCTCCAGAATTCTAAAAATGAGTCTATTTCAGTTTTTAGCATTCTGGTTCTGGGGAGCATTCTGGTTCTAGAAACATTGTGGGTCCAGAATCACTCTAGTTCTGCTTTGTTCTGCTTTTTACCACTGTTCTGGATGCATTCTGTTCCAGATTTATTCTGGTTGTTAGCTATTTATTTATTTGGAAAATGTTTCACCAGGAAAGACAAGATGAGCTGTAAACAGCTCATTTCCAGAAGCGTCCTAGGTGGTGGTGGTGGTGGTGGGGGTACAAGAATTGGGAGAACAACAAACACATACCAATAACAGAGCACTACAAGTACAATTACTAAAACAAAACAGTGTAGTACAATTACAGAGCAGAAATAACCCAGGCCAACCGGCCAGGATAAACAAAATCATGTTTGGATACAACGTACATTGCAACAACCCAAGAGCAGGTGATCCAGCTTGGTGATCCAGTAGAGTAAAGGTTAGAGGATGGATAACACATCTGAAGTGCTAGAAGTAGCAGACTGAGCACACAATTCGAAGTGCTATTGTATACCCAATGGAGGGCAGTTATAAGACAATTGGGGAAGTGGACAAGCGAGGGGTAGAGGGTGGGGGATAGAAGAGGGAGAGAGAGAGAGAGACAGCCAAGATCTAACCCCTTCAGGATGCTGAGAAACCTGCAAGGGCAACAGGATCAGGCAGAAAGGGAGGTGAGAGAAAGGGAGAGGGGGAGACAGAGAAGAGAGGGTCAGAGGAACAGGAGGGGAGGAGAGGGATAGGGAAGTAGGGAGGTGGGCAGGTGATGGATTTGAAAGTGGGGAGAAATGGAAGAGGGGGGAAAGAGAGAGAGACCATCTATACTCCTTCAGGATGCAGAGAACACTGCAAAGAGGTCAGGATTAGAAAATGAGGGGAAAGGAAGAGGGGTAGAAGAGAGAGAGCCAGGATCTATACCCATTCAGGATGACAGAGAACCCTGTAAGGGGGACAGAACCAGGCAGAAAAGGAGGGGAGAGAAGGTGGGCAGGGAGGAGGAGTGGAATGTGGCAGGTGACCGGAGGGGAGGAGAGGGATAAGGAATAGGGAGGCTGGAGAAAATAGGGGTAAACTAGGAATGGGAAAAGGGAGTGTATCAGTGGAGGGGAAGGGTGTAGTGGGGGGAAGGACAGCAGTAGAGTATCAAAATAGCACAGTAGGTTGAGGATGTTAGTAGAGAGTCAAAATGGCACAGTAGGTTGTGGTAGGGGTGGGAGGAGGGGGTATAATAGGTGGTAGCATGTGAGGAAGGGTTCAGTTAGAAGGCAGGAGGTAAATCAGGGATAGAGGAGAAGGGGATAGTGCGCAAGGGTGGGGAGGGTTGCGAAGGGGGGCTAGTAACAAGTACAGTTAGGAGAATAGAAGTAAAGTAGGGCTAAAGGATAATGCTGTGTGAGCTAACTCCTTCATCTTGCAGTACAGTTCTCTGTGAATGTACTGGGAAACTTAGTAGCACATCAGTAAAACGGAAAGACTGAAACTTATCAACGTCAACTTGTCGCTCTTCTGGTGTAGAAAATGTCATCACTGGAAGGTCTGTGCAGGCAAAACTGTAGCAGAAACCTGCCAACTCACAACTCCAGGGGTAGGTGAGCCTCTTCCTCAGTATCTGTGCTGAACCGTTCAAGTTTAGCGATGTTTTCTTGTTGGGGAGTTCAAGGTGGCAGCCAGAAGCAGATCACTTTTTTGTTAGTTCTGCTCCTGGTTTACTCTGTTACTTTCTTTCAAACTTAAAAAAAAGTCTTTTAAAAAGTTATTATACCAGACGCAAATCTAGCCAAACATTTGAAGAGCTAGTAGAATCAAAACTAGCAGACTGAAAATGTTATTAATTTAACCCTTTGGGAGGGTCCCCTTCTCCAGCGCCAACAGAGGAGATGGAAAATAGTGCCTCACCAAGTCTGTCATGGGAGAAATGCATAGTTGCAAGGGGAGGGAGAAAGAGCTGTAGATCAAGCACGGTCTGTGGTAATAAAGTAGGTAGGACAAAATGGACAAACTGGATGCCAAGCAGCCCTTATCTGCTGTCAGATTCTATGTTTGTATCTTTCTATGTAAGGAGGTTCAGCTGGCATGCTGGAGGCACGCTAATGAGTGCCATTATCTGGAGTGACCAGGGACAAGCATGTTTCTGCTGTTTCTTCCCTCACCCACATAGATGCAACTGCTCGTGGCTGAGCTGGGGAGGAGGTGGAGGGTGCCAGGAGGCACATGGTCACCCATACCGCCAATGGCACCTCTACCCTGCCACCGCCAGAAGCCACTTTATCAGTCCAGCCCTCCCTGCTCCCTCCGGGCGGAGAGCATTTGATGGACATGCATAACCCTCCCTGCTGTCCACTGCTTCTTCAGTCCCAGATGTTGGGCATAGGTATCTCGGTTGCAAGAATGTCAAGCAGGTGGCTCACCTGTCATTGCCATGACATCCCTCTCACTTGAAGATAAAGAGAGAATGGCAGGGTGTGTAGCCATGGGTGGAAGCATACATGCAGTAATGCAGCACCATATCAGCAATCAGGTCTTAGTACTGCTACTGGTGTTCTGTTTTGGTTGTCCACAGCCTATGATATAGATTTGACTAATTTGGCCCGACTACTGAATGCTGCTGACTACTCAAATATCCTCCAAAGTATTCAGCGAATATTTATTAAATACAAAACTGGTGTGTTTTGCAACCCCTACCTGATTGTACATAGTGTACATTGTTTGTGTATCTTCCTTTCAAGGTTACCAGCCTACTGTGGATGATAATGGGAATGCCCCTCTGAGCCTCCCACTTGCAGTTAACATTGTCCATGGTTCTAAGACTAAGTTGGGACAGCTGACCTTGACAGGCTAGCAATGATCCTTAGCTGGCCAATTAGGTAGCGATGGGGGCAAAGGGGGCCAGTCAGGGAATTCATTTAGGTAGGGGCTTCATCCCCTACTTAATGCAAGTGCAGAGAGGTAAACAACCTCTCTGACCAAAGCAATGGTTGTGTCCCACCCACTCCTTCTTTAGATTTATTTATTTATTCTAATTGTGATGACTGGGTAGGCCAGCTGAGACAACCAAGTCCCTTTTTCAGTGGCGACAAGGGGAACAAAGTGTTCCAGTTGCATTGATACACAGTAGCTGTTTTGCCTTGTTCTTTTTATCCATCATAACTTAATAGACAATACAATGTTTAGCACTCTGAGTATGAATGGATAGTAAATTAATGTTCCAAATGTATTAGCAGCAGATGGAATCAGAATTGTCAAGTGCAGGGGACAGTCAGACCATGTGCATGACTCTGAAATGGGTACACCATTTGAGATAGGGAGTAATCCCTGAGCGAGGGCATGTGGTGGAATACATGGGAGATCAGGACTAGAGGGAGGGGAATGCAACACGAGGGGGGGGGGCCCCTCTAGGGAAAGTCCTGGAACCCAAACATCTGGGTAGGGAAGAGAACTATCAGGAGGAAAGACATGGTCCTGTGCAGTTTCATTGGAGCTCGTGGCCACGGTTCCCCGGATAGGTATGGCGAAGGGATAGCCTGACAGCGAAAATACATTTGCTGCCCTAGTGGCTTGTTTCTTTAAATAAACTGTATGTGGTTTTATATTTGGATATGTAAATGATTAGTACTTGGATATGTAAATGATTTGTAGTTGGATATGTAAATGATTTGTACTTGGATACGTAAGTTATACTGAGTAAAGCTGTAGCCTTGTTATCCCATGAACAGAGTATGGTGTTATTTCATCTTGGATTTGGGGGATCTGTTGAGGCAAAGGGCTCTGCTTCAGTACAGGACTAAGGACTCACCACTCCCGCAACTCATAAAATATAATTACAACAGTGCTTAGGGCTGCCACCGGTCTGGTTTTAGACTGGATAATCCATTTTTAGGGCCCTTATCCGGTCATACAGTTTTGCTTAGGTTAGTGTAGTTTTTGGGCCAGTTTGAGTGCTCGCATACTCTTAAAACTGATTGTACCAAATCATTCACTGTTTAGACTGCATGTCCAAGTTACAAAGAAGTTCTGATGACTTACAGACCTTTGTTTGTAAAACCAGTCAGTCTGGGAGGTGTAAAGTATGGCATTAAGTCCATTAGCAGTAAATCAACCTAATCTTTTCTACTCTGCATTTTAAGTATGGTCTTTTCCTGCTGTGACTGGGAAAAGTTTCTTTTCCTTTGTAATCTCTACTGTGTTCCTTTTTGTGTGTCTTATATTTTGCTGAAGTAAAAGGAAACACAATGCAGACTTGAGGGCACCACAGACATAGATAATGAATTTATTTTACTAATTGATCAAAGCATATCAGAATACACGACAAACATGAAAAGGAAAATGGGAGGGTTTTAACAGTTAGAGCAATGACCTGTGAATGAGTTTGGTGCATCCAGCAAACCTGAGTTTGATTCCCACAGCTTCCACTTATATACTTTGTGACCCTGAGTAAGTCAATTAACATCCCTGTGTTCCCGGCTCACCACTGTAAATGGGTCTTGTGCCCAGTGAGCCTTACCTGGTTACTAAAGAATAACAATAAAAATAAATAAAAAATAGTAGTATAAAAATTATTTCCTATCACTTCTGAAGTCTTCTCTGACATTACAAATGGTATTGGAGGAGGAGTGATATACCCATCAGACATAAAGAAGGGGTGGAGCCAGGGGCAGAGTTTGGGGTGTAGTTTTTCACCTCATCCAAAGGTGGGAACCCTAACAGTATTGCCAGGAGACCCTTTTTTTTCTTTTATTCCCTGTGCTAATTTGAAATTTCTAATCTGGGTATCTTAAAGTTACTGCAACACTGAGATTCCATGGGAACAGGGTCCAGGAATCCTGGTACACTGACTGACCTTTGACGAACACCGTCATTGTCCAGGCTTGGTCATGTTAACATGGTGACATGAGAGAACGTAGATCCTGTGATAACTTTACAAGTGTATTTATTGAACAAGCTTGAGCAATCTCAGGAACAGAGTGCAAACAGCTCAACAATGAGAACATATGTTTCATGGTCATTGTCACACTGCTGCAGTATTTGGTGTGCACACCCTAAATATGCCTTCCAGACATGTCTGAGTAGCATTGGTAGCATGTGGTGCTGTTAGCCAAATGGGAAGTAATGTGTTAAAGAGCTCTGAGGCTTCATTTAGGTTTTCTATCAGAATAAAATATAATTTTAATTCTCTGAGTATTTATCATATAAGCCCAAGTAAGAAAAGTTTAAAAAAATTGCCATGATTCAATTTTTTATTTGTGTCAGTTATCTTAAAGGGATAGTATCTTTTTCCAGTCAATTTTGGACCATTTAAACGTATCACCATGACTGCTAGATATGACCCAGCACTCACACCTCCCCGCAGACAGCTAATTTCCTTCTTTCTTTTGGATGATTCCTTTTTTCATATAATTAGATTTTTTGGGGCCCGATTTACAAAAGGCTGCTCAACGCTGGAGCCCACGTGGCACCATTGACTGATTTACTGGGGCTTCATACAGGTCTGTGAGACAAGGGCATTAGGACGTACATTAAAGGGACACTGTCAACCTCCTTAGGTCTCAAAGTGTCCCTAATTTAAAAAACATATTTTATGATTGCTAAAATTCTGTTTATGTAGCTGGTAGTTTGATTCTGACTCATATCTTCTTTAAAAAAAATTAAAAAAACAGACTGCCCAGCATACTGGTGTTATCACACCAAAACAGGTTTGTTTACATTCCTTGATCAGCTCCAAATACATCTTTCCTGGACTTGGGAACACCCAAAAAGCAGCCCCTCATGATGCAGTGGGAGTTTAGGAGGCTCAGGAAGCATGCAGTAAGAAAAGAACCAGGATTGTAAACAAAAACAAGATTGTTTATAAATATACATTGCCATGCATTTCAGTTCTGCTAAAGAAGGAGACAGACAAAACCAACAGCAACATCAGTGAATTTTAGAGAGAGTAAGCAATCATAAAATGTGAGATTTCCACTAGAAATAATATGATGAAAAACAGGTTGACTGTGTCCCTTTAATACCATTGCCTAGGCCACTCTTATGATTGTAAGAGTGATCTCACTTACATTCTTAGGGTATGAGAACTGCAGACTGAAGGTGAGCAGTTCTGATACCCTGGGAATGTATATGAGACCACTCTTATACCATAAGAGTGGTCTTGGTTGTTGTATAAAATATATTATTGATCAAACTCCATCAATAATATATTAATATTTCTAAAAAACTTACCCGAATGTGCCCATTTTCAGGGTAGCTGCATGAGAGACACTACTCGAAGAATAAGAGTGTTTCGCCCGTGGATGAAAGGAATGCTCTTATTTGTCTCTTAAAGAAACGGCAGCTGTTGCTGGTTCTTTGATGCAGTGGTGGGGTTACTGCTCACAGCTCTGGTGACCTGGGTTCAGAAATGGAGCAGAACAGGGCATAAAGAGAAAGTAAAAATAAAACACAGCAGTTTTGTTAACTAATTTACAAGCTAACAGAAAATATCTCTGAACGACTCTTCAAAAAACGTAATGCTGAGATGTAGAATGTAGACAATGTAATGTTGGGGCGGAGGTCAAGATCAGACTAACAGAGGGACTCCAACCTTCAAGGTCTTAACCTCGCCCCTCCAAAAATTACTGCTGGCATCAACAAAGACAGTGTGGTCTAGTGGTTAAGGGACAGCATTGTTAAACAGGGAATCATCGGTTGAAATCCCATCAGAGCCACTGTATGCTGTGTGACTTTTTTTTTGATCAAGTTTGTTTTCCTTGACCAGGCACACACCACCCTAATCTGGGACTCTGGTGATCACCCAACCCATCCATCACTAAACCACCCTCTAGCTGCCAACTCCCATGGTTCTTTTTTATAGCTGTTTACCCTCTACCCCTGCTATCAGCCTAGGGATATTCTCTGCAAGTAAGGATATACCATGATTAGGCAGATTTGCTGTCATTCAGATGGTGGAGGCATATGTATTTCTTTGTCTTTTTTCTGCCCGTAACTCTCTGTCCACCCCTTAGCATGAAGAATATCACATTGGCTTTGTATGCAAACAGCACTCTTGCAGCAACTGCAAGCTCCCTGGCCTAGCTGCAGTGATTGCTGTGGTGCGAGAACCCACCACCAACCTTTCCTGACTGAGGCATGCTGCCACCCGGCACCTCAGCAAGTCTGACCTGCCTCCTGATGCATTGTCCTGAGTTCAGTCTCAGGCTTAGCTTAGCTGCACAGCAGCATGGTATGCTGCTGCTGGGCCATCAGTTGGTCAACTGTCATAGTTCTTCCCTCTGTGGTAGGGTGGTGCATGTTAGGGGCTATATGGGGTGAGACTAGAGCCTGCCAGTGTGAGGCCATCATTAAAATGGAGCCTGGCATTTTCCTCCCCTATAATGTTGACCTCTCACCCCTCTGGGGCATACACTGCAGTCACTGGAGGCCTCCCAGGCATGCAGCTTTCCTTGCAGTTGGAAAGTGGACCTTCCAGGGCCTGACCACAGGGATAGCTGATATCCCGACAGCATGGCACCAACCCTCCTGATTTAGGATGCGCTGCCTCAGGCAGCTGACCATAATCCTCCACCACCTGTTTTTCAGTGTCCCAGGCTTTTTTCCAAACCCCTGTCACCAACATCATACTGCAACATAATACCCATCGGGTGACCCCTCATGTGACTTTGAGGAAGTGACCTGACCTCCCTATGGGTCAGTTGCCCTCCCTGTGTTTTAGTCCTCCCAGCTACAAAAATGGGGTAGAAGCAGGACCTCAATAAAAATAAGATGCTGCATTTCAGTTGTGCTATTCTGAGAAAATATTGTACACTAAAATGAAAAGAAAGTGGATTTCAAGCCAATCTATTCTTTTTTGCCGAGACTATTTTGTTCTTTCATTTATTTATATATTTATGATCTTCAAACACTTTGAACACTTTTGCAAGCAAGGCCTATGAAAGCAAAGAAGAATTGGTACTGCTAGAGGGGACACTGAAATGTCCTCAATGTGATTAAGATCATAAGATGAATGAAAATTAAGTTGAAAACTACACAGTTACTAATTAAATATTATAGAGTAATACAATAATTCAGAAAAAGTTAAAATATTTTTCTTAAATTTTTTTTTACTATTTTTTTAAACCTTTGTGTAATTTTATGTATTAATACAAAATAATGAGCATCAATACAGTTTATTAATGCAGAAAAATAGTATTGGCACAATTTATTTGCTGTTTGTTGACTGTATCACAACTAAAAAACATATATAGATAATATACTGAAAAAGCAGGTTAAAATAGTGTCTATACATATAGAACGGCATTGACTCATACGAACAGAAAAGACAGATCTAATTCTTGCTGGACTCCAATATTTCATTAAAACAAATTAATTTTCAAGCCCCAATAGTTGTAAAGTTAGACCTTTTTCTTGTAAATTTTATTTATAAATTGTGCAAGAACATTCTTACAAACATTGATACACAGGTAGACAGCATATGCCCATCATCAAATAGAATACTCCCTTACCAAGGATATATTAGGACACTATCCCATTAGGTACCTCATAGGGGGACATTTCAAGGAAAGTTATACAGTAAGATATACAACATTTGCATATAGCCTAGGAAATTTGTGGGGATTTCTGTTTTAACATAGTGGCCTCTCTGGCCTTCATAAGCCCCCATGGTATAACAGAAAATATATTTATTCGTTAATTTTTTCTCCCCAAACTCCCTGAGAGAATAAAAACTACATCCTGTGAGTGAACATTTAAGAGACACCATAAAACAAATGAGCCAACATGCCTCTGAACTTTCAACAAAGTGAAAACAGAGTAGTACAGTATGTTGTGGTGTAAATCTTGGGTTTAAATGCGACCTGAGCAGAGGTTCAATGTTTGGGGAATAGCAGTGAGGAAAGATAGGGTATATAGTGCTTGTGTAACTTGTAGTACTTTTTGTGGCTTAACTCTACTCTCACCCTTGAGTAGTAGGTAGGTAGTAATTTGTAGGGAATAGAAAGCCCATGGGCAAGAGTGAGAAGAGTGCCAAAAAAGGAGGAGGAGGAGCGGATGGTGGTGGCATAGCCGGTTTTAGGCAGCAGTGAATCCTGCAGTTGCTGGGGGCCCCCTGCTAATGAGGGGCCCCAGCCAGATCCAGAGTACCACTTTAATTTCTTTTTAATTATCATTATTCATGTTGAATGTAAAACAGCACCAAAAGACATCACTAGGCTCTGTGGAGCCTTTTCTTGTGGTGTTATATCATCATGAAATGATTCGCTAAAGTATGCCCTGTTCACTCAGAGGCTAATGAACAGACATTGATTGAATGGATGGGGGGGGGCCCAAAAAACTAACATTGCTACCACTCCCTATAAAAACAAATATTAGTGGTTGTATTGAACATAAAATGTTGTGCATTTTGGACAAAGTAAAATATGAAGACTATTTGGATTGAGGAAGGGCCCCATGACTTGTCTTGCTGGGGGCCCCCAAAACTCTAAAGCTGGCCCTGGGTGGTGGACAAAAAACACTCTCTAAGCAAGGAAGGTGCTGTTAGCATAGGGTTTAAGTAGAGGTTGTGGGAGAAGCTATTCCCCATATCAAACCACGGACACAGCCCTCCCATTGTCTATCCAGTCTACAGTTCATGTTGCAGCTGTATGCTACATGCGCTACCATATGAGTGACTCGAATAAACCTGAAGAAACAAAAGGCAACACCAGAAGGGGTACTGCTAAATGTCAGGGTCTGTACATTTTCAGGAGCTCCTACATAACACGGTAAAAGCATCCAGAGGGGGAGGTATAATGGAGATAAGGAGGCAGGACAATTTCTTTAAAATAGGATAACTTTGGAACTGTTAGGGCTATAAACTTATTTTTTTAATATTTATTTATTGAATTTTGTTGGCTAGGTAGGCCCACTGAGGCTAGAAATCCCTTTTCAGTGGTTACTCGGGGGAGGGATGCAGATGGTAACCAACTGAAATAGAACCAGATTAAGCTGTTGTGGTATTTATGAATGGGAAATCCACCACAGGTAGGGAACCTCTAACATCCTGGCATTCTGCCAAGATGGCCATCCCTAGAGAACCTGGAGAGCTGATGGAAGTTGTGGAGGCAGGGAGCAGGTCTCGTCACCTGGCCTACCTAACCTAGAGACCGAGAGGTTTTTTGATGCCTCTAATACAGTGGAAGAAGCTGTTATTCCAGAAATGATAGATGAGCCCATTGTTGGAACAGAAGAAGCTATTTTGCTGGAGGAACCAGCGGCTGTACAGCCAGGCAAAAATGTGGAACCCACTACATCTGCAGAGGTACAACCTGGTCTTATGGATATGTCTAACACCAACTTGCAAATAGAAATGATGGAGAATTTACAGGTGCAGCTGATAGCCAAGGAGCAGTGCTTGAAGTCAAAACAGAGAGCTTCAGTGGGCGATTGATGTCAGATGCATCACTCAGTCTGTGATGAGACTAGAAGGGGCTCCAGCTGTTGTGGCCCAGATGCGACCTGCACCCTCTGGCACTACACCTCAGCATGGACTGTCTACCGGAGCATCACAACAGGAGACGACTACAAAAGATTCAATGCAGAACTGAACATTCTGTTTCAAACCAGGTAGTTCCACTCCTTTATTTGTGTTCAAGGGACAAATGCCACAGAAACCTGTTGACAGCTCGTTGGGAATGGCACATGCAGACACGCTCAGGTCTGGCCTAAAACAAGACCCCATTTCTTTGAATCAAAATGTTACTAATGACTGGTCTATCAATTCCACTCTACAAGAAGGGATAAAAGCAACTGAACAAAAGAGTAAACAGGGAGGAGAGGAGGCACTATGGGTCACCTTGGAGACTGGAAAGGGCACCACAATCCGTACAGGGGTTGTGTACAGACCCCCATGTCAGGGGGAAGGAATGGACAAGGATATGATGGAAGGCATTCTTAGAATGGCAGAGAAAGGGAGATACTGTTGATGGGAGACCTGAATATGCAGATGTTAACTGGAGCACATTGCTGCAGCCACATCCAAGAGCAGGGCCATTCTTGACACCCTACAGGTGGCAGGCATTAGACAGCTAGTTTCAGAACCCACTCAGGAGGGAGCAATCTTAGACCTCGTACTCTCAAACGGGGGCAGTGAGAGGATCTCAGATCTAGAAGTGGGTTGCCATCTGGGGACAAGTGACCATCAAACAGTGTGGTTCATGTTAAACTCAGCTACAGAGTCAAGTCATACAAAAGTGAGGGTACTGGACTTTAGGAGGGCTGACTTTGGCAAGATGGGAGAGTGCCTCAGAAAAGCACTAGCAAACAGGCTAGAAGGAGGTGTGGAGCAACAATGGGGAATTATTAAAACTGCCATCACAGAGGCAACAAGCCTTTGTGTGAAGCAAATAAACAAATCAAAATGAAAGAAAAGCCACTATGGTTCTCAAGAGAGGTGGCTGTGAAAGTCAGGAAGAAAAAGATAGCATTCGGAAGTATAAGAACACAGAAGGAGCAGGACAGAGAGCTGTACCAGTTAAGGCAGAAAGAAGCAGGAGGGAAGTCAGAATAGCAAAGGCCCAAACTGAGGAAAAGATAGCCAACCCAGTTAAGAAGGGGATAAAACCTTTTATAGGTACATCAGCAGCGTGAGAAAGACAAAGGGAGGGATAGTGAGGCTGAATAGAATGAACGGTGGGTGGGCAGAGGGGACAGTGAAAAGCAGGAATACTGAATGAATATTTCTGCTCAGTATTCCAAAAGAGGAGGAAGTGCCTAATCCAATTAACAGAAGCACTCTTGATAGAATTCGATCCCAGTCCTTTCACAGAAGAAAGGGTTCTGCAAGAACTCCTAAAACTGAAGGTGGACAAAGCAATGGGTCCTGATGGAATTCACCCCAGAATTCTAAAAGAATTAAGGAAGGAACTAGTGAAACCACTGGCTACTCTTTTAATAAATCATGGGAGGATGGTGTGGTACCCGAGGACTGGAGGAAGCGGATGTGATTCCCCTTCACAAAAGTGGGACCAAGACAGAGGCAGGAAACTACAGACCTGTCAGTCTGACCTCTGTGGTAGGAAAGTGATGGAGTCACTTCTGAAGGAAAGAATAGTTGAGTACCTAGAGGTCAGTGGAGCACAGGATCCAAGGCAGCATGGGTTCACAGCGGGAAGGTCATGTCAGACAAATCTAATAGATTTCTTTGACTGGGTGACCAAAGTAGTAGACCAGGGAGGGGCTGTGGACATGGCCTACCTAGACTTTAGCAAGGCATTTGACACAGTCCCACACAAAAGATTATTAGTCAAACTAACCAGCCTGGGAGTGGGTCCCAGGGTGGTAGCCTGGGTAAAACATTGGCTGGACAACAGGACACAGAAGGTAATTGTAAATGGAGTCCACTCTGAAGAAAGGCGGTTACTAGTGGGGTACCGAGGTTCAGTATTGGGTCCAGTCCTTTTTAATGTCTTCATCAGTGGCATTGCAGAGGGACTGGAAGGAAAAGTATGCCTTTTTGCAGATGACACAAAGATCTGCAACAGGGTTGATACACAAGGAGGCGTGGAAAGGATGAAAAGGGACTTGGCAAGGTTGGAGGAATGGTCAGATGTATGGCAGCTAGGATTCAATGCAAAAAAGTGCAAAATAATGCACCTGGGAAACAAGAACCCAGGGGAAGAATACACAATGAGTGGGGAAGTAGTAACAACAACAAAACAGGAAAGGGGCCTGGGGGTAATCATATCAGATGATCTTAAGGTTAGCAAGCAATGTGAGAAGGCAGTAGGGAGGGCCGGGGGTATACTGGGACGTATAGGGAGCGGCATCAGCAGCAGAAAACAGGAAGTTGTTATCCCTCTGTACAGACAGTTGGTGAGACCCCATCTGGAATACTGTGTCCAGTTCTGGAGACCCCATCTCCACAAGGACATAGACAGGATAGAGGCAGTCCAGAGGAGGGCAACTAAAATGGTGCAGGGTCTGCAAGAGAAGCCATATGAGGAGAGACTAAAGGAGCTTAATATGTATACCCTTGAGGAAAGAAGGGAGAGGGGGGACATGATAGAAACTTTCAAGTACTTCAAGGAATCAACAAAGTCCAAGAGGGTAGCATCTTTCAGAAAAGAGACTTGCAAGAACAAGGGGACACAATTTAAAAGATAGAAGGAGGGCAGTTCAGGGCAATGTGAGGAAGTACTATTTCACAGAGAGGGTAGTGGATGCATGGAACAGCCTTCCTGAGGAAGTTGTGGGGTCTAAAACTGTGGGAGAATTCAAGAATGCATGGGACAGACATAAGGCAATTCTTGTGGGGGGCAGGAAGATATAGGCTGTTGGTTAACTAGGATCTGCGGCCTATCCTGTAGGTAGGGAAATGGGCAGACTAGATGGGCCTAGCGGTCCTTATCTGCTGTCAAAGTCTATGTTTCTATGTAAGCAGCAGGCTGGCAACATGCACTTCAGGCGCATCTCCTATCCAAATTCTGGGGAAAGCCCCAGTATCGTTAAGTGCAGTACAGGATGGACATAGTATTGACCAGAATACAGAGGCTTGTATGGAAGTGTCTCAGGAAGACACAACAGCTACTTCAGAATCACCCATGCACCTTCCAAATGACCTAGTATTAACCCAGAACCCACAGTTCACATTGCCTGAGTTTTTCCTACCCCCCAGGCAGAGGATTTGGGTGGTATGAGACAGCAGGGAGACACTGGAGATACTGGGACACAACCTTGTACCTTCCCACCTCCTTTTAATAGGGCACAAAAGGAACAGACCTTCACTAATGATCCTGACCCACATTCTGAAGCTAGAAATGACAGATCTTATGCCTCTTTTTTTTTTGGCAGCCTGTCTTCACTACAAAAAGGCACAACGCTGTTGGGCTCCTACACAAGGGTGATCTTGATGTTTTCCTAGACAGATTGCATGTGGCAAGGACCTTACTCAAGGAATCAATGAAATTTACAGCTACTGAAATATACGCCATTATACATGTATCAGGAGAAACTACATTCGATATTAGTTTCAAGTAGAGTAGAGGCCTGCATAAATTCTGGGCCTTGTATCAGGACTTGAAAAACACTCCTCTCTGGGTACCCTTTCAAGCTATACCACTATCAAGACCTGCAAGTAGAACTATAACTGTTCTCTTTTGGAATGAAGGGGTTAGCGTTACGGCTCTTTTATTTTGGAACAGAGATGTACAGTGTTGGGACAACCAGAGGTTATTTTCGACAATGAGAGGATTTGGACTGGTGGATGGCGGATTAGGGTGGTCCTGAACACCACTGAAGATGGCCTGCAACACCTCCCTAACTGTTTTTTTCTAGGCAGTGACAGGGGTGTCCTATTCTATGCTGGACAGCCTAAAGCATGCTATAGTTGTAGGGAGACTGGTCACATAAGTAGCCTCTGTGACAAATTAAAATGCACCTTATGTAATGAATTAGGACACACCAATGTGATGTGTAGAAGCAACCAGTTGTGTAACTTAGGTAACAAGAAAGGTCACTCTTATCACTCCTGCCCCCAGGCTGCACATAACCACCCTGACCAAACCGATAGTGAAGAACAAAGGTTACTGATTGCTGAGGCACAAAGAGGGCACACTATAGCCTGCCCAAATCGGCCCAGCACAAGTATAGAACCAGTACTGAATGAAAGTAACATTGAGCACCCTCCTAGGATAGTGGAGTCTCCAGAGACAGCACCTGCACAGGCACAGACTATGACCTTGGAATCTGACCTCCGGCCCTTGAGGCCGACCCCCACCCCGAGTCCAGGAATCAGATAGGACTGAAGTTTTAGATGGTAGCACAGATCCATCTTCTTCTATGACCATGGACATGCCACCCCCTTCCCAAATTCTTCCTTCGAATACTGAACCTGGCAAGTCAGGAACCAGGAGGCAACAGTCTTGGACACAACCCCACCCTAAAATCTCAAAAAAGTTGACACTCCCTACATCCAACAGATACAACATTTTATCTGACTTACTGGATGTCTCCGGGAATGACTCGGATGATTCATCAGTTTGGTCTTATGTACCTGAAGTGGCATCTGATACCAAAACCCCCACAACCCACATCCCACCCCCTTGCAGAAGATTTGAGCTCAAGTGCCAAACCTTCTAAGGCAAAAACCAAACAGAAACATTCCTGATAACAAGGAGTAGTACAGCTAAGCCACCTTGACGAGCCTTTACAGTAATTTTCTTCCTTTTACAGTCACCTCTTATTCTCTCTCTTTATCATTATCATTAACTGAATCATTCCATTCCTTTATATACTATTAATGTTAATAGTATAAAGGCCCCCAGGAAAAAGCTTGCTGTCTTTTCTCATTTGCAACACTTTAAAACAGGCATTTTTTCTTACAAGACACCAGATTACATACTACACACAAACTCTGCCAGGTGTTCAATTACTGGAATACAGGCCCTTCCTACTGGTCTCTGGGGTGGATATATGTTCTGGGGTGGTGATCCTATGTTTGAACATATAATTTAAATTAATCAGACTGATTGATTTAGTCCCTGGGCGAGCATTAATTTTGGATGTAAGAATGAATAACATTTTATTTAGATTAATCAACATATATGCTGCTCAAACTGAGGCTGAAAGAGTAGAACTCTTTCAAATGATACAACCCTATATTTATTTAGCTCAAAACATTATCTTTGGGGGTGATTTTAATTGCAGCCTCTCACTCAGTGACCGTGGAAAACATACCCGCACAACAAAAGTGTATTGTGACATGGTTTTTCTTAAAAATGTGATACAGAATACCAATCTGGTAGATGCCTACATACTTGCCACAGGCAAACATGATCCAACATTCCACAAGGGATTCTTAGCTACACATATCGATTATTATTTTGTTACTTCATCCTTAGAGATCCAGAAAGCCCTGGTACAAGTAGCTGAATTTTCTGATCAATGAGATGGTACATGTTAAATTAGGAAATGTGTCTCAGCTCCTTCATGAACCCAGAACGTGACAAACCTGACACAAAACAATTAATATTGGCTTTCATAGTAGCAAGGAAATCAGTACTAATTGTGTATGATGATCCAGTGTTATGGTGGGAGACATCATTTCAGACATTTCATATTTACTCAAGCAACACAGTAAAACTATTCATAGATATTCTTATTTTACATATTTACAAAACAGAATGCAATTACAAAAACTTTTAACCCTCTCTCATACCACTGGACAAAGTTTTAGTACACAAATTGCTAATATTAAGCAAACAATGACTGAATTTTAGGTGAAACAGGCTCAAAGTTTACAGCACCAACAGAAATGTGGCGAACAAGGGAACAAAGGGCAGATTTGTTTATATGAAACTTGTAATGTCACCAATAAACAAAAGCAAATGGACTGATTATGGGACAGACCACATAGACTATGTACAGATATAAAGGAGATTATCGATATTGTTACAAAACATACTGTACAGCTTTTTCAAGCCCCAGCTAGGCACTCTCCTGACTTCGAGGATTTTTTTTGTGCAATTCCCATATCCCACTTGCTCACCTGAGGAAGCTTTACGCTTGACCCAGGATATTACGCCTACTGAAATAGAAATTGCAATCAAGGCACTGCCTGTAGATAAGGCACCAGGTGCAGATGGCTTGACAAGTGAGCTGTATAAACAGTTTGGAACCGAAATTGCAGAAGAATTGGCTATGGTATTTTCTTGTTTGCTGAATTCCAAATCTCCATCTCTTTGAATGACCAATGGGCAATTAATTTACCTTTATAAAAAGGGAGATAGATACGATATTAATAATTGGTGTCCCATAAGCTTATTGAAAACTGATTTTAAAATGTTGATGAAAATTTTGAATGCATGACTGTTACAGGCTGCAAAGCATATACTTTCTTCGGCCCAAACATGCACACTCCCTGACAGAAAAATCATCTACTTCTGCTAAGAGAAGTTTTTGAATATGGGGGTAAGGGAACTTTGTCTGGGTATGTGATCCCTTTGGATCAACAGAGAGCATTTGATTCAGCTACCCATGAATTTCTGTGGCCTGTACTTATGGCATATGGTATCCATACTCAATCTGTCTCCTGGGTACAATGTTTATATAACAAAGTCACGGTTATGCTCATTATTAATGGGTGGAATGGGCCTATGGTCTCTGTTGGCAGGGGAGTTCAGCAAGGCTGTCCTTTAAGCCCTTTGCTTTATGCTTTTTGCCTGGACTCACTGCTTTGATTACTGAATACATCCCTTGACATGCAACTACTCAGAACTGAGGTAGTCTTCATACCACATGCTGCAATAGCTTATGTAGACTACCTTTGCTTATTAGTGGAAGATACACAATCAGTAGAAACTGCCATCCAGATTTGTGAAATGTATCTGTCCTTTTCCGGAGCCACCATTAATGTATCCAAAAGTTCAGGTAGGCAATTGGGTACTGAGAACTCTAGATGTCTTGAAAAAGCTAATATAACACTAACTACAGAACCAATATGGATATTGGGTATCATTTTTCATACTGAAAATTCCAGTCTTTTAAACTGGGACCCTAAAATACAACAAGGCAAGTCACTTGTGGCAAAATCGAATAGATATTCCCTTAGTAAACAGAAGTGAGTACATTTAGTAAAGTCATGTCATACCCCTTTTTTTACATTAGCTATGTTCCCCCCCACCCAAAACTTTGGAAACCACTATTTTAATAATTTTTTTCAAGCTGTATGAGGCAGTAGATTGAACCCCATCAAAAGGAATATAACCTATTTGCCTATATACCTAGAGGGTTTAAGAATGGTTAATCCTGTGTCCTTTTTTTATAGTATTTTCTTTATTACCAATTTAGAACCTCTTATGGTATAGGTAGGAAATGCATGGGCACCTTTTTTATTCTCCTCCTGCAGGCATTGGTTCTCGCAGTGGGAACAGGGTCATATAGGGCTCCTACGATGCTCTATAGAAACCCCTGAATTTATTAGAGAAGTATTTTTAAAATTGAAAATATGGAAAATTACATACCAGGTTGTATTGACAAAACATAGGAAGGAATTATATTCTTGGATTCAACTACAACAGTTTCAGAAAGCTACCACCTTTCCCCTATGCCCAGCATCTAGCCTTCCTTCACTACTAATTTTAAGGAAAGAGAAGCAAATACCTGATAAAATGTGGGGTTTTCACTAGCTGAGCTGTCATTCACAAATTATTGTCAAGGGCAACCGTAAGCATAAGTAGAGGGAGGATAGAGTGTGTATTAGACCTCATTGCTCCCAAAAATTGGAGACCATAGAGCATCTTTTTTTTTTATTTTGTATAATCCTCCAAATTGTGGGATTGAGGGATTAAGAGTATGTCTGTCAGCCTTTGCTTCATTTGTGAATGGCTCTGATTCTGTGATAATGGGGGATATTAATTTAAATTGGCTCCATAAAAAACATTTGGGTTTGGAATCTTTATTAAACTCATTTGGATTGTTACAAGTAATTCAGGATCCCACTTGTTTAAATTCCATTTCTGATAATCATTCAATTCTTGATTGGATTATGTTAAATAGGTTAAGTGTGTTAGGTTGTTCTGGTGTACTTCCTGTATCAGTTAGTGATCACATGGCAACTTATTGCGTTCTTGATTTTAGGAGGGCTAGAGTTCCTCCTCGTATAATTCAGTTTTGTAATTTTAGGAATGTCAATATTGAAGCATTATTTGTTAAACTGTCTTCTTTAGATTGATCTTTTTAGAATGCATACCTGATGTTAATTTGGCTATTGAATTTTTTGTGATATGTTGTTACCAATTCAAAATGCCTTTTGTCCTTTACATAAGCTTAGATTGAGGGGTTCACCAAATAAATGGTTTACTTCAGAGTTGAAAAAATTGGTGAAAGATAGAGATCAAGCTTGGCATTTCTATAAGGAATACCTGACTGTCTCATCCCTGAATACCTATCATTATCGGAGAAATCTGGTAACAAAACATGTGAGAAATTCTAAAAAGAAATTTTATTGTGATCATCTTGAATCAAATTTGTCAGACCCTAAGACCTTTTGGGATAGTATAAATTATTTGTTACATTCAAGATCTAAACATTTTATTCAAAAATTGAAAGTTGGCAATCAAGAATTTACAGAGCCAAGTGACATAGCTAATCTATTGAATGAGAAATTTACTAATTTAAGTAGTTATAGGGGACAGTTTTTTTCTGGATCAAATATTAGTAACCCTGATTTGATTGTAGATTCTCCTCATTTGACTAGGCCTGGGTTTAGGTTTAAGTTGGTTGATAGGGTTAAGGTATTTAGGCTTCTAAATACTTTGCCTAATAAGTTTAGCGACTGTGGCGGAGGATTGGATGGTCACTTCCTTAGTCTGATTATTCCCTCTATTGTTGACCCTTTTTGTTATATTTTTAATTTATCATTGGTTTCTCAGCAATTTCCTTCCAGTTGGAAGCAAGCTAAAGTTACCCCATTCCTAAAAAACCTAAGACTGAATTGGCTGAGGACTTTCGGCCTATCTCAATTCTTAATCAGTTAAGTAAATTGATGGAGAAGATTGTTGCAAATCAGATTAATGATTATTTGTCAGAGTATGGGTTATTAAGTCATGCTCAACATGGGTTTTGCAAGAATTGTGGAACGGGGACTGCCCTGGTCAGGTTCATGGACACCGTACTTTGTGGTTTTGAGAGAGGTTTGATGATCGGCGTGGTGTCCATGGACCTGACTAGGGCATTCGATCTGATTGATCATGGTCTCACTTACCAGAGGCTTATTGAAATGGGCTTTGCCTGTTCTTCTGCAGCATGGATTGGGGATTAGCTGTCTTTGAGATCACAGGTTGTTAAAGTTGATTCTATTGAATCCCTTGGGGCCCCCTTGGAGTGTGGAGTTCCCCAGGGGTCAATTTTGGGCCCATTATTATTTTCCCTTTTTATTAATCAGTTATCTTTTCTTGGTACAGATTGTGAAATTTTACTTTATGCTGATGATCCAATTTTGTTTTTTCAGGGAATTTCTATTGATGTAATTTCAACTATTTTACTAATTTTAACACATTTTGTGACTGAATCAACATTTTTGTCTGACCTTTTCCAAAGGTATTGTACTTGTCTCTGAGGACTTTGAAGATCAAAGGAAACATACCGACAAAAGGATTTTACACATTGCATATGCCCAGGCCACAGTTTATCACCTTTCAGGAACTTTAACATATTATGTGATCCTGGATCTCAACAGTACTATAGTACTTCTCTTAAACCCTCTTGCACCAAACCCTCCCAGTCTTTTTTTTTCATTTTTCTGTGACTGCCATAGTGCTTAGCTATCTACCTTAGCCTCACTAAAATCTGTACCCCACCACCCTCCTATTGCTCACCACCCCGACTGCCTAGCCCACACTACTGCTCTCTCCTGCCTCGCTAAAAAATGCTTTGGCTTAGTCCCCACCACCTGTTCCTGCTCACCCTCACCCTCCTTTTCCCTTTATGCCAACTCCCTCCGCCTACCCTACCCTCCACCTACTCTCACCTTTCTATACTACTATCCAAACATTGTACCATGGCTTTTACTCTGAAGTCTTAAACAAACATCACCCAATTAATACCTGGGTGCAAAGAGCCATATTTCCTAATTGGAAACTGCCACATCATTATAACTCACTAACATCACCTCTACTGGGACCCAGAAGACAATCCAAGCATCTTAAAAGTACAAGCAGAAACTCACTCCAACCTATTATGAACTCACTAATGGCATCGCTGAAACTCTGCTCCTCCTACTTTTAATATCTGGTGGATACACCCAAACCCTGGTCCTGTTGCACTGAAGCCGACAAAAACAGGGAAAGTTGGTAGTGGTCTCTCCATTATCACTCTAAATATCTGCAGCTTCCTTCCCAAATTGGCATCTCTTCAAACTCTCGCTGGACAAAAACCTGATATACTAGCCATTGTGGAAACCTGGCTATCTCCCAGCACCGGATCATGCGGTCTGGCTTAGAAGGCTACAATCTTTTCAGACTCGACGGGCAAGCAAGAAAGGTGGGGGCTGTGCTATCTACATAAATGACAACCTCTCCTGTCAATGCGGCAGCTTCACCCCACAAATACAGCAGATGCAACTCCTCCCTATCAAACTGCTTCTTGGTGCACAAAACAAAGTTCTCACAGTGGCCGTAGTTCATATCCTCCAAAAGACCACCGTGCCAGTATTAAGTCTGTACTTGATTTTGTTAGTCTGCAGCCCTCTGAAAATGAGCTCCTCCTCCTCTGGGATTTCAACATAAACTGGCTCCGCCTCTGACACTGGCTTTCAAAAGATGACATCCTAGCAGCAAACCTGACTCAGATGGTAACCTCCCCACCCAGAAAAATTACAAAACTGGTACAAGCACCCTTATTGACTGGGTTCTCACAAATCACCCTGACCGATAAAAACATTAAAGTCCTCCTGACTCCCTCAGTGATCACTCCCCAGTGTCCTGTACCTGGTCTAATAAATTTCTCAAGCCACCCCCAAAGTTATAACAAGCAGAGTATTGCCTTATGGGAATCTTATCAAGTTGAAAACCCATCTCCTACAACAGGACTGGACGCCAATCCTTGAATCAACTGATATTAATACTGCACTAGAATACTTCATTAAATCTTTCAACTCTGCATGCGACTTATACGCCCCAGTAAAAAAACGTAAAATCAAAGCGCTATCAAATCCATGGATTACTGCCAAACTACTTGCCAAGCTCAAGGTTCGGGACCACCTCTGGGCAATTGCCAGAGACACAGGCTCACCTCATGATACCCTAAAATACAAGCAGGCATGAAATAGATGTACCTCACAAATTAGGCAAATGAAGAGCGCCTATTTCAAAAATGCCCTTGAATCCACCTGGGGTGATGGAAGAGCTTTTTGGGACAACATCCGAAACATAATGGGTAAACAATAAAAATCATCACCTACCATTATGAAAGTTGATGGATCCACCACTCTTGACCCAAAGTCTATGGCAGATGCGCTTAATAAGACATTCACAGACCTTAGTGGGGTCCTCCCCCCAGATTTCTTCTCGGACTTACTTGTGCCTAGCCAAGTATCACAAAACACCCCTCGTGACAAACCACAATTTTACTTCAAGAAAATCAAAGTGCACGAAGCACACAAGTACATAAGAAAAGCCTGCTCCAAATCCAGAACAAGTAGTGACACGCTAGATCTAAAAATCCTGTCTCTCACCCTGATGAAGTAATTCACCCCTTGCAAAATTCTTAATCTGTTACTTTGCCAAAGTCAATTTCCCAACAAATGGAAATCTGCCATAGTTACGCCAGTGCACAAATGGGGACAAAACCTCAACAGGAAACTATCGACCAATATCAATACTCCCTCCCCTCTCCAAAGCACTTGAACGAATAGTGGCAGACCAACTCTCTGATTACCTGGACAAATACAATCTACTCTGTAATCAACAGCACGGCTTTAGGAAAGGACATAGTACAACAACAGCCTTACTTGATTTCTCTGGAGAAGTCCACTCAGCCCTGGACAAAGGGTGCCAAACAGGTGCAGTCTTTATCGATCTTACAAAAGCTTTCAACACAGTCCATCATGGCCTACTTACCTCCCTACTTTCTAGCCTAGGCCTGGTCAAGGTCCTTGTGCTTGGGTAAAAGTTACCTGTCCAATCGGTCACAGGCTGTAAAATCTCTAATGAACTCTCCGACTTCAAACCAGTTCTCTCGGTGTACCACAGGGATCAATTCTTGGACCGCCCTCTTTAGCCTGTTCCTTAACTTCCTCCCAGATATCTGCCAGGAGAAAATAATCTTAAACGCTGATGATGCTGTAATTTCTCTCTTCCCACAAGGATCCAAACTCCCTACCAAAAAGCCTGCAACTTGCTTTCTCTAGTGTTGAAAGGTGGTTCCTGGATAGTAAACTTGTGCTAAACCACAATAAAACAAAAGCCATGCTCTTCTCCAATCACCAATCACCAAAACAAAAATAGGCATACTCCACTCACCATACAAACCTCTGCGGGAATTATACTGGACCAAGTAAATACTTTCAAATACCTTGGCATCACTTTTGACCAAGGGCTCACCTTTGCAACCCACATTGACAACACTGTGAAAACAGTGAACCAACGCCTTGGAATACTATTCCGTAACCATCAATTTCTAAATCAAGCGGCATTGAGAATAGCTATACAGAGTTCCATAATCTCAATCATTGACTATGGCCTTATTATTTATGGCTCAGCTACCTCCACTGCTCTAAGGCATATCTCAATCACTCTAAATAAGGCCTGCCGGTCTCACAGGGCTCAAAGACTGACTCACACGTGTGATCTGTACTATGAATCAGGCTGGTTGAACCTATCAAATCATCTTATTTATCTCACCTGCACAATGGCAAAAAAATCTATCTTGGGACTGACTCCATTATGTATTCAAAACTTACTCCGACTGAATCCTGGCTCACGACCCTCCACCAGATCTGAACGCCAACCTTTCCTGGTTCTGAGATGCTGGACTGCACAGGGACAAAGATCTTTTGCATACAGGGCCCCGACATGGTTCAATGCGCTTAGTCCACCTACTCTATCCTCAACCTCACTTGAAGCTTTCAAATCCATGCTCTATGCCCACCTCACCACCACTAGCAACTGTGATTGCGCTAGATAAAGACTACTACTCCTCATGTCCATCCTCACATCTGAGGCTTCTTCCTCCCTGACTAATGAACCCTCTGGTACCTCTACTACTTCCGTCTCCCACCCAAACTCACTCCCCCTTTTTCCTGTCCCTCTCACTTACTCTCCCGCCACCACCTTTCCCTCCTCTCTAGCCTCCTTTGGCGCCTAATGATCACCCTCTCCTGGAAGTTCACTTAACCTCGAAATTGTCTACTCGCTTGAACCTGTTATAGCTTGTTTTTCTATGAAACTTAAAAACGTTACTGCCTTAAACTGTTAATAGCAAATTTATGATGTAACTTTCCTGTCTGGTTTTACCTGTAACGTGTATCGTGCTTTGTTAAATGTTCTTTGTGATGTGGAACCTTTGTAAAAGAGCCCTGGCTCAAAGGTATTAATTCCTAGACTAATAAACTAAACTAAAAACTAAGATTCAGTCTGATTTTCATAAAATCTGTGATTGGTTTGCTCACAATTTGTTAATTCTTAACTCAAAGAAGACAAAATCTATGTTTTTTGGAACTAATGTAACGTTAAAAACTGGTCCATGTTTAAGAGTAGTTGAATTGGGTGGGGTTGTTATTGATCAAGTTCAGCAATGTAAATATCTTGGGGTTCTGTTGGACCCCACATTGAAATTTTCTTTGCAGGTTTCTGATGTTAGTAAGAAAATTAATCAGAAATTAGGTACATTATTTCAATTTAAATCTTTTTTTAGTTTTGCCACAAGGAAGACAATTGTGGTTGGTACCCTGCCCCATTTTGATCATGTTGCTGGAATTTATTTTAGGTTGGGCTCAAGTGAATCACACATGCTTTCAGTTGCTTATAATAATATTTGTAGTTTTATTTTGTTGGTCCCTTATCATACTCATTCTTGTGAGTTATAAATCTTAACTGGGTTGACTTTCCCCAAATTGTCGTATTGAATATTTTTTTGGTTAATTAATTTTTAGAGCTATTCATGAATATCCCTCTTTTCTGTTATCTGTATGCTTCATTCCCTCAATGCTTAGATCATCGAATGAATTGTTGCTTGATACTGTTGTTTGTAAACGTAAGTCAGGGCTTCGTTCTTTTAGTAATTTAGCTCCTTCTTATTGGAATAGTTTACCTGCTACTATTCATTTGATTACTTGTAAATCACATTTTAAAGTTGTATTTACATCTTTTTTATTTGACAAATCATGTTGTATTTGCAACATATATTTCTTTGTATGTGTAGTTGTATTTGTTTTGTATTGTTTGTTTTGTGTTTTTTCTAATGTCCCGGGTTGGACCTGAAAAAGGGCCTTTGGTAACCTTACCTGGTTAACAAATGAAAAATAAATGAAAAAATGAAATTGTAGTTATATTGTTGGATTCTGGCACACTCTCACAAAAATCTGGCAGGAACCATGGTTTTCCACTGTCTCTTATGAGGCCTTGATGTTTGGACATTACCCAGGTAGTTCAAATAAATGGTATCATAGTACACTTCATTTAGTTTTGACTATAGTAAAATGGTATGTCTGGAATATTAGATTTTTTTTACATTACAACAGAAAAGAATTGATCATACGGAAATGATCAAGAAAAATTACTGCAGAACTGCAATCTATTTATTTTTCTGAGATTAAAAATCTAAATAGTAGATGGATACATATGGCATAGAGAAATAAGCCCTAGGTCACTGACTTAGATGCACCAATTACATGATTGAACTATAAAAGGGGTCTCTAAGATTGTTAATAACTAATATTTTTGTACTAGGTATGTCTTTGATTTGGTGTGTCTCTCTGTGATTTACAACAGACTGTACAAAACACAAAAATGTAATTGTTTTTGTTTTCTTGTTTTTTTCTTTCCTCCTTTGTTATATTTTGCTGTATCTTGTATGTTTCATATACTTGTGATGTCATTTTTGTTTGATGCTTTATCCTAATAAACACCCCTACTCTTTTCAAGAAGTGCCATGGAATCTTTAACGTCCACCTGAACAACCATCAGAATAGGCAGATGGGACCACTGTTTAATGTCTCATCCAACTAGGCAGCAATTCCCCTTGTGATAATGAGCTGTTAAAGAGATGGGCAATTGGACCTGCCAGATAATAAGAACCTGCTTTTAAGAAGAAGGGTTCCAGCGAATTGGCACCAGCGCTCTTTTTGGTGTCCAGTGAGAGGAGCAGGTCCTCCACTTGTTTAAAGCAGACTGTCTGGAACTTGAAGAGGGGGTGGTCAGTGGGGGGGGCTATGGTTGGTCTAGAAGCTATGCTGGCGGTGCTTGTGGTGCTCAGTTTACTAACAGGTGATGTGCTGAACGCGAGGCCTGCAGTGGTGAAGTGGTTATTGAGCTGATCGAGGATCTCAGACCTCTCTGTGTAGGAGGTGTTATTTGCCACAATTTTGGCTGGTAGCAGGGTGGCAGGGGAGTGTTCCTCAACATCTCTCAGTATCTGCCAAGATTTGGTGGAACAGTTTTTGTTTGCCTCCAACACTGACTGGAAGAACCGTTGTTTTTCCTGCCTTACCAATTTGGTGCAGGCATTTCTGGTTACCCAGAAGGAGAGCCAATCTGAATCAGACTGCGACTTCCTAGCACTTTTCCAAAGGGTGTCTCTATGCCATAAGGCCAACTTAAGTAGTGGGCTAAACCAATCAGGTGCGCATTTCCTGGATTTGATTTTCCTTAATGGTGCGTGTTGGTTGATAATATTTACTAGCAGATCCTGGAAGATACAGAATGCTCCAGAAACAGAGGGTGTAAGGTAGAAATCTTGCCACTTTATGTTCCCAAGATCTGTCAGGAAGGCCGAGAGACTGAAGTATTTTAGGTTGCACTTAAACTTGAAAGTAGAGGTGGAGGGAAGGTGTGGAGAGCACCATATTATATTATATTGACGTGTATAGACATATTGTGATACAGATCTGTATTGTTAGGATCTACACATGATGACTGGGCTCCAATCTTTCATTTAAAAAATTGAAGTTTCTATGGTTAACAGTTATAGTTTCAAGCATTATAAAACATCATAAAAGATTGTTTTGGGAAATGGTGGGAAGACACTCATGGTTGTTCTATAAATAAACATATTATTTTCTAGTTTATATATATATTTTTTCATTTAGTTTTAACTAGATTGATACTTGGGCATAGTTAGCATACCTGTTTTTATGCATGATCAGGAAGTAAAATACATAGGAATAAATGACAGTGATACCTGAAAGTAAGCGCAATAGTAAATTCATACAGTCAGGAACAGTATTTAGAACACTGACAATGGTACATGGAAGTTTTGAATTAAAATGGTTCTGGGAAGAGTTCTGCTAGGAACAAAATTGGGTCCTTTGTTGTTTCTAATTTGAATCAATGGTGCAGACACTGAATGTAAAGGGGCCATTTATGTCGATGATACCACGTTATACAGAAAGTATTAACAAAAAAGCCCAAGCTCCTAACAATCCAATCGGACTCGATCACGGATTTATTTATTTTACTTTCTTTGGTTTTGGATTACTGAGTGAGTGTGCTAGACAATGGTACATGGATTAACGCCACAGAAACCCAAATATTAAGAATCACTGGACAAAAGAATGGTTGCAAACCAAATGTTTCAAATTGAAGGGGCTGAAATCAGACACTTCATGAATTGCCTAAAGCGAATACACTTACTGTTACCTGTTGCCTTAACTTCTCTATCTAAATCTGATTGTACCCACACTAATAGTTATTTACCATCTGAATAGTTACAAGCATTACTCTCTTGTTCCCCTCCTACTTACACTAACTGTCAGTTGTTAATTGCCTTCTGTTTGTTCACTGTATGTAACTTGTCTCATGTACCTTGAATGTATTACTGCTCATCCACTCTGTACCCCTTCCCCACAGGTCATACCGGGAGATGAACAACTTGTTGCTCAGTGTGCCTTCCTGGTGAAACATTTCAATAAAATAAAATAAATTGAAATATTCCACCATGCAAAATTGTTGGGATAACGATATCAAACAATCTTGAATGATTGTTGCATGTGACTATCATAACATATTTGCAACGACTAAAATAGTCCACTTTTTGAATCAATTGAAAAGAGATGGGTTAACAGAAGGCAACTGGTATTGCCCTACAGATCTTTGATCTGGCCAATTAGAGAATATTCTTGCCAAGTGTGGCATTCAGCTTTAGGTAAAGGGGTGGTAGAAGACACAAAGAAATTCGGACGTGGGCCATGGGAATTATAAATTATGATGTATCTTATGAAGAAGTGTGGACTAAGTGGGATTTGCCCATGTTGCGTGAGTGACGTCTACAATTTTGAAAAAATATATATATATATATATACACACACACATATACAGTATAGATATATATGAATATATTTTCTGCTGTGTTGAAACCTAGTTGCAGAATTCATGGTCTGATTTGGCAAAACAGTCAAACAAGATACAGTATCAGAGCCAAGAAAAGCTGGACCATTAACAGTGGCAAAACAAAGAGATTTAATGCAAGTTACAGTATATTCCAAGAGGTGTTAAAAGCTTGGGATGAAAAGAATAAGTCACACTGTCACATTTTTGTAGACTCTTAATCATAATATCATTAGAACTGTATTTGGTTGCCAATCTTGGATAATGTCATCTATCCTCTTAATTGTTTGTTGGTTTTAAACCTGTGACACTTGTGTGCCGTTAATCATCTTTGCTTTCAGATATGAATTATTTGAATGAAATGTTTTTATTTCATTTGTGCATTTGTGTTTGTATTATCTTGTTTTGGTATACAATGTAATGTTTATATATTTAGGAGTACATGTTTATGTGTCATATTCTTTGTATTTAAAATTGTAGAGTCATGTATGGTGGTATCTGCTTTTGCTGTATATAATATTATTGTATGAACCTCAGTTGTGTTTCACAGATTCAATAAAACCTAATTTGAATGGACCAGCCCATCATTATAGCTGTTGGACTATTGCTTATGACTCTGGCAACCCAGGTATGGAAATGAGCTTGGGTCATTGGGGCTAGCCGGGGGGAGGATGGGGCTAGCTGGGGGGGAGGAGGATTGAGCATCCCAGATCACACTCTCTTTCTCTAGGGAGGCAGGGTCACTGCCTCTTTTGAAGTACTGCCACCTGGGGGACTAGAAGTTGTAGTGCAGTAGAGGTACTGAGAAGGGAGAGGAGGAGGCTGACTGGAGTCCATGCTGCCATGCTCTGTGTGTGCATGTACTTGGATTCCTTAGCCTGATGACATCTTCAGGGGCTGGAAATATGAACATGGAAAAAACCCTGGTGCAACGCAAGATAACTGGGGCACACTTGGGCTCTGGCCTTGCCGACCAGCTACCCTACCCTTGAAGTACTTATATAGGAGGGCCAATACCTTGCCTTGTGTAGCCAGCCAGGTAAGCCCCCCCCCTTGGGAAGAAAGGCAAGGGGGAAGGGGATTGGAAATAGGTAAACACTGGAGAAGATTGAGTATGGGGGTAGGTGGTAGCCACCAGAAGGGGGCATAAACAATGCATGGTAGAAAAACCCTGAAGTGTACTGAAGTGAAATGCAGTCAGAAAAGTTACTGAAAATCTGAAACTCTTACAACTCAACAATGGTATCAAAAGGAAAATCCATAAACGGACTGCTTTATATAAAAAAAATGTTTTCAGTACGCTTTGTTCTTGAAGGAGGGCTACCAACATTTTTGTATGATGATGTGCTAAGTGTTACTTCCTCCTGCCTTTCTTTAGTTTCATCCTGGATGTTGGCTAATTAAACTGCACATGACCAAAACAGATATTCTCTTTATAGGCACAGAACAACAGATAATAAGGCCTGAGAATCTTAATATTTCAGTTGATGGTATTTCTCCTGTCACAGTAGTCAAAATTTGGGATGCGCTATTTGATTCACTGCTGAACTTCGTGAGAGAATGTGGCATGTGGCAAACACAGTTCGGCTTCAATTCAGGAGCCTTTTTCTTCTATTCGTCTTCTGTAATTTTAAAAAATGTTTACATTTATTGAAATGTTTCACCAGGAAGGCACGCTGAGCAATACGTTGCTCGTTTCTCGGTGCAACCTGGGAATTCAGTCAAACAAAATCAGCTCACAGTGTAGTCAGTAGCATGGAGCTAAAGCAGACTATGAATAGGGGATTTGAATCCCCCCTCTCCACCCCAATCATTTCCTGCCCTCAGAGAAGGCCTTAGAGTACAGATTGAGCATCTTTATAGGGCCCTGTGAGCAAAAGAGCCCCTAAAAAAGCTTCAGCTGTCCAGTTGGCCTCATTTTTTCCTGGTCATCTGTGTTCCTGATTAATCTTCTATAGAATTTACTGCTAATATATACTGTACATGTCTTCATGTTGCAGAGTTTACATTCTAATTCAAGGAAAGCACAAAAATGACAGACATTTAGCTGCACAGGAAGATATGGGGTGGCCACAGCAGGGATTGGTATGTTTCTTGGGGCTCCCCCACTTCCAGTAACGGACCCCAACATGATGACTTTCACAGGGCCCCAGGATCACTAGGGTCAGTACTTCCCTTTTCCCTGTTCTCCAACATCTGCATACAGTACACTGAAAAAAAACATTTTTTTTTTGTAATCTATGTTCTGGACACCCTAGCTCTTTGACCTCATCCTTTTCTAATATCCAACCCAAAGTCTCTACTCCTCTAACTCTGGGCTTCTTTCTGCCCTTTATTTAACCATGCCCATCACTGTGTGTGTGTTTGGAGGGGGGGGCAGTAGCTCAGCTGTCACCTCAGTCTGTTAGTGGCACAGTGTTCCTGCCTCACTATTCTCTGCAGACTGTCCCACCCTCTAAATTCAACCCCCAGCACAAAATCCACTAGTTCTTCCCTAGCCCCCAGATCTGGACTGATTGGTGCCAATTTAGCCTGATCACAAATTTGTTGACAGCTTGTCCTTCCCCACTCACACTGCACCCCATTCTATGTTTTTCACACCATTTTATTGATTTTGCTGGATTGAAATTATTGCCTTCTAAAGCATTTTCTGACGTATTGTACGAATCATGCTATATAACTGTTATATAACTGTATGGGTAGGTATTGCATTGTGTTTGAGGGGCAATATCACCAAGATGTTCAAGTACTTCTGTGGAATAAGCAAGGTGGACAGCAGTGAGCTGTTCACAATGAGTGGTAACATGGGTACCGGGGTAACTACCTGAAACAGGGGTGGGGTGGGCTGGAGGTTCAAGATGGTTGTCAGAAGTACTTTTTTACAGAAAGAGTAGTGATGGACTGGAATAAACATCTGGAGATCATCGGGGCTGAAACATTGAGAGAGTCCAAAAAGGGATGTGACAGACACATGGGAATAGTACATAAGGGGGCAGATGGGGGGGGGGACATAACGAGGACTGGCAAGGATACAGTCCCAAAATTAGACAGGCTGAGGCAGACTGGGTGGGCTGCTAGGCCATCATTTCCTATGTTTCTATGTTTCTAATCCTGATGTGTTGAGCTCTACTGATTATTACTCTATTGTTCTTGGTGGTACAGCCCAAGTCCCCTTGTTATGACCAACTCCAGTACTTTTAGTTTGTGGGGCTGGCCACTTATCACCACTGATTTTAATTAATTTCTGCTACAGTTTGACTTGGAATGTTGGAAAGCAGTAAATTAACATGTGAGAGACTCGGCTAACATGGTTGGATATGTGTGTGTGGTGGAAATTGACACACCTGATAAGAGGGCGTTCGGCCCGCTCCTCTGCAGCGTCATTTCTCTTCTTGCAAACAACCGAATGCTGGCATCTTTCTCAGGCTAATTGCCTTGCTTGCTTCAGGGAAGCATCTGCTAAAGTTTAGCACACGGTAACCACCAAGCTGTAATAGGCAATTTAATGCTGCTGCGAGGCTTAGGATAATGAGTCGCATTTCAACCAAGTGAGTCCTCCAGCCTGGTAACGGTTTATGACTTTTTCCATTTAAGTTGTAAATGAGGCATACTGGGGCCTAGTGTCAATCTCCGATGAAGTATGCCCCTTATTTTGAAAATAAACCTGAAATAAACTGGAATCATGAGTCGCAGATGGGAGAACTTACTAAGCAGTGCTTTTGCTGCAGGGATGAGGTGCTTCTATTTTTCCCCCGATTCTCCTGTCTCCCTCCCATTTCTAGGTCTTGTCTGCTCATTAAGATGGCAGTATAGCCCTGTGGTTTAGGGCACTGAGCTGCAAACCTAGAGACCTGGGTTTGAATCCTGCAGCCCCCACCTACATACTGTGTCACCCTGAGCCAGTCACTTAACTTCCTTGTACTCCCATATTGCACCTGGAAACAAGCTTTGGCTTAGTGTGCCTTTCCTGGTTAAACAATTGCCCCTTTCCCTTTACCCCCAGCCACATTGTTCTCCCAGCCGGGAGAGTGAGTGACAGACTGTCTTTGCAACCTATGCTGATGCTGCCCTGTGGTTGTATGGGGTACTCCTGTGGAAGGTGACTTGCCCCATCTCCCAGCAGCTGAGCACCTAACTCTTATAATGCCCTTGCTCCCCACCCCCGCCAGTCTTTAAAACTCTTCGAGTCTGCATATGGACCTGGATCTCTCATTCAGCACCGCAGAGCACTGAGGCTATGCCACTGGGTCAGCTGCCTTAGTATTCAAAGCCTAGTGGTCTCTTTGTACTGAGTAGGAGGGGATGCTTCTTATCCTCTCTCCCTCATGTCAAGACAAACTGGCTGGGTTTCCATGAAGGGACCATCTTCTATTATTTATCAGGTACTATGGGCTTCTGCTGACAACAGTTGACCCCGGCCCTTCAGTCAGGGAAATCTCTGTTGGGAGAAATGTTTGTCTCCCTGTCTTTCTCTCTGTCAATTGTTGGTCTGTTAAATATCTATGAAACTAAAATAATTAAAATGATTTATTTTAAATAATCAACTATTACAAAATCTATCGTGTAGTGTTCTCGTCCACGTTTTTATTTGTTTACACATCCATTGTGATCTTGTATTTCTGTCATTATGAATGGTAAATATTCTGTATTTACTGGTATGTGACTGTCCATCCCGGGACCTCCTTGTGAATGAGGATTGCTCAGCGGAGTTTTTTCCTCTTAAAACAAATAAATACAAATAGAACACATATCCTACCTTAGGAGTATAACTATTTCTACACTCCGATAGTTGGTATCAGTTCCTTAAAAATAAACTAAGCAGGGTTGGGCCTGATCAGTAGTAGGAAGGGAGACCTCCAATGAATACCAGGTGCTGCAGGAAGTGGTGTTGGCAGCACTGCAGGGGTGCTCTCTCCTTGGTTAAATGTAACCATACTGATACCCCAGCATGGTGTTTGGGGGACACTGTGTTGTCATGATGAGACATTGAACTGAAGTCCTATCTGCTTGTTCTTGTGGTTGTTCAGGTGGACTTTAAAGGTACCATGGCACTTCTAGAAATGAGTGGGGGAATTTTTTTATTGAAGCAGAGATAGTACATAACATAAACAAGACTTCACCAATTCATCAGTTCTCACATACAAATCATATCACCATTGTGAGTCCCACCTGTCACTACCTCTTATTTGCAAAAATTGCATCCTCCTTCCCCCCTTTTTCCCAAACAGGAAAAAAAACAAACTTAGGTACAGTACCTACCCCATCTGCTCCAAGCAATACTTCCACAACTTCTTTAGTGTCTTCTCTGGCATTCTCAGGCTGCCTGCCATGTATGAAGACTGTGCATTTTTCCTAATACAATTAAATAAGTTTGTGTAAAATATAGTTGATGAAGTACCACATGTGCCAGAACTGCCATATCACATCTAGAAGGGTGCAGGAGAATTTTCCTGGTGTCCGGTCCAAATTTCCATTATTCATTAAAAAACCCTAAGGGCCAGATATTCAGAAGTTAGTATGTGTGTTAAGGGGTGTTTGCCTGCGCTAACTGGATTTTGCATCCAGTTTGTGGGTAGGTTCTATATTCAGAGACCTCCGCAGTGTGAGTTAACCCCATAAGCACCCAAATGCTAACATACCACTGCTCCCATGCAAATGAGGTGTGCTCCCATGCAAATGAGGTGGTCCACCCACAAATGGGCATGGTGGCAAATTCAGCAGTTTGTGTCGATGGTAAATGGTACCAAAAGGGGCACTATTTACTGCCTTTGCATACCTAGTCTTAACTGGGTGCAAAGCCTTGTGGCTGTACTGTAGCCACCTGACCCCATTCGCCAATCCTGTGACAAGTGGACAGCACCCTGGAAGTAGTGGTACCCCCTCACACACTGATCCCCCATTCCAGTCCATGGAAATGGTGCCCTGGTGTCTAGTGGTACCTCCCACCCTTTGAGCACCCATCCAGGTGCTGGCAACAGAGTTCCTGGTGTCTAGTGGCCCCCCAACCACTCATCTTACTGCTGGCAATATAGTCTCTGGTGGCCAGTGGCAGCCCCCACTCCCACACTCACCCTGATGACAGTAAGATGCCCGTGGTGTCTAGTCGCCCCTTCCCTGTACACTCATCCTGATGACAGAAAGATGCCCGTGGTGTCTAGTGGCACCCCTCACCTCTGAGTCCCCATCCTGGGTATTCAATGTATGCCCTGGTGTCCAGGGGCAGCCTCCCACCCTCTGATTCCCTGAGCCATATACAATGTAATTTCTCTGGTGTCCAGTGACACCCCCACCCTCCAAATCCCTCACTCATATACAATGTAATTTCTCTGGTGTCCAGTGACACCCCCACCCTCCAATGCCCTCACTCATATACAATGTAATTTCTATGGTGTTCAGTGACACCCCCACCCTCCAATTCTCCATCTTGTAGGCATCACTGTATACCTGGGGATAGTAGTCCCACATTCCCCTGATCCCTCATCCTGTGGTACCCAACCGACCCTGGCATCTAGTGGTACATCTGCCCTTCCCCCAAATGCTGGTCACCCCATGGCCCGGTGTACAGCAACAGTTCAGTGGCATCTGCCTGCCCTGCCTGCATCCAGCACACCACCCAGGCAACTACCCCTTACTAGTAATGCCGGAGAAGCATGGTGAGCCTGATATGGTGACCGGCACAGCCCTCCTCTCACCTTCTCTGCCAGCCACTGTATGACATGTAGGGAATGCATGTACATGTGTTTCCTGCAGGTCATACGGTGGCTGGCAAAGAAGGTGAGAAGAGCACTGTGTCACTTATCATATCGGGCTCACTGCTTGTCCCCGACATCACCAGTAAGAGGGGGGGTTTGCCTGGATGGTGTGCTAGGTGTGGGAATGGTGGTTGAGGGGCCTCTAAACCATTACTGTACACTGGTCCGTGGGGTGACTGGAATTTGGGAGGAGGGACAGGTGTGCCACTGGATGTCAAGGTCTGATGGGTACCACAGGATAGGGAATTGGGGGGAGGTGGTGCCACTAGTCCCCAGGTATAGAGCAACACCTATGGGACAGGGAATTGGAGGGTGGCAGGTGCCACTGGGCAGTATGAATACAGCATTGTGTACAGGTCAGGCAACTGGAAGATGAGGGGTGCCACTGGACACCAGGGACTATGGTACTGGCATTGGGATGGGGATCAGAGGGTGGGGGGGTGTCACTAGGCACCAGGGACTCCATTATCATACAGGGGACAGGTGTTACAGGGGTAAGGGTACCAGTTGCCACCAGGATTGATGTGGCAGGAGACAACAGGATAGGCACAAACCTGTGGCTGCTTCTCATGCAAATGAACCCATAATGGGCATGCATATGGTCCCTGCATGGCCAATGGACACATTTGTGTTCTGCAGCTCAATATTGTGCTGTGACTTCTGGCACCATCCAGTCTAGGGGCACAATTGTAGTTCTTTTATTTATTTAGTTTTTGTTGACCGGGTAAGTGCACTAGACAAATCCTGCCTATTTTCAGGCCGACCGAGAGGAGGGGGATACAGATGAATGCCAACTGACCTTGAACCAGATTAAGCTGTTGGTGGTATTTTTTTAGTGAATGAGGGAATTTGGCCAGGACACCAGGGAAATTCCCCCACTCTTTTCGATAAGTGCCATGGGATCTTTAACATCCACCTGAACTACCACCAATCTAGGAAGATGGGACCTCGGTTTAAAGTCTTATCTGAAAGACGGCACCTCAGAAGTGCAGCACCCCTCTCATGCTGCGCTACAGCGTCAGTACTGTGATATTAACGCAAGTGCCAGATGTGGGAACTGAACCCACAGCCCTCTGATCTCCCAGCCTCAGAGGTGAGCGTTCTACCTACTGAGCCACTGACACTGACAATTCACTGTGGGTGTGATGCAGCCCAGGTCCCTGTCAGTGCAACACACAGTGACATAGCACTGTGCCGACATGGCCTGATATTCAGTCAGATAGCGCTGTCCACTGTGCGATTCACTTTATCAACCCCTGAGTCAGGCACAGATGCAAGTGCAGTGCAAACTTCTGCATGCTTCTTTTGCCTTTTTTTGAATATCTAACCCCAGCAATTTAAAGTGGAGCAGTCAGCACTATGAGCCTCACACCCAAGTGTTAAGCTGGTCCAATTTTACACTTTCTCTGCAAAAATATTTTTTTTACTGTCTATTGGAGTATAATAAATTGCATCAGGCTGATTCTGCTACCTTCCTAGTTGACATTTTCTATAACAAGAAATATCAGAATCCTCTGCAGCTGACATCAGAGCAGGGTTGCAGGAGTTTGCGATTCAATAGCTTGCATGATACAGTTTTCATAAACTCTGATCTTTTTTGGCTGATCCTGCTGTCCTACTGGGGCTACACAGAGTCAAAGAGGACTGTATCTGGGAGAATGAGACTGGCAAGCATCTGATCTGAGCTTATAAAATCTCTAATGAGCATCAGTTGTTAGAGCTACATCTGGAAGCTGGGGCTGCGAGGCTGAGCTCTTAGTCAGCATGCCTAAGCTTGAATGTCCACTAAGCTCAATGCTGGTAACTTCTAGGGAGAAACTGTAGTAAAAAAAAGCCACTCTTGGTAGTGGAATGAAGACTTGGGGAACTCCAGGGTCCTGTGCTCCCCACTTGCTGGATGAGAGAGAACATTGCATCATTGAGTAAGTTCTCCTCCTGCCCTCCAGCCCCACCGGGGGGGGGGGTGGATAAGCCATGGGGTAGCCCAGGTAACAGATGGGAAGCACTGTGGCTTGGAGGTAGAAACATATAAGCATTTTATTTATTTATTTTTATTTATTTATGACTTTAGGTGCAGTGATCCCAGGGACCGTTTTCAGGCACGACCTGGACCGCGTACAATGGCACAGAGTTACAATATAAGCAGCAGTACATAGAACAGTAGACAGTTTAACAATGATAAAAAAGGCTACAACAGAACACAAGATACATGGTTGCAAAATGCATAGATCCACGGGATCCAAGGTTGCAGAATACATAAGTCCAGTATACATATACATATATATACTAACTTTGTTTTTTTTCTCTTTTAGATATTTCCTGAAGAAGACCTAAGGGCGAAACGTAGATTTTTAACTCTGTTTTCTAGTTTCAGCATGCATTTAATATAATCATTTTGTTTTGCTTTCAGACCACATGCTGACGCAGCACCTTGTTTTTGTTTTTTGTATATACCTTTTAAGATATATAGATATACTGTACATAAGTTCGATATACATCAAGTTGCATGGGAAACAAGCAAATGTTCATTAGTAGTAATTGGACAAATGGATACGAGAGGGAAGGGGAAGGGGTTGGAGAGATTGGAGGATTAACAATGGGGGTTGTATAGGCATGAAACTCAGAAGGTATGGGCAGTTGGGAGAAGGAGGGCTACCCGGGAAAACAGTGGCAGGAGGAATTCACCAGGAGCTGGTCTCCAAGGTGGGATTTGAACAGGCAGTGTGTTGATGGAGAGGAGCTTGACAGGCAGTTTATAGACTTTGATGGCAGATAAGGACTGCTTGGCCCACCAAGTCTGCCCATTTTCCTACCTAACAGACAAGCTGCAGATCCTAGTTAACCAACAGCCTACTTCCTCCTACCTCCCACTAGAATTGTCTTATGTCTGTTCCACGCATTCTTGAATTACCCCACTGTTTTTGATCCCACAACCTCCTCAAGATGGCTGTTCCATGCGTTTACCACCCACTCTGAGACAAAATACTTCCTCACACTGCCCCTGAGCTGTCCCCCCCTCTATCTTCAAATTGTGCCCCTTTGTTCTTGCACATCTCTTTTTCTGAATGATGCTACCTTCTTTGGGTTTGTTGATTCCCTTGAGGTACTTGAAAGTTTCTATAATGCCCTCCCTCCCTCCCTCCTTTCCTCGAGGGTATACATATAAGCTCTTTTAGTCTCTCTTCGTTAGGCTTCTCATGCAGACCCTGCACCATATTAGTTGCCTTCCTCTGGACAGTCTCCACTCTGTCTATGTCCTTGTGGAGATGGGGGGGCCAGATTTTCAAACATCGGCACAGGGCCCTGTGCCATGGGACTTTAACTGCTGCGGTGTGCCAACCCCCTTTGCCGCAACTGCACCTGAATTTCAATCCTCGGGTGCAGTTGCGACAGTTTCCATGCTTTATGGCTGCTTGCGCCAATGCTCTGGCATAAGCACCATTACTCAGACTCCTGGGGGTGGTGTATGCTAGACCACAAAACTGTGGCCTATGCTGTGGTGACTGGTGCAAGGGATGGAAAATCCTGATCAGTGAAGGGGGAATGCCACAAACCCGTGCTTCATATGTTTGGCACACCAGGGGCTTACAGCATTCCCAGAGCATTGAAAATCCAGCCTGGGGTCTCCAGAACTGCATGCAGTACTCCAGATGGTGTCTCATCAACTGTCTGTACAGAGGGATAACAACTTCCTATTTTCTACTTGTGATGCCTTTTCCTATACATCCCAGTATCCCCTCAGCCATCCCTACTGCCCTCTCACATTGCTTGCCCACCTTTAGGTCATCTGATATGACTACCCCCAGGTCTCTTTCCATTTTTGTTGTTGTTAGTACCCCCCAATTGTGTACATTTCCCCCGTGTTTTTGTTTACCAGGTGCATTACTTTGCACTTCTTTGCATTGAATCTAAGATGCCATACTTTTCACCATTCCTTCAACCTTGCCAAGTCCCTTCTCATTCTTTCCACCACCCCCTTGCGTATGAACTCTGTTGCAGAGCTTTGTGTCATCTGCAAAGAGGCATACTTTTCCTTCCAGTCCATCCGCAATGTCACCTACAAAGATATTAATGAGGACCTGTCCAGTCCCAGTACTGTAACCCTGAGGTACCCTGCTAGTAACCCCCCTTTCTTTGGAGCGGACTTCATTTACTATTACCTTCTGCATCCTGTTGTCCAGCCAAATTTTTACCCAGATTACTACCCTGGGACCCATTTCCAGGCTGGCTAACTTGTTTATTAATCTTTTGTGTGGGACTGTGTTAAATGCCTTGCTAAAGTCAAGGTAGGCCATGTCCACAGCCACTCCCTGGTCCACTACTTTGGTCACCCAGTCAAAGAGATCTATTAGATTTGTCTAACATGATCTTCCCTCTGTGAATCCATGCTGCCTTGGGTCCTGTGCCTCGCTGGCCTCTAGGTACTCAACAATTCTGTCTTTCAGAAGTGATTCCATCATTTTCCCTACCACTGAGGTCAAACTAACAGGTCTGTAGTTTCCTGTCTCTGTCTTGCTTCCAGTTTTGTGAAGGGGAATCACATCTACCCTCCTCCACTCCTCAGGTACACAATCCTCCCATGATTTGTTAAAAAAGGGTAGCCTATGGTGTCACTAGTTCTCCCCTTAGTTCTTTTAGAATTCTGGGGTGAATCCCATCAGGCCCCATTGCTATGTCCACCTTCAGTTTTAGGAGTTCTTTCAGGACCCTTTCTTCTGTGAATAGATTGGTATCGACCCCGCTATCCAGGGTGCTTCTATTGTTTGGTTTAGGTACCCCCTCCTCTTCTTTTGTGAATACTGAGCAGAAGTATTTGTTCAGTATCCCTGCTTTTTCACTGTCACCCTCTGCCTACCCCATCCTCTCTATTAAGCCTATGATGGGTCAGTTGGGAGCAGCCAGGAAGGTGAATGGGCATAAATACATGATTAAAAAAAATAATTTATGCATTGGGATTGTCTCATTGAGCTGCAGTACCTCATTTGCAAGAGGATCCCAGGAGACAAGAACAGAAGCTGTAGTTGCATTTCCATGGTGATCACATCACATTAATAAAAGTTTAAAGTTAACAAGTTATCAGTCATCCAGCCCAGTGGCACCTGCTTGTGAATGCTTGGGAGACCAAGGACTGATTCCCGGTCCCAAGTCCCTCATATGGGCCTGTGGGGTCTGCAGTGCCATGGAAACATAGAATCTGATGGCAGAAAAGGGGTGCTTAGCTCACCTAGTCTGCTCAGGTCAAACTGGTTATCATACTGGTGTATAGACAGAAGGCTATTTGCCCATCTAGTCTGTCTACCCATATGAGCGGGTCAAGGGTTCCCATTATAGAGCAAGTGTTTGTCAAGTTTAGTTTTAAAGATCTGTATGTTTTTACTAGCAACTGTCTCAGCAGGTAGTGCATTCCAGGTCCTACCAGCTCTCTGTGAATATGTATTTGATCTCTTATTATTTTGGACATTGGTTAAGTTTAATTTGATATTTATGGTATCTTAAATCCATTGGTTTGTTTTGTAGTTCTAAGCCCGTTAATGAGAGTAGTTCTACATCAGTTACCATCTTGCACATCATTAGTGGATCTCCTCTTTTGCGTCTGTCTTCTAGACTGTACAGTCCCTAATCAGTCAGTCTGTCCTTGTATGGTTTGTTTTTTTACTTCATGAATCAGCTTAGCTACCCTTCGCTGCACCCTTTCCAACCTGGTCACGTCTTTCCGCAGATATGGGCTTCACAATTGGGTTCCATAGTCCATGTGGGTCCTTATATATGCTCTGTATACCAGTAATATACGTTCCTTACTACAAATGATGGAAGAGCTTTTAACACTGTTTATCAAGTAATTAGTTTTCTGAGTTAATTTCGCATAGTGTTTGTTAAAATTTAGCTCACCACTGATGACTATTCTGAAGTCTTTCTCATAGAGTGCTTCTATAATTATCTTATTGTTCAGTTGGTACCCCTGTTTAATATTAGTTCCTCCCAAATGTAATATGGAGCATTTTCCTATATTAAAGGCAATTTTGTTAAGCGTTGCCCAGTTCTCAATCCTTTGTAGTTTGTTTAGCAGTTTAGTTTTATCATCATCACTACTAACAGGGCCTCCTAATTTAATATCATCTGCGAATTTGACAACTCATCCATCAACATCCTTATCTATGTCACTAATAAACAATGAAAAGAGTACTGGTCCCAGAACTGACTCCTGCGGAACCCCACTAGTGACTGAGCCCCCATCTGAGTATATCCCCCTCATTCTAACTTTTTGATTTCTCCCACATAACCAGTTGTTAATCCATTCTACCACCTTTCTCTCAATGCTCAGGGAGTATAGTTTGTGCACTAATATGGAATGTGGGACCTTATTGAATGCTTTTTGGAAGTCCAGGTGGATCACATCTACCGGTATATTAGCTGTTATATACTTACTGACTTGCTCATAGAAACACAGTTGATTAGTAGTACAAGATCTGTTTTTTCTTAAATCCATGCTGGCTAGTATCTTTAAACCCGATACTGTTAAGTATTCCTTCTAACCGATTTTTTATTAGTGTTTCCATTATTTTACACGGGATGGACGTCAGACTGATGGGGCGATAGTTGGCTGCGTCCAATGTTCCCTTCCTATTCTGTATCTGCAGACCCCATCTGGTCTCCTTTAACCCCCCCCCGCATCCTATCTAATATACCTATCCCTATTCCGTGCATGCTTGAAGCACCCCACTGTTCTGGCTTCCATCACTTCCACCAGCAATCTATTCCAGGCATTGACTACCCTTTTGGTGAAGAAATATTTCCTCACTTGACTCTTGAATCCCCAACCCCAGCTTCGTTGCATGCCCCCAAGTTCTGGTGCTTGCTGTCATGTGAAAGAGACTCCCCACCTGTACCAGTGCGAAGGCATACTCCACCGACTATAGGGGGAGGGTGCTGAGTGTCCCACTCTCAGGGCAACAGCAGCAGGTGGGAAAGAAGGACTGCCTTGATGTTGTTGGAGACCACGCAGTGTTGACAGCTCCATGCCAAGAAGTTGGTGCCATGAATGCTCATTAGCTATGCATCAGGGAGGTGAAAGGGCCTAACCAGGAAAAATCCTCACAGTGAAGCAGCTTGACAGGCAGCATCCAAGGCCTTGTACATCCTTACTTAAAAGGTGAGCAACCTAGGGAATGGGCACTTAGACCCTCTAAAAGACACCCAATACAACAATTATTGTGGGCTATAAAAACTTGTTTTATTTCATATATTTATCTCCACTGGGTGTATAGAAATAAGGTACAAAGTGCAGTATGCAAATAATTTACAATAAACTTGCTTCCATGTGTTCCAAAAAGTAAGAAAATCGTTCCCTACCATAAACCAGCTATTACCCCAGCGCTTCGGCGCTCGCCTTCCTCAGGGGGCGTGGCATTATTCTTACCACCATTCTTTTATACCAAACGTGCACATGCAATAAAATTAGTGCAAATTAAGTAATTAGCTATGTTCAAATGCTCTCCTTATTCAACACTTACTACTCCTGTATAGCAGTAGCTGTACTTTTGATTGATTTAACAAGTCTAAATAATTCACATGAGACAGTCAGACAGCACAAAAAGGAATACACGTAGAAAGTTACAAATAACAAATAACATTACATGTTAAAAGACTGGATCTGTGTTTTATTCTAAATGAAGTATCAATTTTTAAATAAAGCTTATGTTACAACATACATATTTTCAAATAATTACTAGCACTTATTCTTTTAATCCCAATTCCAGTCCTTAACAAAGAACATTCTCCTTCACGTCATGATCTCTGCTGCTTGCACTTGAAAACTTTGGATCGCTGTAGCTGCTGTAGAACAAGTCATTGTCATGCCAGCAGTTTCACAAAAAGCTGGCATTGACAAAACTTCACAGTACTGATGGTTTAATTCTATGAAATTAAAAAAAAATAACCATTTATTACTATATACAGGCATACGCTTCACAGAGTTTAACACATTTCTATATGTTTTTGTATCTCTATATATTTCCGTACATATTTTTAGCAGATCTTTTGTATTTTCATTATATTCAAGGCCTCACTTTCTGCTACCAGCCTTTTCGACTGAGCGATGTGTTGCAGGAGCAATTGGGGATGTTGCCTAGCTGTAGCAAGAGCCAACCATGGTGGCGGGTAAGCCATGGGATCAGGGGGTATTGAGGTACGTGCTTGAGAGGCGGTGGTATAAGACTGGGCCTAACCAGAAGGGGGGGGAATGCTGCGCTGAGGGAGGTACAATGTAAAAACAAAATTTTACCAAAGTTGAAAAACAGTTGCATTACAACAGCAATGAAAAGTGTTACTTAATAGATGGGTCCGTAAAAATACAAAAAGGAGAGGAAATTCAAGGTCACATGCCTAAATGATATTATTTATTTATTAAATTTTGGTGACCGGGTAGGCCCACTGAGCCCCAAAGGTCCCCTTTTCAGGGGCGACCCGGGATAACAATACAAGTTATAAGAATGAACAAGGACACAAGGACATAAGGAACATTTGAGGCATTGTGAGTTACATCATGAGGTGGTTACAGTAAAGAAAAATAGTGGATACAGGCATGGTTACAGGCACGGTAAAAGAAAAGCAGTGGATACAGGCATGGCTTACATGCACGGTAAAAGAAAAGCAGTGGAAGCAGGCATGGGTACAGGCATGGTTATCATCATGACATGTAAGCAATTGGTAGTACTTTGCATATAGTTTATTCAGGGGTTACACGTGGCCTCTGGTGAGCAGTCTGTATAAGGCAGGTAGTAGGAAGGTTAAGCTAGGAGACGGGAGTTGGAGAGGAGGGGAGTACCTTAGGAGCTTTTAGTTCCATGACAGTGGGATGCGCTTGAGGTCAGCAGATGGGACTTAAGCCTGGTGCGGAAGTTCATGAGTGAGGAGGAGGCCTGGACCTGGGGAGGGAGCTTGTTCCATTGGCAGGCTGCTTGGGAGGAAAAGGATCTTCCGCCAGCGTTTGTCCTTACCCTAGGGACTTCTAACAGCGTTCTATCTGAGGTCGTTAGGTTCCTTGGGTTGTGTTTGAGGGTTATGGTCCTGGCAATGCTTGGCGGAGCGTGGGGTTTGAGAAGCTTGTAGGCCTGGACAAGCAAGGGGTTGAGATGGCGACCAATGTGGGCCAACGAAGATTGGCCAAAGTGTCACAGTGGTGACGCCTTTGGTGAGTCTAAGGTTGCAAATGAGCTATTTTATTATATAGGTTTGCATCCTGGTAATCTCTTGTTTAGCCATGCCCTGTATAATAGGGGCTGCAAAGGTCAGGTTGGGTAGAAGGGCGCTGGTAGCTATGGAGAGCCTGGCTTCAGGGATGAGTTGGTCCCTGAGTCGGCACAGGGTGCCAAGCTCGAGTGTGGGTCCTGGTGACCTGGTCCACGTGTTCCTTGTATGTGATATTCTGATCCAATGTGAGGCCTAAGTATTTAAGGAGGGACTACGTTAATGGCTTTACCAGAGAGTGAGGTTAAGGAGAGGGATGAGGACCTGTCAAATCCCAGGATCTTGGCCGAATAGCATTGCCTTGGTCTTGTCGGCATTTAGTACCATTCTAATCTTACATAGCCAAGTCTCTAGTGAAGTGAGATCCTTTTGGAGTAGAGGGCCTAGGGCAACCACGTCATGCAGGGGTCATAAGATCACAGTATCATCAGCGTACTGCACAACCAAGCTCTCCCTGCAGTGGGTACACAGGTCGTTGGTAAACAAGGAAAACAGGAGGGGGGCCTAGAATTGAGCCCTGAGGTACACCCTGGTTTAGGAGTAGTGGGTCAGACATGGTCCCTTTCCATGAGACCTTCTGTGCCCTGCCTGATAAGTAGCTCCCAAACCACTTCAGGGCATGATTGTCTAGGACTATATTTTGCAGCTTCTGTAGCAGCAAGTTGTGGCCGACGAGGTCGAACGCCTTGGATAAGTCTATAAAGATTGCACCAGTGGGTATCCCTTTGTCCATTGCCCTGAGAACTTCATCCGTGAAGTTAATGAGGGCAGTGTCAGTACCATGGTTTGTTTTAAATCCATGTTGGGAGGGAGCAAGGAGCTGATGAGCTTCCAGGTAGTCTCTGACTTGATTGTAGATGACTCTTTCTTGCACCTTAGCAAGTGAGCAGAGGAGGGAGATGGGCCTGTATTTGTTGAGTTTTTCCCTAAGCCCCCTTTGTGAATCGGGACAACATTGGCATGTTTCCATGGGTCAGGGACTGTTCCTTCCCTCAGTGATCGATTGAGGAGCATGGTTATAGGCCAGGCTAAAGAGGTAGCTCCTGCCTTGAGTAGCGAGGGTTGACACCGTCGGGTCCCCCTGACCCTTTTGGTTTCAGGTTCCTTAGGAGGTTTAGTACTTCAGTGAGTTTAGCCAGTCTCAGGTGAAACGGGGGTCTTTCCATGTGAGGTGGTATATCTGAGATATACAGACTGTTTGGACTAAATTTTGGTTAGAACATAACATGTGAATTCACTTTGCTAAAGAACATCTCCAAGAAATATGTTCTGTCGTCTGTAAATGCTTGTAGAACATAAAATATGAACTATAAGGTAAATATATATATTTGTAATTATGCTTTCTTTGTGCCTGCAATATGGGGCCTTCCCTGAGAGACTTGTGTAAACCAACAACATAGCCTTACCCTTTGGAACTAGACAGGGACGAGGCCCCTTTCAGTTTAATGCAGAGATATAACCTTAGGGGGCCATGCACTGTCAGTTAACCTTGAACTGTAAGCAGAATGGATCTGTGAAAATGTCATTTATGCCCAGAAGCTTAGCAGGAACTGAAGCAGTATAAAACACCACGGAGGAGCTTTTATTTTGCTACAGACTCCAACAGCGACCAATTACCAAGTATGTTGCTCTGCACGTTACCCACCAACATCTGCTCTAAATCTGTTTCACAGTATAGAAGCCATTCCTTCAGTGTTTGTGCTTCCCTCATCTCCAGTGTTTTTAGATGTGTTTTACATCCTTATATCTGTGAGAAATGCTATTTTCTTCCAGGTGCAGTTCATTTATCACAACTTCACTGTAACTTGATTTTTTGTGAAACTGCCGCATGTTACTCTTATGAGTAGGAGCCCATTTTTGTGAGATAAGACCCCTGCTTTCGTGAACCTTAGTGGTCATAGAAGGGGGGAAAAGAGAACATTTGCTAATCATAACTAGGGCTGCTTGAATACCTTTTCCTGAATATTTGGGCCAAACATTATATTCAAGGCCACAAATATTTGAGTATTTGGTATTCGTTACTGGTCTCTGTATGATGGGGTAGAAAAAACAACTTATATAACCCTATCCACTCCCCTGATGGCCGGGGCTAATCCAGCATCCCAGCCCTTCCACATCACTTCCCACCAACCTCCCCTTTCTGGTGGCCCCAGACAGTGAGAGAGAGTGCCAATGGTACTGAATTCTGTTGTCATCACCTGGCACTATGTCAGGAGTCAGCATCATCTTTTTACTCTCACCCCAACCATAGCCTGACCCCCCCCCCCCATTTTCCATTACTTTAATTTGTTTTTAACCTCCCTTGATATCTTAGCTTGATGGGGGAACTACGGGCAATCCATAGAGCCAGGGTAGTCAGTCGACCCCAACCCCCCTTCAAATACCTCGCTTATACTGCTTGCTGACCAGACTAGCTGTTCCAGTATAGAGACAGAGATAGGAAATAATTCACCCACCTGGGCCAGCATTGCTGTATTATGAACAGTAGAAGCAGGTGCACAATCAGGAGGGAGATGCAGGGCAGAGGCTCATAGTGATGCTACAGGCATTACCTTATCCATGCTTTAATAGTTTCTAAGAATTTGATTCTGGAAGAATTTATGCACATTCTCATCACTGAGACTCTTCAACCTGGACAAAAGGGGAACAGTCAGCATGAAGAGCCCCAAGTGTGGGGCTGGTTCCAATTTGCAGTTTGCATGCAAAAAAAATGTTTTACTTACTGTTTACTGTAGTTCAGTTTAGATTGTATCAGACTAATTCTGCTGACTTCCATACTGGCATTTTCTGTAACTAAAAATGCCAGACTCTCTTGCAGCTGACATCAGAGGAGGACTGCAGCAGTGGGAGACTCAGACAGCTGTAGTGCATGTTAGAGGTTTTATAAGCTCTGATTAGATATTTGTTGTTGGTCCTGCTGTTCTCCTGGGGTTATGTACAGTCCTCCGGGACTGTACTTAGCCCAATTTGGACAGTGGGACCGGCAAGTAAAACAGAGAGCTTTTTTGTTTTTTAACCAAGAGAGACACACTAAACTGAAAGCTTGTTTACAGGTGCAACCTGGGAGCACAAGGAAGTTAAGTGAATTAGTCAAGGTCACACAGTATGCAAGTGAGGGCTGTGGGATTCAAAGCCAGGTCTCCAGGTTTGCAGCCTTAAACCACTGCACTATACTGCCTCCTTAAGCTTATAAAAACTCTAACATGCACTACTGGCTATTGAGTCTCCCACTGCTGCAGTCCTCCTCTGATGTTAGTTGCAGGGGAATCTGGGATTTGTAGTTACAGAACATATCAGTTTTCAAGTCAAAAGAATTAGTCTAATATAATCTACTATACTGCAGTAATTGCACCTGGAAACAAGCTTCGGTTTAGGGTGCTTTTCTTGATTAAACAGTCTCTCCTTCCCTTCAAACAGTAAGTTAAGAGAAAGTTTTTGCACACAAAGAACAATTGGGTGCTTGGGGGTTGGACACTTAGTGTTGACTGTTCCCCTGTGACAGCTTTTTTAAAATAACAGCATAAAAAATGTTGATGTCTGTCCTTACCCAGATTGCACACAATATACAGAAATCCTGATGGACTTATTTGTGTAAAAATGGGGCAGTGAAATCAGGGTTGATCCGCTGTGGAGCGGGTGTTTCACTGGGCTACAACCTGTGAGACCTGGCTTGTCAGAACATGGTAGATATATCCCAGGCTGGCTCATAATGGCTGAAAGCCATCAGGATCTGGTGGCTCTGTTCCGTGGCCTATGTGATATGAGCTGTGGCTCTTAGCCCAGTTCCTAGTGAACAGGTGTCTGCTTATTACAAAACCACCAATACTGTAAGTTAATAGTCTGTTTGGTGTCTCTTATGGTATAAGAGACTCTGAGTGTGAGGTTTGGGTGAGAGGACTGCAAAGCAAAACAGTGGTTCTGGCTGCATAAACCTTAGGAGAGATGTCACTTATACCATAAAAGACACCCAGCGAAGGCACTATTGGCTTATTATAAATCACTTAAATTATCTAGCATGATTTATAATAAGTTTACTTTTTTTTTTATTTCATAAAGTTCAATTAATCCCATTCTCCCCCAAATCTGAAGTGGAATGGGCCATTCCTAATGTTCCTGCACAAGAGACCACCACATTATATGCAGGATAAGAGGGCACTAACTGACTTCAATCACCTAATTGATCTGTAAAATTGGCACTAATTAGCTCCATTTTTGACAGTCTTACATGAGTGTCCAAACCCTTAGTGGGCAGTGTCTGAACTACTCTCTACTGATTAAAGGTGACTCTTCCAGGGGCACACGCCTGTGCTGAAGAAAATGGCAGCCTGAATTGTGACCTCCTTGGCACTAGTCTGTATATCACTTTCGATAGGGCCTAACCCCAGATTTAATTAATTTTCGGTCCAGTCTAATGAATGTGTGAAAAAAAGTTGTGATCGGACCAGATTTTATTATTTTATCACTGATTCAAAATCACCCTGTCATTTGCAATGGAGCACGGCTCCAGGAAAGTGAATGGCCCCAGCAATGGTGGCCCAGTGCCAGACAAATCCACGATCGCAGTTGGAGGTAAAATTGAGAATAATATTGCCATAAAAGATCTACTATTACAAATTAGAAAAGTACTGTCAGAAATTAAAATCAGCATGTCTTTCTCTCAGTTGAGTATAAGAGAACTGACTGATAAGACAGTCACAGGCACAGCTGAAGAAAGAATTGCTGTTGCTGATGATTCATTGACAAAACTTGAAGATTTAACTGACTTACACACAAATCAAATGAGCTTACTGTTAGTGAAAGTTAACGATCTTGAGGACAGCAGCAGGAGTAATAACCTGAGAATTGGTGGGAGGCCAGAGGAAGCAGACAGAGATAACATGTGCACCTTTTTACAGAACTCCATTCCTTCAGTTTTAAACTACAAGCGTATGTGGCCATTGGAAATTGAATGTGCCCCCACATATCTTACAACATGTCCTAGAAAAGGTCAGAGACCTAGACCCATCATTGTGAACTGCATCCATTTTTCTATCAAGGAGGAAATTTAAAAAAATTGCCAGGGATAAACTTGCTTAGGGAAGTGACATAATTTATATTTTCCCAGACTAGTCACTAGAACTGGTGAACAAAAAAAGCCTTTACAGATGTTAGAGCAGAGCTGTAGTAAATGGGTATTCAGTACTACATGAAATACCCGGCCTCACCGCACTGTAACAGATGAGGGATTTTTTGTATACATGCAATACCCTTGCAGAGGCATGGCATCTGATAGAAACTTTCTGGCCATCACCCTCCACCAGAGGATCTGACCATCACCTGAATGTAGGGGGCCAGCTCCTGGAGCAACCTTCCATCTCAAGTGTCACCTGAAGCATAACGCTCCAGCTCTGAAAGCGTTATGTCAATGTCAAACATCTCTCCACCTCCTCTGTCATATGTAGGACAAGTGATGTCCACTAGGAAACATGGCACCAGTTTTAACAAGAGTCAGGTTCCTAAAACAGTTCTTGGAAATTCTATCCAAAACAAAAGAATTAAATGAATAGGAATTAGAACACAAAACAGAGCCTAAAAATAACACCCACATGTCACATTTTTTTATATTAAAATATGAGAGTAAGAGCATCCATAGTAGCAAAGCTGAATATACACTTTTTAAGACAAATCCAAAGTACTGAGAATTGGGAGAAAAAGCTAACAGGCCTTTACCCTGCAGATTAAAAAATAGATGGACCTAAAACACCATTGCAGAAGTCACGTCTGATACATTTAGTTTTTGTTAACCGGGTAGGTGCACTAGCCATAAAATGACTATTTTCATTTTAATTTCTGATATGCAAAATTGTAATCTCCCCTCAAGAAATTAATAAATAATTCCAATCCTTTTCTAAATCTCTATATACTTCCTCTTGCAATAATCCTAGGGAGAACATATTAAAGTTCATCTAATTGCAAAATTAAGTTTCCAACAATTTCTGAAGCTCATAGATTGGCCATAGCTAAACCAGTAATAAACCAACATAGAATCTGTCAGCAGAATAGGACCATACAGCCCACCTAGTCTGCCCATTTCCTTATTTGGTTTGGCAATCCCATCTCTTATCTGGATTACCTTTCCCCCACTCTGCTGTACAGCAGGGTGCCTTTATGTTTATCCCATGCACTCTTGAATTCCTGTACTGTTTTCACTTCCACCACCTCCACTGGTAGGCTGTTCCACGGATCCACCACCCTCTTTGTGAAAAAATATTTCTCAGCATTCCCCATAAGCCTCCCTCCCTCCGCCTCATGTTATGTCCCCCTGTCCTTGTGCACTCTCTTCTCTAAAATATGCTCCCCGTCTGTACCCTGTTTATTCCTCTAAAGTATTTGAAAGTCTATCATATCCCCTTTCTCCCTTCTCTCTTCCAGTGAATAGACGTTTAGTTCCTTGAGTCTTTCCTCATAAGGCTTGTGGTGTAGTCCATATATCATTTTTGTTGCTGTTCTCTGGACTGCTTCCATTCTGCCCATGTCCCTTCCTGAGATGCAGTCTCCAGAACTGGATACAGTATTCCAGATGAGGCCTCACCAGTGATCTATACAGTTGCATCACCACTTCACTCCTCCTACTGGTTATGCTCCTTTCTATGCACCCCAGCATTCGGTTTGCTTTTCTCACTGCTTTTTCACATTGTTTGGCTGACTTCAGGTCATTGGATATGATAACCCCCAGGTCTCTCTCCTGACGTGTGGTAGTTAGAGCCTGCCCCCCCCCCATCCTGTATTCCTCTCCGGGGTTTCTGTGTCTTAAGTGCATTACCTTGCACTTCATATCATTGAAATCCAACTGCCAAACCCTTGACCATTCCTCAAGTAGTCTTATGTTATTTCTCACTTTATCTAGCCCCTCCTGTGTGTCGGCTCTGTTACAGATCTTGGTGTCATCTGCAAACAGGCATACTTTCCCCCCCAGTCCCTCTGCTATGTCACTTATGAAAATATTGACTAGAACTGGACCCAGCACTGATCCCTGTGGAACCCTCTTCTGATTTTATGCCATTTATTACCACCATCTGGGTCCTGCCTTTTAGCCAGTTTCCAACCCATCTTACCACTTTAGAGCCCACACCGAGATTCCCCAATTTGTTAAGCAACCTTCTATGTGGAACGGTGTCAAAGGCCTTACTGAACTCTAGGTAGACCACATCCACCACTCCTTCCTTATCCACCATCCTGGTCACCCAGTTAAAGAAATCGATAAGATTAGTCTGACAGGACCTACCCTGAGTGAATCCATGCTGCCTTGGGTCTTTTGCACTACTTGACTCCAGGAACTTCATTACGCTGTCCTTAAGAAGGGACTTATCAGCTTCCCCACCACTGATGTCAGACTTACAGGTCTGTAATTGTCTGCTTCCTCCCTACTTCCAGTCTTGTGCAGTGAGACCACCTCTGCCCTCCTCCAGGTGTTGGGTACCAAGGTACTGAGAGTGTCATAAATAAACTCCTTTCTGATTGTTGTCCAGGGCCTGATGGATTTTCCAGTGAACTATATAAAATTATGCTCCCAGAAATGTCAGTATTTCTCACTCAGTTGTTTAGTGAATCATTATTCACCAGCCAATAACTGCCTAATATGACAGAAGCCTGCATTTCTGTTTCTTATAAAAGACAAAGACCCCTTATGGTGTAGCAACTACCACCCTATTTCTCTTTTGAATAATGCCTACACAATTTTGGCCAAATTACTAGCTGAAAGAATCCAGAACTTAATTATATCTGTAATAGGCAAGGAACAAGTTGGCTTTGTTAAAAACAGATGGGGAGTAGGTAATGTTTGCAGGCTTATTTCTACTATTTGGAAATCTAAATGTAATTGGTCCTCAACTACAGCAACATCTCTAAATATGATCAAGGCATTTGAGTCTCTACACTGGAACTTTTTAGACTGTTGTCTTGAACACATTGGCCATGGAGAATAATTGAGGGCACATATTTCCACTCTATATAGAGTAGAACAGTCTTCAATGACAGCTAATGGAGTTACATCTTCCTTCTTCCCCCTTCAGAAGGAAGCTAGACAAAGTTGTTCTCTCTTCCCCTCCTTATTTATAATTGTTAGTGAGCCCCTGGTCAGAAAGATCATGGACTACAATGAGATAAAGGGTGTGAAAGTAGGTAAGACACAATTACACATATATAGATGATCTGCTCCTTACCTTAGAAGGCCCTACTTCATCCTTCAACATGCTTAAATGTATACTTACTAAGTTTGGTAGACTCACTTGTTTACAGGTAAATTAGAGCAAATCAGAAGCCTTACCTACTTAATAGCTCACTAATCCAAGCTGAATTGCCACCCAGCTGGAAAATTGCGCATGTTATCCTGCTGTTCAAATCTGGAGATCCCACAGACTTGAATAATTACAGGCCTATCTCGTTGCTTCCTGTTTTATCCAAGTACTTGAAAAAATTGTAAACTTACAATTAAGGGAGTACCTCAATCACGAAAACATCCTAAACCCAGTCCAGTCTGGTTTCAGACCTAATCACAGCACCATATCGGCCCTGGCCAAATTGCTGAATGACTGGCTAAAAGCCCTGGACTGTAAGCACCACATCTACGAGCTCTTCCTTGACCTCAGCAAGGCATTTGACATGGTTGATCACTCCATTTTACACAATACTCTGGCTAGTCTTGGTCTAGCCCCCACCGCGGTTAAGTGGTTTCATTCCTACCTCACAAATCGAAAACAGCAAGTTAAAGTTCAAAGTGAACTCCCCCGGATAAATACTTCCCTGAGGTGTCCCGCAAGGTTCCATCCTGGGGGCCTATCCTCTTCACTCTTTATATCAACTATATTGATTCTGGTATGCTTGCAGGAAACGTTCACCTCTTCACAGATGACACAGTCCTCTACACAACCAACCCCTCTCTAGGCCTTGCTCACAAGGAGCTGCAGCCGGATTTTAACATCCTCCAACATAATCTACTAAATCTGAAGCTCTTATTAAATGCCAAAAAAGCAAAAACAATTATTATCTCTCCACTCCCCTCCCTCAATAGTGGAATTTCTGGTACTCCACAGAGTACCAGTCTCCTTGACGAACAGTTAGAGTTAGTGGATAAATTTAAATACCTGGGAGTCTGGCTGGATAACAAACTCGACTTTGGTGCTCATTTAAATGAGCTAACAAAACAGCTAAGGCAACGTCTCGGTATATTTTACTGTATAAGACGCCTACTTACCCTGGAAGCTAGAAAGCGGTTGGTTCAAACAACCTTCCTTCCACTGATTGACTACGCTGGCTTCCTGTACATTCACTGCCCCAGCATGCACTCCAAAGGCTTGATACACTCTATCATCGTGCTTTGAGATGAGATTTGCTCTTGGCTCACCATTGCAGACTCACCACTGCTTGTTGTATCATGCATTAGACTAGCCATCCCTCTCCATGAGGAGGCAAACAAATGCCCTTATATGGTTTTACTGGGCTATGTCTAATAAACTTATCCTTTTTAAACTACCATGGACAAGGACACATTTTGGCTCATCTGCCATTAGCTCCTTCCTACCAGCACTCTGGAATAACTTGCAAAAAGTACTTAAACTATCCCTTCTGCCTAGCCCCTATATTTTCAGACAATTGCTCAACAGACATCTGGAAACAGTGTGTGACTGCCTCAGGTAAGCACTATCCCCTGACTGGGCAGTCCCCTATCTTCTGGATCTCCCTGGCCTTCTTATTCTCCCTGTCAGCCAGAAATAATTTATGGCACCCCCCCCTTTTTCCTCCCTCATTCCCCATGGTAACTCCCCTTGGGTGCCTCACCAAGCAGACTGCCCTCTTCCTTCTCCCCATTATTGTCCATCTCCCTCCCTTCATTCTCCCCCCCATGGTGTCTCTCCATCCTCTCCTCCCTTTGTATTCTACAGCCTACCACCTGTACATGCCGCATTCTAAACATGTGTTTTTGTACTTGTTATACATGTTTTAGTACAGCTTTTATTGTTGGTGTATCCTCTATCACTCTGTAATTCTGTACTCTGTATTATGAACTGTTGTGTAATGTAACCTCATTTGTCCTATGTCTCCAGGACCATCTTGAAAATGAGCTTGATCAGTGATGTAAACTGCCTGGTTAAATAAAGTTTGATTGATTGATATTGCTGAACAAAAGCTCACACAAGTTAACAATATATAAAGAAAGAATTCCTGTAGCCTGGCTTAATGAAGGGTTAAGATATTTAGGTCTCAGTATTTGTGCAGATCTTTCTAAATTAATATCCATTAACCTAGATTCTGTCCTAAAAGAAATTCAGAATGATCTCACCAAATGCAAAAAACAAACAAACCTCCCTTTAATTGTGAGGCAAAATAAACTCAGCTAAATGAATCATATCCCCTACGATCCTCTATATTCTAAACAATCTCCCTGTGTGCATTAGACTTGAGCAGTTCAGGAAATTGGATAGAATATCTCTTAAGTTCATCTGGAATAACCCCTCCAAGAATTAGTATAACAAAGTTCAGAAAGTCGAATGAAACTGCCTTGTTGACAGAGATACAGTATGTCATTACTACCAAAACAAGCAAGGTTTTGGTTCCCAATTAATTTAAATCTTCAAGCCCTTTTGTGGGTGTCAATTGGGCATCAAGTCATCAACCCTCATAAATTATTGGAATTCTTATTCATTGCGACTTCTAAATCTTTGTCATCTCATCCATATCTTATAACCATTATTTTGACTTTTTTTTTATTTTTATTTTTATTAGAATATAAAAGGACATTGAAAAGTGGGACTTATTTCACTCAATGTAGTACCTTTATGGGAAGACCATAGACTGAACTTAAATGTTGACATTATTAATTGTAAAACCTGGCAAACTCCTCTAGGGTAACTAGTTTGCACATGTGGAGGAAATATAGCTGGAAGTATTTGCTCTGGTTCTTTACGACACTGATCATTACAACACGTTACTCCCCCTCTTGTTCAGCGTCCTGCTGGTATAATTGTGAGGAGCCCCAGGCGACTAACACACACATATTATGTGGGCTTACCTGGTGATCTGCCTCTTCTTTGAGGAGCTTGAGACTGAACTCATGGAACTATATGACAGACCTTCTCCCTTACTGGGGAGCTATTCCAGATTCTTCAGCTTCCAGGAGGCCACAGAGACCCAAACTCTCAATATGTGCTTAGTATTCTGCTTGCTGTGGCAAAATAACTTATTACTTGGCTATGGCTGACTTCCCAACTTCCAGACCTCCATTTCTGGCAGACACTAGTGGGCCAACAGTACACAACGGAAATAAATTACTTTTTCTTTGAATAACCACACTGAATGCTTCACTTCCAGGTAGAACTCCTGGTTTCTGCATGCTATGGGGAAGGATTCTTGAGCTATAGGTAATAAAGGCAACTGACTTGGTTGCCCTCTCACTCTCCTTTTCTGACTATAGGGCACCTTGTGACTACCTTTATCTTGACGTGGTTAGTAAATTACACTAGTGAGTGGTCTGCCTGCCCTTCCTTCCTTTCTCCTGGGAACCCCCTCTCCCCCTTTTGTCTTGGCTGGACTGTTCATTCCACACAGAGGATTTCTCAGCTGTGCACCCCTATACTTAATGCTTGTTTCAGCTCCCAAATTCCCCTTGAACTGTGCCAAACAGGGAAGGGCTGTTTCAATACTGGCCGGGATGCACTGGTTGGTTGCCCCTATTCTAATGCTCAGTTGTATAGATAATGTGTAACTAGTAAATGTGTAAATTGCAATGCTACTTTCAGTACCAGAGCCAGATTTTCAAAGCCAAATATTGTGTGATATTGAGCAAGTCACTTAATCTCCCAGTGATCCAGTCCACATAACTGGAAAATTAGAATCTGACTGAAAACCAAATGCTACAGCTCAGCTGGACTACCCTCAGTAAATAAACTGTAAAATAAAACAATTATTATTACACACACACACACACACACACACACACACACACACACAGAAAGGTCATAACAAAATTAAACCCCAATTGCTGAAAGAAGAGATAGGAAAAGGAATTCTTCAGAAAACATCAGTGCTCAGTGGCTGTCACCCGTTGTAAATTGCAGAATGCTTCGGTGGGAGGCTAGGTTATGTTGTCCTTTCACAATTAAACTGTGTATGGAATAGGACCTGCGTTCGGACACCACAGGGTGTTTATGATGAATAAGGCTAAGAAGCACAGAAAATTAACATTACAAGTCACTGTGCACTGTATGGCTAGAGATAAAGTAGGGGAAACATGTCAAACTGCTTAGCTTCTCTGCACAGTCTTTAGCTTTAGGGGCTGCAGCACAGTGCAGGATCTGTACAACATCCTTTTAATAGGTACAGCTGGCCCCTTTGATTTAATTTTTATTCTGTTCTACCAGGCGATTTAGAAACTAGGTCATGCCAGTACCACAGCCCTGATTTGAACGATTGACCAGCGGTTTATTGTATTGTCCATTGCTTTTCAGTAGCATGAAACAGGTGGTGCTTGTGTAACTGGCATTGCCTCTAAAGTTGAACAAGCTGCTTGCAGATTCATTAAGTATAATTTACTAAAGAAGTATGTGTCTTGGCAATTTTTATTTGGTTCAGAGGCCTGGAAGCACATTCATCTGTGAACAGATAGCGTCAGACAACCATAAGCAGTAACTGGGGCTTTTTTTTTGAGGGCAGATCATGTAACATGAATAAGAAGGGAGTGGAGTCTTGTGGTTCCAGCGTTGTACTGTGTGTATATCGGTGTTGTAATCTGAGTCTCCTATGGTGTAACAAGGGTCTCTCATGCTGCTTGGGTGAGAGGATCACTAAGCAAAGCTGAGCAGTTGTCTGTCCAACCAGCAAGAGAGACCCTTGTCACACCATAAGAGACACAGATAACAACACCCCCTATACATATTACATGACAGTGGAATGCCTATAATGAAGTGGGTACAGTTTCTACTGGATGGGAAAAAAATTTAGTTGTTTAACCAGGAGTAGCACACTAAGATGAAAGCTTTTTTTACAGGAGTGACCTGGGAGCACAGGGAAGTTAAGTGACTTGCTCAGGGTCACGCAGTATGCAAGTGGAAGCTGTAGGATTCAAACCCAGGTCTGGTCTGCTGGATGTCACCAGATTTGTAGCTCAGAACCTTAAACCACTGTGCTATACTGCCTCCCTAAAAAAATGGCATATGAGATGTCATCTGTCTGTGCTGACAGAAATGGAAACAATTGGGGGGCTGGTTAGTTTCAGGGGCACAGCCCCCAAGCCCCCCTTGCCACCCACCCTGCCACTAATGTACTACAACTACTAGTAATAGTTGCAGTGCCTATGAGATCACAAATGTTCTCACACAAGAATTCATTGTGACACTAAAATCTCATCTGATGACATCATAATCTTGTCCGTCCAGCAGAAATTGCACCGAAGGCCCTATGACATGTATATTGAGTGTTTTTATAACCAGATTCTGTTTGGTTAATTTTTTTATTTATTATCTCACTGTGTTTTTGGTATGTTCTGATGCGATATAGTGTGTGTGTGCATGGCACACTGGCATCCTTGTCGTTTTGGTGCAGTGCTGCGGAGACCATAGGATATTGGGTTCAGCTATTAAAAAAAATCTTTTTGGGTTTTGATGGGGTAAACTACCATTCAAATTTCAATTTTAAAAGTGCAGTTTGAAAAAGTGAAAGTGAGCAGTTGCACAGACCATGAAAACGAGAATGAGCACAGCAAACATGCAGCACAAGGACATAAGCGTATACAAAATAAGATGTACACTTGTTCTCTGCACTAATTGGTTGATGGCATTCCATTGCCATATATTGTGAAACAGAAGATGCCAGTTTCCAATCTCTATACAAACACTGGATCTCTTTGTGACCTTGAGCAAATTACTTGACCTTGTTGTGCCTCTGCACTCCTAGTCAGAAATCTGAGTAGAAGCAGGATCCCTTTTGTAAGTGACATGAGCATCTCAGATGGGCTGGCTACCCTGAGCTAAATTATTCATAAAATAAAAATTAAAGATAAGTTAAGGATTTGTCATGCATGACCCCATCTCAGTCCTAATTTGTTTGTCTGTTGGGATAATGAACAAATAAGGTTTGCCAGTATTTTATTTCACCAAACAAGCTTCATCTCAAGGGCCTTATCTTAGCAAGCACTAAGTCATCAGTCAATCATTAATCAATTGGTCATCACTCAGTCATCAATCAATCAGGGCCCAGTGAGAAATAAGCGCTTCCCTGAGCTCTTGAACAAAAAGTCAGATTAATCATGATAAAATACAGTAAACGTGGACTGCAACTACTGAAATGTTTATTTTAGTAGGGACAGTAATAAAGACTTAGTATATATAATTTCTTCAATATGGGACAGTGTTTGGCCGTGCTATCCATAAAAAGAGTTAAGGTAAATCTAGGTTGTTTTACCATGTAAAGGTTGTATATGTTTAGACCAACACTATGTTGTAATTCAGAAATTTGCAATCCAGTAGGAGTTTAGTGAAAGGCTGAAGGTTGGGGTTGACTTTGTTTAATATAAGAGTCATTACAACTGCATGAGCATTGCTAGGGATGTAAGATTAATTAAAAAGACATTGGCTGCAATAGCCGTTTCAATTAGTGATAATTATTTCTGTAAGCTAAATATATTATCCCCTCAGGTGGTATAAAAAGAATTATGAACTGAGGATCATAAATAAAGAAATCTGATTGGCCCAGAGCTATTTGAAGCTGTGATGATATCGGGTCACATCATCACAGCTGCAAAAAAAGTTCCAGCGCCACCAGCCTCCTTGCTCTCTACTGTCTGAGAACTATTTTTTCAAAATGTACTCCTACACCACCAAAAACTCATTCATAAAATGTTTTAAAACCTGTTTCTTTTATTTTTTTAATTTATAAAACTTGAAACTCAGTTCATAATAGCAATACGTCACTCCAGGGTGTGGTATATGGGATATCGTCACTTCTTGGGTGGTTGGACTCACTCGGCCTGCGACCTCATGCCCAACCACCCAAGGCGTAACGATATCCCATGATATACCACACCCTGTCATGCCTTATTGCTTAGATGTGACATGCTTCTGACTGTACTGATATTGTGTATATTTTGAATCAATTTGCCGTGTTTTGTAAACATTTTCTTGCATGCAATTTTCAGAAAAATGCAATAAACTACAGAAATGCAATGAACTTAAACTTCCAATTAAACAAAACCTCATCAGTCAATCAGTCAACAACCAGTCATCAATCAATCAATCAATTAATCAATCATCCATCCATCCATCAATAAATCACCTGTAGACAATGAGAACCTTGTGTACCAGGGTCTATAGTCCTGACATCAAATTTAGACAGAGCAGTATAAATTACATCAGGGGATGCCTTCCTACAGATGAGATAGTAAACCAAGGCCCACCTCTGCATATTTCAAGAGATTTTTCCGGTGGAACAAGATCCCTTGATACTTCGTCAAAAGGCCACTTTGTCAAAATCCATACTATCTGAACTTCAGCAAGACCTTTGACACTGTGATGCATGATAAAGCTTCTGGTCAAAGTACACCAGTGTGGTATATACAAGGGATACCCAAGGAGGTTGTGCAAAATGGCTTGGGGGCAGGAAGCAGAGGACTGAAGTTGACAGGGCACAACTCAGAGTGAAGAGGGGGACTCAGTCACATCCTTTAGGGATCAGTGGTGGGGTTACTATAGTTCAACATTTTCATCAGCAACCTTGAAGCCTAAGTCCCCAACAGGCTGTTTAAATTTGCTAATGACATGAAGCTGGTCAGGGGAGTGGGTTCCCTTGAGGATGGAAGAAAACTTCAGGAGGACCTGAACATGCTGGACTACTAGTTGGATCCTGAAGTCTCAGATTCAGTGTACTGCACCCAAATGTAAGATGTCACAGTTCGGGAGGAAAAACAGGTAGGCCTACTCACTGTATGGGGCTTCTTTTGCTGCAGTCATGGATGAAAAGGACCTGGATGTCATAATAAAGCAGGAGCTAAAGCATGGCAAACAGTGTGTGGCTTCAGTCAAGCGTGCTGGAAGAATGTTGGGGTGCATCAAATTAGGGATAGCCAGCAGAGCAAAGAGAGTAATTCTATGAGTTTACAAGGCCCTGATCACACCCCTCCAGGAGTACTGCATCATACAGTTCTGGGCTTAAGGACAGTGGCAGTTAACAGGATGCAATGCAGGGCCACAGAAATGATCAGGGGTGGTGGCAAACAAAAGCTATGAGGCATGTTTTGTATACTGCAACACAAAGTGAGATCCTGCACCAGAACGGTCCAGTGCAATGGCAGAGTCAGTGATTTTCCATCAGGAAAACAGAATGCAGGACACTTGAAGACGACTGTACTAATAAATCACATCAAAGTGTGTGCTGTCAAATGCACAGTCTTTTTATTGGCAAAAGTGCAAGGTAACCAAACACACTGATCACTCCAGTGTTCAGCATATCTGCTTACCTTGCACTTTGCCACTAAAAGGACTGAGCATTTGACTACACAAACTTCGATTTAATTTAATGGCGTAGTCCTCCTCAAGTGCTCTGCATCCTCCTTGACATATTCACCCTGGAAAAAAGGAGGCAGAGGGGGACGTGATCTTGGCCTTCTGCACACAGAAGGGTAGTGACAAGGTTGAACAAACTTTGATGTTTGACCTGGTGTGCTCCAGCAGGATGCAGGGACAGGCCCTGAAGCTTCAATATGTTTAATTTAGGGGTAACATTAGCAGGCACTTCTTCTAACAGAGGGTGGTGAACATATGGCACAATCTACCAGTAGAGACAGGGTACATGAAATCAGCACAGTCCTTCAAGGTAAGCCTGGACAAATGTATGCTAACCAAGAGAATGACAGGGTGCCCACTGTAATAGAGTGGTGTGGGGGAGTCCCTATAAATTAGTACACATTTGCACAGTATACTTGTTGGTCCCTGCTTATGAGGTGAGAGTGGTGGTGGTGGGGGGATAAACTTGATGAACCTAGATTAGTAAGTTTATGTCTGAGAACTGAAAACACCTTTGAATCAAGGACTCATTTACAATAGTTTCCAGTAGAAATACTGGGCAATTCAAGATCTGGTTACACTTAGAAGGTAAGAGTCAAACAGCCTGAAAAGGAAAAGGCTAAATCTGTAGACAGATAGATAGATAGATAGATAGATAGATAGATAGATAGATAGATAGATAGATAGATAGATAGATAGATAGACAGACAGACAGACAGACAGACAGATAAATGGATAACTTTATTAAAGTGGGTAGCGAACATGAGAAGCTATGATTGGCTGAGATGCATCACATTATCGTAGACAATATTGCTTTGCGGATGGTAACAAGTTTTTGTTTCTTTTTATATTTTCTGTGTTAAATACTCATTTGTATATGTGCAATAACACATTCCAGGGTGTGCTTTATGACTCAATAGCCGCACTTACAGGGCCTTCTTAGTTGAACACGGGATTTGATTGGTACATCAAGCATGTTTAAATCATTAAAAAAAGAAAGTGAAAATATTCTCCACAGACTTATGTGGCGCAGAGTGTCCCCCATAAAAAATAAATCTGCAGTATGTTTCAGCGTTCTCAATCTGAATAAGGACTAAAAAGAGCACTGCTCTAAGTCTGTATGAAAAGGCTAAAATAAGCACTATTTTAAGTCATGTGCTACTAGCAGGTGTTACATTCAGGGTCTGCAAGCTCTACGCTTTTGTCTGCAGCTGGTAGGTACGAGTCAGAATTGCCTGCTCTATGTGAATGAATTTTGCTGAGCTGTGCTGCTGTTAGAATTATATATTACTTGGACAAGTCTGGTTTTACATTAATTAATACTGGTGCAACTGCTAACTACTGTCCTGAGCAGCTTTGACTTCTAAACTTCAGCCTTCACAAGCCTCCCTATAGTTCTCCAATTGCCCCAACCATGGTGCCAGCTTGGTGGTGGGTAAGTTAGCCCAGTTTTAGCTCAGCCTGGGACAGATGCTTTGACTCTTAAACCACAACCTTCACAAGCTTCCCTACATTTCTCTGATTGCCCCAACTGTGGTGGCAGCTCGGTTGTGGGTAGAGTCAGTCTGGCTTTAATTTGGTCCAAGACAAACATGGTGCTATCTTGGTGGTGGCAGTAAAGTGGGAGGTCAAGTGAGAGTCTGTAGGAGTGTGGCAAACAGCTGCAGCTCCCACTCACCTCCTTCTGTTTAACAAGTAGTGACTGCAAGTCCAGCATCCCATGTCATCAGCCAAGGGTGCGAGCCAGGGTGCCTGTCAGTAATCTGTGTTGAACTGTGTTATTGCTAGACTGGGTTCTACCCATACAAGCTCATTGTTATACTCATTGTAACATTGTTGTACTTAATCTAATGCTGTTTTTTTTTTTACTGTTTTGGCTTCTGTAATCACATTTCTTCTGTTTATCACTGTAACCAAGCCTTCCTCTGTACTCTGATTGGCCCAGTCATAGTGGCAGCTCAGTTGTGGTGTGGAGTCAGCCTGTCTTAATTTTGGCCTAGGACAGACACAGTGCCATCTCGGGGTGGCAGTGAAGTAGGGTGTGTAAGTGAAGGGCTTGCAGGAGTGTGGCAGACTGTTTCAGTTCCCACTTTCCTCCTCCTTTCTGAGTAACATCTCAGTGACTGTAAGCCCAATGTTTTCTGGTGGGTGTGAACCAGAGCACCTGTTCGTGCTAATTAATTGTATTGTATTTCACTGTACCACTGTTAGTTTGGGTAGCGTCTGTTCGTGCTAATTAATTGTATTGTATTTCACTGTACCACTGTTAGTTTGGGTAGCGTCTGTTCGTGCTAATTAATTGTATTGTATTTTGCTGTACCACTGTTAGTTTGGGTAGCGCCTGTTCATGCTAATTAATTGTATTGTATTTCACTGTACCACTGTTAGTTTGGGTAGCACCTGTTCGTGCTAATTAATTGTATTGTATTTTGCTGTACCAGTGTTAGTTTGGGTATTACCTGCACAAGCTTGTTTTATACCTGTTTACACTATTGTACATATTTAATGTTGTCATAAACTGCTTTGATTCCTGAAGATATACTGTTCTGGTTTACTACTGCAGCATTAACAAGCCCCCCTCCCTCCCCTTTGTACTCTGACTGGAGCATCCACGGTAGCAGCTCGACTGCGGACTGCATCAGCCCAGTTCAATTAAGCCCAGGCCAGATGTGGTAGTGGTGAAGTGTGGTGGGTAAGTGGAGATTTCTGCAGGAATGAGCAGGGAAGCTTGTACAGGGCCAAGTTAGTTATGAGTTTGTTTTTCTTTTGTAAACAGGATTTTAGGATTTTGGGGGGGGTTAGCTTGTGTTTTGCTTATGGGGGGGTCATCAATGTCCCAGTTGTCAATGGCGCTGCTGAAATTTTTGTTTCATCTTCATCTAGAGTCCCACTGGCTTTTGACAGTTGGCCGACTGTAGGAATAATGTCCTCACTATCACAATTTGTTCTACCAAGGGTACCATTACTGTTAAATCGAGGAATGTGGTCAACTCAATCCAATTATCCTGGTCAGATATTTCCTCAGTCATTTTTCCAAAAATAAATTTTTCAAGGTTGAAACCGATTTCCTTTAAGGGTGCTGCTAAACAGTCCGTATGACTATATTGACCCTCTAAATGTTTAAAGAAACCTGTTTTTGTTTTCAGTTATTTTCTGGTCCAGTTCTTATTTCATTTAACAGCTGGTGATATTGTGGTAAATCCAGGGCCCGTCACTAATGGGCTGAGTTCTTGTCATTCAGATGTTCAAAGTTTTTTTACCTAAAAAAGACCATTTGATAGCTTTGTCTTCTTCTGTTTAGCCATCTGATTATTGCCTTAACTAAATCATTGCAGGGTTTTAAATAATTGATTAGCAGTTTTTTTTTCTTGGGACTCTACTAACTGTACAGAAAGTATTTATATAGATTTTCTAGAAGTGCTGTGTTTGTTAAACACAGTGAGGTAACAGCTATGCATTTTCACAAAGGTTTAGCACTTTTATGAGCAAAACGCTAATCAAATTTTAGAGTTAAATAAATCCCTGCATTGTTAGATCTCTCCATACCACAGGCAGAAGTAATCTTGTCAGATTACTCTGCCTTTATTTATTTAATTTTTGTTGATCAGGAAAGGAGGGCTAGGCAAGTCTGCCTATTTTCAGCCTTGTCCTCAGGGAGGGAGGTGATATAGATGCAAACTGACATATGGAACCAGGTTACGTGGTTGGTGGTGTTTTTGTTAGTGAATAGGGGAAATCTGGCCAGGACACGGGGGAAATTCACTTACTCTTTTTGAGGATGTAATGGGATCTTTAACATCCACCTGAATAACCACCACAACAGGCAGACAGGACCTCAGTTTAATGTCTCATCTGAAAGATGGCGCCTCAGGAGTGCAGCACCCCGCTCATGCTGTACTACAGTGTCAGTTTTGGGATTTAACCCAAGTTCCTCTTAGTTCAGACAGGAATGGACAAGGGAGGGGGCAGTTCTATTTGTTCACTCATATATTTCTTGCTCCGTAATTAAGGATGGCACTCTAGGGAAAATACTCGGAATTTGAGAAAACTAGTGTGATTCAAAAAATGCCTAGTAGTACGGAAGATGCAGTATTCATAGCTAAAGATGTGTTTCAAAATGTGTATATTAGCAATGAACAATCATATCTCAAATTTGAACTTTCTGTGTGCAACAAGTGGCAACAGTGTCTTCATATGCAGCAGAGGGCAGTGAGGGAGACCCCCGGAAAATGTAAAATAAGACCTGTACCTCTATTTGGGGCACTTAAAGAGCACGGATACTACTATTAGGGGAAATTGTTTAACTAGGAAAGGCACACTAATGTGAAACCTGTTTCCAGGTGTGACCTGGGAGCACAAGGAAGTTAAGTGACTTGCTCAGGGTCACACAGTATGCAAGTGGAGGCTGTGGGATTCAAACCCAGGTCTCCAGGTTTGCAGCTCAGAGTCCTAAAGCTCTGTGCTATACTGCCTCCTTATTAAATACAGGAGAACACACACTGTGTGGAATTAGGGTACATTTAATGGGCTGTAGCTGTATATGTGATGTACTCTACTCTTTCTTTTCAATACTATAGCTCCATGATCTGAACCTTCTTTTCATGCTACTTCAGGCTTACCAGATTTTCTTGCTTCTCAACAATTAATGACTGTAGCCTGAAGCTCTCCTCCACACCCTGAGAACACGTACTCCATTTATCATGCACTGTTTTTGACTTGAAATGTCTACATTTAATTCGGACTTGTCTGGCAAGTAGTTTTGCACCTATTCAAATGAGGTGGGAAATGTAGAATCGTCAGACAGTGGGTGCTATCAATGACATTTATACAGGAAACATTTTCCCCATGTACAAAATGTTCAGAATCTTTGCACTTTAAATGACGTCTCTCTTCACACACACATATACAGCAGGAAGCACACCGGTGCTGTAGTAATGAGAAGGTTATGAGTTAAACGTACTTTAAATGCAATTAATAATACAGGCAGTGACTAGACTACTAGCAGGAAGGTAGCAGTTGCCGCTTGATATACCAATGATGCTGGCTTGCATCGCAAGTGTAGGGCACCACTATAGATTGTCTAGAGGAGGATTCCAGTAATCTCTTCCTCCTGGGGTGGGGAGTGAGTCCTTTAATGACACTGCCACCTTGAAACATAGAAACACTGAATGTTTTAGCATGGAGGGACTGCTTGGCCCACCCAGTCTACCTAGATGGTCCCTGCCTAGTCTTTCTCCACACCTGGATGACTACAAGTGACAGTTCAGCTGGGGATGCTCTGAGGGAAGGGAGGACTGCAAGCACAGGGCATCAGAATCCGTGACATGTGCACAGTTGCTGCATACTTGTGGGAAGGGCTCCAGGGGTGGAGCTACACAAAAATGTGCTGTGGAATGTAGCAGATGATACCCCTGTGCCACACCTCCCTAGTTGGGAGGCCCATATTCACAAGGCCCATCTGTCTCCCCTCCCGCTCGCCCTAGCACATTAATACAAAAAAAGGAAGTGGAAAAAAAACTATTACAAAATATTGTAAGCAGTATATAATAAAATTCTGAAAAGAAATACTCTGAATTTGAGAAAAGTAGTGGTATTCAAAAATGCCTAGTAGTAGTAGTAGGAAAAATACAGAATTCTGCTATAGCTGAAGATATGATTCAAAACATGTATAGTAGCAATGAACAATCATATTTCAAATTTAAACTGTCTATGTACAAGTGGCAACAGTGTCTCCGTGTGTGGCAGAGGGCAGGGAAGGAGCTCCCGTAAGTGAAAAGTAAGACCTGCACCTTTATTTGGGGCAGATGTAAAGCATGGATACTGCTGTTAATACAAGAGAAGACATCCTATGTGGAACTAAAGCATATTTAATGGGCTGCAGCCGAATATATGATGTACTCTGCTCTTTCTTTTCAATACTATAGCTTCATGATCTAAACCTTCTTGTTCTGCAACTTTAGGCTTACCAGATTTTCCTGCTTCTCAACAATTAATGACTGGAGCACGAAGCTCTTCTCCACTCCCTCAAGAAACACATACTCCATTTCTCACGCATTGTTTTTAAAGTGCCTACATTTAATTCTGACTTGTCTGACAAGTAGTTTTGCACCTGTTCGAATGAGGTGTCAACTGTAGAATCAGAATGCAGTGGGTGCTATCAATAATGTTTATATAGGAAACTTTTTCCCCATGTACAAATGTTTAGAGTCTTTGCATTTTAAATGACTTTTCTCTTCACACACACACACACACATATACAGTAGGAACTGCACTGGTGCTGTAGTAATGAGAAGGTTAATAGTTAAATTTACTTTAAATGCAGTCAATAATACAGGCAGTGATTAGACTACTAGCACAGAGGTGGCAGTTGCTACTTGATATGCCAATGATGCCGGCTTATTCCCTAAGCGCAGGGCACCATTAAAGATTGTCTGGAGGAAGATCCCAGTCACTTCCATCCTCCTGGGGTGGGGAGTGAATCCTGCAGAACGGCAGTGACAGTGCCACCTAGAAACATAGAATTTTCCAGCAGGAAAGGACTGCCTGGCCCACCCAGGCTACCTAGATGGTCACTGCCTGGTCTGTCTCCGCACCTGGGTGACTACAAGTAGCAGTTCTACTGATGATGCTAGGAGGGCGGGGAAGACTGCAAGCATGGGACATCAGAATCCCTTACATGTGCACCAGCTGCTGTGTGCTTGTGGGATGGGCTCCAGGGGTGGAGCCACAGACAAATGTGTGGCAGAATTTAGCAGATGATATCCCTGTGCCACACCTCCCTAGTTGGCTGGCCCATACTTACAAGGCTCAGTCATCTCTCTCTCTCTCCCTCTCCCCCTAGCACATTGGATCATACCTCTCAACCTCCTGCCTCATAAATCAGGGACAAGGCTTAAAAATGTCAGGGACAAAGGATCAAAATCAGGGACACATCTTCAAAATTGGTGATATCCACTCAGGAAGCTGGTAGGATAAGGGGCTTAGTGTAAAATGCATTTTCTAAGGAAGAACAAGTCTGTAACTTTAATGTTTGACATCATTTTGTGCTTACAACCCCTACTGATTGGTCACAGGAAACACAATTTTTAGGAGGGACAGAGTAAAATTATGAGGCAAAATCAGGGACATCCCTGAAAATCAGGGACAGTTGAGAGGTATGCATTGGATCCTGGGGAAGCATGCATAGAACTCAAGCCTGCTGATGCTGGCTTATCCAGCAGGGGATGTCCCATGAGAGGTGGTAAACTATGGTGTCAGCTATGAAGTGGGAGTTATGCATTGGTTCCCTGTCTGGCCAGAAACTGTCACTCCATATATGAGGTCCTGAATCTTTCTGACTGCCAAAGGAGAGATGATTCCCCCATGGAAAGAGGAACAATAGGGCTGATGCGAATATAAAAACAGTGACATTAGGGTCAGAATAATTAAGCTGACTTGAACACCAGTTTACCAGTTCAGCTGCTATAATGAAACTGGCAATTTTAGCTGAGTCAGGAACAAAACCAAACGTTATCTCTTTTTCAGAATGAGTTCTGCTTGGTGTGGAAAAATAGTTGGAATGGAGGAAGTACTAGATGGCTTAGCTGTCAGCAATAACAACAGCAGCAGCGGTGGCAGCAACATCTATTCACAGATGAGAAAGCCATAGGGTTAGCTGCACCACGTAGCTGCAATTTTCTGCAAAATTGTAAAGGGGAGGGTAAGTGTGCCAGACATGTGGCTGAAAGCCCATGAAAAGATCTTTCACATGAGGCATTTGGCTTAATTGTAGGTGTCAGCAATTTGGAGCTGTAAATATCTACGCTTTCTGTAAAATTAAATCAAGGCAGCAGAACCTTTCATGGAAGCTTGAGATGGCAAGTGATGCAGGTTGTTGAACACAGCTTGCTCCTGAGTGAGATTGCTTTCTGTATCAAGATTCTGAGAAATGACTGCTGCCTTCATTTAATTTGCAGATGATTTAGATATTTATGTCTCTTTACTGCTAATACCTACAGGAAAGCCCAATAACTTGTCTGAAAGATCTTTTTATGGGATTTCAGAATTGGTGGGACCCAGCACACTTACCATCTGTGAGTGAGTAGGGGATAGGGAGAGAGAGAAACGGAGGGAACTGAAAATTAATATTGGTGTAAGGCAGGGAGGGGCTGAGGGAGGGAGGAAGGGGAGAAAGAAATATTAATTCCAATGGGAAAACTATCCAGTCTCCCACCTCCACCTCTGGAGCCAGATTGGCAGATTTAGTGGCCATAGTGCCAGTGGAGGGGCCCTGTTTTGCTTGGGACCTGGGGAGGGGGTCAGGTGGCTGAGGAGGCTGAGCAGTCAGTTGTTCTGGTAGTGGAATCACTGTCACAGGTAAGGCTACCTGTGCTACCTCCGAACCCACCAAGTGGCCTAGGGGCCAGGATCTGGTTGCTATGGGCAGGGGTAAGGCTAAACATCTGAGCACCCAGTTACAGACCTAGGCAGGCTACTTCCATTAACAGGCATTTATTATTTATTTATTTAGCTTTTGTTTACCAGGTAAGCACGCTAGACAATCAAGTGCCTATTTTCAGATGTGACCCAGGAGAATTACAAAGGTACAGGCAATAACAATTCAGAGACAAGGTAACAGCAATCAACAAGGTACAGTCAGGTACATGCAGAAAACTCAGGCAATAACAAATTCAGAGACAAAATAACAGCAATCAACAAGGTACAGACAGGTATAGGCAGAGAACTGCAGTCAGATACAGGCAGAGAACAAATACAAGGCAAGTACAGTGTTAAGGCATGGCAATCGTGGGAGGCAGTCGAGGAAGCAAGCATATATCAGCAGGACATTTTCGAACTGTGCACTAGGTGATAGAGCCTTCTGGTGGTGGCTTATCCTTCAACACACTTCCTTTTCAGATAAACCAGCTAGCTCACTGCCAGGGTCACTGAAAAACTATGGAAAATGTTGCCCAAAAACGTGGCAATATTTTGAAGAAATAACAGAGGAAGTGCTGGGGTTCACTATACATCCCCAGTGCTCCCTAATTAAGCAATAATACATGACAGGGTGTGAGTTGTGCTGGGATAACCTCACACCTGGATGGTTGGGCATGAGGCCGTAGGCCAAGTGTGTCCAGTGCCCCAGTAGGGAGGTTATCCCAGCACAACCCACACCCTGGAGTGCATTATTGCTATTATATGATGGCTCATTGTTATACAAAATAAAAAAACATTAAAAAATGTTTCTAGTAGATGTTTAGTGTGGCAATATATCCTTATTTCTTAAGAGAAGATACAAACAATCGAGCAACAAATCCAACAAATCAGTGCGGTTGTGCTCAGATAACCTCACTATTGCAAAGGGCAGACAGCCAATCAGGTTCCAGGATGTTTTATTGCCATTGTATAATAAATCTTTTATTGTTGCTGCAGCATGTAGTACTCACATAAATTGCTATATGAATACATTTCTATTTGTACATACTTTCAATATGAAGAATAAGGATTGTGATTTTGAAATGCATTGCAAATTAATCATTACGTAGCATACCTTCTAAACTCTAAAGGCATCTACCGCATGCAGCACTACAGTAACTAGATTTTATTTAGTAATTCCCAGTCAGTACTGAACAAATCCTGAAACAATGTATTTTGCCGGTTGCTAGACATAAAACAATGAAGCCTGTTTAACAACTACTTACTTTGGTGAAAGAAAAAATAAGCAGATAACCAGGGTGACTAAACAAGATCTAGTAAAAAAATAAACTGTTTATGTTGGTATATTTTACTGCTGTTCTTAATCAGCTCTGTAAGTACAAACATTTTAATCATGTGATTTTATTTATTTTTATTTATTTATTAAAATTTCAGATAATACCTTTTGAGCTAGAAACTCTTTACATAGGTTCCACGTCATGTACAATACAAAACAGACAATAATGAGACAGTTATACAGAGTGACATAGCTTATACAGGATATACAGCAGGATAAGTAACATAATGGCACAACAAGCAAAATATAAACATGGCAAGGATGGGTTGCAAACAGTCCAAGCAGATCCAGTGCCAGGAAGGGTAGTAAGTAGACTGACATTTGGAAATTAAGCACTCTAGGGGAACCGGGCCCTGAGTGTCAAATAGGGGACAGCACAGGTGGGCGCCAAGAGGGCCATTATAGCAAGGGAAGAAGGAGAGAGAAGAGAGGGAGGAGGAGGTGGCTTAAGAGGAGGCAGACAAGGAGATCTAGGCAGAGGACTAATGAAAGCAGTCTCAGTGAGAGTCCAGTACCACTAAAAATATTAAATCATACCAATAGCTTTTTCATTACATTATACAATAGTTTACAGTACATGGCACTTTTTTTTTTACTCTGTTGAATGATTTTTGTCTATTTGACAATAACTGTTTAAAGCAGGGCCAGCGGCAACTGATGCAGGCAGAGAATATGGGCAGACTAGGTAGGCCTAGTGGTCCTCATCTGTCATTAATTACTATGAGTCCAACAGCTCCTTTCAGGTAGCCATTCTGGACTATTGGGCTTCTCAGCCATCTCTGCCGGGGAGTGGGACATCTCCCGAGCTGCCTCTGCAGATTACTCCCCCATCCAGGCTCGAGACTTCCTACTCATGGGAAATTTCTGCCAGGACACTAGTGGCTGCAACACTAGGCCAATATAACACCAGGAGTGGGTACAGGCCTACCCATCAACACCACTTCCCCTATCGCCCACAAAAGAGTGTTTACAAATTACAGTTCGCTACCTTAAAAAGAATCCTGCTTCATTTACTATTGTGCTCAGGCAATGTCGAACTCAACCCAGGACCATTAGACACCCTTGCTTCTCCATCAGACCTGGCAGGTATCAAAGGAATGTCTTTTATACATCTTAATGCCTGTAATTTTCTGAAAAAGTTCACCCTTATCCAGGCTTGGGTGAGCCACACCCTACCTGACGTCCTAGTGATCACTGAGGCCTGTCTTAGGCCAGCCACCCTAGACAATGAAATCAATATCCCAAATTATTTACTCTTCCGAGTGGATAGGCAATCAAGAGGAGGTGGGGGTGGCAATTTATGTAAGGAACAAATATTCAGCCGCATGCATAGACGCATCATCCTCCCCCAAAGAATTCAAGTGCTTGACCCTAAAGATCGAACTTTCTCCTTCCAGTGCACTCTGTGTAATAGGCTGCTACAGGCCCCCTTCTGCTGGGCCTCATCTCCTGTCTCACCTCAGTTCTGTACTGGGACTCAGTTCCTTGGAAACCATTATTCTTTGCTACCTGAACTACGATTGGCTATCAAGTGCATCAGCTCCCTTGAAATCCTTTTGTGACACTCTAGGGCTGGTGCAACTCATTGGTGAGCCTACTCACCCAAATAAAAAGCACCTTAACAACAGCTCCCCTCTTAGATGTAATTTTGGTTAGTAAGCCACACCTGATCTCTCATGTCAGAACATTTTTCTCAGACATTAGCGATCATTGTATAATCACCACCATTAGATCCGTGCACAACCCACAGTTTTGTGGCAAAGTTCTCTATCAAGAGGTGCAAACACAACTTCGATTTGTTTGCATACATCCACGACTTGAAACATTCACCGCGATGGCAGGAATTTCTTCCTAGCCAAAACGGTTAACAGGGCATATACTATTTTTTACGATATTTTAAGTGAGGCTTTAAATAAGCATGCACCCTTGGTTAAGCTGCGGATCAGGGGCAGCACCTGCCGTTGGTTCTCACCTGAGCTCAACGCTTCCCTGTTAGAAAGGGATACTTTATGGAAAAAAGGCCGAAGAAGCAAGAACGACTCGGATTGGTGTCTTTTTAAGAGATCATGTAACAAGTGCACTAAGTTGATCAGAGCAACTAAGGCCGCCTACTATCGTTTGGAGCTAGCCTCTGCCTCAAGAAATCCTTCAAAGCTCTGGAAACCATTAAAAGACATGTCTGGACATGCACCTGGTAATTCCATTCCAGCAAAAATTAAGTCCGGTCTCAGCATTATCGCTAACCGATCTGAGATATTGGAAGCCCTCAATAACCATTTTGCCATGGCAGGGCTAGCATTTGATACTTCCCCTGTCAATGACCTCCACACAGCTCAGGGCCCACCAACCCACAAGTCCCCCTCTACCAAGGAGGCCTTCTCCCTCCTGCCTGTCTCTCTAAAAGAGGTGGAAGACCTACTGCTGCAACTGAACTCCAGGATGGGAGCAGGCTCCGACTTCATAGAGCCATACTATCTGAAATGTGCCTACCATGTGCTTGCAGTGCCAATCACCCACCTATTCAACATGTCACTCTCCCAGGGTAGCCTCCCTCCCTCAATGGAAAATAGCCCATGTCATCCCTCTATTAAAAGCAGGTGACCCCTGCGATCTAAATAATTACAGACTGATCTCCCTCCTCCACATCCTGTCTAAATTACTAGAAAAAAATAGTGTGTGGCCAGCTAGAGGTATACTTAGGATCCAGAAGCCCATTAAACCCAGTTCAGTCTGGATTCAGAGCAAAGTACAGCACCATAACAGCCCTAGCTAAGGTGATCAATGATTGGCTCCTAGACCTTGACAACAAGAAGTATGTCTGTGCCATTTTCTTGGATCTTAGTAAGGCATTCGACACAGTCAATCACAGCCTGCTTCTTTCCTCCCTAAGCACCCTTAGGCCTGGACCATAAATCTATGTGCTGGTTTGCAGACTACCTCAGAGAATGGAAACAGCAGGTTAAAGCTGAAGATGATCTTTCTCCATTAAAACCTATGTTGAGGGGAGTGCCCCAGGGCTCTATCCTTGGTCCCCTCCTCTTTGCAGTCTACATTAACAACATCAATGACCCCATCAAAAGCCAACATCCACTTATTACGTGGACAACACTGTATTGTACTTGAGTCGTCCCATGCCGGAAGCAGCCTGTGAAGACCTCCAAGCTGAATTTAACCTTCTACAATACCAGCTCATAAACAAAAAACTTTTGCTCAATGCGAAAAAGACAAAAGCCATGCTCATCTCCCCTCCTTGCATGCAGCAATTCCTGCTGGGGGGGCTATCTCACAAACTACCACTGTTCTTGGAGAAACACTAGAGTATGTAGCTAAATTCAAATATCTAGGAGTTTGGCTCGATCATAAAGTTTCCTTCACTGGAACTTCCGGTGACGTAGCGGGCAGGAATGGCTGCTTAACTCTTCACTCCAAGCTCTCCGGCAGTATATCGCACTGAATCTTGTGCACTGCAGAGGCATCCTGCATTTCTTTCTCACACTCTGTCTAAGGGAGTGGATCCGCAATGGTCCATACGAAAAAGAAGGGATCATTGACCTCGAAATCTGCTACCGCCATCTCACAAGTCAGATCCATGTCGGGCCTGAGCCCAGCTCCCTCATGGTCATCTGTACTTTCGGGGTCCGGGGCTGAGGACTCCTGCTCAGACTCCGGTTCCACTAGCACTAGGTCTGAATCAAGAAAAATCCTGAAGCTACTTCAAAAGATAGATGGCAAACTGTTAGACATCCAGCGCGATTTTAAAAAACTGGAGTCCAGGACGACCTCAGTGGAGCATCACCGCGATGGCCTACAAGCCAAACACATGGCCTATGGTTGCTCACTAGCCTTTTTATATAGTAGAGAGAAAGCCATAACAGCCAAAATGGAGGATGCGGAGGCGTGCTCCAGGCGCAACAACATCCGAGTCGTAGGTATTCCAGAGGGGGCAGAGCAAGCCGATATGGTAGCGTTCATGGAGTGCTGGCTGAAAATGGAGCTGCAAATAGATGAAGGGACCCCTCTGGACATTGAGAGGGTGCACAGGGCCCTAGCCCCAAAACCCAAGCAGGGAGCCCCACCTAGAGCCATCATTATTAAATTCCTAAGGTACCCAATAAAAGACAAAATTCTGCGTCTTGGTCGGGCAAAAAGAGATCTAAACTTTGATGGGACCAAGGTTTTTATAGACCATGATTTCCCCCCTGCAATGGCTCAGCATCGGAGAAAGGTGCTCAGTGTAGTCAAGCGACTCAGGGAGAAAGGAATGAAAGCCCAACTGCGCTACCCTGCTAGACTTTGGGTAGAACTTCCAGAAGGCCCAATAATCTTTGAGTCATTACTAATCGCCAATGACTTCCTTGTATCTAAAGATAGCCAGATACCTGATATCAAACAAGAAATCGCTGAGCGGGAGATAGAGCAACTTCTTTGTGCCGTGGCTCCGGGACCCAAAATGAACCTCTGACCCCATCTTAGAGTGGATTCTGTTTTGCCCCTCCACGCCAATCTGTCCAAGTGAATCTCCAAGGGGAAAATACTGCCAGAAGCCAACCTGATTTGACCTAGCTATATATTTTCTCCTTGATTGTTCGTGGTGGTTGGAGCTGCCCTGCAACTGAGAAGCCCAAGGTGGCACTACATAAAGTGAAATCCTGTGCCTCCAGATGGTTACCTTTTAGATTTCCCTGTCAGCCCGCTTCACTTCGAGCTTTGAGGAGGGTCAGTGAATTTCTCTCCTTTGTGACTGTATTTGCCATGGTAAGGGATTACAGGGCGGATCCTCTTTGAACGTAGGTCGCGTGGTGAGTACTTACTGTAGGGTGAGACACCTTCCTGGTGTCTGGTCCCAGAATTCTTCCCTCAGCCTTCATCGAAGATTGGATTGAGTCCAGCACAAGGCCTGGTGTTTTGGGTCCCCTTGCCTACGTATCCAGTCACGGATTTCTCTATGGACAGTGGTCAGAGCACTACTTCTAGAGATAAGTGACTGTGCCAAATCTTTTAGTCTGATGTACTGCCCCTTCCCCCCATCCTTTGTTTCACCATTCTGCATTGTGTGAGAGGTGCAGCTTTTCTGGACAGTCACAAAAGACAATATGCTTAGGCCCTCATTTGCGTGAAAAGAAGTTTATTTAGCATTCCTTGCTACTTTGTTACTATTTGCTTTGGACAATAATAATTGTTAACTTCAAGATTGTTATGGCAGTGCCATTGAGATTGTTGAGAGGGGTCTCGTGGCCTATGTTTCCGGTTTCTGAGTTTTGCTACAGTTAAACTCTTATTCTTAAATTGCAACGTGTACGTTCTGAGGTGGATTGGGCAATGTTATTTTTAAATTCGCTACATCTGTCTGGTCCCTGTTCCATGCAACCGTGCAGCAATTGGGAGAGTGTTTATTCTGGTGTGCCCCCCGGTGGTTTCTGGAGTCAACGCCGACTCAGTGTGAGAGCAAGAGTTTCATTACTGCACCTGATTCTCCCTTAACAATGTTCACTGTTCGATTGTCACTGCTGGAGAAGTGAAGAGTTTCTCCCAGACCATCCTTGAAGGTCTAGTAGTGAAAAAAGGGCACTGGTTGTGGTTTTCTAGGTTCTCCAGGGACCCCTAACCTTTTCGCTCCATAGTAGAGTGTTGTTCCCTTTTGGGGGTGTAGTGCTCCCCCCCCCATGCCCGCTGGGGTAATTTATATTACCCTTGATGGACGTTCTGGCCATTAGCCACACAACACCAACGGCTTTATGTCATTGAGCTCCTTTACAGGAGCAAGATTTAGTAATATGTTTGTTGCATTCATGGTTACACTGTATTTAGAGTTTTCTGTATTTGTCTACTGTTTTCTGTTCTATCTCTTTTTCACACCCTTCTTTCTTCCCTTTTTCCTGAGAGAGGATAATTTCCTGTTGTATGGGCCTTATGGTGGCAGGAGTGAATATATGTTACTCGTAAGTCCCTGGAGTCTCCCCAAGTATAAGCAATGGCTGATTTGACAATTTGTTCACTTAATGTAAAAGGAATCAACAATGTAATTAAACGAGTTAAAGTTTTAGCTTAATTTAAAAGGGAGAAATGTGACATTGCCTGTTTACAGGAAACTACGCTGACCTTAGGAGAGCATATGAAACTGTGTAGGGCCTGGGTAGGCACGGTATGCTCTGATAAGCACCCGCAAAATAAAAAGAGGGGTGTAGCCTTTCTTTTTCGAAGGGGGCTTCCTTTTCAAATTCAGTCCGTTGTTAAGTCAGGCTCTGGACATCAGTTAATAGTCTCCGGTATTTATATGGCTGAGTACTACACTTGATAGGGGTTTACGCCCCAACCCCACCCTCTGGGGAATTTTTCTGCTCCCTTTTTAACTCAGTAGCTAAGTTGCCCACAGGGCAGGTAATCTTTATGGGGGACTGGAACTGTGTGGAGGATGCTAATAGAGACAGAAGCTCCACCAAAACTCTGGGATCCAAGTCTTGTTCTCGATTGCTCCATAACCTATGTTTAGAGGCAGGACTGGTGGATCCATGGAGGCAGTTTAACCCCTCCATGAGAAATTATACTTTTTTCTCTCCAGCCTCAAATATGTACTCCAGGCTAAATAGATTTTACACCCACAGAAATGCCCTACACACGTTCAGGGACATTTCCATTCTCACAATTACTAATTTTGACCATGCCATGGTGAAGGCTCGGCTTCGCTGGAATATATCTGTGGGAGGTGGATACTGGAGATTTGACCTGGGTTTATTAAATGATAAACAATATAGGGATTCCAGTAAACGGGTCATCCAGCATTATCTAAAAGAAAATACAGAGGCACTTTCCAAACCTAAATACCTCTGGGATGCTTTAAAGGCTGTGGTGCGGGGGCACATGATAGCTTTCGCTTCTCATAAACATAAACTACATCAAGCTCGTTTACAGGAAGCCCTTACCACCATTGCTACACTACAGGCAACACATAAGTGCACAGGGTCTAATTTGACCCTTAAAAAACTCAGAGAAGCCTGAGTTACCTACAATTCACTAATACAGCGACGTGTAGAGAACACCCTTAGATATGCAGGGCAAAGGTACTATGAGAGAGGGCAGAGGGCAGGTAGGTTGTTTGCACAAAGACTTCGGAAGCAGGTGGCTGATAGGTATGTGGCAAAGGTCAGTTCAGGATCTTCCAGTCCATCCTACAGGGTTCTCCCTAATGAGATAGCCCAGGAGTTTGCTAATTTCTATTAGTAGCTTTATGCAGCGGAGGAGATACAGGACCATGGAGATAGAGTCTTGAATTTTCTGCAGAGATTGGAGCTCCCTGTCCTGTCTCATTCCCAGAGAGAATCTTTGGAAGCTCCTTTCTCTGAGAGGGAGGTGGGGCAGTTATTAAAGCTCTCAGGTTGGGCAAGGCTCCTGGCCCGGATGAATTCATGACTGAATTTTATAAAGGATTTCAGGATGAAATAACTCCGTTGCTCACTAAGGTTTGTAATGTGGCGCAGGAGCCAGGGGCCTTGCCGGATACCTGGGGAGAAGCCCTCTTATCAGTATTGCCTAAACCAGGCAGGGACCCTGCCTTATGTGCTGGCTACCGGCCAATATCGTTGCTCAACCAAGATGTAAAAATATTTGCAAAGATGATTAGTGAACGTCTACAGAAGGTTGTCTCCGCTCTCGTTTACCTGGACCAATCTGGGTTTATACCTGGTAGACACATCCAGGATAACATCAGATTGTTGCTGAATGTTATTTCCTCGACTCAGCTCCCCATGGATTCTCCACTTTCTGCAATTCTGTCTTTAGATGCAGAGAAAGCATTTGATCGTTTAAATTGGAATTATCTGGATCTGGTCCTGGGGGGCTTTGGGTTTGGGGATAAATTTCGGTCCTGGATCATCAACCTTTACACCAGGCCTAGGGCTAGGGTCCTGGTGAATGGGGTGGTTTCCACTCAGTTTGGGATTGGGCGGGGTACTAGGCAGGGCTGCCCCCTCTCCTTCTCCCCTCTCCTGTTCGCCCTTAGTTTGGAACCCCTCGCAGCCTATATTCGACAAACTGATTTTTTCCAGGGTGTCCGTGTTCAAGGGGTGGAGGTCAAAATCTCCTTATACGCTGATGACACCTTACTGTATATTTCTGATCTGGTGGTGGCCATTCCCAGGATCTTTGACCTTCTCTCAGAATTTGGAGCTCTGTCAGGCTACAAAGTTAATTTACATAAATCCGAGTTGTTTCTGTTGGGTGGCCCCTTAGGTCAATCTTTGATGTGCAACTAGTCAAGTGGTGTAAATCAGGGTTCAGATATTTGGGGATCTGGGTTCCTAAGGACTGCAAGGCAATATACGCCACAAACCATCTGAGAGTGCTTCAGGAGATCCGGGAGGACTGCAACAGGTGGAGGAAACTATCCCTTTCTCTCTCTGGCAGACGGGAATCTATCTGCATGAATATCCTCCCTGCCTGTTGTTCATTCTGAGTGCTATTCTTCTCAGACCCCCAAAGAAATTCTGGCAAGATTTGAATTCCACTCTCTCCAAATTCATTTGGTCCAGGAGGAGGCCTCGAATAAAATGGCGGGTCATGCTGGCTCCCAAGGATAGGGGGGGTTTCGGGCTTCCAGACATCCAGAAATACTTCTGGGCCACCCAGCTACAACCACTGATCACTATGGCTCAGGACTCCCCCTAAATGGGTCCACATTGAATTGGCAGTCTCACTCTTAAGCAACATTCCAGATTTAATATTTCTGGATATTTCCAGATTGTGATTGCTGGATTTTAGAAACCCCTTCACGAGGGTAATTTCCCAGACTTGGAGAGACATGAATCAGAAACTTGGCTTACCACTAACTTTTAGTCAATCCACGACAATATTAAGTTGTTAAGATTTTGGCCCTTCAAAGTGGGATCTGGCTTTTCGTCATTGGGGTAGAAATGGTTTGAAAGCCCTGGGTCATTATTTTAATGGGAACCAAATAAGATCTTTCCAACAACTAAAGGTCGAATTTAACCTCCAACAAACTGACTTCTTCCGTTACCTTCAGCTTAGGCATTATATCCATCAGAATGGAATAGAACAAAGGTTTGGAGAGAGGCCATTGGAGAATCCAGTACAATCCATTTTGCTTTCGTTAATTGATGTCCCCCACCAAAAAAAGTTAATTTCTAAATTAGTGCAAGGGATGAATGTGGCGGAAGGGGACCTTCTGACATCAGTTAAGGAATCTTGGCACAAAGACTTTGGCATGGTCCTATCCGACATGGACTGGATCTCCATATGGAAAGGCATCCAAGCCACCTCAGCATCCCTTTTCTGGCGAGAATTTCGATGGAAATTGGCTGTCAGGTACTTCAGACCCCCAGTGGTGACAAAACATTTTGGGTTACATCACTCTGACCTCTGTTGGAGAAATTGTCAATCAATTGGCTCTTACGTCCACATTTACTGGGAATGTAGTATCATTCAGGACTACTGGAAGGACATAAGGGACACTATGGGGATGGTATTTGAGACTCCATTGCCAGAGGCTCCTCAATATTGGCTTCTGGGGCTGCTCCCAACCTCTCTCAAATCTAAATCCTCTTGCTATCTGTATGTAGAGTAATTTTAGTGGTGGCAGCCCTAAGGCCATCAATTTGTCTTGGCTCACTCCGGATAGGCCCTTTACCACCTCCTGGTACGATATCTGTATCAGTATTCTAGACATGGAGTACCTGACAGCCAAACTGAGATTACCTCAGATAAATTCAAAGGGAAATGGTTGCCCTTTCTACATTTCATGGCCTCTCATGAGGGGAAGCCTATTCTTGAGCTGTTGGCCAAATATGCCTATAGCAACGCTCCATGTTTATCTGAGATTTACAAGCTGTGAATGTAATGGTGATGCCTCCCTCCCCCTGATGTTTATATTCTTCGCCGACCATCTCAAAGAACTACAGAAGAAACTAAGGCAAAGATTAGGACTGTTCTACAGAATTAACCACCTGCTCACAAAGGAGGCCAAGATTCAACTGGTTCAAGCTACCTTCCTATCTTTAATAGATTACGTGGACCTGCTCTACAGGCACTGCACTGTCTCTGCACTGGTTAAGTTGGACACCCTCTACCACAGAGCTATCAGGTTCATTACTAGCCTTCCACTTTCCACTTTCTACTGCTCCCTGTACTCATCATTAGGTTGGACTTCCCTTCACTATAGAAGGAATAGAAATGCCACCCTATGGACCTTCAAAGCAGTGACCAACAAGTTCCCCTCATATGTCTCAGATTGTATTCCCAGGAGTGTGTTAGGCACCTACACTCTAAGGAGCTATTCCCTAATTGCCCTCCAAGTTCCACGGGTCAAAACTCATTTCGGCAAAGCTGCTCTAAGCTTATCTTTACCCACATTGTGGAATGGTTTACAAAGGAACTTGAAGCTGAGCTGCCCTGTTGGCCTGAATATCTTCAAGGAGCTCTACAATCGCTACATGAAGCACCTTGCAAATGTTTTCCTCACCGCTAGCCCACTAATTCCACAACTTCCCCTTTGTTAACGCTTCCTGCTGCACCTACCCTTCCCTGTCCGTTCCAGCCTGGCTAGAGTCCCACCCCATCCACAGTAGTGTCCCAATTATCTACCCCTCCTCCATCATTATCATAATAAACAAGTACATGACAGCCATCGTCACTTTCTACGGTTTTAGCCGAATTTTTCCCCCCAGTCGTTGGTAATATATCCCTCCTCTTCTTTGCCTCTCTAACCTGCCACCCCATACACGGCCTCTTTCCCATATATGTGTAGTTGCCGGGTGCCTCACTCAAAAGATCTCTGCTTATAACCCCTGTATACCTATGGCTGATTGTACATCTGCTGACTTCTTCAATTGTAAAATAATGCTGTTTTTTTTTATTTATTTCAACCCTGTACTGTACTGTATACACTGTATATACTTTTTCTTCCTTGTATATTATTGCTTTTTGTATACCTGCTTCTGTACTGTACTTTGATGTATTCATGACCAGGTCCACCTTGCAAATGAGCCTTGCTCAATGGTGCCTGCCTGGATAAATAAAGACTTTGATTGATTGATTGATGTTATGTTACTATGTTGATTTACTTCGCCTGTTTTATCAGTGCATTTTCAGAAGTGTTAGGTTTTTGTAGGCTTTGTTTGTGAGCGTCTAGGTGTGGCAGAGCATCAAGTAAGAGGTCGCTGTTACCGCTCCTCAGAAGCACACTCGAGCTCGTAATCAGCAGGGCCATCCAAAGCACTCGGACACTGGAATCAAAAGCCATTCAGAATGAAAGTATGTCTACAAGAAAACCTACCATACCATTCAAAAACAAGTATTGCAGTTAGTGCTCTGTTTTAGTGAATGGGGCAATTTGCACCTTTTCTCTCACCTATTGTTTCAGTCTCTGCGGCAACAAGAGTTTCCTGATAGTCTGCTTCAGCACAGACTTTAAGTGCCACATGCATGGTCAGAGGATTTTGAAACCAACCCAGAGATGTGAATCAGATGAAAGCTGAGTCTCACTGGACCCCTCCTTACCTCATCTCACCTCACACTGCATTGTTTTGGCCAAATCCAAGTTGGTGTACCAAATTATCAGCTTGTTTGAGTAACTTTTTTTGAGAATTTAAACCTTTTTATACAAGTTCAGTTAAAAATTCAATAAATTGCAATAAATTGTGGATTTTGTGTGGAGAATGGTAAAAAGTGCAGATATTGCAGTAAAAATTGCAGATATTGCGGTAAAAGTGTAGGTGCATTTTTCCAGTGCCCTGCTCATTGCCATCTCCACCACTTCTGCCACCAGCAGTGTCAGCAGTACTGCTGTGTGCCATGGACACCACTAACATGAAGAACCCCTACACCACACACCAGGGGCAGCAAAAAGCTGGGGCCATTGGGACCAGGACTGGAGCCAGTGCTTGGAGGCCAAACTCCCGTAGTAGTGAAGCAGCCTGAAAACTTAGTGGCCACTGACTCTAAACTCTGCTTGTTTGGCTTGTCAGCCTGGATGAATACATGTGTCTCTGACTGAGAACCTTCTGCTCAGTTTCGGGATCTGAGGCTGACAGTTTTATAGCTGCTGACTGCATTCACACATTTTTGGGGAAGTTTTTATTGGGATGGTAATGTAGACTGCACTAAAACTGTCAAACAGCACCCTCTCCCCTCAAAAAATGACAGCAGTGAAAAAATGGCTTTGATAAAAACAAAACATAAAGACCCCAAACATTAAACAATTTAAGCTGGACAAAAAAAATCTGAAATAAAAAAAAATATACATGAACTCAAATCCCAAACTGTATGTAGACTTCCCCAACTGTGCTCAGAATTGAACAACAGGAGGTCTCAGCTGGGTCATCCCTGAATCATAGAAACAGAAGTTGTCAGCAGAAAAGGACCTCTTGGCCCTAGTCTGCCCTTGAGTTCCCTACCTACCGTGTTACCGCAGACCATATTTGATTTCTGGCCTTGGCCCCCCCCCCCATTACTAAGGTCCCCGTATGTCTATCCCATGCATGCTTGAATCCTGCAACCATTGTTTATTTATTAATTTTATTTATTTATTTAGTTTTTGTTGACTGTGTAAGTGGACTAGACAAATTCTGCCTATTTTCAGGCACAACCCGGGGGAGGGGGAATGCAGATGAATGCCAACTGACCTTGAACCAGGGTAAGCTGTTAGGGGAAATTTGGCCAGGATACTGGGGAAATTCCACTGCTCTTTTCAAGACGTGCCATGGGATCTTTAACATCCACCTAAACAGGCAGATGGGACCTCAGTTTAACATCTCATCTGAAAGACAGCATCTCAGGAGTGCAGCACCCCCTCATGCTGCACTACAGTGTCAGTATTGGGATTTAATCCAAGTGCCTGGTGTGGGGGGATAGAACCCATGGCCTTCTGATCTCCCGGTCTCAGAGGTGAGTGTGCTGCCTACTGAGCCACTGACACTTGTTTTTCATGTTGTGGTGCCCACTGCCTCTGCTGCGAGTCTGTTTCAGACATCCACCACCCTTTCTGTGAAGAAGTACTTCTTCACATCCCCTCTGATCCTCCCCCTTTCCAGTTTCATTTCATGGCCCCTTGTCCTTCAGCATCTCTTTCTGTGTAAAATGCCACCCTCCTGTATCTTATTAATACCTTTGAGGTAGTTACATTTGAACATACAAAATGCCAGCAGAAACAGACCTCTTGGTCTATCGAGTCTGCTCAATTGTGCAGCTAGCCCCTTAACTTGCAACTGCCCCTCCCTCCCCTCCCCTTAGCAGTTTCTATCATGTCTCCCCTTTCTCTCCTATCCTCTAAAGAGTGCAGTACATATTTAATTACTTGAGTCTTTTCTCGTAGGGCTTCTGATGCAGGCCATGCACCATTTTGGTTGCCCTCCTCTGTACTGCCTCCACCTGATTTATGTCCTTCTCAAGATGGAGCCTCCAGAACTGGACACAGTACCCCAGGAGAGGCCTCACCATCGATCTATGCAGGGGTTACACTGCCTCCCTCTTTCTGCTTTTAGTAAATCATTGCTGGAAAAGCTTGATAATTTGAGCAACAAAGCTTCGTCTACCAGCCTTAATACAGAAGCATCCGTACACATGCATGCATAAATCAAAATAGTTACTAGTGCTGTAATATATGAGAGCTGGGCCGGTAAATGTTTCAGTGTCTGCCAGTTGCATTTCCACGTGTAAGTCAAACTGCCTTTCACGTTGACTGCACCATTCTCCCTCCCTCTAGGCCCTCTGCAACCTTTTGTAATTGTGGTGCTCTGTGCTACGAAACCCAGGTGGTTGATATTTGTTTTAACCTAATCCAGACTGCAGCCCCATAATGTGGGGAATGTTTCCAGCTTTTTATAGATGCCATCCTCCCAGTTATTGCCAGGGGCACAGTCTTCTTTCTTTAGATTTCTAGCTTGTGTGTTTAATTACACATCTCAGATATTGTTTCGGGCTGGGGAGGCAATTCTCTCACTATTTTAAAATATGTCGCTTCAGATAACCTGTTGGATTTGCCATTAATAAAGTGACTATAAGCTCAAGCAGCTTAGAACAACCATTATATCTTTTTGAGCCCAGGTTATTTTCTCCTGTCATTTCAGCTTTACTGTTGCTGGTCAGGCATTTCAGGAAATTCCTCTGTTTGCCGCATGTTTTGGATGAATACCCAGAAACAATGACAGGATACCCTTTCTTAGCTTTCTTCGATGGGGGGGGTGAACATTTATCATGTTTAGAGTGTGAATGGGGCAGGTGGTTTCATGTTTGGGGCACACATTTCTGCTTACACCTTTGTAAGTTCGGTTGAGGACTTGGAGATGATCACGACGGTCAGCCACGTCCCCTGCATTGTTTGTTCATTTATTTATTTATAAGTACTGACTTCCTCTTTTTCCCATGGGAGATCGTGGTGTAATTTCCATTATGAAGGAGCATTTATAATGGAAAGCAATGCTGCGGTTTTCCCGCCTTAGCATGCACCTCAGAACTCTCGCCGCTGTCACCTTCCCGAACTGCAAACGCAACTTGAAGAGAAACTGCCATGGACACTCAGCAGTAGGTAAAACAAAATTAAGTTAAATGTATCCTCCCTCACAATACTGGGGAAAAAGAAACGGCTTAAATAAGAGAAAGCCGACCGCCGCCATGACGGAATCGGACTGCAGTGTCACAGCAGCCTTTTTTATGTTCTATAATTGCTGAGGCGAAAAAGAGAAACCCAACAATTATATAAAATAAAATATGGGTCGGGGTGTGTGTAAACTCAAATTTACTCACACCCTCTGGGTTAGATGCTACGCATAAACCCCCTGAACTTCGCTCTCGGGGTTTATGTAGCATCAAACTCCTCGGGTGCGTGTAAATTCTCGTTACACACTCAGACCCATACTTTATTCTCTATATTGCGATCTAGGAGTACCTTTGAGCTGGAAGCTCATTTACAAAGGTTCCACATTCTTTTTCTTTTGTCATATTGTGGTGGTTCACCTGTCTAGAAACCTAGAATTTATCAGCAGAAAAGGACCAGCAGGCCCATCTAGTCTGCCCTATGTTTCCCTGCCTATTACTACACCTTGGATCCTGTCTGGTCACATGTGTCCCTCCCTCCTCCCTTACCTCTGCTTATTATACCCATGTGACTATCCCACACAAGTTTGAAGCTTTCCACTGTCTTCACCTCTACTGTCTCTTCAGGCCCACTATTCCAGGCGTCCACTACTCTTTCTGTGAAGAAGTATTTCCTCACATCCTTCTTAAACTTCCCCCAAGCTTCATAGCATGTCCCTGTGTTCTGGTGCCCCTCCTCCTGTGAAAGAGTCTCCACTCCTGCATCTTGTTCACCCCCGTGAGGTACTTACACTCCTGCATCTTGTTCACCCCCGTGAGGTACTTACACTCCTGCACCTTGTTCACCCCCATGAGGTACTTACACTCCTGCATCTTGTTCACCCCCGTGAGGTACTTACACTCCTGCACCTTGTTCACCCCCATGAGGTACCTCTACACTCCCTGCATCTTGTTCACCCCGTGAGGTACTTACACTGCATCTTGTTCACCCCCGTGAGGTACTTACACTCCTGCATCTTGTTCACCCCCGTGAGGTACTTACACTCCTGCACCTTGTTCACCCCCATGAGGTACTTACACTCCTGCATCTTGTTCACCCCCGTGAGGTACTTACACTCCTGCACCTTGTTCACCCCCATGAGGTACTTACACTCCTGCATCTTGTTCACCCCTGTGAAGTACTTACACTCCTGCACCTTGTTCACCCCCGTGAGGTACTTACACTCCTGCATCTTGTTCACCCCCATGAGGTACTTACACTCCTGCATCTTGTTCACCCCCGTGAGGTACTTACACTCCTGCATCTTGTTCACCCCCGTGAGGTACTTATGGGTTTCAATCGTGTCTCCTCTTGCTCTTCTCTCCTGCAGGGAGTACGTGTTGAGCTCCAGAAGCCCCTGTGGTAACAGGACAAAAAGGGCGCAGGATGAAAAGTCTCTGGATATAACATCACCGGGATAAATGGCACTAGGTCGATATAGCAGGTGGATACTATGGCTTAAGGAAGAAATGGCTCCGATGTGTTCTGAAGTATAGTTGGTGATGTGTATTGATTAGTGCGGAAAAAGTGTGCACTTTTCTATTTCAGGCTGCCCGTGGGAGTTCATCCAGATGTACATTTTGGGGGTAAGTAGAATTATGTACCTCACGGGTGTTAAGCCAAGGTATCAAAAGATTTATGGGTGTCATGATGATTTGTGGGATTTTGGGGGATGTTTATATATATTCCGGGGGATGTAGGGGACAGAGTTCCCTCAAACATTTTAGTAGAAATTGCAGGTATTGAACTATTTGTTTTATGGGAGGAGAATGCTTGACAGTTGTCTTTAGTTGTCAAGATTTGCTTATGTGTTTACTGGTATTAAATAGTACAGGTGCCGTTTTTTCCTACTTAGGATTTCATCCCATTTTGTCCAGCTGACATTTTCTCCTTGTGCCTTTTTATCTGGGGCTGTTTTTTTCTGGAACCTTTCTGCCCAGAGCCGTTTTATCCTAGGACCACAGCTCCTCACATGGTTTCTCATGTATCCCCTGCACCATTTTGGTGGCACTCCTCTGGGCCACTTCCACCCTGCCAATGTCCTTATCGAGGTGCAGCCTCCAGAACTGGACACATTGCTCCAGGTGGGCTCTAACAAGTGACTGATACAGAGGTAACACCAACTCCTTGCTCCTGCTAGAAATCCCCCTTCCTATGCACCCCAGCATCCAGCTAGTTTTGCCTACTGCTGTGTTGTCCTGCCTTGCCACCTTGAGATCATCAGATATTACTACTCCAAGCTCCCTGTCTTGCTTGATAACTGTAAGTACCTCCCCCCATTCTATACACAGCCTCTCAGTTTTCTCCACCCCAGGTGCATGACTGCACTTTTTGGCATTGAAACGCAGCTGCCACTCCCAAGACCACTCCTCTAGTTTCCTGAGATCCCTTTGCATTCTCCTGCCCCCCCACCGGGTGTTCACCCTGTTGCAGAATTTTGTGTTATCTGCAAAGAGACACACCTTCCCCTTCAGTTCCTCAGCAATCACAGGACCCAGTACTAATCCCAGTGGTACTCTACTGGTCACTCTGTCATTCTCTGAGTGACTGCCATTTACTACTATCCTTTGCCTCCTATTCAGCAACTAGTTAGATACCCAGTTCACCAACTTCTCCCCACCCCAAGGCTGCTAATTTTTTTTTAGTAACCTCCTGGGTGGTACAGTGTCAAAGGCCTTACAGAATTCCAGATAGGCCCATAGCCTCTGCCCTTCCCTGATCCACCTCCATGTCCTCTGCTCTTCCCTAATGTACCTCACTAGCTACCCAGTAAAAGAAATCTATGAGATTTGCTTGCCATGATCTCCCCCAATGAAGCTGTACTGCTGGTGGTCCTGCAGCCCATTTGTGATCAGTTACTTCATCAGTCTCTCCTTCAGCAGGAACCACAGAATGCCCCCACCACCACTGACGTGAGACTGATTAGTCTATCATTGCTTGCCTCCTCCCTGCTGCTGCTCTTGTGCAGAGGGTCCACATTGCCCCCCCCCAGTCCTCTGGAAAGCCCCCTGCTCTTTCAGACTGACCACTTCGTTTTTTCTGCAGGGCCAGCATCTGTGAGAGACGGTGCTGAGCAGCAGTACTGGTTGTTCTCACAGTACTTTAAACAGCCGGGCCCATATCCACAGGGAACCTTGTACTGCACTGACAAGGAACCACTAATGGTGTATTCCCTAATGCCATGGACCCCTCCCCCCAACCAGTCTGGGGTAAGCGAGTACTAGAAATCAAATTATCCTTTCTGTTCTCTTAATCCAATTACTTTATCCAGGACCCCCTGCAGCTGAGTTCCTTGATTTGTTATATTTGTTTTACCAGGAAAAAAGCTTCATTGAGCAGTGCTCATTTGCAAGAAGTAAGTGATACAAAGTAGTACATGGAGATTATACAAGTAGCAGAGTATCAGGTACACTATAGAGACAAGCAGTAGCAGTCTAAAGTGCAATAAATGAAAATACAGATATAAGTCGAGATACAAACTGACAACAGAAAACTTAGTGACAAGTACATTTAACATCACAGTGAGTCTCTGATAACAATTTGAATGAGTGTAGGCTTTGCTGGACATGGAACCACCAAGGTTGAGTGCCGTGATACACTTTATGAGCACTGGGGTGAGAAAGACAGTGGGAACTGAGCACAGAATTAGTGGTGGAAGGCTGGACAAGGCCCCCAGTCAGGCAAAACAAATTACTGGGTTTTCTAGAATATGAAATACTGTACTTTTCTTCCTGTACATCTTTTCTGGTGTTGCATTTTCAGTATGGAAGTCCTGGGCATGGGAACCTAATGTTAATAATAATAACAACACATTTTATTTATAAGGCACCTTATCCAAAGCCAAGGCACCTAACAATTTTAAAAACAAATCAAACATCAATACATTAACATTAAAATTGCAATATACCATTCATCAAAAAGGAAGATCAGTCACTGAATGCCTAGTGCCACAGAAAAGTTTTTAAAGCTTGCTTGAATCTCTCACAGTTGTGCACGCCCGTAACTGATGGGGTAGAGAATTCCAAAAGGTAGGGTCTGCATACATAAATGCTCTCGCCCCTGATGATTTCAAACACACCCTTGGAATCTCTAGCAACCCCTTGTTGGCCGAATGGAGTGATCGTCCAGGGCAGTAAGGAACCGGGAGCTCTTTCAGGTAATCTGGGCCCAGTCTGTGTAGGGCTTTAAAAGTCAGCAAACTGACTTTAAAGGTGATCCGCCACTGTACTGGCAGCCAGTGCAGTTCATGCAGCACTGGCAAAATATGACAGGACCGAGCAGATCCTGTCAAAAGCTGGGGCTGCTGCATTCTGCACCAGCTGCAGGTGGCGGATTTCCACCCCAGGAATCCCTAGGTAGAGGGCATTGCAATAATCTAAGCTCAAGGACACAAAGGCATGGACCAAAGTAGGAAGGTCACCAGACAGAACCAGATGCCTAATCCTGGCGATATTCCTAAAATGATAAAAGGAAGATTTGACAACAGCCGACACCTGTGAATGCAGGGTCAGCCCTTCATCAAAAATTACCCCCAGGTTATGCACCCATTCAGAGGTCAAGAGTGAAACGCTGCCGAGAAAAAGTCCTGAGGGTGAACCAACCCCCAACTCCTCTATCCGGTGACCTGGGTCCACAACCAGCACCTCATTTTTTTCTAAGTTCGACTTCAGCCAGCTCCTGGATTTCTTTCAGACAGTTATTGAAGACTGAGAGAGCTCCATCTTGATCGGGTTCAAAAGAAAGGTAGAGCTGGGTATCATCAGCATAGCAGTGAAACCTCAGCCCATACCTTCTCACAATGTCTCCAAGGGGTAGCATGTACACCACGAACAACATGGGTGACAGCAATGAACCCTGAGGAACCCCACATGACAGAGAAATGGGGCCTGAGGAAAAGACCCCAGACACCACTCTGTGTTCTACCCACGAGGAACGATGCAAACCACCTGAGGACTGTTCCTGACAGTCCACAGATGTGCCTCAGGTGACCAAGCAACACCCCATGGTCCACGGTGTCAAATGCTGATGAGAAATCCAGAAGAACCAAGATGGAATGGCTCTTCTGATCTCTAGCCATCAGGAGATCATTGAGCACCTGAACCAGTGCTGTCTCGGTACTATGTCTTTTACAAAAAACAGACTGGAGCAGTTCATAGATGTCATGGATGGTCAAATGGTCCTCCAGTTGTGCTGCCACTACTTTCCCAATCACCTTCCCTAAAAAGGGGAGGTTAGAGATAGGTCTGTAGTTTGCATGGTAGTCAGGGTCCAAGGTAGCTTTCTTCAAAAGCGGTGTAACCACCACTTCTTTCAGGGAGCTAGGAAACTCTCCAGATTCCAAGGAGCATCAGACTATCCACACAAGAACCAGACCAATGATGTCAATACAACCAAAAATTAGGGAAGTTGGTCCAGGGTCCAAGCTACAGCACATAGGGCACACACCCTGGATGATCCACATGACATCCATGAACTTCAGTTGGCTGAAGGTACTCCAGGAAGGCTGAGGTGCAGTGACCTCGTACTGATCAAAAGCAATGCCCACAGAGTGTGCCAGCTGGAGTACCACCCTGATGTCAGTCACCTTATTAGCAAAAAATTGAGCAACTTCATCACACTCTAATTGCGAAAAAGCTTTCCAGACATGTAGACAAGCTGGGTTGCACAGTTTGGAAAAGTTGAGATGGTCGATTCTGAGCTGCTGCAATCTCCCCGGACCGGAATTATGCCTTCTTACGGGTGATTGCAGATTGATAGGCTTGATAATGGTCCATCAATCTAAGGTGGTTGGTATCAAGGGCGGACTTCTGCCAGCAACGGTCTAATCTTCGTCCTAGTCTCTGCATCTTCCTCAAAGTCCCATCAAACCATGGGGATCGAGGGCGAAGGGAGAGAGCATGAACATGGACTGGAGCAATGGAATCCAGAGCTGCTGAGACAGTCAAATTATAGGCCGTCACGAGGGTCTCTGGGTCACTGTTTGCCAACGAGAGGGATGAAAGGTTAAGCACTGCCACTAGGCTATGAGAACTTATATCTCGTAAAGGATGGTACCTAACCATCTCCACATGGGTAGGCCTACGAAGAGGGGTGCTAAAACTAAACCTCACGGTGTGGTGATCAGACCACCCTACTGGTTCCACCACCAAGTCAGATGTTTCAATCCCTAGGAGGAAGACTAAGTCAAGAGAGTGTCCGTGTTTATGAGTAGCAGTGGTAACCACCTGTGTAAGGCCCAGAGATGTCATCGACTGGAGGAAGTGCTGACCAAATTGCGAAAATTCGTCATTGACCCAGGAATTGAAGTCACCCAGAAACATCAGTCTGGGCGACTCAAACGCCATGTTGACGACAAAGTCTTCCACTTCCTGAAGGAATCACTTCTAATCACCGGGTGGATGATAGATGAGGGTTATCTGATAATCTACACCTGCTACTATGGCACACTCGAATGACTCAGCCTCCTCAACTAGTACACTCATGAGGTTAAGTTCAGTCTGAAACAGACCGCAACCCCCCCCATGGTTCAATCTTGGGCGGTGTATCACTGAGTACCCAGCTGGAGTTAAAGCCTCCAAAATGGGGCCAGAGTTCTCATCCAGCCAGGTCTCTGTGATGCATGCCAGGTCCACCATTTCAACAAGATCTGCAATAATTGCAGTCTTGTTCTTGATGGACCTGGCATTGCACAACACCGCCCGAGTTGGACGAACCTCCCGGGCCGCCCCAGCCACCTGCCCACCACAATCAGTAGTGCCCTTGGGTATGGAAACCAGACATGGAGGACCACATTCTGGGTTCCATTTCACCCTAGGGCATCTCCTGGATCTTACCGCCCCCGATACGATGACCTCCCTCATTCACCCTCCACTGTTCGTAGCCCCCCACCCCCTTCCATCTCCTACGCACAATACCTAGTGCTCTACAGTGCTGGTAAGTTATAGACTGAAGGGGAGGAATCAAAAAAGGGCAGAGGGCATGGAGAACAGAGGGTGAATAGCGCACAACTGCAGGGGCAGGCATCCAACACATTCCACACGACTCAAATAAACAAAGTCTTTCTTAAACCAAATAAATACCCTCCAAACCCCACCCACAACCAAAGCAATATTATACTAAAAATAAAAAAAAAAACTCTAAAATCAAAATAACAAACCAAATAAACAAAATTAACAAATAAAATGAAATAAGACTAAAACAAACCTCAAGATTACTCAACTAACCCACCCTAACACATAATAAAACACCACCCTTAATTGGATAAGTCACTCCCACACCTGGCTCAGGAGCTACTGCAGTCTCCTCTCATGGGCCATGCAGAACACAAGGTTAAGAATTAAGAATTTACCCCCCCAAGCCCTCTCACGGATGGGGAAGCAGGGAAGTTCAGGCACTCTCACTGCCCAAATAGAAAGTCACAGTTTACTCAGATGATGTCCACAATAAAATAAAACCACAGAACATTCATTAAAGAAAAATAAATAAAATCAAAATATGTGGACGCCCAGGTCCTCTCACCACCAGGGAGACCACACAGAAAAGTATAAGCCTTAGGTCCCGGGCAAAGTGAGGATAATCCAAAGTGTCAGTCATCCATAAAGTTAAGAACCTTTAACACTCAGTAAGTCAATACATCAATTATCAATCATCCATGCTTTCATCTATTTATCCAACAATCAATAAATCAATCAATAAGTCACTCTTTCTAGTTAACTTGTTAAAATCCTGGATAACAAGTTCTCGTTTATGAACATGTCTGGTCAAGAAGTTTCATAAAGCTGAGACAATACACAACAAACATGATATACAATAGTTGAACATACAACTTGGACAAATACAACACAAATGAGTAATAAAATATATGTAACACCCCTCCTGTTTAGCTAAGGAAGGGCTGTTGTTATCAGCCTCTGGAGAATCAGGGGGAACTCTTTGGGTGGATACAGTCTAGCCAAGAAAGGGGTAAGGAGCATTAGGGGAACAGAGAACAAGGTGCGAGGGGCCTAGGAGTATGTAAGGTACAGCTTAGGCACTAGAGGAGGTGGAGGCACTGTGCTAAAGAACCCTGTCTTGAGATATAGTTGTACACCCAAACCTCAGTGTATGGGGATGTGCCCCCCGAGGGGCCTGGTATGACACCATGGCAGCCAAGCCATTACATATATGCAACTAGGATTTCACACATTGAAATACCAAAAGTTAAACTAGTTTTTGCTACACCTCTGCTTACTCATTAACTCTCTCATTCTGCAATATCAGCTCTTTTTTTTTTAATTCTTTGTTTATGCAGCCCCTGTTCTGCTGGTGCTCCTCCCATCACCCAGAAGGGCCCAGACCAATTTTCCATGTCTGGTACTTAACCTCTCTGGGCCCCCATGACTTCCCCCCGTGGTGGGAACTTGCCACAGCCAGGCAATACTGCTCACTGCTCCTAAGTACAATGCCTCTGGTGAAGGGATGGCCAGTAGTGGCAGGCAAAGCCGAAGTGTATCAGAATCATCTGGCATGCCCCAGGGTTTTTTTCTTCCTTTTCCACCTACCCCCGGACATTGACATGCACAAAGCACCAGGCATGTGCATTCGATGTGTGCTGTATGGCACTCATGCAGATGTTCCCCCTTTCCAGCATCATCTCCCCTGCACTGCCACCTGCGGCCAAACAAGTGGTAGTAGAGCAGTGGATGCAGGGAGCCTCACTCCCCAGGAAAGGACAGCCTCATTTGGAATGCTACTTCCTCCTCCTTCTCCTGGCCGGCCCTCGACAGCCCAAGCATGTCCCTGAACCCGAGTCACCAGCATCGTGAGTGGTAACTCTACCTCTATCTCAATGGGCTGGCCATATTGGCTCTTTTTATGTGATCAAAAATAAACTTAAATGAACATTGCAGGTGGAGTGTGATTATTTTAAAAACATACAGCAAGGCTATGTAATTCATCTTAATTTCAAACTGTATCTGTTGCCATCAACAGGCACCCCTGTAAACAAAATATTCTATCGCAGTGAGCCTAGCCTGAGCATACACGTTTAACTAACTAACTAACTAACTAACTAACTAACTAACTCACTCTAACCAACTCAGTCCCTCACTCAATAATTAAATACTAAAAGCTTTTACTGGCAAGGAAGGCATCTGATATGGAATTACCATTCTATCTCTTGTTGCTTGACTGGTATATCTGTCCTTTTTGTAATGGAAGTAATGCTGTAACTGGTTTCCTTTTAAAGTGCATTTAATCCACAAGAAGGGTTTTAAGTAACTCCATGAGATTAAAGCTGCAGTAAATTAAATGTCAAATTCATGCTATTTCTCCTGTGTTGTCCTGAGTTTTAATGGTCAAGTTATGTGATCATTTTTTAAGGTTCATTTAGAAATAAAAGTTATGTGTCTAATCACTTAAATGACATCCTACTGTACACATCACCCCACTCAGGTAATTCCTCAGGCCTTGCCTGGGCTACTAAAGCAAAGCTTGCAGTTAACGCTTTCTTGTCCAGAGACTCTCAACATCTAAAGCCCTGTTTACACTGGCCATTTCTACACCAACGTAGGCTGTTTGGAGAGGTACACCGGTGTACATCTGAGAGTGTAAACTGTGCCAGAATCAAACTGGTGTGATTCTGCTGCTCCTCTCCCAGACAGAGGAGCTGAACTGATGTCAGTGTTTTTTTATTCACATAATGCTTTTTTTTTGTACCTTTGGGGTTCAGACAGGCAGACTGTCAGGCCTGTCCTCTCTCAGCCACTGCACAAATCACCAGTTCGTCAGGTAACCGTCCCCCATGGATTGCTCCTTCATGGCAGGGCCTGGGGGGAGGGCAGCCTTTCTCCACTACATAATCCAGATGTACTCGAGGAACTAGCCAGCTGTGCAGGTCAAGAGAGGGTGGGTGGGGCTTCATGAAGGTGGCCTGACTCCCCTTTCCTATTTTTCTCCCCTGTATCCCTGCTGTCAAACGTGCTGGCATGCATGTTGAGGTACACATGCCACTCGTCAGGATGGCCCCTCCCTTTGTGCCACCCAGAGTCACACTGCCGCTAGGCTTCCACCTGGTGGCTGCCTAAGGCCAGGCTAACAAACCACCCCTCCCTACAAACAGAGAGCAGCCCATTGGACACTCAATCCTCTCCCACCTTAGCCGACCCTGGCAACCCAAGCTCATTCCTGAACTCAGGTAGCTTGTTTTTAAGTGTAGAGTAAACGGTGGCCACTTAACACATCATTGTCTGAGGGTAATTAAGCATCACAATGCACCAGGGCACTACTTGCAGGACAGGTCCCATAACTCAATTTGCAAGAAACTGGTGTGACACCAGTGTAGAAACCAGTGTTCTTAAGTGGAGTACACAACTGAGTTCTAAAATGACCATGTGCTGACTGACACTGGCATGCAACAGCTTGGTCAGTGTAAATGGTGTTAGAGAGTTTCAATCATCCAAAAACAAAGAAAAAGTATGCGTTGTTGCCTACTACAGTGCATGCCGCTTATAACGGACTGAAATGTGAAAAGGTATTTCATCCGTTATAAGCATTGTCCGTTTAAATGTAGAGTTCCCAATGATGGTACTGTACTGTATTGTACCAGAAAAGAAAGTAAATAATGTTGGACAGTGCTGTGCACAGCATCAGTGCTTGCAGTGATTATAGCTCTTTTATTTCAATATTTTAAAATGAGGTTTAAAAGATTTTTGGGGGGAACTTGCATGCTGCCTGCTGCATAGTTAATCCTCAGGCTCCGGCTCAGATTGTTTGAAAAACTCTTCTTCTGAGACTTTGGCTGCTGTGTATAGCTCTCCCATTTCTTGGCTGTTCACATCATAACTTCCCAGTCTGGCAGCAGGTCCTCCCGTTGCTCCATCACATGTCTTAGGGTGACGAGTGCATTCTGTACATCTCAAACAGTGACAGATCATGGAGATTTGGGAGAGTTTCAATCTCTTCAAGGATTTCAGGTTTTGTTTCTGGCTAAGGTGAGACCTGCTCATTTTATCACAGCACAGAACACACAGAACACTGCCACTGGACACCTGCACACAAACAACTGTGAGCAATGCTTATCAACCACTAACTGAAATGGATTAACACCTGGCTAGGTGAAGTGGACAGTGGAACAGGTGATAATTGACAGTGGTAACACTGCTTAAGCTAGAAAAATTGCATGTGACAGGCTTCAAAACAGGCGCTATACACGGGAGCCAAAGATCGTATTAAAGATATTTTTTTACAGTACCGCAATGGCAAATGGCATTTGGCAAATGTGAATCGGACGTATAAAACGGTAGTCCGTCTTATACATGAATGTCTTAAGTGGCGCATACTGTATCAGCACAGGCTGATACCTCACACAGTTGCCCAGCCAAAACACAAAAAAGGAAATGGAAGTGTTTCACTCTCATCCCACACCATAGCAGCTGACAAAGCTGAAACACACTGTAAAACATTGGGAAGTTTGCCTTCATCTCTGCAGACAGATTTCTGGCCCTTTGCTACCATAATAAATACTTGTGATTTTCACATAACTGACAACATTTGAGTTTTTTTGGGGGGCGGGGGGCTAGGAGTGTACCACTTTGTCTGGATTTTTTGGCAAAATAGTTAGCTGTGCTTGTCTGACTTCAGCTCATAGCAATCTTTCTCTAAAGGGCAGTTTACGTGGCTGCATTTTCACGGCAGCAGCCTGAGTCCTCAGGTTGCAGTGGTGTAATTGCAGCTGTGGGGACACTTAACCGCTCGCAGTAGGTTGTTCACCTCTCTTTTTCCCCAAGCTGCTGCAGAGCTGAGGATGTGTTCAGGAGTGAGCAGCAGCACAAGCAGCCATATGGACAGGCTGCGCTGCTCACACTGACACACAACGGACCCTTGCATCCTCCTCTGCCCTCCCAAGCATGTCGCTGAATAATCCCCCGCTCCCTTCCTGACTTATGGCCCCACTTCAGCATGGCTTGCATCGGTGCTGAGAGGGGTCATACAAACATGATGCTGCACCAGTGTGGGAGTTAGGGGCAGGACAGGAGAGGGCCTCAGAAAGGATCATAGCAGTCATGTAAATACAGCTTAACTGTCTAGATAGTAAGGCATCAAAAAGCAATGCACACCAGGGTGTGTGTCGTGCTGAGATATTGCCATGCTTTGGGGGTGCATTGTGAGACACAAAGCCACAGACTGCATGCCTTCAGCCATCAAAGAAGTGACATGACACCAGTGACCCACTCCCTGAAGTGCCTCACTGAGATTATAAAATGGATCCATTTATGTGCTTGCAATCTTAAGCATTGTAGACTGTTCTGTGGGCACTAGTTTCACCTGTAAGGTCATGCTAGGATAAAATTGTGGGTGAAACTGGCCCTCCATCAATCAGCTTTCAGCAGTTTTTTCCATCCATTTAAAACTTCCTAGTAAAGGTTGATCACAACTCATAGCCTGTGCAGTGAATTCTGCTATAACAGAGAACATCCATCTGTCCAGCTAATCACAGCTGTCTTAATCCATGCTCACCCTTCTCACAAAACCATTCATTTTCCTTTGAAGCCCGAAACTCTCACACAGCTTTCAATCCACCCACAAACCCACTAGTCCAAATATTTTTAATAAAAACATCTGGTTAGCTGGCCCGGTGGTGAGGAGGGCTGTGGTGCCATAGGCACCTTACCTTTTCCCGCACTGGCGACCTGGGTTCGGGAATGGATGCAGACCACTCTGGGGTTGGCGGGGAGAGGGAGGACTGAGCATCTGTAGGACTGCTCTTCTCCCTTGGGGAGGGGGAATTTCATGACTCGCTGCTTTAATGCCACCAGGGGGAATCCAGACGGTGGCATGTGTGAGTTGCAATGTGAGAGGACCCACGTTCAGAGCACGGGGGGCATCTTCATGGAGGCAGAGCTCATACAACATGCTCATCACATATCAATAGTGTCCATGGAGTAAAGTCGAAGGAAAAATGCAGGACAGGCATCATGAAGCCCTGCCTGCCTGTCATGCCGTTGGCCTGCTCGGTTGCTCTGGGTCTGGGGTCAGTCTGGATTTGTATTCCATGGGGGGAGGACAGTCCTCTCTTCCCAGCCCTGATGCAGGGAGCAATCCATGGGAGATAATGTCCTCAGATACCGGAGGAGACTCGAGACAGCAGCGGCTGACGAGGACAGGGCTGAATACAGCTGCCCATACCTGCCAAAGGAGGATAAACACTTCAATAGAAAAAAATAAAAACATCTGGTTGGTTGACTCTACCATTTATGTTGCCTGTAGCCATGCCACTTTGGACTGTAACCCTATCAGATCTCTAAAGCTAAGCAGGGTCAGGTCTGGTCAGTAGTAGGATGGGAGACCTGCAGTGCCCACCAGGTGCTACAGGAAGTGGTGTTGGTAGCTCTGCTGAATACTTCCCTTGATTAAAAATAACCACAGCGATGTCCCAGGATGGTGTTTTGGGGACGACTGTGCTGTCAGAGCTGCTGTTTATCAGATAAGATGTAAAACTGAGATCCCATCTTCCTGTTCTGATGGTTATTCTGGCAGACATTAAAGATCCCATGGCACTTTTCAAATTACTATTGATTAAAAGTAACCATAGTAATCATCCAGGATGGTGTTTGGGGGAACACTGTGCTGTAAAGGGTGCGGTTTTCTGGATAAGACATAAAATCAAGATCCCATCTGCCTGTTCTGATGGTTGTTGAGGCGGACACTAAAGATCCCATGGCACGTCTTGAACTCCTATCGATTAAAAGTAACCATTGTTATAAGCCCGGGTGGTGTGCTGTTAGGTGGGCTATTTTTCAGATAAGATGTACAACCAAGATCCCATCTGCTTGTTCTGAAGGTTGTTCAGGTGGACATTAATTTTTTTTTTTTTTAAATTTAGCTTTTTCCTCCTTCAGAGCCTCCCGCCACCTATCCTTCTGCCCGGTCACGGGCCACCGGCTTCTGCCTTCAAATCGTCCACTGCCACCCGATACCCATGGCTTACCCACGGTGGGCCAGGCACGGCTCCCTATATGCTGCCGTGGGCACTGTAATAGGTCGGGGCCCAGCCTGAAGCAAATTGAAGCCGCGGCGAAGCTTCATTCACGACGGCGGATGGCTCATCCATTTTCCTATTTTCTCCTGGGGAGGCGGGTCGCAATGACGCCCGCGCCACCCCGCCTCCATGTGCTTGAGCTCGCAGTGGGTGCTCCTTGCCTCCGCTTAGGAGTCCCCATCACCCCGGATGCTGCCCCAACCTCCCCGGAGAAGGAGAGCAGTCCTACTGATGCTCGATCCTTTCCCCCGCCAGCCCCTCCGACGACCTGGTCCGCTCGAGCTCGGGTCGCCGGCGTCGCAAGCGGAAATCCAACCGCTGCACCGACGGGCCGGCCTCAGGTGGACATTAATGATCCCATGGTACTTCTTGAAAAGATTAAGGGAATTTCTCCAGTGTCCCAGCCAGATACCACCCATTCACAAAAATACACCCACAGCTTCACCTGGTTCAGTAGCAGTTGGTTTGCTGCTTCCTCTGTATCTTCTCTCCCCAGGATGAAGCTAAAAGTAAGAAGTATTTCCTAGCCCTCCTTTCCTGGCCAACAAAACAAAATAAATGTATTCAGACACTAAGTTGCTCCACTGTGGGTGTCGGCGGTGCTACTACAATGCTAACACAGATGAGAGCATGGTGAAGTAGTGCAATGTGTAGTACCATGTACACACCTTGTGACAGCATGAGTCACTTATAGTATAGACACAAAGAACCTCAGCACACAAACACTGAGGCAAGGGTTACCCAAAAAGTTGATTGGCAACAAAGCCAGGTTTTATTTAATTTTATTTTTTATATATAGCTTTTTATGCCCCTGGAGCCTGGCAGGTGGTTATGGCCCCTCCCTCGGAGGAGCTCACCCTCTGTGCCTGAGCGTCCCTGTCCGACCAACCCCGTAATTCCCCTACGGCTTGCCCTCCGTGACAGGGCCAGGGAGAGGAGTGTTGACTTTCTCCCCCTCCCTGAGCACAAATCCAGAAGTTGGGGCAGTCGCGGAGATGCATCGGGTCATCATGGAGCCTGCCAGCTCCCTTTTTCATGGTTTCTCTGGACCCCTCTCCTTGACGTAGACACCGGCAATGTGCCCTCCCAACCCGTACTGTCCTCTAGCCATTGCCAGAGGGCAGTCAGTGAGTGGGATGCAGAGCCTCCCTTCCCAAGAGAGGAGAGTCATCCTCTGGATGCTCAATCCTCTCTTACCCCTGCTGACCCCCAGTGATCCAGGCTCGTTCCTGAACCTGGGTCGCTGGTGTGGCACGAGATGTAGCAACCAGCACCTCAACCTCCAGTGCCACTGGGCTGGCCTCAAAGCCAGGTTTTATAGAAATACAAAATCACATATAGAATACCCCACTAATGCAAAAAGCATCATGGGATGATTTGCAAATTGCCATGATAATTTATACTGCTTCTGCTTTAAGCAGAAGTGCACGATGCCAGAGGGCTTCTCACATAATCTGAAAAGGCTAAAAACAGAAGACCCAGACACATGTTTCATCCTTCTCATGACACATTAGTGTGCCTCATCTGTATCTCAACCCAAGGGGAAAATGAACCAGCTCAAATATGGTGTTACAGGTTTGGGTCATGGTGGGTCCACAATGGGAAAGCAATTCAAAAAGATAAAGAGCTTCAACACAAAACCATTTGGGCAAGGGTTACCTGAAAAGGGCACTGGCAATAAATACAGGTTTAAAAAAAAATACAAAGTCACAGATACTCCAGTTATGCAAAGCATCATGGGATGTGCAATATATACAAATCACCATGACAAGTTATACTGGTTCTGCTTTAAGCAGGACTGCATGGTGCCAGATGGCCTCTCAGACTCATCAGCTGACCACCTTTTATTTTTCTCTTCCCACCAAGATGCTGCAACTTTGAACTTCGTCAGACACACATGCTCATGTGCAGTGAGCAAGTACACATGTTGATGTCAGTGGCACCCTCCCCATCTCATAATCCCGCTGTACCTCCCCCTGTTGTCATTGACAAACAAAGGTGTTCAAGAAACACATGACCAGAGCCACAACGTAGAAAATACTCGGAGTGCAGATGGATAGCCGGTCTCAACGGTCTCTAAACATCACAAACACCTCACTGGACTGCAGAATGCAGTACAAAATAAAAGTGCAATGTAAGTAAAATACATTGTTACACTTTATACTGTAACTCACTGACACTTGTTGATGCACTATGTAGCGCAATGTTTGGTGCTTTGCTAACAATCTGTAACAATTCACAGTACCCCTAGCAGCAAGGGTTACCCCTGCTTGACTGTTGGAGTTCTTTTTTGCTGGCTCTTCAGACCAGAGGTGTGCAGATCTGATTCTGATTAAAATGATCCACCCCAAACTTGAGTGAGCTGGCAGGAACCAAGTTCAAATCGAAGCTTCCAAATTCTGGTTTGTCTCCGAAATGCTTCAGAGTTTTTACTGGAGAAAAAAACTTTTCTTTTAACCTTCCACCCCCACGCACCTGTCTCTATCTTTTGGGTTAAATGCCGCTGAAGCATCTTTGCCTTTCCCTTGATTGCCAGTAGTTGATTGGGGGGGGGGGGGGCTGATGTGCAGTAAGCTCAGTAGTCCTTTCATTTTTTCCCAGGCTACCTCAGTCACCCATTTTTCCATGCAGGGCACCACCATGCCAATAGCTGAGAAGAGCACTGAGGAGTTCCACACTCATGTACACATGTGTTGTTGTGGACAGTAACAAGCAATCAGAGCTCATCTATCTCTTCATCCATGAACTCCTTCAGGCATTAGGCCAATGACAATGCTGCATCATTTGATGGTTCAAACCCCGGGATCACCAGGCCACAGATTTACCAGGGCTCATGGACCTTTTAACCCTAATGCTGAATTTCCTTATGTTTTTGACTTTAATCTTCAATGCTAACTGATGCTTTAATGTAATTTTTTGTTTGCAATACATATACGATATTCATAGTGTTATCTTAAAGAGCTAGTATACTGCCTGTAATTAGCAGTAACTTTCAGAAGTAGTCAGCTATTGTGTCTTATATTTAAAGTATTTTTCTTTTCCACTCTGCTTACTACAAGATTTTCTACTTGACAGTACTAGTTGTGAAGCATAGAACAGCACTCTGCATGAAGGCTGACACAGATAGTTTTATTCCTCCATGTACATCACCAGCATTGTGTACATCACCAGCATTGTGACTTCACTGACTATACATCACCAGCATTGTGTACATCACCAGCATTGTGACCTCACTGACAATACATCACCAGCATTGTGACCTCACTGACTATACATCACCAGCATTGTGACCTCACTGACTCTATACATCACCAGCATTGTGACCTCACTGACTATACATCACCAGCATCGTGGCTTCTCTGACTCTGGCAACACTAGCAACCAAAAAGAGTCAGTCTCCTGCTAAAGTTGAACCAGCAAACTTTGCCGTGGTGATTTGCATATACAGCAGCCCATGATGCTTTGCATTATGGGGGTATGTGTGGTTTTGTATTTCTTAGTCTCCTGCTGCCTGATTGGTAACTTGTGACACATGTTACCAATCAGGGTGCAGGGCCTGTGATGTAACAATGAGAGAGGTCACATACTGATGATGTAGTGTGAGGAATAGAACTAGATATGTCAGTTTTCTGGAAAAGCCCTGTTTTTCACAGGCCCTATGATGCCGGTTCAACAACTATTTCATCGACCAGCATCATAGCGACAGATTTATGTCAACCGCAAGTTGCGGTCGATATAAATCAGTAAGGAAATCTGGTCGATTTTTCTATCTGGGGGCTCTGTCTCCCAAACCCCCCATACTAAATATAATCACTCCAAGTCGGAGTTGATTCGGGGAGGGGTTGCAAGACTGGGAGACAGAGTGCTGGGGTCTTGGGCTCACCATTACAGTGAACTGTTGATGTTGTCAGCATCGACATTGTTCGCTGTAATGGTGTTGCTGTTGGGGGGGCATACCATCTCAGCTCTCTGAGAGGGGGTGCAGGATCAGGAGACAGAAAGCCAGGGTCTCGGGCACACCATTACAGTGAACTGTTGATGTTGTCAGCATCAACATTGTTCGCTGTAATGGTATCGCTATTGGGGGGCATACTGTTTTGACATCACACCCAATACCGCTAAGTAGATAGCCATATAATGAGCTCATGGAAAAAGAAAAACATCTACATTACCAGGTCCATCTTGCAAATGAGCTCTGCTCAATGATGTTCACCTGGATAAATAAAGATTTTGATTGATTGATTGAAATGAAATGATGTAATATGGGACTTCTTTTAAAACTTACTAAAAGTTTCTTCCTGCTGTTGTTAGCACTACTAACACTTTAATACTGGAATAATGACTTGTTCTAGCTTCAGATTCTCCAAACCTTTAGCCTTCTGTAACACTTGATTTCTCTTATATGACATTCTACGTCAGAAGCCCTGGCTTGTTCATCTAAATCCTGGATACAACAGAGGAGAAATAACTTAAAAAAATGCTTTTTCATCCTGAAAGGAATTGTTCCTCACCACTGGCGATGCTCCATTGTTACTGGATCTAGTACAATGGACCAGAACCCTGGCTCATTAATTCACTATTCAGAGCTTCTTCTTTTGTACCGGTGTATTTCTAGCCTCATCAGGATAGCGGTGCAGACATTGGCCTTGACATTCTAATCCTTTTCTTCTGTAACTGGCTTGGAATATATTCATTCGAACGGAAGAGAAATAATGTGGATTCAGTTCTTTATAGAGCTAGTAGCACCATAAAAAGTAGGCAGAAAAGGTTACATATTTTTTTTAAAGAAGCCAGTTATTACTATTTATTTCTGAGTATCTCCTCTTCCAATCTGCTCAGTATAAGACTTTTCACCTGCTAGTATTAGATGTGCTGCATAGGGCAATACTTTACCTGGAGACTAACATATCTTGCCCTTTTCCTCTTTGTAACTCATCAGCATTGCGACCGCACTTATTGCAACAACAGAAGTGACCAATCTGGCAGCAGTTGATTGGCTTATCTTGGTGAGTTATGATGTCACAGTTGGTGAGATCACAGGACTGATGATGTAATGTATGAGACGGAATAGAGCTAACTGTGTCAGCCTCCAGGTGGAGTACTGCTCCACACATCACACCAAGCATCATCAGGTAGAAAATATTCTAATTAGTCAAAGGGAAACTAAAAACATACTTCAGCTATAAACAAAAACATGGAAACTGTTGGCAGATAAGGACTGCTAGGCCCATCCAATCTGCCTGCAAGCTCTATACTTGTTTGCAGCCTCTGACCTTATTTGGTCAGTGGCTTTTCACCCCTCCTTCCCACCACTGCAGGGGGTGATAAGGCAGAAGCATTAAATTATTGCTTCTGCTCGGTATTTACTAAGGAGAAGGGGGGTGATACCCAAGGGGAGGGAGGGCAGGAATGGAGGGGAGGGAGTGATGGACAGGAAATCACAGAGGCCAGGGTTCTGCAGGATTTGAGGGCATTTTGGGTGGACAAGGTGCCAGGCCCAGATGGCATCTACCCCAGGGTACTGGAGGAGCTGGCAGAGGTCCTGGCAGGACCTTTGGCAGAGCTATTCAATGCCTCACTACACTCAGGGTGTGTACCTCAGGATTGGAGGATGGCTCATGTGGTGCCCCTCCACACGAGCTGCGCCAAGGATGAACCAGGAAACTACAGACTGGTGAGCCTCATATCCATCATGGGTAAGCTGGTAGAGACTGTCTTGAAGGAGAGGCTGGTGTCCCTCCTGGAGGCCGAAGGGGTACAGGACAGCAGACAGCATGGCTTTGTAAGTGGCAAAACCTGCCAAACCAACCTGGTGGAGTTCTATGACTGGTAACTAGACAATTGGATGGGGGCCATGCAGTGGATGCCCTGTACCTGGACTTCAGTAAGGCATTTGACTCGGTGCCACATGGGAGGCTGGGAAGTAAGTTAGAAGGCACAGGGGTGGGTGCAGTGCTGGTGAAATGAGTAGGGAACTGGCTTCAGGGAAGGCAACAGAGGGTGGTGGTGGTGGGGAGCTCTCATCCCCAAGGGTAGTGATGAGCAGTGCTCCGCAGGGCTCAGTGTTGGGACCAGTGTTATCTGGGATATTCATTGCAGACATCATTTGGCATCAAGAGCAAGATCAGTCTGTTTGCTGATGACACCAAGATGGGAGTGGTGGTGGATGACCTAGGGGGATGGCAGGGGTTGCAGGATGATCTGGCAAATCTGGAAACCTGGTCAGACACCTGGCAACTGGGGTTCAATGCCAAAAAGTGCAAGGTGCTGCATTTTGGGGTGAAAAACCCAAGAAGGAGTTACCAGCTGGGGGAGTGCAGCTAGCTGAGACAGAGGAGGAGGAGAAGGATCTGGGGGTGCTCATTACAAGGTCAATGAACAACTAAGTACGATGTAGGAAGGCAGCAGCAAAGGCCAACAAAATGCTGGGTTGCATTGCAAGAGGTATATCCTCGAGGAGGGGGGAAGTGATTCTGCCACTGTATAGATCATTAGTTAGACTGCACCTGGAGTACTGTGTGCAGTACTGGTGCTTGTATCTGAAGAGGGACATTAAGTTACTGGAGGGGGTGCAGTGCAGGGCTACAAAGATGATCCAGGGGCTGGGGGACTTACCATATGTGAGGAGGCTGAGGGAGTTGAACATGTTCTCACTGGAATAGAGGAGGGACGGGGGATATGATTGAAACCTTCAAGTACATGAAAGGAATAAACAATACAAGTACAGAGGGGCTGTTCAAAGTAAGGGAGGGGAGGGATACCCAGGGCCATGATATGAGACTGAAGGGAGGAAGGTTCAGGAGGGAGTTGAGGAGACACTTTTTTACAGAGAGGGTGGTAGCTGGGTAGAATGCGTTACTGGTGGAAGTGGTATCCAGTAGAACAGTGGGCTGCTTCAAAAGGGGCTGGAACAGGGCAAGGGGGAGGGTGAAGGGAGGAGGGGGAGGGTGGGATGGAGGGGTAGCTGCAGAATAAGGGGTGCTAGTTGCACATTCAAGTAGACTTGATAGACCACTAGGCCTTTATTTGCTGGCAAATTTTGTATGTCCATATATTCATACCTGTAAGGTTCCCTTATGCCTGTCCCAGGCATGTTTAAAACCTTCCACTGCGCTAGCTCCCACCACCTCCTGTGGCAGACTATTCCATGTGTCCACCACCCTCTCTGTGAAGAAAAACTTCCTCACATTTCCTCTTAACCTGCCACCTTCCAATTTCAAGTCATGACCTCTTGTTCTTGTACTCCTTCTGTATTGGAAGATGTCTTCCCTCTGCACCTTGTTTATGCCCTTAAGGCACTTGAATGCTTCTATCATGTCCCCTCTCTACCTCCTGTCCTCCAGCAAGTACACACTGAGGTCCCTTAATCTCTCCTCATATGTTTTGTGACATATAAGAAGCACTGCTGTACTACTTTTAAAGGTAAATATTGATTTCAGGACGTACACATTCTCTTTAAAAAGTGAAAAGGAAAAGCAGTAGTAATGACCTTTATTTTTATACAGGATATATTTATTTATTTATTTATACATCAGTTTACATATAACAGTTAGACTGTTTACAAAGTTACCTGTTACAGTGACATTGTTGAATAAATCTTATTAGAGCTACAGAGTTAGAATTTACATAAGTCTAAGCAAGATCCGGACGTTAAGGTGGAACTATAAATTGGGTAGTATACATTTATTTGCTAGTACACGATTACATGTTTTATGCAAAAATGGCCATGCCTCAATTTAAAAGCAGTCACATGTTTCAACAGTTCCTTATTTATGGCAACTTTGAAAGCACCCAGTTTTGGGACTTTCCTAATGTCTGGGGGGAGTGAGTTCCACATCTCAGTGAGACAAAACTTTAAGGGTCTCTTTCCATAGGTGTTCTGAATTTCTGGCACACTTAGACTTCGTTTTTTTGATTTTGCTCAAGTTGTATCTGTGGGTCACCATTTTTGGGTCCTCCTGGTCCATTGGGCATTGAGATTTCTCTGTGAAAGATCTGAAAGCCATAATCACTGATTGTTTTTGTCTCCATAGATTTAATGACTGCTAGATTAGTTCTCTGAACATTGTGCAATGGTGGGTGTCCTAGGGTCATAGCAAGACAGAGTGAGCAAGCTTATTCTAGGCCACATCAAATCTGTGTGGCAAGAGCTTGCTTGCATGTCAGTAGACTGAGCTCTCATATTCTAGTAATGGGAGAATCAGTTTCTGTGTGATTTTTGCCCTGATATTGTTGGGAATGAAAAAGGCTCTGCATCTCAATACTCCTATTCTTGAGTTCACTTTTTAGCTACGTTCTGTATGTTGATGCGAAATTGAAGAGCATTGTCATTCACCATCTCTGTTTCACTGAAAGCTTGGCTCCATAGTCTCTACTTGAATAAAAAACACCAGATGTGTCAAAGGATAAATTTTATCATGCAAAATAATAAAAACAGCAGTTGGGTCACGGATGTACCTTACCAGGTAAGGTACATCCATGATCCCACTGATGTTTTTGTAACCCCTAGGTGGCGCTATCCCAAGGGCTACTACCCCTGCCTGCTTGGTTAGTAGCAGGTTAAGGGGCCTGAGTTCTGAAATGGATGCCTCCACCCAGAGGTCAGGGTTGGTAGTGGTCAAGCTAACCTGGGCACAGCCCTCTGGGACACTGTAACCCCCCTCTTTCCCTTCTAGTGGCCTGAACACTGTACAATAATCACTTTCACAATACCCCTGGTACACCACACAAGTACCCACACTGTTTGCACTTACCACCAGGGCTGGTTCCTCTGGCTTGACCCTGGAGACCCCCTGTAAAACAAGGTTATGCACAGCAAATAGCAACAGTACAGTATGTTGAGCACAAACTGGAACCACAGTCAGATTACATGCAGAAAAAGTTAGATCTGATTTATTCAGGGGACTTGAACAAGGAAGGGGCAAAATCAGGTTAATTAGCTTAAAGGTTATATAAATCAAGCAGTTATGCATGAGCTTTGAGTCCCCCCACACAGTCACACCTCTGGGTACTCAGGTGGAGAAGAGATGAGCTAGCCAGGACTGTTGCCTGGGGGTTGCAGCTGGTTGGGGCCCTGTGATGGAAAACACAACATGCACAGTACACAATATTTGTAATCCAGAGCCAGAGGGCTCAGTTCGTAAAGGAAATGAAACAACAAGACAATCAGATGACACACTCATATTAAACTGTTGTTGCAGGGAGCTTCAGTGGTATTTACTCACGGTACCCAAGACTGGACACAGGCTGGATGAAAATCGAGACTGCAGGTGGTTGATCTGGAATGCCAGGAAAAGCAGGGCCCACATGAGTCGCAGAGGTGTAGTTCCTGTTCAAGCATGGAGCAGGGGGCTGATCCCCAGGCAGGTCTCTCGTCGATGGCTTCTCTGTGCAGTGGGTTGTCTGGCTGGGTCAGTCTGGCAAGGCCCAGACCGCATGGAGACAAATTCAGATGCAGTTCATTTTCGGTTGGATACAGCTTCCAGCAAGCAGAACACAGTTCTCACAGTGGGGAACTAACTCACAACCCACTAGCAGCTCATAGCACATTTACATGTACTGGAATTCTACTGTACCAGGCAAAGCACTCCACGGTCACAATCGCAAAGTCTCTGCACACACCAGGAGCTTAGGGGTAGCTGGAACTCCTGACATGCCGATCGCATTCAGCAAAATCTTCAGTCTTCTTCAGGTTGAGCCTGGCCCACTTCAGTGGCTTACTTTAGTCACACAAACTTGGATTCAGTCCAAAATAATTCTCTTCTCTCCCTCTCAGGAGCAGCAGCAGACATGCAAGCCAAAAACTCAGCCCTTTCAGTTTTCCCATGTGAACCCACTCAGGATTGCTGCCCAAAATACACTTGAGCTCTTCTCATTTCACTTCCCGGCTCAGAACTAACTGAAAACTGCCAGCAGCCCGGGACTTCCCCAAGATGCAAAAGATTCGGTTGGCTGATTTGGCTGTCAGTCAAAACAAGAGCTCCTCCTTCAGTTGCAAAAAAGGCACAAAAAGTTCAAAACTACAATTCCTACTGATTTTGACTTCAGACAGCTCCTGTAGTCCAGCTACATTTTAAGTCCCACCAGAACTGATTGGTCCAATTTGCAGTCCAGGACCAAGATAGTGGAGACAAACAAAACAGTCCTTGCTATAAAGAAGGCAGGTCAGACAAACTACATTATCATTATCACTCTAAATGATTTTCAGCAAATAGTTACATCTTTCAACAGAGCTCCCTCTCAGATTACTTAGGCTGCAATCAGGCAGCTCTTAAAGAGGCAGTACACAGAGGCTATACAGGCTCTGGTAATCACATTTAAACTGCTAAAATGCAGGACACCAGCCTGGCAGTGACTATTTAGGCAAGTTCAAGGAAGACTTTTTGGGAACCCCCATTTGTAGGGGGGTTACATTTTTATTATTTTACACAATAAAATGTATCCTTCAACACATCTGTTTGTTTGTTTTTTCAAGTGGAGACTGTGAAGAGGAGCTTTTAGCAAGATATTGTTCCTCACTGTGCTTTTGGCTCCATTCCAAGCCATTTTGGGTTCACCACCTCTAGGTATTTGTGTTCATTAGTGTTTGCTAATTTAGAACTGTTTGTGAGTTTTATGTCAGATAATTTCTTTTTACTTTTTTCACTTTTATGTCTGAAACACAGCTCTTGAGTCTTTCTGAGCTGAGCACCATATTGGGCAGTTTGAACCATTTCTGTGGTGAACTGAAGTCCATTTGGAGTTTTGATTCCACTTCCATATGGTTATCTGCTTTGCAGATTAGTACAGTGTTGTCTGCATGGAGTGTTATGTATGAATAAGCAGTGTGATTGGGAAAGTTGTTTACATATATTAGGAATAGCATAGGGCCTAGGATGGACTCAAGTGCTCATCTCTGACAGAATGCCCGTAACAGCCATGTGCAGAGACCTTCCAGTTAGGTGTGAGTTGAACCAACTTAGTACTTCCCCTAAGATCCCTACTTGGGCCATTCTGTCCATTAGGATCTTGTGATCTGCAAGATCAGATGCCTTTGATAGGTCAACAAACAGTACCCCATGGAGCGTCTCACATCTAGACCACCAGCAACCAGGTCCACGAACTCCATGAGCTGGGTGCCCATGGACTTCTCTGCCCTGAACCCCAACTGATGAGGAGTCAACAGAGAATACTTTCCCAAGAAGGATATAATATGGATATAATATAGAGAATAATGCACAGGTGACTGTGTGTTACTGTTTTATTTTTACATACCTGAGGTGTGTGATGACTCATAAATCTCGAGAGTGAAGCTGAAGTGGTTTATGAGGTCATCACACACCGTGGGTGTGTAAAAAAAACTTCATAAACACACAGTCATCAATGTTTTATTTTTTATAATTACTGGTGCAAGGAGTCTATGACTGAACAAGTCATAGAACACTGAAGTCCAAAGCTGCATTTCATATTTCCTTTTTCCCCCTTCCATTGTTTATCTTCCATGGTGGGTGATGGCACCGCATTGTCCGACCATACCAGACTCTGCGGTTGTTCAAGGCACCATCTCTCTCATGCTCCAGTGGACCACCGGAGCCAGCCTGGGGGCTTCAACCAGCTGCGGCCCCAGATATTTCTCTGTGTTTTCTCCCATTGTTACCCAAGGCGCCAGAACATGGTTGCGCATGCGTATGGAGGCACACATGTGCACCATGGCTCTGGTGACAGCTCCTTCCACCCTCCTGGCCTTATTGCCAGGTTCCCCCTCTGATGTGGAGCTGCCACCCAGCCTCCACTGGGTGGCAGCCAAGTGCTGGGGAAACCCCATGTCCCTCCCCAGGGAGGAGAGCTGCCTGCTGGCTGCTCAATCCACTCCTTGCCCTCCCCCTGGCTGACCCCAATGGCCTGAGCTTGTACCCAAACCCGGGTCACTGGCATGGTGAGAGGTGTGGCATCCAGTGCCTGAGCCCCCAGCACCACCAGACAGGCCTCATTTCACATTTCTTTTAATAAAATACCAACATTTGACTCATGAAATTCATGAAAAAATGAAAATGAGACATTCTCAAATATACTTAAAATGCGAGATGCTGTGTATAAGGCTACTAAGTCAAAAGTGCCAGCATGAGTGAAAGTGATAAAACCCATAAGCTGTGTTTGTTTGGGGTGAGCATGTCCCTAACTAGCCATTGTAGTAAGCAGCTTTTGCTTCAGTTTTTTTTTTTAACTAAGAAAACTGTTTTGGGTGGCTTCTGCAACGTGGGCAGTTTCCCCAAAGGCAGACATGTGATTTGTAAGTGTGGCAAGCCACTAAGTGTGAGTAAGCATTAGAGTCTTGAGACAGGCATGCCTGCTGGAGAACACAGCTGAACAGAAAGTGATCTCAAAATGCTGTAATAACTGGATAACCCGATTGTTACGGTGTTTGAAACACAGATGAATAGGGATGTACATTTGTCATGGCAGTCATACACATCATTGATTCCATGACGTTTGATCTTTATTCAGGACTTCCATGACTTTCACCAGTGTCATCAGAATGTAGCAATGATGACAGTGCCACAACATTTACTACTGTTTACTAATGATTTCATGACCAAACAATGAGTCATTAAAACCTCATCCATGACAAACTTGCATCCCTACAGATGAAGTCTGTGTTTTAAAGGAGGTCACCAGTAATTATAATAGAAAAGGCACATACAAAATAATCAAAGAACAGCCAGGGAGATAAATGTATGAACCGAGGTTGAATGGCAGCTATGGTGGGAAGCTACCACAGGGGGCGCGGGTCAGCTCCCTGACTTACCTTTTGAAAGGCAGCCATAATGCAGCAGCCTGAACCTGAGAATCGAGGAAGTTCCAGAGGGAAGAGGGTCACAAAAACATAGATGTAGACACTGGGCAGAAAAAGACCACGGGTTCATCCAGTCTGCCCTGTTTTTCTCTTTTGTCTCCAGAAGAGTGCAGCTTGTCCAGCAGACAGGCGACACCTTGGAGTAAGGAAGGAGTGGAGGTTTGAGTGACAGAGGGTGGAGGCAGTGGGAGAAGTCAGTGTAGGGGAAGGAAGTAGTCAGGGAGAATCATAATCCAGAATTGGAAGGTTGGCAGGGTACCAAGCATGAGAGGCTGCTCCTTGAAGGAAGGCCATCCCAGGCTGGAGTATGTTTAAGCAATATACCATGAGAGGGTGTGGGTGATGCCAGGATTTACCCACAGGTGGTGTGTTGTTTGGTCATGAGGCTGGAGGGTGAGTGAGCAAAACACACCATCTGTGGATAAATCCTGGCAACATCTACACCCTCGAGTGAAATATTGCGATTACACAATGCCCCCATTTTTTTGTGACAAAAAAAAAAATAATAAAAGGAAAAGAGTTTGCAGTATTTTTAATTATTTTTATTGTTTGTATTGCTCCGCCAGACAAAATAGTACTTTGATGCTAGAGACCCTTCCTAGCTTCTTGATTTCTTGGGCCCTGCCAGCAATCCCCCATATCCACACACACAGCCACCCCCTACACCCATGTCTGCTTACTGATTTTTTTTTTTTTTGTTCCTCCCATCCTGAAGAGAGCAATAGAGAGCAGCTGGAGCGTTAGAGAGTGATAGTGTACTAGGAGGAATAGCGTGTGAGCAGCGTGAGCTTTCAGCTCGTTTAGGAGCTGAAGTTTGTTTTTCCAAAAGGACAGACTAACATACAAAGGGGTGACAGTTTAGTACAGGCAGTGTGACCCAACAATAACCCCAAACAATAAGAACAGTATGCCACCACCCCACAATCCACCCAAACCTCATGCCACCCCCCTCCCTTTACTTGCTTTCAGTTTTAATAGTGGCCCGAGAGAATATGGGCGAGGTATACTGGGACTGGGGAGTTAGTACAAGAATGGAGGTGGGAGGGAGTGATTGTGAGAGGAGCTAGGAATGCAGGCAACAGAAACTGGAACAAGTGAGCCTCAGAGGAGCTGGCAGCTAAGCATCTCAGTGGGAAAGCAGGACAGAGTCTACAGAAAACTGCGGTGTCAGTTTGGGTTGCATTCCAGTTCACAGGTACATTATCGGGAAAAAATAATTAAAAAAAAAAGTATACAAATGTCAGCACTCTTGTTTCATTGTGCTGTTTAATGGGGCGTGAGCATGCAGCACTCAGGACTCGGTGACTGGAGAGAGCAGAGGTGTTGTTTTTTTAATGATTTTGTTACTTTAGAAGTGCTCGGTGAAATCATGAAGTAGCGGTACCAGAACGGAGGTGGGAGGGTCTCACTGTCACTGCGAAAGCTGGAAGGAGTGAGGGGAGGGTTTATAGAATTTACAGTGGCTTTGCTGAGTGCTAGTGTGTGGTACAGTGCATATATGAATTTCACGCTTTTGGTTCTAGCGAATAAGGTGATTTGCCAGTTTTGCTGTTTGATCTTCGGGGGGTTGGAGCGATTTCAAAAAGGGGTTCCTGATGTGGCTGGCTGGCACTTTTCCCATGGGGTCATACTATGATTTACAAGTTGTAAATCATGCCAGCCAGCCAATCAGGAGCCAATATTTTTATGCCATTGTATAATTCACAGTGGTGCATGAAAGGGGGCAGAGGTCAGTTGATGGCAAAGCAACAAAAGGCATGGTAAAGGGTGTCCATTCTGGTTAGGAAAGAGTTCGGTGCTGCTCCACATACAGTGTCCCCATTGTACAAAACAGGGAGGATCCTTTTATGGACAATCTGCAGTCTGACAGCAATGTTGAGGCTTGATTTATTACAGTAGAGGGAACTGATTTTGGAGAGAAGTTTGGTGGGGAGGAAGTTGATGTTGGTGGTAAAGTTAAGTTACTGGTCCAACCAGACTACAAGGTGCTTTTTTTTTTTTTTTTTTTAATATTAACATTTTTATTGAGTTTGTCTTTAAGAAAGACAAACAAACAGCAGACAATGACAACAATAATCAGACTACAAGGTAGTTAAATGATATGACAGTGCTGGATGTGTGGCACATGGCACCAAGCAGTAGGGCCCCTGCTTGACACTCTGGTGACCTGGGTTTGAGCCCCAAGCCTGGGACATCAGGAGCAGATGCCGTCGGGGAGAGTGATAGAGCACGCATCTGCATGGATGCTGTCTTCCCAGGGAAGGGTGCTGTGGAGCACCACTTGGAGAGTGACACCTGGTGGTGTGCAGAGCCTTGCTGATATGGGTGACCACACATTGGTTGGCTCTGCCTCCAGGGCATCACCGTGGTGCACACCATTAGCGTGTGAAGAGGCAACCAGAAAACAGAGAACAGCATGCATCTCAACCTGCCAGATGATAACTACCTAGTCTCCCCACGCCACAGTTCCCCTAGTGCACTGCTTCTGCCCTCCCCAGCCCTGCATACCTTGCAGGACCCCCCCAAGAATGTCATTCCCCTCCTCTTCCCCAAAGAAGGGGGCCCCAAAGCAGGGATAAGCTGAACCCTCTGAGGATGGGGGGACAGCCTGGGGAGCCTGGTGGCAAGAAGCACCAGTGAAGTGTGAGACTGGCAGGCAGACAGGGATATTCAGCAGCCAGAAGGAGTGGGATGTCAGGGGGTGCAGGGGAATGCACACACAAAAAAAGAAACAACAAAAAAAAACTGACCCGACAGGTGCCAGATGTCAGTCAGTACAAATTTTAAAGGTAGTGGGGGAGGTGAGTTTATCTAGTAATGGCTTGGAGCCGAATGCCACAGATGCTGTTTTCTTTGCATTTAGCATCAGTTGGTTAGACTGGAACCAACTCTAAATGGTGCTGAAACCCGTGTGTAATTTGCTTTTGAGTGTGTTAATATCAGGGTCACTGGTAAATAGCACTGTATCATGATGCATGGACTGAACATGTGGAGCTGGGAGGAGATACAGGCAGAGGGCAGGTTGTTTTAGAAAATGGAGAACACTAGGATGTGAGAACTGAGCCTTGGGAAGAGACTCCCGTGTCAATGGTGGGTGGGTGGGGGACGGAACAGACCTGCCTATGCCACCAGATTGAACATAGTCAGAAAGGTGGGAAGGTTTTGTGCTCTGGCTGTCCTTCCAGCTGTAGCTAGCTTGCTGAGGAGGAGGGAGTGGGAGACCATGTCAAGAGCTTTAGAGAGATCAATGAACATGGCCAATGTGAGAAATAAGTCTGGAGTCAGTGAGTCTAAGCATGGAGGTGATAGGGGAGTGATTGGTCCGGACTGCAGACTGGAAATTAAATAAGTGGCTATCAAAATATTGTTCAAAATACAAAACTCAATTACATGCCAACATGGATTTGCAATTAGGTTATATAGCTAACACTGTGATACCATGAATCACACATCATGTGGGGGATTTTTCAAAAGGATGGATGCAGACGCAGCTACGTCTGTGTCCATTCACCTGCATCCAAACAGTCCTGCTCCTATTTTCAGAAGCACATTCAAATTAAGACCACACACCAGAGGCCCAAGCAAACACCCCCATGCCTCACTATTAAGAGCTTACTCAGGGGCAGATCTTGTCCATAACATCATCCCTTAGATACCCCTCTAATGGGCAAAGTAAATTGCACTACCAAATATGCTATAGTATATATGTGCATTTTCCATAGTATACTTGAAAAAGTTTTTATGGTCCTTACAAAACAGGTGCATGTTCAAACAGGAAACCAGAAATAAACAATCAGGTCAGTAATCATTATTCACAGGTCAGTAATCATTATTCACAGGTCAGTAATCATGCAGCATTGTGTAATGAAGCTCAGTGAGAGCTAGTAAAAACTATCTGCACTATGGTACATAATACACCTTTTCATTGCATTAAAGTATCTGGTGTCCAGTATTGTGACTTGTAACATGGACTGCAAATACAGTAAAACAGCAGCACAACATGAGCCCTTGCAGGTCTGCTATAAGGCATGTATTTACAGAAACTGGACTGTCTCCAAAATTTTCTTTTTTTATAATTCAAATTTTATTGAAGGTTTAAAATACATGCAATTTACATACAGTATATGAAATAAGATATCAAATACATAAACCACCATTACCCAATAAACTAACTGTATCTTAAACAGTGAGATAAATAAATAAATTAACAAATCATTTTTGTAAGTCTCCAAAATTTTCAAATACCGGTTGATACCTAAAATACAATGGTAAAGGTATCATGTATCTAATAGTTTGGATTTATGTGATCATGGCAAAAGCCTAAAGGTGATCGGGGTTATCGCGAAGTCAGAGTGTTGAAAATCAGTTTTGGCACTCTGACTCCCCAGTGCACAACAAAATGGCACTGGGGACTTGTATTTTAAATGTTTTATATGGGGGCGTGTTCCCCCCTCACCCCCCCCCGCTTCGCCCACCGCACCCCCTATTTAAGGATTCTCAACTCCAGGGGGGTGCATATCGGGGGGGGGGTGCAAAAACATTAAAAAAAAAATAATTTGGGCTGGGTGCAACAAAAATGCACCAGCACCTGGCCCTGAACCCAGCACCCTGCCCACCAAAGCTGCCAACCCACCCACCATGCCACGGGGCTAGCTTGGCAACCCACCACAGCACCACCCCTCACAATCCCTCCTGCCCCTCGCCATGTGTGCTCACTCCCTCCCCCTCGCACATATGTATAGCGACATCCCATCACTATATTCGCCGACCCCCCCCCCATCCAGTTGCCCTACCCCATCGGTAGCCTCGATGACATGCACCGGGATTGAGTCGCCATTATTGCAGGCTCTCAATCGCCGACGCCCATGTCACAGGCTACTAATAGTTCAGAAACTGTTAGAGGGTTGCCTAAATATTATTACAGTTATTTAATTATATGCAGTGTACTCTGCACTCTGTTAGTCATTCACAGAGGACAAAGTCACAGAGACTTAAGTGTTGTGCAAAAAAATGAGAAATATGAACCACCTGATTACAACATTCCATAATAGCTCTTTTAAACAAATGGAAAACAACCTCTGTCTAAGTGCAGATAAACTCTAATAATGCCATAGTGTGATGACTATTTTATTTATTTATTTAGATCTCGGATTACAAGTACACCTTTGAGCTGGGAGCTCTTTTACAAAGGTTCCATGTCAAGTTAACAGACAACAGGACAAACTACAAACAGTAAGGCACCAGGCTTTTATACAGTAATGAAAATACTAGGCCAAGCATGCATACCTGACTAATGTACATAGGGATAAGTAGCTATTGAACAAGCTAACTCAGTGTAATAAGGGTAAAACAAGGGTCATAGTAGCTAATGCATAAGGGGTGGCAACAAATGAGTGCCTAGATTGCAACTGGAAAAACAAACACATGATGCAGACAACGTGATTTATGATTACAGGGTGCCAGACAAGATTCAGCCCAGGAAGCATTGTCCATGAATGCAAAAGAAATTGGGAGGGGGGGTGTGAGGAGAATAGAGCAGGGATTGAGTTTGCATGTGGGGTGTGGGGTGTGGGGTGAGCAGACAGAAATAGGTTCTGAGTAGGAGTTGTGTTAGCAGTAGAGAGGGAGAGGTAGCATTACTGGTTTTAGGTATAGAGAAACATTGAAACTGACCCTTGGTACCACATCACAAAACAGTGCAGCAAAGTAAAGTAAATCTGTAAGGTTGCTTATAGAAATGAATGTTGTGTACTACGGCACATAATACACACTTGCATTTACATTTATGGCACCTGTGACTGAAGGTACAAAATGAACTACAGTCAGAGGTGGATACTGCTGCATACCTTGGGCACCTTAGAAACATGCTTCTGAAAATGTAACTATAATTTGTTGGCTGTGCAGAGGTACAGTAAATTCAGATAAGTGTAACCATGTTTATATGGAAAGTTATAATTTCCCTAATGAGAGCACACCCTAATAGTTCACATGGAAACAAACAGTAGCACTATAAATTAACGTGATTGCACATGTCTCCATCTACGTGCTGGTAAGTTCCTTAAATATGATACCTGGTTTTAAATGCACTGAAACTATATGGTAACCATATAATATGAAATCCAATTACTGTTTAGAAAAAAAAGAAAAGAAAAGCCTGTAGGTGTCCTGTGATCCACCCCAACATTTTCGGTTCTGGTACCTTCCTCTTTTGGGAACAACTAAAATGCAATTCTGTGTTTTTGGACATGAACTTTGGATGCTGTTGGTCTGACAGGGTTGGACACATCTCAGCTTTGAAAACAAATCTCCATGTCTTTAAACTAATTCACAAAAAGGGCATGGGAATCTACACCTCTACTACTGGTCATGAATCCACAACAACCGAGGTGATTAGTCAAGGCAAAATTCCAATGGCTAATGCCAGAAGTTTGAATTTACTGAAGAAAGCTGAATTAGAAGCAATTTTCCTAAATGTTTATGTGGATGTTGTAGTAATTACAGAGACCTAGTGGGATGACACATGTAAGTGGATTATTTTCTTATTTTTTATTTATTGAACTCTAGGGGTGGGATATTCAGAAATGCACCAGAGGCAGGCACAGTAGCTGCACAGTGCAAGTACACTTCACCAGTGTGCACTGAACACAATATTCAAAGGTTGCGCACGATGGCAAGCGCTAGTGCAACACGGCTGAATATCGCAGGGATGCACCATAGCGCAACCAGGGCTGCACCAGGGAGCATGCCAGCAAGCGCCATAGCACAACCAGGGCTGCGCAAGGGTCAGAGGTGCATGGGCCAGGACATAGGACAACAGAAACAGCAGGGAGCATGCCACCAGAGCAGGACAGACCACCACCAGGGTGCAGAGGATGCCAGGAGGGAGGCAAGGCAGGCACACGGCTGCAGGCCCCTGACCATGCGCACCACAGTGGAGCACGGAGGCAGTGTGGCACCAATGTTCACTGGCAAACAGCCACGGGAAACACCCACAGGAAGGCACAGAACATGCCACCTGGACCACAGCTGGCAACATACATGCCAACAACACACATGCCACACAACACAAACAGAGTGCACACGTACGCCCCAGGGCACACCCACCAGCCACTGGGCACATTCCCCATTCAACCCCAGACACACCACTCAGCCACCATGCATACCACTGCAGCATGGCTCCACACACTAGCTGTAAAGCAGACACAGACACAGATGGCTAATAATAGAAAACTGTATGAAAACAAAGCAACAATAACTATGTACAGAACAACAGGAACAGGGAGCAGGGAATGGGGAGGCCACAAACAAAATGGTAGGCCGGGGAAGGGAGGCAGGGGGACAGGGGACATGGCTGGGTAAGGGTACAAGGGAGGGAAAGGGAGGAGGGTCAGGGAACAGAAGGGGATGCAGTCCAAGGGGCCCTATGAACGTCCATGCCCTACTGGCACCTGGTGTGCCGTCTTCTCTGCGGCCTGCACAGGGCCTGCCGAATCAGTCTCGCCACCTGGAGCATGGCTGTTGTGACCTGCAGTATCCTCCAAAGGAGCCTGGTATTGACAGCATCCCGTTGGACACCTAGGACAAAGGAGGGAACATGGTATGAGTGCATGTTCATACGACTGTAGCCCACCCACTGTGCGCAGTGGACAGTGGTGACATGCACCCCTGAGATGGCACACAGCCACCTGCAGCGTGTATGCCCACACGAGATGCCATCCTGACCATCCACAGCCATGCAGAGCACTGCACACCAACACCACCCATGTGCCGCACACCACAACCATGGTGGCCAGGTAACAGGGCTAAGCAGTGGGATGGCAGTGGCATGGCTGGAACCTAGGTGCACCCACAGCCCACCTGCAGCAGCCACACACATGTGCGATAGCCATGGCATGGTGCAATGGACCCCGCCGGCGGTGCACAGCTGGAATAGCCATGTGCACAGGTGGCTGTGGCCCACTCCCTCTCTACACAACAACAAACCCGGAAAGAGTGCTTACCTGCTTGCTGCAGTGCAACCGGCACCTGTCTGGTGGCACCATCCATGTGGCCTGCAACCTGTGCCTGTGCCCCAGCATTGTCTTGCCCTCATCCACCTGCAGTGCCTGCCATCCAGGCACATCGCCTATCCTCAGGACCTAGTAGGGAGACACTGAGAAGGACACATCAGTACCTGGCAACACCCCACGTGCACCCCCAGCACAGCATGCCCCCTGGCCCTGCACAGTGGTGGCACGGTGGCACAGCACCCCCATGGTGCACTGCCACATTCAACAGAGTGCGCAGCCACAGCCCCCCTGCAGCATGGTGTGGCACCCTGCTGGCCTCCACAGAACACTGGAATGGCACAGACATGGACACAGCGCACTCATCTGGACGTGGCATGGCACCCCTCCGGACGTATGCCAGCAGTGACCGTAACCTGTCAGGGTCCCTCCTCTGCAGGTCCCCGTAGCAGTGGCAGCACTGCTCCCCGCTGTGCTGTGCCCCAGTGGCCTCCTCCAACCCCTCTGCCACCTCCTACCACACCTCTGTTAGAGGCTGATCCAGGGGCACCTGGCCATACAGAGAACCCACATGTGGCTCCACCAGGGCCACAAGGTTCACCAGTTCTACCTGGGTCCAGTTGGGTGCCCTTGCAGTGCTCCAGCACAGCATGCCTGATTCTGCAATTGCAAACAAAAATGGCACCCAGTAGTGCATGAGCCACATGTGCTGTGGGTGCGTGACTCGCTTGGTGAAGCACTGCCATCCCCAATCGTGCATTCCCTGGTGATGCACGATACAGCTGGGGCAGCACTGGCACATGCCACAGGCACCCGGAGGGTCAGAGGGCACTCGTGGAGTCATAGGTCAGCACGCACACCATGCACGACAGCACGATAGGGCACGCCATGCATGGTGCGCAATAGGGGCATGTGTGCCTCATGGTCCATATGCCAATTTCTCACGGGCACCATAGGGCATACAGTGCATGAGCGTCACAAGCCCAATAGCTGCAGAGCGCTCTACCACATATAGCGCAGTGTGTGTAGGATGTGCCATCAATGTACGTGATGTCAGTGTGCGCATGCGCACTGCTGGGCCTACTGCACACATCATACAATTGCGCCATGGCTTGTGCATGCGCAGCATCAATGCACCATGTGCAACTTCACGATATTCAGCTGGAATATGCAGATGGACTGATCAGCATATCCATGGCGCATTGGAGGCATTTGCATCCCATTGCAGTTGAGCATCCTCTCATTTGCATGTGATGTGCTACAAATGCACCACGGGACCAGTATTGCATCCTTCAGAAGTAATCCACCAGGCTGTGGGCCTGTTGGGATAGTGGATTGGGAGGGTGTTGTGTGTTGCAGCCATCACTGACCACATGTTCTTACCCACAGGAATAAGCATGATGGATCACAAGGAGGCTGAGGAGCGTGGGCCTGCATGGAGGCACAAGCCCAACTTCATGAGGGAATAGAGGGGTGCCCTATTCGATGCCTACCTGGACCAGGAGCCTCTCCTGAGTGGCTCAACAGGCACCCCACAGGCCCGGGCAACAGCATGGGAGGGTGTGGCCAGGGCTGTGAACCAGCAGAGCATCCATCAGAGGACAGCACAGGAGTGCAAAAAGAAGGTAGGCACAGACCGGAGGAGGATCAAGGAGAAGGTGGCCGCCATCTGGGCCGCACATGCTGCTATGGGTGGTGGACAGCCTGATGTGCCACAGCTGATGCCGCAGGAGAAGTTGGTGGTGGCATCCATGTGGCGCAGCGCCATCGAGAGTGTGCCCGGCGGAGGATTCCAGACGGGGGGGAACCCATCACTGCATGGTGGGTACAGCAGCGCCTGGGGAAGGGGAAGGGGCAGGGGTGTGTGCCAGCAGCACTAATGCAACTGTGTTCCTTTTCAGCTCCAGAGTGCCTGCATGCAGCGGCAGGGGTGGGGTGACCACAATAGGGGCAGTCCTGGACCTGGAGGACCATCCATCCACCTCCACCTCCACTGGTGTCTGGGGTCTGGACCGCAGGCAGCCCAACACCACAGTCCAACTGGATGCCTGTGGCATGGTTGCAGATGAGGCCCTGGCTGTGTTTCAGCAGGATGCCAGCCATGGCGTCCAGTATGCAGAGACACAGATCGGGGCCGGGTCCAGGACCGATGACGATGCCGTGACTGTTATCTTGGATAGTGATGTTGCCAGTCAGGGGGAGGCATCCATACCACACACCCACCACGGCAGCACAGATGGTGCCCTGGTGGCGGTTGTCCACCCACCGGCTGCAATGCCCAGCAAGACTGTGGGCGCCAATGGTGTGGCACAGTTCGAAGGGGGTGACGGGGTGGTGCAGCCACCCAGGTGCCGTTCCACGCACAGCGGCTGGAGGGGCAGCAGCAGCAGCAGGACAGGGTCGAGGAGGGGGCTGGGTGCAATGGCTGCTGCCATAGCACCACAGATTGAACAGCTCCACAGGGGCCCCACTGTGCAGCCCCCACCAGCAAGGGGGGCTGTGCTGTGGGGTCAAGCAACACCCCTGGGTCGGCGCAATGCCCATGCCCCCAGGGCACTGACCCCTTGACCGAGCATACCCGTCTGCTATGGGCCTCCGTGGAGCAACAGGTGCTGGTCGTGGCAGGGGTGCGTGCACTCCATACAGAGCTGTGCCAGTCAGCAGGGAGGCATGACTGGGACTATGAGCAGCTCCTGGCTGAGACCACATGCATGCAGGAGGACACGACCACAGCCCTGGATTGGCTTACCACTGCAGTCACGGCCGGCCTAGCACCACTGGCCACCCTGGTGCATGGACATCCACCTCGGACCCCGCAGAGTGCATTCTCAACCCCTTGGTCATAGCGTCATGCGAACTCCTCAGTGTTGACGCCAGGATCCACTGTGAGTATTCCAGGCATGCCTGGAGCAGGCATGTTTGGGAGCCTGCAGACCCCTGAGAGGGACAGGTCGCGTTCCCACAGTTACACACCTGGGGGAACATCTGAGGCACCCCCTGTGGCCGTCACACAGCCTGCATCTGCTGGGCGGTCATGGCGAGGCCATCCACGTGTCCGTGGCGGCCATGCAACAGTGCAGAGGTCCTGATCCGCATCCCTCCCCATCCGCTGTCTGCCACTGCCCTGTGTGCATATTGGTGTGGCGTATGCATGTGCATTCCAGGGACATGTCATCCATGGACCATGCCACACACTCACCTTGTGCACACCCACCCGGCCGCTGGCCACTGTGGCATGTGCATGATGATGCCATGACAACACCAGCCGTTACTGTGCACTGGTGTGCAGTGTCTGACACATGTCCATTGGTGGCCTCTGGGTGTGCACGTGTGGGTGCCCATGTGCATGTGTGTGCGTGTGTGTATGGGGGTTTATGGGTGGGGTCTACAGTGCTGTACAGGGTGCTTCCACGGAGTCCAGTTCCATGCCCATCCACACTACCCTTCGGCCGTGTCTGTCATGGGGCCCAGCCTTCCATGCCTGTGTACCATGCCATGGTCCCTGGGACTTGCGTGTGGTCATGTTCACCTACGTGCGGTCATGTTCACCTACCTGCATGCACTGTAGTGCTCCTCTGCAATTGTGTCCCAGTGCTGCTGGGCTATCCTGTTCAGCTGAGGTTCCCGTCACCCCGGGGGGGGGGCTGCCCACCACCACATGGACCGGCGGCTACATCGTCCCCACTGCGTTTCCCCTCTTCGACCTTGACAGCTATCCCACAGTCAGTGGCCATGTTGTGTAGGATACAGCAGCCCAGGAATAGGCCACAGGCCTTTGAGGGGCTGTACTGTAGGGCACCACCAGACCTGGACAGGCAATGGAACTGTGCCTTCAGCAGCCCAAACACACGCTCGATGATGTTCCGTGTGCTGGCGTGTGCCTCACTGTACAGCTCCTGCACAGGAGTCGATTGGTGCTGGTATGGGGTGAGAAGCCAGGGCTGGAGTGGGTATCCACTGTCACCTGTGTGTTGACATGTGTGGTTAGCATGGTGGTCTGTATAGCTGCTCCCCCTGCCTTCCCTGCCACACCCTCTGATGCCCCAGGCCTAGCGTCCCCCATGCCCTGTTGTCCTAGGCTGCCCATTCCAGCTGCATACTCACCTACTAGGTGTCCAGAGGGGATGTCCCCACTCTTGAACCTGTGGCACAGTGCTGCCTGGTGCCAGATGAAGGCACCGTGTGCTCCACCAGGGTGTGTGGCACAGACATTGATTATGCGCCCCCTGGCATCACATACCACCTGGCAGTTGACACTGAGATAGCCCTTCCTGTTGATGTAGGCTATCCCCTCTGGCCCTGGTGGTGTGCGGATGCCTACATGGGTGCAGTCAATGGCCCCTAGCATGCCAGGCATACGTGCCACCCTGTGGAACTCCTGCATGCTCGCTGTGTGATGGGGAATTGGATGTATTCTACAGCATGTGGCAGCAGTGTGTTGAGGAATTGTGTGAGGAGCCGTGATGCGTCCGACTGGGTTATGCATGTGGTGTCCCCTGTTGGTCTCCGGAAGGTACCCGTGGTGAGCAGGCACATGACGGCTGTGACCTTGGTCTCCACTGACAGGGTGTGGCTCCGTCTTGTGGGTGCCTGCATCTGCACAGCTCACAGAGCTGCCTCAGAATTGCCCGGTTCAGGCGGTACCGCCCCACAATCTCGGTGTCACTGTACTGTTCATAGGTGGAGCGGGCACAGTACCACCTGTTCCGGGCATACCACTGACAGGCCCCTTCCATGGCTGCGCCGCTCTGCCTCCTGCCTCCTCACACCCCTGATTACTGCCTCCATCTGGAAGATGGCACTGGCCATGGCCTGGGTTGTCCTGCCCCCCCGGGCGGTTGTCTCCCCTGGCACCCCAGCTGTGTGCTGCTGTGTGTGCCTCTGTGCTGGACATGCACCTGTGTTGGGGGTCCCTGATGGTGGCCTGTTGGCTGTGGCCTCCACCTCCCATCCGTCCAGGTACTTTCACTGCCACTCCTTTGACCGGGCTTGCAGGCTTACGCTGCAGTTGCTGCCCCCACTGCCGTCTCACACAGCACACACACACACACACACACACAGGCACCTTCAGGGTCACATGCCCTTTCCCACACTCTGTGGCACTTCCTGCCCCTGTCTTGCACCCCTCCTGCTGTCCTGCCTGGCCAATGTCTCTCTCTCTCTGTCTCTCCTGCTCCCCTGTGGTGCAAGCCTCCCTCCCTTACTTGCTCCCTCTTTTTATGGGTTCAAGTTTGCTCTGCCCATGTCCCTGTTGCTCCGCACTTGTGCCATTGGCTTGCTGTTGAATATTGCACTGTGCCACTTATTCATGGCTACACCCCCTGCACTTGCACATGCATTCATTAGGGTTGTGCACTGGCTTACTGCGGTTTGTGGGGCGCATTTGTTCCCGCTGAATATCGCTCTTTGGCGCACTTCCGCACTTGCGCAGGCGCATCTCAGTTGCACCATGCACAACTGCTTTGAATATCCCACCCTAGCATTACATGTACGTTTGAGCAAGGACTGCTCATTTACAAAGGTTCCACGTCAGAGGAGGTGGGTAACATACATACAAAGGTAGACAAAGGTTTACAGTCTTAACACATATTACAGTTACAGTCATAAATTGTTGCTTGATTTCAGAGGGCAGCTTAAGTACGGTTTCAGAGTAGCAAAAGTCAAGAAAGAAATGATAGGAAGAACAGATTGTGTGTGCAGGGTAGTGGGGGGAACAGGAAGAGGTAGGCAGGCAGAGGTGCCTCTGTCAGAGTGAGGGGTGAAAGGATGAGGTGTAGGCGGAATTATGGGAGATGGGGCAGATGCCTATAAGGTGCAGTAGTGGAGGGAGGTAGCATGAAAGACTGGGGAAGGGCAGGAGTGATGCAGTGGGGGGGCAAGGGTAGGGCAGGAGGGCAGTTGCCATGGGGCGGTTATCTGTTAGAGGTTACTGCTCGGAGTTCAGAGACAGCCAGGGAGACGGAGAGCCTGATTTACGAGAGGCAGTCGTATTGTGAGGTTGAGGTGAGATAGTGTCAGAGATTCCATTTGAAGGGTCCTAGCATAGCAGACGCTGGAGAAAGTACTTCCTTGTTGAGGGTGTTGTACCCCTGCGGCACCCTGTGCATAAATGCCCGCTGGCCCATTGTGGTCCTGCACCTGGGAACAAGGAATATTGACTGTTGGGTGCAACGTGTATGCTGAGTACTGTTGTGGGCGATAAGGAGCTTTTCAACTCCTGGAGGCATGAGCCCGAGGAGTACCTTTTTGGATAATAGACAGGTCTGGTATTGAATTCGACTGTATAAGGGGAGCCAACCTGCCTGGGCATACAGGTCACAGGTGTGTGTTTGATGTGAAGTGCACATTAGTATTCTGCAGGCTTTGTTGAACGATACTGAGATCCTGTGGAGGGCAGTTTTAGTGGCAGACCCATCGATGGCAAGACCGTAGTCTATGATGGAAGTGACAGAGCTGTGACTAGCCATTCTACGGGCATCTGTAGTCATACAGTGCTTGTGCAGTATGCCAAGTCGTATGTTGGCAGCTTTTGCAACATTGTCCATGTGTTGAGCATAGGAGAGGGTACTGTCCAGAGTTATGCCAAAGTACTTGAACTCAGAGACATGTTTGAAGTGAAGTCCCCGAGTGGTTCTTGATGGAAAAGGGCCGAGATTTAAACTTGCTCCTTGCGTGACAGAATGTCATGACTTTAGTTTTGCTGTGGTTCAGGACAAGTTTATGTGAACTCAGCCAATCTTCAACATGCTTAAAGTCTAGCTGCAGCTGGTCTGCCAGGAGTTTGGCGTCATGGTGGCTTGTGAACAGGACTGCATCATCCGCGTAGAGTAGAATTTTTTGCTGGCAGATGCTAGACAGGTTGTTCAGAAATAGGGAGAAGAGTAGGGGTCCTAGTATTGACCCCTGCGGGATTACAGAGAGGACTGGCTTTTCATCTGAGGTGACACCGGCAATCCTAACGCATTGGACCCTACCTCCGAGGTAGCTAGCAAACCATTGCAGTGCGCCATTGGAGAGCCCAATTGTAGACAGTTGCCTTAGTAGGAGTGGATGATTTATGGTGTCAAATGCCTTCGTTAGGTCAATAAATACTGTCCCCACACAGTTCCCTTGGTCAAGCGTGGCATGGATGAAACTTGTAAATTTCAGCAGAGCCATGGTGGTGCTATGCCCCTTTCTGAAGCCATGCTGCTCTGGGCATTGAACTTCATACTTATCTAGGAATTTGACAAACTGGTCCGAGATGATATGTTCCAGGGCTTTAGATAAGGGGGGGGAGGAGTGAGATGGGCCTGTAGTTGGTGTGTAGGGCCCTATCTCCGCTTTTATATACAGGTGTGATGGTGGCCAGTTTCCAAAGTGAGGGAGAGGTTGAAGATCTTTGTCAGGGGTTCAAGAATTTCTTCTAGAACCAGCAAGATCAGCTTCAGGTCAAGGGAGTCACCACTGTACCCAGTTTTGCAGATGGCCTTGCTGATATAGATTCTGGCTACATACGTTGGTATTTCTTTAAAGAACTGTGGAATTGTGTGTACCTGTGGTGCGATGTTTTGGGGTGCAATGGGTGAAGGGGAATCAAAGAAGTTTGGTGGAAGGACACTGCCAAGGTTGGAGAATGCATTGTTGAAAGTGTTGGAAATAGTGCCAAGGTCAAGTGTTGGTATTCCATCTATGTTGAACATAGTGGGTGGTGTCTTTGGAACCTTGCCCATGAGTTCTTTCAGGTTATTCCAGAAGTTTTTACTGTTACCCCAAGAGTTGGTTAGCGATGCCTTGAAATATTTGCTTTTAGCATTCCGAATCACTCGAGTGCAGTCATTTCTGGCAGCTTTATATTTTTGTACGTTCTCTTGTGTAGGTGTTGCTCGAGCACAGTACCAGAGGTGGTCCCTGTGTTTGAGCCATGCCACAAGCTCTGCAGTTATCCATGGGTTTGCCCTACCTTTGACCTTAATCTTTTTCAGGGGTGCATCTATATCACAGGTAGCAGTGAAATGGTTGATGAACAGGTCCAACGCTTTGTTGATATCATTGGCTGTATCAATTGGTGCCTAGTCCAGGTTGCATCGGTGGGACTTTAGCAGCTGGAGATGCCCATGCTTAAGCACCCTGGTGTGTATTAGTTTAGAGGGGGCTTGGTGAGTTTGTTAGCCCAGGAGCAGATGACAAGTGAGTGGTCACTACTTGAATCAGGGAGTACTGAAACCTGAGAGATTCGTTCGGGGTGGTTAGGCAGAATCCAGTCAAGAAAGGTGAACGTCCCAGTTCTATAGTTGCACCTGGTGCTGGCGGGGGCAAGCTGTGTGAGGTGCTGTGCCGAGATATCATCCTTATAAACACAGGCTTCTGGTGAGAGCCAGTTTATGTTAAAATCACCCAAAATAATTATCTCCAATTTGTGGTGCAGGCTTCTTAGAAATTCCAAGACACAGTTGAAGCAACCGGCTTGCTCCTTTGGGGGTAAGTAAACAGAGACTACAGTGAGTCCCTTATTGTGGGCCCCGAGTAGAACTTTTATGGAGAGAATCTGAGATGTGGAGCCTTGGATAGGGGTGGGAATGATGTGTCCCATGTATGTGTCCCTTAGGTAGATGGCACAGCCCCCGCCTCGTTTTCGCAGACCTGTCCTGTCGGAATATATAATAGCCGGAGACTGAAACTGCAGTGTCTGGGATCCTTGAGTTTAGTCATGTTTCGACTACAGAGAAGATATCAGGCTTGTGTTGTAGTATCCATGTTTGGAGGTTATCCAGCTTGTTAATGAGGCTACAGGTGTTTATGGAAGCGATGGTGAGGGGCCCTTCCCTCATGTTTCAATCAATCTCCCCCAGCTATGCACTATACTTGGAGAAAATCTGGAGTATGTTGAAAATTTCAAATACCTAGGTGTGTGGATTGACAACAGACTTGACTTTACTCAGCATCTAGAACAACTGCTGAAAAAGCTTAGCCTAAGGCTTGGCCTCCTCTACAGATTAAAACCCTTCCTTAATAGAGATTCAAAGATGAGATTAGTCAGGCCATCTTTCTATCAGTCATTGACTATGCAGACTTCCTCTATAGTCACTGCCCCACTCCCTACCTTCAAAAGTTGGATACCTTATATCATAGAGCAAGGTTCATTACAGACCTGCCATATAATACTCACCATTGTTCTCTCTATGACGCAACTGGATGGGTTTCCCCTTCATGTCAGGAGGAGCAGAAATGCAGCTCTATGGATCTACAGAGCTTTATCAAAAAAACTCCCAAGCTATATCCTGCATTGCTTCAACCTGACCACTTCTAGCTCCTATGCCCTAAGAAGCAACAATATCATCCTGCTCAAATTGCCCAAAGTCAACACCAAAATAGGGAGGGCAGCAATCAGCCATTCTCTAGCCATAGCATGGAACACCCTACAACAATCCCTTAAACTGTCCATTATCATTCCATTTACATCCTTCAAGCAGCACTGTACAGCCTTCTTCACAGAGAAATGCAGCTGCTGTCACTAGAGATAGAATAGTCATCCCACAAAACCATATTACAATCACATATGGCATATTCCTTCCAGTCAGACACTGCCAATATATGGCACCCAATATTCCCTTCAGCATCCTTGTACTCATTATGTGAGTGACTGTCATGATCCTCATTGAGATATATATGTACTGTACATATTGTAGATGTTAGTTTAACTTTCTCTTAGCCAAGCTTTAACATGTGAATTCTCTGTATATTATTGTGTTATAAACATTTTCCTTTCTTCTGTATGTATAATTGTCTCATAAGTATATGATGTAATTGCTGTGCATCAACTCGAACCTTGACCTTATCAGGTCCATCTTGTAAATGAGCCTTGTTCAATGATGATCGCCTGAATAAATAAAGATTTGATTGATTGATTGATGTTTGGGGGATGCGCAGTCTGACCAGCTGGTCCTGGGTTGGGGTGAACATTACCAGAGAGCAGGAGAAGCATAAGGATGATTCTCAGGAGATAGGCTTTGAGCACATTGCATAACATCTTGTTTGTTATTCTTCTGTGCCTCCTGATGTCAGTGGGCTGTGGGTGACCGGTTTGATTGTGGTTATTAGCATTTGATGGAGGTACAGCAGGGGGCTATCTGGATTAAGTTTAAGAAGGAATCCAATGTGCCATATTGTTGTGCAGGGGACCGAGGCATTGTCATTATGCGGACCCGTTGTCATTCCTGGTGTGTAGTACATGTCATCGGGAAGAGCTTGCTGTAGGAGAGGTTAATTTGGGGTGGGAACAGGGAAACATGGGCAGTGCAGTACAATCACTACCGCTATTACCAGCGACTTAATAGGCCAGTTTGGGCAGGGCATGATCACTTTCCTGTGTGAGTGCAGTAACTGTTGTGGGCAGCACTAGCTGCAATGAGTGTGAGCTGCTTGTGAGGAGGAGTGGCTAAGCAGCAGGGACTGACCCAATGGACGAAGATTTCCCTGAGTGGGAGGGGTGAGAGAGTGTATTTAAAGGTGGCCTGGGAGGGGGTAGGGGGGTGGGATAAAAATACCCAATATGGGAAAAGCTAGGAGAGCTAGAAAGCTGTGCAGCCTAAGGCTGTCCGGACCAATCACAGGCCACCAGCAGCAAAACTGCACCAACCAGGGTCAAGCGGCAAAGCTCCGGGTTCCGGTGGTGTTAGGCACTCATACCTTGCTTTGGGATCCGGCTCAGAGTTCCAGGAGGACAGTCAGGAGAGACTGGAGGGGTAGGCGCAGTCGGGAGATTCGCGACCATAGGGTGCCGCTGGTGGCGTGTTGCTGTCAGTGTTAGGAGGATCCCTAGTGAGGAATAGAGAAGAGTCAAGGTTAAATGGGCTGGGACAGCAGGGGCAGGGGCTGTTGACAGACCATCAGAGGCGGGGGTGTAGATGAGAGACAAAACAGAGGTGGAGTGGCAGTGGGCGGGGTGAAAATTACACAAAGGATAATGTGAGATGGAGATTAAGAGCGGGGGGGGGAGTTAAAGATTGGGGGAAGGTAGCGACAGCGTGTGCTTGGAAGAGTCAAGCACCAGCCAGGGGGTGCAGAGGGAGAGGAATGAGGAAAGAAAAATTGAGTGTAAAGATTTAATGCACTCGAAGGGGGTTCCTGTGTGTGTGTGTGTGTGTGTGTGTGTGTGTGTATGAAGGACAACAGTGGTTCAAGCTGTGGGAGGGTTACTTGCTGAGATTAAGGTAGCGGTCAGAGGGCGAGAGAAAGAAAAACACTTGATTAACAGTACAGTCAAAACTCTATAAGAATTCGGCAGCAGAACTCTAAAACCAAATTTACAGGCCAGAAACACTGTAGTAGCAGCTAAGTATATATATATATATATATATATATATATATATATATATATATATAAAACAGCAGTACAGTTAATATCAGAGCAATTTGTTAAAATACCCAGTATGGGAAAAGCTAGGAGAGCTAGAAAGCTGTAGAAAGAAGGCACTCCAATAGCCGTGCAGCCCAAGGTTGTCTAGATTAGGGAGATTTCAGACTACCAACTCTATAATATTAATAGAGTTGGGAGAATGGTGGGAGGTGTATGTATTTATATCATAAATGATATACCCTTTCACCAGTGTCAAATAATTGAGGACTCCACTGTATTAATGGAGAGTATCTGGATACATTTACAGCTAAACAATAGGCTCAAATTATTTTGGGCAACTGTTATAGGCCCCCTTCTTTTAGTAAAGTGTATAATGATAGCTTGAGCAGTGAAATGATTAATGCTTCAAACATACGTACATACGAATGTGCCAGCAGAAACAGACCACCTGGTCTATCTAAGTCTGCTCGAGTGTGCAGCTAGCACCATGGGAGATACGATCATTTTTGGGGACTTCAACTTAACTGGTATTAACTGGAACTCATTGACGGGAACCAATGAAATTGAGAGGAATTCATAGTATCCTTACTGAGTTATGGCTTTGAACAACTAATGGGTGAACCTATCCAGGGTAACAATATATTAGACCTCATTATTACAAACATGGAGTCCAAAATAACCAACGTCTCAGTATCAAGTCCTCTGGGGTAACAGCAACCATAATATGATTACTTGCAGTCTGACATCCTTTAGATTAAAATGCATTGGAAACAACATTTTTAGGGACTATGAAAGGGACAATTTCTATGAGATTGAGAATCGTCTGTCAGTCATTGATTGGGACAAGGAGATGTCGGGCCTTTCAGTAGAAGACTCCTGGGTATTACTAAAAAATGTAATATTGAATTTAGAACACAATCTTGTCCCTGCAGAAAGGAAATATAATAGTAAAGGAAAAAATTCCTGTTTGGCTTACATCTAAAATTAGGAAACAGATCAAAATTAAAGAAAAAGCTAACCAAAGATTCAAACACGATCCTTCGGATCTAAATAAGCAAAAATACAGGACAGAACAAAAACTGCTCAAATCCATGATCAGGAGGGAAAAACAGAAAACAGAATTTAGAATTTCATACATAAAAGATAACAATAAATCCCTTTTTGCATGTATCGATAAAAATGAAAACGGTCCTAGGATGGTCGTGCCACTTTTAAATAACGGCACAGTTATAAATGGTGACCAGGAAGCTGCAACTTTATTTAATTCTTATTTCTGTTCAGTCTATTCTGAAAAGGGCAAGACCAATGAGCTTCTCAATACCAACTTAACCAATACTTATTGTTTCACTGTTGAAGAGATCTTCTCCGCTTTGAGAGAAATTAAATGCAACACTGCACCTGGTCCAGATCATGTCCACTCAAAGTTCCTTGAGGAGATGTTGGCAGTTCTGTCATACCCTCTTACGGTCCTGTTCAATAGATCAATGGACACGGGAGTTGTGCTGGGGAACTGGAGGAGGGCAGTCGTGGTTCCTGTTTACAAAAAAGGGAAATGGGGTAATGCTGAGGATTATAGACCCAACAGCCTGACATCCCTTTGTAGGAAGACCATGGAAAATCTGATAAAACAGCATTTGGGATCTGAAGTACAGTATGCACCTTGGGACTGACCAATTGGAACCAGCATGATTTTAAATGTGCCCATTCTTGTACTACTGACCTGGTGGCCTTTTACAACAGACTTGACAGGGGCACTCCTGTAGATGTGATGTTACTGGACTTTGGAAAAACCTTCAATACAGTCCCTCACAGTGTACTTGTTGAGAAGCTAATTAACATGGGCCTTTGTTTAAGTTTAGTTAGGTGGGTGGAAGGTTGGTTACTTCATAGACACAGCATGTCAAGGTTAATGTACATTTATCAAAGGAGGGAAGTATAAGCAGTGGGGTGCCCCAGGCCTCAGTTTTAGGCCAGACACTTTTTGGCATCTTTATAAGTGATATGTACACTTACACCAAGAACTTCATCTCTAAATTTGCAGATGACACCAAGGTGGGAAGTGAGATGGACTCTGTCATAAAGTACCAATCCTTGGTCTATGACCTTGAATGCATAGAAGCGTGGGCATTCAAAAATAAAGTGAAATTCAACCATGATAAGTGTGTAACCCCCTCCACCTGCTATGCCAAATACTTGTGTTTCCTTGCCACAGTTCACATGTTGCTGAATGTTCACTTTCCTGCCTTAGGGGGGGTCCAGTTTGACCGCAGTTTGCAGTGACAGGCATGCAGGCTGAACTCTCAAACACACAGGTGACACATTCCAGTGGTGGCCTCCCTCCCTTCCCCATCTAGAGGCTGATGCATTGTCTCTGAGAAGGGGGGGACACCAAAGACCAGTTTGAGCAGTTTAACATTTTATAGCAGGGTACACAGTACCTTAGTCCAAAAACACAGGATTCCTGGTGATGACTTTGTCTCAGTCAGGCAAAGCTGATGATAACTCACATCCCAACACACTTAGGACACTGTGAGCAAGACTTAAGGAGCTGTAAAAACCCTTGGTGGACACAACATTTCACAACGGTCTCAAAAGGAATGATTTCAGTCAAAACAGAACTTGCATGCAACCAGTGGCAAATTTATTTTAAGTCACTGTAAAGGCTCAAGCCACACACTTTGTAGGGAAATCTCCACACATATTTATAGTTCATTCTAGCTGATAGACAGCAACAGCCAGATGCTGTGGCACCATTCCTTCTTCGGGCTTTGGGGTTTGAGCCTAGAACCAGTTATCTCACTCTTTCTCCCTGTGAGCCAAATGGGCTCCTTTTGTTTTACTAGCCACTCCCTTCAGCGCTCGATGGCATTCTCTACACAGACTCCCTGCCAGTGAAAGCAGGGTACTTGAAATGAATTTGGCCCTGCTTTCTCCTCTACTGGAACTTTGATGACAATTTCTGGGCACAGTCCACTCTACTAGACCATCCCAGCCTGGCAAACCTCGGGCAGGGTTTGCACAGGCCGGTGGTCACCATACCTCCAAATGCAGTCCCTCCTACTGAACTGAACTGAAGAGTATGATCAAGTACTGGATAGGAATTAGACATCTAATTTAATAATACATAGATGACTTCACAATAACTGGATGTCCCATGAGTAAAGGGTTAATGACTGTTAGGAGATTCTTAGGAGAGATGGAAAGCTGTTACAGGCTAGCTCTAGCAGATCAAGTCCAGGTGAGACTTCAAGCCAGGTGCTGTCTGTTAGAACTGTCTGACCTGTTCTAGTAAATCCTTGTTCCTGATTTACTAAACAAGACAGTTATTTTTGTGCACTTTGAATAATTTTAATAATATTTAGATGTGTTTGGAATGTGTGCACATTTGCTCTCCAAGAAAAACAGCTTGGAGTTCTGTCTCCAACATTGTAAACAGAAAGAATGGAGTATTTTATGTAACTGTCATTCTGATTGCATTATGGAAGGATACATTAAAAAGTACTAAAAATGTGTTCCACAATATCCCATTTTTCAAGTTAGAGCAAGATGGCTGTAGGTTCCCCCCACAGCCATAAAAACAAGACACATTCAGCCAGCCTGAGATTCAGCCAACCTGAGATTTAGCCAACCTGACACTCAGCCAGCCTGAGATCCAGCCAACCCGAGATTCAGCCAGCCTGAGATTCAGCCAACCCGAGATTCAGCCAGCCTGAGATTCAGCCAGCCTGAGCCAGGTGAAGTCAGTTTTGTGTCTGACAGGTGAAGCTGAAAATACATTGACAATTTGGAATAATAATTTGTGAGCAGTAGAAAAGCTTAAAATGAAATCTCTTCATTGCATTAATTGGGGGATTTAGAATTAATTCAAACAGGCTAGATGTATTTATGAAGCACTTTCCTCATGCCTTTGAGGCACCAAAGTGTTCTTTTGTTAATGGAAATATTTTTAAAAGAAAAATTTTCCAACTTTCAATTTTCATTCCTTCAAAACACCCAGAACCTGTTTTGTTCAACCATCAGTCCTACCCTCCCTGACTGCTCTTGAGGGAGATCAGGGAAAAGCTGTGGCACACTAACAGGGCTCAACTCCCCTTCCCCAACCCAATTAAAGACAGTGTGGTCTAATGGTTTAGGAGGCTGGCCCACTGGTGTGGTGGTGGCATTGCCACTTGCAACACTGGGAAATTAAGTTCAGGAACAAGCTAGGGATGCTGCAGTGCCAGCAGTGGCAAGAGGGATTGAGCATCCCGCAGAATACTCTTCCACTCTGGAGAGGGAGACCACAAGTGCCGTACAGAATGTTCACATTCCAACAGAATGGAATTCTACAGAAATTCTGAAAATTCCATTGGCAGCATAATTCCAAAATTTGGAAAGCTGATTTTTGTTATACCCCGTAATGCCACCACCACACATTTTTATACTCTATACAGTATGTGCTCAATGACTGATTGAGTGCATACTGTATACAGTAGTACGCACTCAGAGGGAGCTCAGTCGGTGGCTGGCCATGGAGGTGAGAAGTGGGTTTTGCCAGTTGCCGACTGGGGCCAGATGTAGGGGAGTGGGGGTGGACTGGCACTGCCGGGTGGGGGGGCCACTGGACTAACAGGGATAGTGGGTACATGTCACCAGGCAGCTGACATCAGGGCTGTGGGGGTGCCTGTATAGCCCTACAAGGCATTACAATTGTTTTGGGGAGTGGGGCTTTGGGGGGCTATGCATTTGGGGCTACGGGGGAGGGGACCTATGCCCTGTCAGAGGGCATTGCTGAAGTTTGCTGCACCCTGTTGAGGTGCACTCTCCCTTTGGTACACTGTCTGGGGTGCCATAAGTCACAGGATGTAGCTGCCATGGACCCTGCCTGTTCTGGAATCAGGTGCAGGGTCCCCAGCGTATCGGCATATGGTGCAACTCGTAAGTTCCAGTAACTTGTCCCATATGTCTTGGAATCTGGCCCCAGGGGTTCAGACTCTACAAGAGCAAAAGACTCAGTGTGACCTTGAGCAAGTCAGTAAATCTTTCAATGTTCCAGTTCACCCAGCTGTGGAAACGGGTAAACACTAGACACCACTGACAATAGGATTACATACTGTAGGTAGTTTCCAGCTGTAGTAGACTTTCGTCCATAGTGCTTGCCTGTTATATCCTTAAGTCACTGTCATTTTATTTGTACAATAGTTGTCCAATCTTATTTTGAAGGTTTCCCTATTTTCACTTGTCACCACCTCTGCAGGTAGCCTATTCCATAAATTCACCACCCTCTGGCTGAACCAGTGCTTTCTTTTAAGTTAATTCCACTTCCCCTTACTAAGTTTATGTGAATGACCTCTTGATGTACGTACACTGTTTTTTATTGTTAACCCAATTTTGTCCCTTAAGTTGATGTCATGCATGGCCTTATACAGCATACACATATCTCCCTTTACCCTTCTATATTGTAATGTGTATAAGTTAAGATGTTTTAGTCTACGCTCATATGGTAAATTCTGGAGAGATTTTGCTGCTTTGGTTGCTCTTTTTGGATTTTTTTCTATTTTTATAATATCCTGTTTTCTATATGCACGCCCATTGGTTCGGAGCAAGAGCCAATGGGCGTGCAGCCCATACCGTACAAGGCAGTCCAGATATGTGAATGAAATGAATTCATTCACATATCTGGACTGTCTTAATCTGATATAGGCTGCACACCCATTGGCTCTTGCTCTGAACCAATAAGCATGCAGCCCTACCGAGCAGTCAGTCGGCGGGTGGCAGGGCGGCAGGAGGTGGGGTGCTGTCGCCCGCTGGCTGACGGGGGTGGGGAGGCGGGTGGTGGGGCTCCGTGGGTGGGTGGGGTGAGGGCCACTGGACCACCAGGAAATGGACTTTGGGGAGGGTTTGACTCTTATGCCCGTGATCAGGCTTTGCGGTCCACTGGACCACCAGGGATGTGCTCTCTTTGGGGGGCGAACTCCGTTCTGGCTGCGATCGGGCCAGTGGGAGGAGGTTTCATTATGCCCAGCGATTGGGCCAGTTAGGGGGTTGTCATTTATGTTATGCCCATGATCAGGCCAGTGGGGGGTGTCATTTATGTTATGCTGCCGCGATCCGGACCCAGTCGAGAGTCATTTATGTTATGCCATCAATCGGGCCAGTGGGGGGCTTTCATTTATGTTATGCCCATGATCGGGCCGGGTCGCTGGGGAGATTTCATTATGCCCGCGATCCGCTGCAGGGGCAGAACAGGCAGGGCCACCCACAGGTGGCAGCTGCTGTGTTGCACCCTGCAATGCGGCAGCTCACCTGTGGGTGGCCCTCGACTTAATCCTTTTTGGGGCTCAAAGTTGTGCAGGCACAGGTAGGGGTTGCGCCTGCACAACTCTGCACAGCCCGGATGAATATCGGGCTGTGCAGTTTATGCATGGTTCCTCCCCCTCTGGTTGAGCATGCCTTCATTAGCATTCCGCTGTTGCTCAGCATGACTTGGGGGGGCACAACTGCCTCCTGCTGAATATCGCAGAATGGCGCAATTTCGGACTTGTGCAGGCGCAACCCTTTTGAATATCCAGCCCACAAAGTCCATGTGTTGGTAATATACTTGATATTATCACCTCCCCATTATTTTCTTTAATTCTTTTAACTAGTGTTTTTATATTTCCTTGCATTACTGCATCCTGTTTCCTTCCTGTATCGTTTACTCCAACATGTAGTATTACTAGGGGATTTGCTGAATTTTCCATTAACCCTTCCAGCATACTGTCTAAATCTGATAATTTTACTCCTGGTAGCATACTCACTATAGTGTTCTGCTTTCTACACTCACATACTATTGAGTCTACTCCTCTTGTAATTGAATCTCCTATTATAAGAATGTCTCTGGTAAGGGAGCTGTTGTCTGTTTCCTGTTCTATTATTAAAGAACTATTTAGGTCTGTGTTCCTTTTAGGTTTGTCTTTATTGTTTTGATCTGGTGAGCAATCCTTCCTTTCCAAGTTTCCCTGTTCATTGTTTTTTGGTCTACTATCCAGCATACTAATTTGCTCAAATCTGTTATATAATTCAGTGGGTGTACTGTTATATGTTTGACTGCTTCTGTGTTTTACTTTTTGCTTCCCAACCTTAGCCCAGTCTTCTACTGGTTCTTCTTTTTCCATCGTTTCTTTGATGCTATATTCTGAGTTGCTATTTCTGCTTTGCTCACGCGTGTTAGTATTTACTTCACCTGTGCTCACATCCTCAGTCATGGAGTCTATAGGCGCTTTTACACACAGGTTTATGTAATGGAATAACTGTTACAGAAACAGTATTCCGTTACATCCCTTGTGTGTAAATTGCATTTGATTCGGTCCCTAGGTGAACGTTCGTCCAAACCGCAATCTCTGCTTTTTGCGGTTTGCACCGTTGTGTTCCGTTTTGCCGTGCTGTGTAAAATAGCCATTCTGGTACAAAGGGAGAAAATAACATGTGTAGAGCAGCAAACTCTGGGGGAGCCGAAACAAATGGAGACAGGGTTGCCAGAATACTCGTAGTGTGTAGAAAGGAACCTGAACGCAACAGAGTACAAGGGCGCCACACAGGTAACGCTGATTCCGTTTTAAAAACCTGTGTGTAAAAGCGCCTTATGAATCTTTCCAGTTCTCCTATTTCTCTTTTTGTCTCTAACCTTACTAGTAGATGGGCTATTTTACTCCCTTAGTGTATCCACTAATAAGCATTTGTCACACTTAAATTCTTCAGACCGCATTTCCTCAGTGAACATTTTACATGTTGTGCATGCTATCATGCTCTTTTTAGCTGTTTTTTTCCCTTTTATTTTGAGCCATATCTATATTCCCAATTTGTTTCACTCTCAATATTATGTTTACAAATGCCTTATACTCGCCCTGTTATCCTGGCAACTGGTTCTCTGTTCATTTTATGCCTCACTCCTCTGCGTTGTCTGCAGACATGCACAGATGCATGTCTCTGTGTGCATCTGTGTGCAGCGTCATGCACCCTACTCGGCTCACCCTACTCACTGAAGGGCTCAATTTATTGTGCCTGTAGCCCTGGAAGTTGACGTAGGGGACTATGCTTCACTCGCTCTTGCAATGTTTCCTAAAATGCCTAAAATGAATGTATTTAATAAAACAGGCCTTCCATGAGAGCCCCACAGTACCGCAGCTGTAATAAAACTAATTTAAAATATTGCATTCGCTAGATTTGAGAGTTGTAGTTTGGCTAATATGCTTGAACTACACCCTCACTCTTCCTGGTTCCGGTCCCAAAAACCAAGGCTCCAATACACTGTTTAAAGTGCCCCACACAACATAATTTTACATATGTGTCATTCAGTTACACTCAGCAACTCCACTAAAGCATTCAAGTGCCAAGTTCCCAGACTATGCTTTTTACATCTAAGTGATATTGCATCTCAGCTAGGCTGTCTGGGGTAAATACATTTTCAAATCAAGTTTACTAAAAAATAGGAAAAGACTACGAGCATAAATACCCTTTTTAATAGGCTTTGTAGGTCAACATCCAAAACAAGCAGATAAACACAGTCATAACAGATTTGTCAAACATGACCACTAGTCAAAAATGTAGAATTCAAAAGCAACTGCATACACTCTTGTTGCTCAAGTGAGTAACTAATGAGGAACAAAAAGTAGGGAATTGCCCAGTGCAAGTAATGCTATTTGGAATAACACTTCAGGCTTTTGCCATCTGGTGCAAGAAAAAATTGTCCAACTTTAGTTCTTTTCAAAGAAATTACTAATTGTAAATTTACCTGTGACCTAGTAATATTGTGTCTGTTAGACATATTAGAACTGGATGCCATTGCAAACATGTTTTAGGAACTTTCTAATGCAGAATGTTCCTTGCCGAACAGCCTAAACATTTGTGCAGGCTAAACAGAGTTTACTGGACAAGTAAATATATTGCAAAATAATATTTTTGCAAAACAAGCATCATAAACAGAATGCAGCCAGAAAGTGGTATTTCAACCCATAATGTCATAGGGAGTGTCACCGTACCAAATTAATGTAAAATGTGGGCCTTGATATGGGCAGAAATTTGGGGGATAAAACAAACTGCAAACAAGTCTCCTGCTGCTTGAGATGGAGTGACAGTAACAGGTCCTGCTGTGTCCCTCCTGGATTGTTCATTTAGTCAGGTATAGATATTCCAGATGCTTCAGTCAGTCTGGGTTGTCCTGTTCATCACTATCCCCTTTGCCCAGCCCTCAAATGTCAAGGTGATGTGGAAGAAATTCACATTCATAATAGACAGAGGGCAATGAAGTCAAAGGTGGGATTGCAGCCAGGGAGTCCAAATGGAAACCTTCAGATATGCTGGTATGCCAGTCTGACACTGCTGAATCAGAGCAGTAAACAAACCAAGATGGACAAAATACAGTTGTATGTGGATGAAAAGGGAAACCTTAAAGTCGATTAGGGATAAGAGAGCAGCATATAAAGAGGGTGAGGGAGAATAGGGAAAACATAGTAGTTTACAATAGTAGACCCCAACAAAGAAGTGTAAGCAGGCCAAGGAAGAAACTGGGATGTGGATTGCAAAAGACACTAGTGAAAACAAGATAAGCATTTCTTTGAGATGGGTACACAAGAGTGGAGAAGGAACATTGTAAGAAACTTAGGGAGTGGCAGTATAGTGGAGAAATCACTAAAGATAGCTGGGGAATTAAAACAATACAGTACTCTACCAAAGGGCTATGGCACATGCTACAGTGGTTCACACATGCTTTACTGTGAGGGCACCCTTGAACCGGTGCTACAGTGGCTCACACATGCTTTACTGTGAGGACACCTCTGAACCGGTGCTACAGTGGCTCACAGATGCTTTACTGTGAGGACACCTCTGAACCGGTGCTACAGTGGCTCACACATGCTTTACTGTGAGGACACCTCTGAACCGGTGCTACAGTGGCTCACAGATGCTTTACTGTGAGGGCACCCCTGAGCCATGAGTATGAGAGGGAAGACTGGCACACATGGACCTTGGCTGGCCCACCTCCTCATGAGATGCTGGGATGTGGAGAGGTGGGGCAAGTTAACTTCACTCAAATGTTCCCACCATAAGGGGGGGTGTAAGTTCCCAGAGGAACAAGAGGGAGTCAGCTGGGATGAGACTGGATGACTACTGCTGGCAGCCTTAACACTGGGCCACTTAGAGGCCAGAAAGTTAAAGAGAAAAAAAGAGGAACAGTATCTGGATGAGCAACCATAAGGAGTTGAGTCCTGTAGGGGTCAGTATAAGGACCAACGCTAACCTATTCACCAGGAACATTGACCTTGGACTAAGCAGCTGGGTATCTAAGTTCACCAAAGACACAAAGCACCCTATCCACTTAAGATTTTTGCAACAGAGCCAGCCCAGTGGCATGGATGGCTGAGGTGCCACACACCTCACCTCTTGCCATGCCAGTGACCCAGAACTGGAAAATGAATGCTGGTCACAAAGGAGCTGGTCAGGTGAGGGAGGATTGAGCATCCACAGGACTGCTGTCCTCCCTTGGGGAATGGGGGTTGCAGTGGTTGTCTGACTGCCCACCCAGTGCAGCAGGATATCGGTGCACACAATGTCACCAGGAAAGGGAAGGGATCCATGTTTTGGGTGCCGGGGGTGTCTCCATGGAGGGAGAGTTCACATATTGCACCCATTGCATGTCCTGTGAGTCCAGGGAGAATACCAGTGGAAAAAACACCCCAGCTGCAGGATGATGACTGACCCCCTTGCTGACCCTGTACTAGCCACTGGACCCCCCAGTACAGTCCTGTGGCAGAAGTTGATAGTGGGACGGTAAGTCCCAGAGAAGCCGTGTGACAGGGCTGGGGTATTGGTAGGAAGTGGGCACGTCACTGGCCCAGAAATCCATCACCTTTAAGGGCCCTAAATGGTATAATGAACTACCTGACACTCTGACAGAAGGAACGAAACTGAGCCATTTCAAAAGAGGGTTATGGTCCCATCTAAAGAGTGTTTCTATCTGTAACTGTGCCAACAAAATGATCTACTGATCCACTTGATTTTCCTTGTCTTTCTCAGTTACCCCCGTGACACTTGGACAGGATGGTTCTGATCACTGTATCATTTTTTTGTAATATAAAAATGGGTTATGAACTGTGTCTCATGAGAAATGCTGAAACAGCCTGTGAGATCACACCCACACCCACACAGGTTTTAGATACAAGGTGTTACCTGGAAGGCCAGAAGCTAATTACAGGCTAGAAGATACCTAACTGCCAAGATTGATCATAAACTTTTATAACGCTTAGAGGAAGAAGAGCATTTTGTGACGTTTTAGTGCAAAGTCATTAAAGATGCTTTGATGTCCTGGAAAGGGGGAAGCTGATCCTAAGATCAAAGAGATGTCATTTGAAAAAGAAAATGAGTTGTGCTGAGGATTACAGAATTTAATACTTTGAAAAGACATCCTGTTTTTGTGTGTATATATATATATATATATATATATATATATATATATATATTCTGACAGAGGAGGAGCTAGGTGACCTCACACAAAGGGGTTGGTCAAGACAGTTTTTTTTTAAACAATATTCTGTTTTTACTTCAGAGACACTTTTTCCTGCACTCTGACAAAGAAACATCTTTGAGCACTTTAAGCAGGTATTTAGAGAGAGAGACAAAATCTAAGTACTGTAGTAAGAATTGCACTGTTAAAACCTTGTTCTTTTAAAAGAGTGTATGGTTCTTGTGATATAATAGTTCTGTATTTTATGTTTTGCATATTTTTTTATCTATTTTAGTAAAACTCTGTTTTTAGAGCCTACTTGATCTGTCTTTAAATTTCTTTCCTCTACAAGTGAAGTACATATGATTAAAGCAGACACTGTACATTAGCTAGAATGGTGATACCAAACTGGAAAAAGGTAAGCATTTTAATCTGAGGTCTTTATTAAAGTTTTAAAGGATTCATTTCTGTACACCTGGTTAGGTGCCCATAGGCAAAGATATTTGGCCCCCTGAAGACAGAATTATCTGAGCCTGTGCATTGGGTAGGCTAGCAAGAAGTTCACAGTTTGAATCCTTCCAGAACTTAGACCAAGGGCTGGATATTCAAACTGCGTCATTCTGTGGCGCAAGCCCTTGCACTGCTCAAAATAGTTGTGCTGGGGTGTGGCCAGGGCAATATTCAATGGAGTTGCGCTATTGAGCAACTCCTTTGAATATCACCCAGCCACAGCCACTGTGCATAGGGAGTGGAACTTGCACCACCACAAGTGGTCAGAGTGGAGCATCTAAGATGCGGTGGCGAAGTTCCATTGTTTACGCGAATTTCCGATATTCAAAAGGTGACATGCAAATGGGGCCATAATTCATGCAAAGCACGGGAGGGGGCCATTTGCATCTACTTATGGCCCCATTTGCATGCCATTAGCATGCAGGTGCGCCGATCCCTGACGACTTGCGCCTGGTGCCCTGCCAGGCAGCAGCCATCGGGGACCGACGCCCCCTGCAGCCCAATCACGGGCATGAGGTAAATCCCCCCTCCCCCTGACTGGCCCGATCTTGGGCATGTAGTAAAGCCCCCCACTCCCCGACTGGCCCGATCCACGGGCAAACCCATATTAAACCCCCACCCTCCAACTGGCCCGATCGTAGGCAAACCCATAATAATCCCCTCACCCCTGACTGGCCGATTGCGGGCAAACCATAGTGATCCCCCACCCCCACTAGCCCGATTGTGGGCAGAACAGTTCAACCCCCAGAACAATATCCCTGGTGGTCCAGTGGACCACGAAGCCTGATCGCGGGCATGTAGAGTCAACCCCACCCCCAGATCCGTGCCCTGGTGATCTAGTTGGCCCCCACCCCACCCTCATGGGCCCCACCCCGCTCCCCGTCAGCCAGCGGGCGGCAGCATCCCACCTACCTGCCACCCCACACGCCCCATGGCTCGGTAGGAGCTGCCGCCCATTGGTTCAGAGCAAGAGCCAATGGGCATGCAGCCCATACCGTACAAGGCAGTCAGATATGTGAATGAATGATATGTTCTTGGGGGTTGAACTCTGTTCTGCCCACGACCAGGCTAGTGGGGTGGGGGGATTACTTATGGGTTGACCCGATCGGGCCAGTTTGAGGGAGGGGGATTTCACTCAAGTTATGCCTGTGATCAGGCCAGTCGGGGGTGGGGATTTATACAGCTATGCCAGCACCGGGCCAGTCGGGGCTACTATTATGCCCGCCATTGGGCTGCAGGCGGGGGCACAGGGAGTAAGTCAAGGCCACCCACAGGTGGCAGCTGCTGTTGTGCCCTGCAATGTGGCAGCTCACCTGTGGGTGGCCCTCGAATTACTCCTTTTTTTTTTGCTCAAAGTTGTGCAGGCGCAGGTTGGGAGTTGTGCCTGCACAACTCTGCACAGCCCGCTGAATATCGGGCTGTGCAGTTTATGCATGGTTCCTCCCTCTCTGGTTGAGCTTGCCTTCATTAGCATTGCGCTGTTGCTCAGCTTGACTTGGGGGGTGCAACTGCCTCCTGCTCAATATGGCAGAATGGCGCAATTTCAGACTTGTGCAGGCGCAACCCTATTGCGCATGGCGCAACCCTTTTGAATATCCAGCCCCAAAGGTTGATCTGAACCCACAAAACAGACAGGAGGGTTACCCTGTTTCTGTTAACTGTTCACAAGACTGCGCTCGGAGGTTGACACTTTGGGAGTAGAGGACTGACCTGCTGAGTGGGTTTGTGACACCGCCTTTCCCACCCAAACCTTTCATAATTTGATTTCCACCCCCTTTCACCACCTTACCCCTCCTCCTTTTCCCTACTCACTTTCACCACTTTATGACAACACCACTCTGGTTGCTTACCCCCACCATCATCCTTCTGCCATAAACCCGCTAAATTGCTGACATGTTATTCCTACTATGGCTAGTCCTACCCTGCTATCAGTTGATGAAATGCACTTTGTATATGTTAAACTGTACCTGAAACTAACAAGTCTTGAACCTCATGTGACACTGTTTTGATTTCATGATGCTTACCCTGTGATCTCTGCCATCTGTATTGTATTGTAATGTGTTGTATGCTTTGTCCTTGACTTAGAACCTTTAAAAATGAGTCTCTGACTCAAAGGTATTAATCCTAATTGAAATAAATAAATAAATAAACAAATGAATAAATACATACATCAATAACTATAAACAAATGATGGGGAAAAAAAAGATGTTTGCCACAGGAACAAAATGGCAGAAAGTATTTTGTGGATAGGGCCCTAAGACCAGAAAAGCAGTGGATACAGAGCAGGGTATTAAGGAACTATAGGAGAATGAATGTAAATTAAATAAGTGGGTAGAACAGTGACAAATTAAGTTTAAAGTGATGTTTCTATTTTTCTGCAAAAAATTGCAGTTGCCAGTGCCATTAGCAAGATTCAATCAGTGACATTCCCTAGATAGTCGAATTTCACAACATTCTTTATTACTTAAGACATTTGCATGAAAACAGGTTATTTGCCCCATCCACTGTTTCTGCTACTTTTCCTGCTCTGAAGTTATTTATTTATTTAACAGTTGATAAGCGGTAAAGGCACCAATGAGCCGAGGCTTGTTTCCAGGTGCGACCCGGGGAAAGGGTAGATAGGGATAAAAAAATTACATAATGACGCATGAGCAAAATACAGTAGAACAAACACGGGGCACGGCCACAAGACCCTAAATGGCATGACACATCCAATTGCAGGGAAAATAAATAAATAAATAAATAAGGCAGATATACAGAACAGCATGTACATGGCAAAAACAGACAAGACATGGGACATGGAATTAAAACCACAAGGGTAGGATACATCCAGAAACAGGGGATGCAGTAAGACAATCACAAAACCACAGTTCACTACAATTATACATAGTGCCAGACCTACAATAAGACAAAGTAAAATGAAGACCAGACCCTAGACTCAGGAGTAAGGTCCATGGAGTAAATACTGAGGACACATCAGAAAAGAGGAATGGCTTAGAAGGAGTTGACAACTAGGGGGGATACTTTAGGTCTTTAGTGAGGAGAGGATTTATAGTCTCTGCTTCAGACATCAGAATAATTTTCATGGTGACAGGCTGTGATGTCATGAGTAGAAGATTCTGGCTTCACAGCAGTCACTAACAACTTGAACATATAAAATCTAAGGGGTAAGATCCTGATTTAATGAACATGTTTCCAGTACCAAGGGAGTTTCAAGGTACCATGGGAAGCAGAGTGAGAGGGGCAGCCCTATAAACTAATACATGTTTGAATTGCATTGCATATATTTCATTTAATTGTTTTATTGATATCTAGATATGAACAAGGATGAACTCGATTGAGCCAAAGGGTCATTTACAATGAGGTCCCACACAAGTTTTGTTACAAGATTGCATAGATATTAAAATTTAGTAAATAATTTTACAGTAAACAATGAGTAGTAAGTAGCACCATAAAAGACTGAAACAGTTATAGGAAATGAAAAAAAAAGTCTAACAACAGCACAGAATATATAAAATATATATTAATAAAATATAAAAAATATGTATTTATCCTTCTTATGAACTGTGTTGAGGGGGGATTTGTTGCCTGGTAGACCCAGAGATCCCACTCTGACCATAAACATGTTACAATAATTAACAAATGGAATGCCCAGGAATTCAAATTTTGGTGGAGTTTCATGAAACTGACTTCTGCTGATGCTAAAAGTGAATTTTTGGCTGAAAAAAGATTCATGTAGAATAATACATAGGATGGTGTTAATTACAAAACTTTTCACCTGAGTTGTATGATGCCACATAAACCCTGAGAGTGAAGCTCAAGGGGTTTATTCAGGCATCCAACACCGAGGGTGTTATTAAATTCAAGTGATCACACCATCCAGTGATTTATTTATATAATCACTGGACATCAACATTTTGTAACACTGTTTGTGGTGCGTTGTCACCATTATAAGCCATGCCTGCCTTCATTTTCAAAGATAAGTGATATTTTTCAGATTGAGTTGCTGTTATAATGTGGGATAGAGGGTTTGGAACGTCTGTGTAGGCTAGTTTCATTTATTTTTTCACACTTTTGGCAGTATTATTACTGTGCAGTTTGCACAGTCGGTGAATTGGCATTGTTTTACTATTAAGGCTTACTATGCGCTCTTCTTGGAAAGGCGCAACAAGATACCATGACGCTGCTCTGCTCCACGCTGCATGGCTTCTTGTTCCTCGTTTACTGTTTACTAAAAACATTTTAGTTTTTTTTATGAATGAAACCCATGCTGATTTTAACTTTATCGCTCTGGAAATGTGTTTTATTGAATTTGGGAAAAGCTACTGAGTGTTTTTTGTCCTTGGTCAATTGTTTGACTGCCTGTTAGCTCTGGTGTTCTGTGGGACACTTGTCGAACCAGAGTGTGAGAGGTAAGGAAGGCTGTGTGGAACTTTCTCCTTGAATCATGATGCCATTTTGTTTTGGCTCTGAAATATAGGCAGAGCTTTTTTGTTAGTATGCCGGTATTCTTTTGAGGTGTTGTACTCTAGAAATGTTCTCCTCCAGCAGAGCGTTGGCATTTCAGGTCCGCATCCCAAGTTCAAGTTAGTCAGTGTGCTTATAAAATAAGGAAGCACTTCCTAGAGTAAGAGCTTTTGGTTACTGAGGAGGAATTATTAAAATACGGAGAGGCAGATTGAAGATGAAGAATTGGATTGAATAATAGATGCAGCGATTTTTTTATGTCTGATGGGCTGTAGCTCAGAGGTAACAAGCCAGAGTGATTGTGCGAATAAATGCATCCACAACCCGTAAAATTGGTATGCCATGGTTACCAGGGTTGGAGGTTTCATATTTTACTATGAATTTATGAAATTTACTATGCTCGTTGGAGCATGTTATTATTCTTTTTTTTCACAGATAACACTGACATAGAGATGGCTGAAGATGGCTGAAGGGGACCAGGGAAGAATGGAGTCCTCGACTACAATTAGGTCAAACAAGAATATCTGTGGAAAACTTTTCCCTAAATTAACAATTATACTGGCACTCCATGGATAAGGGAGTATTGCTCCAGAGTTCTTAAGAGAAGTGAAAAAGTGACTCCATGCTTTGGTAACAGAGCCATGGAGATTCTAAGAGGATCTCAAGGTAGCTGCCTGTTAATCCCCTCATAACAGATACAAATTCTGTAACTTTATATCATATTTGGACTCACAGCCCATAGAATTTTTGGGGTTTTGGCACACTATGCTCCAGAACCAAGCTGTTCTTGTTATTAAGACTGGCTAGCAGTGTAATGATTATACTATTAGCTTATCAGTCGGACTCCATTAGCAAAGGAGCAATGTTGCTGATACCATCACTAGTACATATATGAAAGAAGTTGGGGACTCCGGAACCTAATTTTCTAGTGACCATGAAATTAATATTGTGCAAAAGATGGGTTCTGGTTTGACTGGAGCCTCTTGTTCTTTTCCTTACAACATTTAACTCAAGGATGTAGGCAGTGCATACACCATATAAGCCATGGTGTACACATTTAGTTTTGAGAGGCAACATTTTGCCTGACCCCAAGGATACTATTTATCCCACCTTCTGATGGTATAATATGATTGTTGGTGCTCTGCGAAAGGAAGTCACTGTGCAAATGCATATAGCTGGGTGCTGCTTTATTTTGGGGGTATACAGCTGTAGAGCATCAAATAGGTTACATCAAGGCGAAAGAAACTAGGTACAACTGGGGGCAACAAGCAGGGTAGGGGAAACAAAAGAGTACAGCTGGGTCAACAAAGAGGGTCGAGGCAACAAAGAGGGTCATGGTGTCCAAAATGATGTACAAACTACGTTCCTAGCTACACCACTGATGGAACTGCCTTTGAACCTTGCATGGGGGTCCATGGATGGCATTTTGATTGGAGGGGGCAGCTGAGCTTGCACCCCAAATCTGATTCATGTGGATATGCAGACCCATTTAGGACTAATAATGGACATGCGAATTATGTATGTTGCCTACAAAGTTTTCTGAACTGCTGCCATTTAAAACTTGAAATATCCATGTGCCATTTGTTTTATTAACTATTGTGATTGAGCCTTATAAACAGCTGTTCTGCAATGTTATCTGTGAATTGTTTATAACTGTAACTACTTCGCATTTAAGTGAATTTCTTGAATTCAAGATATGAAATTGTATCTTGGACAGTTTTTAGAAATGAGGTATGAATTTTTTCTATCTCCTGAATATGGATTTGGGGAACTCATTGCTAATGCTTTTTTCTTGCCCCAAATGTGACTTTGTGTATGCTGGTATGATTACAAATCAGCAGTTCTGCAGAAGTTGTTCGATGAAATTAGATTCCTGTGCTAATCGCTGGGAAAATGCTAATGGTTGGCATTTTAAGGTTCTTACCAAGCCATTATGATAATGTGTACTGACCAGATACATTTATTGATTAGCATGTGCTTTTGATATATATTATTGTGGGTCAATTGTATTTTAAATCATTTTATTGCTTTTTATTCTGCACTATGTTGTAAAGGTTTATAACTGATCAACAATAAACTTGAAACTGAAAAAAAATAAATACAAAAAAAAAAGCTTGTGTGTGTGGTACTGCTGTGCTCCTGGAGGCAGAGAGATTGCGAGTCTCAAGCACAGCTGCTTTGCATGTTTGCTGTAATAACCAGCCGGTTATTATGACAAATAATAATGGGAATCACCATTGGAAAAGCTGATGGCCAGTTATTATATAGAGAATAATGGATATGCATCTGTGTGTCATGGATATTTTTTACACACCCAAGGCGTGTGATGACCCATGAACCTTGTGAGCGAAGCTTAAGTGGTTTATGAGGTCATCACACACCGACGGTATGTAAAAAAAATCCTTAACACCACAGTTGAATAGACATTATATTTTATAATTGCTGGTGCAAAGAGTATTTTTTTCCTTCAGCTCCTGAAATGCTAATGAGGCAGTTGTGGAACTGTATGAATTCTGTCACTGACACACACACACACACACACACACACACACACACACACTCTGTTCATTAGAGACACTTTTGTTTGACTTTTAAACAAACTTAAAACTGTTGAACCACGGTTAGGTCACAGTTCAAAAGTCAAGAGTACAGGGACAGTATCAGTGGAGATAATGCTGGGCCGGAGTCGAGATTTCCCGAGACTGATGCACAGCAGGATCAATCAGATACATTAAAATAATATAAAAGGCAGGATCAACCAGATAACTTCTTTACAAAGAAATTAAATTATAACTTACAGTAACGGAAAGTGTGCATTGCTGTGCTGGTTTGCCGCTTAGCGGGATTGGAGCTGTCATGTTTGAGCAACTGATTAGCCTGCCCACACACCGAATGCAAGCCAACGAGGTGGCATGCTAGCAAAGAATGACACAAAGTGCCGTAATAACCCATTCTACCAGTTATTACAGCATTTGAAAACAGCAGCGGCTCAGTACATTAAAGGGGGTCACCAGCAATTATGTCTCTTTACAATTAAATGTGAGTCATGTACATCGGACACAGTAACCACAGGGCACAGTATGAATCAGGAGTCAAATGCTAGAGGTAATAAATAACGAAAGTGTCATAGGGGTATTAGTGCCTTAGGATCTGTAGAGTTCAAATTACCATGTACAGCTTCTCATACAGTGAAAGTTGTGCTGGGAAATATCTATAGGAACTCTGTTAGTAGATCAATAGGCATAATACAGTACTACCACTCTGCAGATAATGTTTACGGCCACATCTGGAGCATGGTGCCCAGTTTGGTGACCATATTGTGAAAGAAAAGTGGACAAACTACAGTAGAGAGGGAGCAAGAAGGGCAATAGGAATGATTACAGGGCTGCATGGGAAAGATTACTGGGGGACTAGTAGAAATTGGGATGTTCTCTCTGGAACACAGGGGACTGAGGGGGTGACATGATGATTGTGTGCCACATGGTGGATAACACTTTAAGTTCCTTAAAGAGACTCACCAAGTTAATGGAGTCAGCCCCTGCACCATATCCATCGGTGCCTTGCCGACAGAGGATCTCAATGAAGTTAGTATGTCCAAAATGTTTTCAGCACTTAAAAAGATCTGTTACTCATAAAAATATAAAAATCAGGTCCCAAGGACTTCCTGATTTTTTTCTGCCACCCCAGCTCTGCCCCCACGCTCACTAGCATGATGACGAGATGTCAGTGACACTGCGGGGCACGCTCCATTATATATAATGGGTGGCAACTTTTCTATTGAGCTGGGGCGGCAGAAAAAAAATCGGGAAGTCCTTTTTATGAGGGACAGATATTTTTAAGTGCTGAAAACATTTTGGACATACTAACTTCATTGGGATCCTCTTGGGGCAAGGCACCGATGGGTATGTTGCAGGGCAGTATCATGGTGAATCTCTTTAACTATACTGCAGTGACAATGTAACTACACTGTAACTGCACCGCAGCAACTGCGACATAGTTGCATGCAACAGACATGTAACTACATAGAGGATAATGTATGGTCATCGATTGTTAACTGGTTTGTTATCCATCGAGAAGTTGCCAAGGTGACAGTGCAAACCTCAAGAGTGAAGCTCAAGAGGTTTACGTCACCATGGCAACCTTGGGATGGCTTAACAAACTGGTTGACGATCGATGTATCATACGGTATATTTTATAGTGTATGGTACCAATAATGTTTTAAAAACCAATGAAACAGGTTCTTACTGTAGCTATTTCAGTCACTGCTGCTCTGCTGTAGATCATGCTCTCACCACCATGGCCATTTCAAGAAGGCCGTCGGATTAAGTTGCACACATGAGCAGAGCAATCCCGGTCATTATACCATCGATGTGACATACCATTGAGGGGGTTAACAATCTAGTGACATCACATCAATGGTATAACAAGGCTAGTAAAAGACGCATTTCAACATATAACAATTTTCTAACATACATTATAGAGTAATTACCCAGTTACATATAATTAATGATTACCTACACTGCAGTTACATTGAAACTGACACTTTAAATAAAGTGGGACCAGATCATCAATGGGTGTATTATAGTTAGTGCAGTGGAGTTCTGGTAGCTAACTGACAGTGGTAGGACATGGGGTCACGGGATAGGACTGAAGATGGAAGGACTGAAGGATTCCAAGGAACAAGTAGAAAATACTGCTTTTACTAAGAGAGCCATTACTAGGCTCTGGAATTCTCTCCCATAAAGTGTAGCACAATACATACAGAAAGCATTGCAGTGTTTATGGAAAGGACTGGGTGTGTTCCTGGTGGAGTAGAGAATTAAAGTTTGTAACCACTGAGTGAACAGAATGACAGTCACAGCTGACATAGCCTCCTTCTCTCCTAACAAATGTAATAAATACATAATTTGATTGGATAATCCTTTTTTATGTTGCCAAGATGGGAGTGCAGAATAGAGATGGGCCTCTTGAAACATGGGGCCAAAACCTATGGACCCCCTTCTCCAAATGTCCCAGTAAATCTATTTTTTTTGTATATTCTGTTTGGCACAAAACTCATTTCCTCCAGTTATAGGTAAAGAAATCTGAAGTTATCCTACTATGAGAGAATTCTGTCTTTCAGAGAAATACCCTCTCTTAATTTTCCCTGATGCTGCAGGTACCAGTCATGACCTAAGTAAAACCACAAACATTTTGGGGTATTCCTTGACCCTGAGTTATCCCTTCATACCCACATTATCCGCACCTGTAAAACAGCATTTTCCCATCTACATAATGTTTCCCACATTAAGGCCAACCCAATCTTTCCTTGGCACAGACACTTATCCATGGATTAGATTAGTTATGTCTGGTGATTATAGCAGCTTCTCATTTCTGGCCTACCCTCTTCCTTTATCTGCAAGCTCCAGTATATCCAAAACACAGCAGCTCATCTCCTGGTTATTGCATGTAGGTACATCACACTAATCCTTCAAGATTTACACTGGCTTCCTGACAGACAATACATGTATATTGCAAAGTTGCTCTCTGGTCTTTCAAAACCCTATGATAGTCAGGCTCCTGACAGTCTTGCTGACCTGATTCTATGTGCCCAAATGTTCACTTTGTTCTTCTAGATAGAAGTAACCTTCTCTCCATTCCTGTTGTGAATGTAGTAACAGCTGATGGTCATTATTTTTTTTTAAAGGCTTTGCCTGTGGTTCAATGGGCCAAAGCAACCAGCCACACCCCCTGCCTGTGCTATTTAAACACTGTCTGCTTCATTCACAAGCATTTTTTTCTTTGTGGCCAGAGGCTCTGTTGTTCTCCTACTCTTCCTCCCCTCCCCGTGCTTTGCGCTCTGCTAATTCCTGCTGGACTCTGCTCATTTGTGCTACCATTTGTTTGGTTCATGCTGGCCTGTCTCCTAATTTTTATTTCTCTTGCTTGTCTCTCTCAATGTTTTGTTTGCCTCCGGCTGCTACTTCTGCTTCTCCTTGCTTCTGTGTTCCCCTCCCAACTACTTACCATTTCTGTTGCCAGCTGTCTGTGCTATTCCCCTCCCCATCCCTCCCATTCTCATTGCCACTCACCCCATGGCTGTCTGTGCTCCCTCTTCCTCCCATTTCCATTGATTTTTGTCCCATGGCTTGTCTGTGCATTCCCCCCACTCACTCCCTCATACCTTCCTTTGCCCTCTGTCCATATTCTTTTCATTTGGTTGCTGCCTCTCATGGCTCTGTGCTGCTCGTCCTCATGGTCTGTCTCCCCCCCAATTTGTTTGTGTTTGCTGCTTTGAGGCTTGTGTGCCCCCTTCCTCTCCCTCCCTTCCTTGTTTACACTCTTTTTGAGTTTTTGCTGCTACTGGCACCTTCACCTCCTGTTAAGAGCAAGCTCTCTGTAGCACCAGGCTTTACCCTTGTTTAAAGTTCAGTACTTGTTCTTAGAGCTTATATGCCACTAGTCCTCCTGCACCAGCATTTCAAGTGTTTCAATTTAAATTATTATGCTAGCAATGATTTTAAGCAGCCATGAATTTATTTCCCACTGAGACATTGCATTTGAAATTTTAATTGTGCCTGCTACTGTACCTGAGACTTTCAGCTTTCACTAATACTGTGCAGTTTTACTTCCCGTGGCACTACCTTCTAATGGTGTTCATAAACCCTGAATATTAAATAATCTACCTATGTTCACTAATTTGCACCAGGCTAATTTCACTAAGGTGACTAATAATGAAAATAATGCTAATTCTGAATTTCACAAATACTTTGGTTATAGTATGTCTCATATTTAATCTACTGACGGTAAAGTCAGTAACTACCTCTATACCATAGTGTCTGATCATGGCGTTGCTGTTATTCCCGTGGTGGAGGACTATGTGTTGCAGTAGGGCATCATGGTTTAAGGTAGCTGAAGGAGCAAGCTGTTATGTAAGTTTCATGAATTTTAACCCTGCCTTTGGTAATCTAAGTAATATGTGCTCCATTCCTTATAGACAGCCCATGTACTATGCTTGTGACATCATATTGTGACATACCCATGTGATGGTATCATTCTAGCTGTGACATTAAATGCATGTAATGAAGAACAGAAAGAATAAGAATGTTCAAAATGTGCAATATAACAAATTAGCATGACCTATATGCGGGTCTAAAAATGCTTCAAAACTGAAATGTCCTGTGTACTGTATTGTCCTAGATTTCTGTTTGGTTTAGCCAGTGGCCTGTGAGTCATCCAACATTGTCAATTTGTCCTGCATACCATATTGTTTTGTAAAAAAAAAAAAAATTCTGTAAAGAGAAACTGGTGGCCCACGACCCACCACTGTTGTCAGTCTGTTCTGTGTACTGGATTTTCCTAGATTTCTGTTTGGTTTAGCCGGTGGTCTGTGAATCCACCAGTGTTGTCAGTCTGTCCTGTGTATTGTTGGTTTAACCAGCGGCCTGAAGAACCTACCAATGTTGTCAATCTGTTCTGTGTACCATATTGTTTTGCCCAAAACAAAAATTCTGTAAAGGGCAACTGGTGGCCCACGACCCACCACCACTATCAATCTATCCTGTGTACTGCATTAGTTTGTTCTAAAACAAAAAGAAATTCCATAAAGAGGAACTGGTGGCCCATGACCCACCATCATTGTCAGTCTAACCCTTGTTCCATATTGTCTTGTCAGTTCTGTCCTGTCTGCTGTACTGTCCACCATCACTAAGCAAAACATCCCAAGCCTGGAGGGAAGGTGACCTAGGCCTTAGATCTCCAGAGTGTTCCTCCTCAAAGGTTATTTTTTTCCTTGCTCCATTCTGAAGGTCATTGTGCCTAGTTAGTTTAGATAGTGGTAAACATTTAGGTTACCTAGGTAGGTTTCCGCTGTTGGATGGCATTGGCTGGTGGCTTTCCTTTACCGTTCTCTCTCCTTAGGAAGTCACGCCCTCAGTTTCCATGTCTACCAGCTCTCAATCTGTCTCCTTTTCCACTTGTCACCAGTTGCAGTCAATCCACCGGTTGCTGTTAATTGCACCCCTCAGCTTTCATAAGCATGCTTTCTGCTCTACACTCTTTTTGGGGCTCCTTCCTAAGGTACCTTTAGCCTAAGGGAATCATTCCCATGGCACCTCTAGGGGTGGAATCTTCCTCCAGGGTTCCTTGCCTTTGGCATCCCTTCAGGGTGGTACTCCTCTGGAGCAGAGTGGTGAATGGCCACAAAGCTTCATTCCACAAGTTGCACAACACATTGAACTGCACAGGGCTGACTGTATGGCATAAGTTTTCTCCTGAGGTTTGATCAGTTGACTTCATTTTCAATTTCAAGTCCTTACTAAAACCTTTCCTTACTCCATGACTTACCACTGTTGACGTATATAATGTATAGTACTTACACTGTCAACTACATCCTCTGAGCTATTTGATTGTCAGTTTTAATTGCTTTATATTACATAGGATTCATCTGATTATTTACTACCGTATCTCATTCTTTCTTGTTTTCCCTTTTCCCTTTGTAAAGTGTTTTGTGGCATGCTGTATGAAATTCGCTATATAATAAAATTGAATTGAACTGAGGCATCAGAAGAACTCCAAGCATCAACACAGAATTGGCGGGCTACAAATGTTAAAATCCAACAAATTCAACAAAAAATATTCTTAACTTGTAATCTTATAAACTTCATAGCTGACACAGCAATAAAAAGTTATTATAATTTTTTTTATACAGTAGTTTGGAACCAGCAAGTGCCTGCAGCCTATTCATTTTGGTAAAATATATTCTGTTTTCATATCTTTTGGCTTCAGTAGCTGCAAGCAACAAAACATGATGGATATCATGTTTTTTTTTCACAATCTACCTCAGAGACAGAGTCATTTCTTCCTGGGAAGAAAATGCTTTAAACTAAACGGTGCCTGGTTTTGTAGACTACATCTTTTACATGCTGTTTGATACATTATTTTTGAAGGTGTGTGTGTGTGTGTGTGTGTGTGTGCTGGGGTGGGGAGTCATTAAATATGTTTGAGAAGGAGGAGAAGTATAACTTTTGCACCATTTTATAAATTGTACTGGTTATAAGACAGAAAAGTGTTTGATGCTATAGTCAGTCAGAAGAGTCTGCACAGAAACACAGAATCCGTTGGCAGAAAAAGGCCTGTTGGGCCGTCATGTCTGACCATTCCTATATAACTAATGCTGAATAAAAGATCCCTAGAGGGTCCTTACCATAGAGTTCAATATATATAGAGAGGCTAGAGGGCGGACTCCAATGGCTCAGTTGAAGCTGTGAGTCCACAATATTAGGGGAGGATTAAGGTGCCAGCAGATAGCAGGAACTCTTCTTGAAAATTAAATAACAGCACAAGTACACTGTTCTGACAGCAATCTGCTGATCCAGTTGGGTATAAAGCACCATTGACCACAGGGAGATGATGAAGCAGACACACATTTTAGTGACAAAAACAAGGTATGCTCGTTTTTCCTTTGCTTGAATAAGCAGCGCCATCCTTGGATTGCTGTCAGAACAGTGAGCTGGTGCCACTATGTAAGCAATAAGCCACGACAGGGTGTGCGTCAGACACTTTAACACACGGCTAGGAGGCATAGTGAGGCACAAGGCCACTGGCCGAGTGCGTCTAGCCTCCTAGCCATGTGTTAAAATGTCCAATGTACACCCTGGAGTGACTTATTGCACTTATGAAATGGCTATCTTTAGTGCAACTGCATTTGGTAGGTTAAATTTCCAATTTAAAGTAGGAAAAAAACATGTATGTTTGTGTCACTTTTAATAAAACAGTTCCTCCGCCTTAGTGTTCTGTGTGTTTTTTTTTGGACTGAAGGAATTTTGTTCTACGAAGGCTTCTGTATTTTAGATCTGGTTGTCATGGCAGTATTCACCTCCCTCCCCCCAATGCTGTGTGGAGACAAGTAAGAGAAAAAAAGAGTAAAATGTGGCTTTTTTTTTTTATAATTAAAAGTTACAACTTCAAGAGCGAGCGGGCAGGCTGGTAGAGAGATAGAGACGGAGTGAGCATGTGGGCTGGTAGTGAGATTGCGGTTGTTCCGTTTTTTTTTTAAATAGATGAATGAGAGGGCAGGCTGGGAGAGACATCACAGCTGTTCATTTCTTTTTTTATTAAAATTAAAAGATGGACCAAAAAGAGCGAGTGGCCGGGCTGGTGGAGAGATTGCAGCTGTTCTGTTTTTTTTTTTATATATGACTGAGTGGGTTGGCTGTGAGAGAGAGATCGCAGCTGTTCATTTCATGATACATCCATGGATTTCACAGACTGAGGCAATGTGAATAGAAGGTCAGATGTATTTATTGTATTTTTTTGTTGGCAGACTGAAAATACAGCCTGGTGTTTCACTTGCAGTTGGTGAAAAGAAGATGGCTGATTTTCAGTTTGCCAACATTCTAACTGGCATCTTTACTAGGCTCAGTGCCCACTTGGCACTGCTGATCCTTCTTCCTGTGTGTGAGAAGGACTATCACACAGGTATGCACCAATCAGGATGCCTAAATTCTGATGCCCATTTCATAACTATGTTTCAAGAAGGGTTCCTGCTATCTGCCGGTACCTCAATCCTCCCCTAATATGGTGGACATGCGGCTTCAACTGAGTCATTGGAGTTTGCACTCTAGCCTCTCTCTCTCTATATATATATTGAACTCTATAGTCCTGACTCCCGACTTCCCCCTTCTTTTCTGGTATGGTCTGTACCAAGTTCTTTTATCTGTCCTGCCCTTTTTTGAATCCTCCCACGGATTTCACACATATCACCTCCCCTGGCTGCCTATGCCCCCCTTCAGCAACTCTCTGCATCAAAATGTACTTCCTGGTATCTCTCTTAAATCTGCCCCCTAGCCTCATGGATTTGCCCCTGCTGCTTGTGTTCCTCCACTCAGTTTGAACAGTTCCCCACCATACACTTTATTTAACCAATGGAGGTATTTGTACGTTTCAGTCTCATCTCCTCTTCTTTTCCTTCTCCCCTCAAGCATGTACGTGTTCAGATCCGGTAACCTTTCTTCATATGTCCTTCCCTACTGTCCCTGGTTCATCCTGGTTACCCTCCTCTGCACTGCCTTTACTCTGCCCCTATTCTTCAGATGCAGACTGCAGAACTGCACACAGTACTCCATGTGAGGCTGAAATAAACCTGTACAGAGGTGGCAGCACCTCCTTTCTCCTGCTGGGGATTCCTCTCCTTGTGCTCCCCTGCATCCTATTTGCCCAGCCTGCCACCCTATTACATTGCAAATTACAGTAGGATGATGAAGGGCTGCCAAATGAATCAAGGGATGGTGTGTTCAAGGGACTCCTGCATGTATTTGTTCTTTGGCCCTCCTGGTAGTTTCTGGAAGTGTACATTCCAGTGTGTAATGACAAACTTCAGGGAGCTCCCAATGCCAGTCCCCACCCATTGCATGAGTGCTTAGGGAAGCATTACAATAGATCGGGCTTGTGCTAGTCATTTATGGTCTGTCAAGAATTGACTGTACAATTTTTGACTGACTAGGTCACCTTTGAAAATAGGCACTTGTTACCTAAAGGCTATTCCCAAACAATAAATTAAACTAAAGAAAAAATTTAGACAGTCATACAACAGATCTGTCATTGTAGAGAATGCTGTAGAAATTCGGGTATAGGGACAGGGAGTGAGGATTGAGCCAAGGGAGGCAGTATAGCGCAGTGGTTTAAGGCTCTGAGCTGCAAATTTGGAGACCTGGGTTTGGGTCTCACAGACCCCACTTACATACTGTGTGACCCTGAGCAAGTCACTTAACTTCTCTGTGCTCCTAGGTCGCACATGTAAACAAGCTTTCAGCTTAGTGTGCCACTCCTGGTTGAATAAAAATCAAGCAAAAAAATAAAGATCATTGTGTTCTCTAGCTCCCCCCCCAACCCACTGAAGAGCTACTCACAGCAGTTACACAAATCATGGACTGGAGATTTCAAGAATTCAAACTAGATAATAAATGCATGCAGAACAAAGCACTGCATGACTTTCACGCAGACCCATGAATGCAAACCTAATTGTCATCAACAAGAGTCTTTGGTCTCATGAATTCAGATTGAATCAAAAGGTCAAGCTTAGCTCCACATCAAGGTAAACCCAACAACTGAGACCTAACTCTCTCTGTCTAAATTCTTCTCTTCAAATAAAGCAAACAAAAAAAATAGTATTGTAGCGAATTTGCCGCTACACTTTGTATGGGTTCCATTGCTTGTGCCCTGGGGCTGGAGTGTGAGACAGCATTCAAAAGACATGTAAAACTAGACCTTTATTGTAGCAGCACTGGCCTGCAGAGGTGCTGGCTTGTTGTGGTGGTGGCTTACTGTAGGTCAGGTGGATTCTGGCATAAGCTTACTACTCAGACAGTTAAAGCATGGCAGAAGTGAAGACTTATTCAGCATCTGTCGCTGGCTGTCTTCTTACAGGCTGTTCTGCCATTTTTATAGCTATACTGAATCCCTCAGTCATATCCATCTGTTGCTTACACAGATGGGCTTTGGCCCTCATCCCAGCACTCAGGCAGACTAGAGATGTGCATTGGTTTGGCACTGCCTTATTGAACTAAGTCTAGAGATGCCACTAGTTCAACAACCTGACTCATAAATGTCCAGATAATGTCATGTTACAGTAATTTACAGCAGGTTTCCTGCAGCCTAGCAACCACAAGTTTCTTGGTGACCCACTGACTATTTTATCATGGCCCACAATTGCCTTGTTTACATGTGCAGTTGAACCGGGTTCAAACTCCAATTTCAGTGGAATTAATGCTGCATTCCTCAGTTGGAAGCTCGTGTAAACGCATTCTGAGCTGGGTTTCTGTTGCAGTATGAACCAAGTTCAACTGCAGTGGTTCAAAAGCATTGATTATTTTGAACCTGGTTACTTTGTACATGTAAACCTGATTTGTGAATTGATTCTGCTATACTTACTGTTGAAACTGCTGCAAAAGGAATGCAGCCAGATTCAAAATCCTCAGTTGCTGTGCATTTACATGCACTGGGAATCAATCACCTTGTAATCAGTTCAGTTTGAATTGATTACAAGGTGACTGATTCCCATTACATGTAAACACACAGCAACTGAGGATTTTGAATCTGGTTGTTCATCCTCATCAATCCAACACCATGTAAACCCAAAAGGATTACAATCTGAATGAAAAGAATTGATTACAAAGTAATTGATTCACACTACATGTAAACGTAGCAAATGTGATAAAGGCCCTGATGTAAGTGGTCTAGGTCACTGCCATTGTGACTTCATTTTGCAGAGATTTTATCTGAAGTCACATTGGCTCAGCATTGGTGAGTTGGCTATAGGACAACTGCTTTTCAGTTGTTGAATAGCCACCAGAGGGGCTGTTCATATCCTCAGCAGTACTGTCCCTGGGTAACTCATTGTTACCTGGGTGGCCATTTTGTGTCAGGTAAATAATGGACAGTTCAGACTTCAAACGAACCTATTGGAAGTAATGAGGTAAAAAACACACAACCCCCAGGTTTGTTACAGTATGCTCCTGTAAATATTATCCTTATAAACAGATACTGATGCGCTTCTTTTACCTGGTAGGAGTCTTAAAAGTCCCTGTTTGAGCAGTTTATATTTGGAGGAACATAGTTCTGTATTTCTATTCCTTTTATTTGTCATTATTATGTTAATTTACAAGGGAACAGGATCCTTGTCCATTACAGTTGATCTACTCCTGCTATTCAATCCTTCTTTTAAATCACAGTTCTGTATTTGTGATAATACTGTAGTTTTCCCAGCAACAAACTGTGATGTCACAAATGGAAGATTATGATTTTAGCAATGAATGCTTTAGTAGATTAATTCTAGGGGGCAACAATCCTGTTTCCTTGCAAACTGACCTTGTAATGAAGAATACAGAGGAGACAAATGCAGCTAATATGTAATATGAGGTTAAATGTGTCTAAATGAGACTAAAGGTCTTTGGGTCCCGCCATTCTTAAGATCCCTGCTACCCGGATTCTAATGGGGGAATAGAGATTTTGCTGCGTGTGCTCCCAGACTGTGGAACTCATTCCCTGCCCAGGTTCGCTTCTCCCACTCACATGTGTGTCTTCGATCCTTCCTATGGAACCATCTCAAACTCTCCTCGGCCTGTGGTTGTCCCAAACCCCCTGAGATCTATCCTGATCCTTCGCAGCACTCCTTTCTCTTGGTTGTGTTCTGGACAAGTATGGGTTGTTTGTTGGGTATATAATGTACCATAAAGGGGTGTTGCTGTAACTGAGGCTCCACTTCCTGGGGCCTTTAAGTTGTATATAGTGTTGTATCTGCTGCATCTCAATTTGTATCTATTGTACTGCTCTTAGTTTCTACATGTGTTATTCTGTTGTGTATATACTGTACAAGATATACCTTACCTGACCTGTAATCTGTCGTAATCAGTATCATGTTGTCCTATGTACTTAAATCTGTAGTTCCTGTACTCTCCCGCGGGTCGTACCTGAAAATAGGCAATTGTCTTGTCTAGTGTACTTACTTGGTTAACAAAAGCTAAATAAATAAATAAATATTGTGTTTTTGCAAACTGTTCTCAAAAGTGAAAAGTCAGTTTTTCTATATGATTCAGTCTGAATCCCTGAGAACGAAGATTCCCATGGACTTTTAAGAATTGCATTTGTGGGTAAACATAATACAGAATTTCTCTTCTGTTTATGTAGAACCACTACGTGCTCTGTTCCTTTTATAATGAGATATGAGAGCTAGAGGTCCTAGTGCACACAAAGGTCACCATGTCTAAACCCAGAGATAATGACAAGGTGGTACTTGACTATGCAAGCCATGGCACTGTCTCTTTACTGGGAGTATGGTCTTGTCCTACTGTGCTGGGACAGAGGATCTGTACCCCATATCCCAATGGCCTATGTGTGCCCTTCTTTGGTGCGCTGCACTAACCATTTGAATTTAGCTCAGGCTGAACCACCACCAGTGGCCAGTGTGGTAGCAGGAGGTCATTAGCAGTTCCTGACCCCTTGCTTTCCTTCCATCTTCTCCATAAGGCAGTGTCAAGGAGAATGTAATTGCTGGGAGGAGTCCTTTTCCAAAAGATATTGCAACAGGGGGGGTCTCAGTGTCACTGAGGACTGAGATGCTGAGAAACACCTTGCCTCATGCCATGCTGGTGACCTGCATTTGGCAACAAGCTCAGGTTGCCAGGGATTGGTGGGTGGGAGGGCTGGGAGTGGAAAGAGTGGCTGTCAGGCAGCTGATGTCATCCGGATAGGGATTTCAGAGCTCCGAACGATACTATTATGGACTCAGAATGATAGTATTATCAGCTGCCAAGTATGGTATTATCACTTCAGGGACGATGCTATGAGGATTTTTTTGTATACTTTTCAACCCTATTATTTCAACAATCCATATATTAAATTACAATTCACAAACAGTTGCTAGCAGCATCAGGTATGCAGAGTGATACTTAGATGGATTAACGGAAGCAGAGGAAAGCTCAGAAAGGACACAGATAAATAGCTAGAGAGGTTGTTCATTGATTTGATCAAAGTCAGACAGAAAGTAAATGGTTGAGGTGGGATTTGTATCTGGGTCTCCAGGTTGTGCTCTAACTACCAGACATTTCCTCCAGAATAATAAAACAGGTGCTGCTTCTTCTAAAAGTATTTCATTTTCACGCTATGTCTGATAGAAAATTAAAGGCAATCCACATCATTAAATAGTTCTTTAGAGCAGTACTTTATCAACCTAAACCATGCTAAAAGCAGCAGTATTTGTTAATAGGTGAAAAATGTCGTCATCTCGTGTTTTTGCAAAAAGTGTTTTTCTCTCATCCTCAGTTTCATCTTCAGTGTATTTTTAATTTTCTCAGATATTTTTTCAACAACTTTATAGTTCATTTTTAAATTGATGACTCAAGCCATTAAAGATGCTGCCACTCGTAATTTTAAAAAATCTCTTCCACTGAGGTTACCTGTTGAATGCAAATGCTAGATCCATTATTTTCGGCTGTATTATTTTTGTTATATTGTATGCTGTCCTACCCAGGACCTCCTTGTGAATGAGCTTGCTCAATGGACTCTTTTCTTCGTAAAATAAATAAACTAAACAAAACTAAACATACTGTAGATGTATTAGGATGTGCTACCACAGGTTTCTGATGGTAAACAGCACAGCACTGTACCAAGATATTTAATTTTGTCATGGCAGGCATGACACGGGAGCAGAAACTTTTAAAAACTTAAAAATCCTGAATCTTCATTCAAATCCAGAACAAATGGTTTGATACCTTTTATTGGACCAAAAAGGATGTTACAAAAAGAACAAATAATTTTAGCTTTTGGGTCAACAAGTTCTCCTTTGGAAGCTTAATGACAGTTATTTAGAAAATCCCATATTATTAACACTTAGAACATGCAGAAAAAAAACAGAAATAATTCTCTTTGATTTAAAACAGGCCTTCAGTACATAATTAAAGTGATGTCAGAGAGGTTGAATATCTTAAGTGTGCTTTCAACTGAACCAAACTTAAAGGTCAAAGGTTGTCCAGATATAACAGCAGGCAGAGAGTTCAACCCACATATATTATAGTATGTATCAGTCTAATGAATAACAAAACGCTAAGATTCTCTACTCACTAAATTATATGTCAAGTGAAAAAAACTCCCAAAGACACATGCTTCAAGAGTGAGGTAAGATTATACCAATAGAAGCCAGCTTCAGCTTTGCTCAGAACTCTGTTAGTGTGTGAATACAGACTATGACAATAAAATGACCCTGGAGAAAACAATTGCATGCCAAAATGTAACATATTAGCAAGTAACAAATAAAATATAAGCACCAAAAATTACAACAACAGACATTATCTTTACATGGTTTATAGAAGGATGAAAGTGAGGTTTACCCAAGGTGAGTAAGTGTCTCACACTGATGAAAGTACAACTAGCTAGACATATAGTCCCAACATACTCTCAACCAGCTATTATGTTTCAGAAACCTTAAGGCCTTCAGTATTGTAATAAAATTTTATACATGATAACATAATTTGTCCATGTAAGTGCCAGATACAAAGACGTACTAGTCAAGGACCCCCAAGAAATTGTGACTATGCAGTCTTATATGTACAGATTTCAATAAATTGTCAGTGTATAATCAAAATAATACATATGTAGAAACAGCCTAAGGAATCTAAACAAAAATTCCTAGGACTTAACCATCCCCTGCCCCGGGGAAAGTAACTACTTAAAACAAAATATATGTACATGAATCCTAATAAACCATCAGTTGCACCAATCACTGCAATAGTTACCCAAAAAGGAATTACACCTGTCATGAACCCCCAAGTAAATGAGACAATGCATCCTAATAAGTACAAAATGTAAAAACATAACAGTATATACTCAAACTACAGAATTAGCAGAAAGAAGTAAATATCAAGTATAATATGAGCCCAGAGTCCAAGCCATTATAACACTATAATGTCATGTACCTGAACATGTTTACATCAATATCCCCACAATATTCACATCCACTATACCACATAACCACCAACCTCAAATACCCATATTAAAAATTCAATGTGCCACACTTCTTCTCCCCCTGCAACACACACATAAACATATACACAAACCCACACACATACACATACACACACACACATGCACACATTCGCACAATACCAATGTGAGAGGCCAACTTGTAGATAACCAGTTAAGAGGGACTGTATAAGTACAAGAGTCAAAGTCCAAGGCTCGCTGAAAACCTAAAACATGTATGTCCATCCTTTGAAGTAAAGGTCCATGTAAGTTTACATGTAATGTGTCATATATCCAACATCAATGTTCAAGCCATCTTCCTCTGTATTAAGAAGTAACATAAGTCTGATCTCACAAGCTTGTCTCTGTTGTGTACTGTTGAAATGTCCTTTCAAGACCATCACAGACATATCTGAGATTGAGTGGTCATCCTGAGAGAAGTGCTGTGCCACTGGTTTGTCAGTCATCTTCCTATTAATATTATACCTGTGTGAATTCATTCTAATGCAGAGTTGTCATTTCGTCTCTCCCACATACCCTGTGTGAGGACATTTCCTGCATTGAATAAGATAAACAACATTGCTTGATTTATGTTTTCTGTTGGCACCCTTTGCAGACTGTGTGAGAGGCCTTTCGACAACATGCATTTCTGCTTAAAGTTGAACCAGCATAATATTTTGTGGTGATTTGCATATACAGCCCATGATGCTTTGCATTATGTGGGTATGTCTGATTTTGTATTGCCTGATGTACATGTATAATTACCCAATATCCTGAATCTTCATTCAGGAGTGCAAGAAAACCCAAAGGAAAATGGACATGTTGATGTTTTTGCCTGAAAAACAATATTGCTGAGAAAAACTACACGGTACTAACTAATGAAAAAAGTGAGGTGGATCTTTGTCTGAGTCAATTGCTAAATCTTAGCAGACAGTGGATAATGTACTCCGCATGATATTCACAGGGAAGTGACGGTGTCCACATCAATATCCATCATCAGCACTGCTCGATACTAATAGGATAGAGTCACACCATCCACATCTGTATTATCTGCATCTATTCTGCTGTTAGATATTCATAAACAAGTGCCGCTTTCTACATATCTGCTAGATAGAACCCCTGTCCACATCTGTATTCATTCTGCTTTCTTTGATATTGACCTATAAAATGGCATTGAAAAATAACCCTGATTGGCTGAGACTGACAACATAATCAGGCATCGATATCACACTGATGCATGCTCACATTCTTGGATCTTCTTTTTATAGCCCAAACACAGCTTATTAAACAACAACGAGACATTTTATACAGTAAGTGCAATAAATAAGCCACACCGGGATATGCAGTAATGCTAAACTGATGCTCTTACCAGGGGTGTGAGGGCACTTGGTATAAACATCTAATGCCTCATCACCCCTGGAGTATGCATCAATGTATTTATTACGAATATTGTGCCCCTTGATATCCCCATTTAGGCTCAGACCTTGTTTTCAAGAGGGTCTGAGGGGAACAGACACAGCAGCAGGCATTCCTAACAGTTTTTAGACTAGCTTCACATATAGTTACTATACAAAAGGTAAACAGTTACAACAGTTACAATGTGTAAGTAATAAGCCACCACAGGGTGTGTATTATAGGAATTTAATGCATGCCCAAGGGGAGTAGTAAGAAGGCATGAGGGCGAAAGCCAAGTGTCCTTATGCCCCTGGGAAATGCGTAAAAATCCTATGATGCACACTCTGGAGGGGCTTAGTATACCTATACAATGGCTCTAAATAGTTTATTTAGGGAGAAAAGTTTGCTTCAGCATGTGACCATGCATTTATAGAGAATTAATGCATGGTCAGGTGATGTCTCTTGGCCAATGAAATGTCTAGATTTTTTCTTGGCATTATATAAATACATATTTACAAATGTATATGTCAGACAAGGGAGAGCATGTAGTCATCAAGGATAGATGGCCAGGCATTTGGAGGATCAGAAAACTGGGAGAGGGAGCAGTTGCATGGGGTACTGAGGTATGTAGACATGGCTCATTTGAAAGAAGCAGCACGAGTGACTTCATTAAAATGTCTGGAGAGGGCTTTGCAGGTGGTAGGAGCGGCTAACACAAAGGTCTTTGTTCCAATGGCTTTGTGCAGGCTGCATATATGAAGCCAGTCCCTATTTTGTGAGCTGAGCACATATGATTTAGAAGGCCTGGTAAAGCAGTTACTGAGGTAAGCTTGGTACTGCTTATGGAGGCATCTGTATATTGTGGTTATCCGCCTCGAGTCATGCCTCTTTGGAAAGAGGAGGCTGATACTGTCATACAGCAAACAATGATGGGTTCTTTACTCACAGCTCAGTGCAAATCTGCAGATGCTGCTGAATTGGCTCATCATTTTGGTCAGTGAGAAGGCTGGAGCTGACCTATAAATGTCACTGCCACACTTCAGAGCTGGCACTGGTGATTGCTTAATTATAATCTTCTTGGTATATAAAGAAAGACGGTGATGGACACGATAGAGTGCACTGAGTTTTTGATATGTCAAACTGACTGTTTTTGCACTGTTTCCGAGTAGTTTCATTTTTGGTCCAGTCACAAGCCAAGGTACCTGAAGGTTTGCACAGATTCAAGAGAGGGCCTGAGCAAGGTCAACACAGAGAAGCTAAATCACTAGATTATCTGTAGCGGACTACAGAAGGCACTATCTGGGATAGCTGGCAAACCTTGGATGGAAGGCTGTCTGCAGGCATACACAAGTATGCCCCCTGCATACCCTAATTTGTTGTAGCTGAAGCACTGGCGTTAGGTTGGGGCCACCCTGTGGGTAATGCTTGGTGGCGGTGCTGCTGCAGAAAGATTGTGTGTCATTTTTAAAAGTCTTGGGGCAGCCCTGCTTGGATGCTTTCACACCCATCTCTAGTAAATACTTAATCATCTTTTAGTGGAGCTCTGTCCATAAGTTTCTATTGTGAGTGAAAATATAACCATGTAAAATCGCTATTTTGTATTCCTGAAATCCCTCAGAATAATACAAAAATGTCGCTTTTCAAAGTGTAAAAGTTGTGTCTTTTTTCTCCAGCTCCAGAGTGGGCAATCCTTGTAAAAAATGCTGCAAACACAATTTGTGGCATGTGTTTCCTAACTATGTAATTCACAGCTTTTCCTCCCACCAATCAGAGGTTGCAGGAAAAGATACCAAACAGCAATAATTTCTACCCTCCCAGCACAATTACCACTGATTTAATTTCTGACTTATTTTTTTTCTAAATATAGGAACTGCGGGTTTCTTTTCTGCAAATTGGTGTTTATGGAAACACAAATTTATAAATCCCATGCATAGCCCTTTTTTTTACCAGTTTTGCAACGTTGTTTTACAGCCTTTTGTAAAATTCACAATGTGCATCAAATTTCACACTGCTTTAGTAATTTGTTTATTGTCAATATTACATCCTCAGAAAAATGAAGTGATCCACCATGCATATAGCTGGCTCCATAAAAAGGCTGCATGTCCAGCTTTACTTGTGTGCAAAGATTGTCAGGCTACTGGTGTTGCATAAATAAGCTGGTAGTAAATTAATCTTTAGGAAAGCAAAACAAACACAGTATTGCAATTCTGTCATCAGTGAGGATGCTGCAGGTGTTTCGGTTGTCGTTGGTCTATTCAGGTACAGGGCTGCTTGGCAAAGCTTCCCTGTGAGAGGTAACAACCCGGCGAGAGACACAAACCAGCTGAAATGAGAACAGTGAGGTAGCACTTCAGAAATCTGGAATGTTCTTGTCATTCATAACCCTAACGTAACCTGAAGGGAACTGGATGCCATCAGTAACTTTTGTAGGCAAGAGTAGTTTATTTACCATTTTTGAAATGAGCTAAGCAAAGTTCAGAATTCTGTTCTCTTTAATGTGATTGTGATCATAGAATTCTACAGGTCCAAATCTGGAAGTTGTCCCAGTTGCTGGAAAGCAACTTTTCACTTTTGTATTAATGTACTGTAGTATGATAAAATACTATACTGCTATACATATTTATATAGCTTTATAACTTTACTTGTCAAAGTCAATAATTTATTCACAAAAACACAAAACAAATACTGTTCTGAATTTAAGAAGTTTATATTCTTGAGGAGCCCAGCTCTTGAACGTTAAAATAAAATATAACATGTAAAATAAGTAACAGGAAGCTGTTATCCCCCTGTACAGACAGTTGGTGAGACCCCATCAGGAGTACTGCGTCCAGTTCTGGAGACCCCATCTCCACAAGGACATAGACAGGATGGAGGCAGTCCAGAGGAGGGCAACTAAAATGGTGCAGGGTCTGCAGGAGAAGCCATATGAGGAGAGACTAAAGGAGCTTAATATGTATACCCTTGAGGAAAGGAGGGAGAGGGGGGACATGATAAAACTTTTAAGTACCTCAGTGGAATCAACAAAGTCCAAGAGGGTAGCATCTTTCAGAAAAAGAGATCTGCAAGAACAAGGGGACACAATCTGAAGATAGAGGGGGGGATGGCTCAGAGGCAATGTGAGGAAGTATTTTTTTTCACAGAGAGGGTGGTGGTGGCATGGAACAGCCTTCCTGAGGAGGTTGTGGGGTTTAAAACTGTGGGAGAATTCAAGAATGCATGGGACAGACATAAGGCAATTTTGTGGGGAGTAGGAAGAAATAGGCTGTTGGTTAAATAGGATTTGCAGCTTATCCTCAGGTAGGGAAATGGACAGACTGGGTGGGCCAAGCGGTCCTTATCTGCCGTCAAAGTCTATGTTTCTATGTTTCTGTGTAAGTAAAAATCAAATATTTTTCAGTTCCTTCCAAGTCAGCAAAATGGGATGGCTTCAACACCCCCATCCCATTTTATATATGCTATTTACTGTGTATGTTTCCACTTTAGTTTGGGAAGGGAAATATTCCAAAAATTGATTCCACTGGAGCCCTGAGTAAAATATACTTTTGCACTGATATTTTTGAATAAGCAGTAATAATATATGAGTAGGAATGCCGTTATGCAATAATAACTGCATGTATGGGTTTGTAATGCATGAAGCAAAGGTAAGTGTCACAAACCCATGGGAAGTGTGGTTACTGCAGCATTTATGGAGTGTGGGAGTGCTCCTTTACTCTGCACAAGGCACTCTTGTTCTGTGAAGAGTGACTCAGTTGCAGCTGCCCCAGAAACGGGCATGTTTGGGGCTGTTTGTTTTATTTGAGTTTATTATTGCTTAATCTCAATCAATTCACTAATGCCATCACAGAAACAACTCTTACAGTTATGAGAGTGGTCTCACTTCCATCCTTAGAGTATCAGACCTCTCACCTTCGGTTTACAGTTCTCATACCATAAGAATGCACGTGAGACCACTCTTACAGCCATAAGAGTGGTCTCTGTGGCAGTATTAACATACAAACCACACACCCAGTCATGTGATGTCATTTATAAAATGATGAAAAAAGCCTCATAAATGAAGACATTTTAACTGACCTCTGTGATACTATTACAATAAGGGGAGCAGTGTAGCCTAAGAGTTAGAGCACAATGCTGTGAACCTGGTGACCCAGCAAACTTGCATTGAAATTCCTCAGTGGCAACTTGCCTACTGTGGAACCCTGAGCAAGTCTCCTGGAAATGGGCTTCACCTCACTGTAGTAAATATTTGTATGGGGGGAGGAAGATTCAGTACTATAAGGGTCTCAAAATTTTTTTTTTATTTGGTCAGTTCTCATGTGTTTCCTTAGAATACTATGGCCAATACACTTCCTCAGAGCCTGTGGTGATCCGCAAACTGGCTGTTTATTCGGTGTTCACACCTTCTTAGGTGAGTTGACTCTTATGTATTACCTGAAACCTGGTATGGGCTTTCAAAGCTGGGTCAGTACCCTTGGCTGGCCCATGTCAAGGAGGAGTAGCACCAGGTAGTGACAGCCACAGACTTGGAATCTCCGGTAGTATGGGTTTGCCCTTATCAAATTTGACAGTCTTTGGACCAATGCAAATAAATGCCATCCACAAAGGATGGCAAAGGTGAAACATAATCCATCTAAATCATCTATGCACATTGGCCAATATGAAATTTTTCCTGGAACTGCAATAGCAGTTTGGTCTGGAGCAACGAGATTTCTTCCAATACCTTCAGGTGTGGCACTGTCATTCCAGATTGCCCATTGAGGCTTGTGATCCTGCTAGGTGTGCACTGCTTATGAGTACTTTAGCACTTCATATCAGGTTACAGTCCACCACATACCTAATTTCCATTATTTATAAGGCCTTTCAGGAGACGTATCAAAATAGTGCAGCATATGTAGCTACTGAGGGGGGTAGGAGCTGGGCCAGCAGACTGAGAGTGCAGACTGGGAGAAGGGGTGTTACGAGATGGGGTGGCTTACCTCCTTACATGTGTGGCAGGAATACGCCTGGAAACATCTCATATGATTTTTTAGAACTCCAACTGTTACCACTAAGTGTGCCAGGAACGGGGATGATGCTTGTTGGAGGGCACGTGGTGTCATACCTTCAACCCATACATACATACATACACAATGTGGTCATGCACAGAACTCGGGGCCTTTCTCCAGGAGTTGGAAGGGGCTATTATGGATGTTCTGCATACTGCAGTACAGTTAGCCCCTCGTATGTATCTATTACATATCAACCCAAGAGGCCTAAAGGATAAGCATGTTAAGTATTTACTGGGGATCATGCTGGTGGCAGCTAAAGAAATGTGTCACCAGGAGGTGGTTGACCCCCACAACAGGATCATTTGGACCAGTGGAGAGCTATGGTAAATTACATTTATAAAATTTTTAGTCTAAATAACAAAACAGAGGTCTTCACTTCCAGGTGGGCTGAATGGGTCATATATGTCATGCAACGTGATCCTAACTGTGTCCCCTAAATAGCACTTCGGGGCCGCTGGGTGGTGTTGAGGGTTGAAGTGCTGGATGCCACACCTCACGTCACGCTGGCAACCCGAGTTCGGAAGCGAGCTCGGGAGCCGGGGGTCAGCAGGGGATGGTAGAGGATTGAGCACCCGATGGGTGGCTCTCTTCTTCGGGCGGGTGGGTGAGGGACAGCCTGGCGCACCAGTGGTTCCTGGTGGAGATCGAGAGTACTGCAGTGTGTAGGCTGCACATTACACAGCGTGGCTGATGCTGGCAGTGTTGCCATGCGCCATTGCGTCAGGCGTGCCCATGCAGGGAGGGGGAGGTCCGAACAGGGAAAACACCGGCTCCGAGGAACAGGCAATGGCACCTATCCCCCATGCTGTCTGCCAGGCTTACCCAGACTGGCCTTCCAGTTCCTCCTGCTAGCCCTCACCTGCATCCAGAGACTGCCTTAGAAGAGCACCAAAGAGGAGACGGTGACCCACCCCAGATGGGTTAAACAGGGGGTGCTGACTGCAGGGAGTGGAGGAGAGAGGAGGTGCAGTGCTGGGTGGCCTCAGGCGGGCAGGACATGGACAGGATGCCTGACAGGTTCCCCTCTCATGATACTGCCTAGCACACTAAACCCATTGAGCAGGTTTCCTCCTACAAGTATCTGGGCATTACCTTTGATTCGGCACTCTCCTTCCATTCCATATCACTGCCCTTTCTGCTACCACCAATGTCATGATTGGACTGTTTTACTGCCCTAGGGACTGCCTATCACAAGAGGCCCTTAGATTGGCAATCACCTCCTCTGTCCTGTTGCTAATCAACTATGGGCTGCGGCTGCCCATCTATGCTGCAGCCGACAACACTGTGCTTGCAAGAATCCAGCTCACCATAAACAAGGCCTGCAGGCTAATGTTGGGAGCCCCTAGGTGCACCCATAAATGCCTGCTGTACTCCACCACCAACGTGCTCAACCTTTAAGAAAGACTCCGCTTCCAAACCTGCCTTCTTGTAAAAAGACCCTGCTAGGGCTCTCCCCCCCCCCGAGGTCACCACCTCCTTGCAGTGTACCTCCCCTTCAGTCTCCACCTGCAGCACTGTCAAAACCTCCCTTATTGTCCCCAGAGTAAGGACCTCTATGGCCCAGAGATCCTTTTGCTATCGGGCTCCCTCCTGGTTCAATTCCCTCCCAACCAACATAGCTGACTCCACTAAGCTTGGTCCTTTCAAGGTCTCCCTCAGAAGCCATCTGACAAGCACTCACTGCTGCAACGGCACATAATCCCCCACCTGCGCCTTACCCTCACCCCTAGGCTGGGTCTGCCCTGTCTACTTTTGCTGCATATACCTGGGGTCTCAGGCAGCACCTGATGATTAATGTAATAAAATCAGTTGCTACCTGACGTGGTACTCATGTACCTATATTATGACTACTGTGATCTTCCTATTACCAAGCGTGTACCATCAGTGAATGCCTGTAACACTGGTTGCTTTTTTAATCTAAGCGTTATGTACTGTACTGTTTTGTTTGCTGTGATGTATTGCTCTCTTGATGAGATGCCTTTGTAAATGAGTCTTTGACTCAAGGGTCTATAAACTGATGAGCTAATAAATAAATAAATTAAATGAGAATGTTCCTCGGGCCGCGAATGGGCTTACATATTGGGGAGCCAGAATAGGCCACCTCCTCAGTGTCACAGAGTGCCTCTGTGATAAAAAGGGGGCTTTAGAATTTGTTAGATATTTTCTTTTGGGTATTTGATTGTTGGGAAGTTTCCCCTTTAAGAGAGAGAAAAATCATATTTGAAGGGTAATCAGGCAGAACCCCCCCCCAGGTAAGTTTGGAGTTGGTAGAATTGATTTATTTTATTTTTCTTAACAAGATCCCTTGGTGGGGTCCTTGGGGTTGTCAGGAAAAGAATTTATGTTGTTTGGACCTTGTGAGTAGATGCTCATGTTCATGGTTTGAACGATGGGGTAAAGCGACACGTCCGGTGCAATCGTGCATGCGTTAGTGCAGTTTAAAATAACATTCGTTTTTTCGGTTTGCAAGCAGTAGCTTGTCATTTGGATTATAAAGTAAATATCCCCTAAAATCATGAGTTTGGATGGACTGAATGTTGTTCTTGGTGAGGGGCTATGTGGGGCCAGCGCAGGGCGCTGTGTGCACCTTAGTGAGGGGATTTCTGTTCTGGCTTTGTTGTTCCTGGTTGCTGAGGAAGGTTCTTCCCCCATGTTGTTGAGTAGTACTGTAGAGTCTGGAGCCTCAGGTAAAATGTATGTGTTTTGTTTCCTTTCTTTGTTCCTTGAATTATTTAGTTAGCTTTTGTGTTAACCCCCAAAGGGATTGGAAGTGGATTTTGTGTATTCAGGACAGGACCGGGGGGTTGTTTTCAGCTTAAATAAAGATTTTATTTTGTTAGAAACCTCAGTCTGTGTTTCTGTTTGTGGGCTCCAGATCGAATTCTAAACTTTGCCTGCTAATAATCCAGCCGTTTAGGTACAAGGGCTGGTGTGTTGCAAAGTGGCATTTCTCAGGTAGACAATTTTCTTTAGTTTACAATGTAGTGCTGTTAACCCATTTTCCATTTGGATAAGCAATACTGTTGCGAGGGTATTTAGCTTGTTAATTTACTTTAGATGTAAAGATTTAGATGGAATTTTACATACCTCCTTAGTTGAGGTGAGGCATTTTCTTGTTTTGGGGAGTGAGGATAGTTTTGTAGTTGGTGTTTTGGGAGTTCCTGGTGTCCAAACTCTTTTCGGCATTTGGTGCTGTTTTGGGAGTTGGCGGCCGCTCTGAATTCCTTTATACTATTGTTAAGCGGGTGGTTCCTTTTCATGCTAGAAAATGAATACAAAAACATCTAGAACTATTATAATTCATTCTGGTGATAGCATGAAAGTAGTTAGAGTAACAAAGATGTGTTCAGGTTATGTAAACTAAATAATGATCGGTGTTTAATGAAATTAATTTGAAAATGTTTTGCTGAGGTGGGTTAAATAATCACCATGACTCCTTTGGGTATAAATTTAGATTGTGTGGGATGAGAGATTAGATTCTGTTTTGCTGTGGGACTGGAGGTATGCTCTGGAAACTGCTGAAAAGTGCTCTGTGGAGTTATGATGAACTGTGGTACTTACTGCTTTGAAGTGAAGATTTAGAATTGTCAGAAGATTTTGTCTACTCTGGTATCTACTGTTTAAATGGAAGTGTGAGCTGGAAAATATTTAAAGGAACAAAAACACTGCCAATCTGAAATTCTCCTGTTGTAATAACATCTGAAAAAGAATAAATTGAATTCAAAATATCTACAAGGACTGGTGAGACATTTCTTTTCTATCTGATTGCCCACATATTCCTGCGCCCTACCACACTCATATGTGGGAGGGGTTGCCTGGGGAATGTTGCAGGGGCAGTACAGCATAACACAACAGGTGTGGGGTCTGGGGCCACTTCACTATGTTGAAAAACTTAACCTCTGGCAGGATTGGTGTCCTCCCCTCCTCTGCTCCCCCCTTCCTTTGAGATGCTATGTGAATACCAGGATTTTGTCTCGATACCTAAATCTATTACCCACCTTGGGATATTGGGGAATGGGAATGTACAGTTATGCTGAGGTGACACCCCCAATGCTGTGCCGGGAGGCATAGGTTACCCTACATTGTCTGTTAAATCTATTTATTCCAGTCAACATAGTAGCATTTTGTATCTCCTTCCCAGAAATGTATGAATTGTAAGCACAACAATTTATTTGTTAATAAAAAGATATTTACAAAGCTGCGTCAGTAGTTTCCCATCGTTTGCTTCTTGGAAGTATCTTCCATAATTCTGTTTGATACACTCTGATGTCCCACTAACTACTCCACTCTTTAGTAGTCCCAAGTACAGAGTAGTGAGCAGGATGTCAGAGTGCATCAAGCAAAACTATGGAAGGTACTTCCAAGCAGCAAAAGATGGGAAACGCATGCGACTTTGAAAGCCCATACTAGGTTACAAGTGCTGCAAGACACAAGAGACAATCCACCTGAGAAGGTGCAAACATTGACTAAGCAGCTGGCTTGCAGACCACTGGGGGCCTTGAAGAAGTGGCCCTGTCAGCCATGAAACATTGGCTGTAGTATTCTGAGGTGGCACATGAGAATTGAACAAATACAAAATGAAAAACGTTTTTGAAACCATTATAGGAGCACTGAGTCTTCCTCTTCCCACTGAAATATTGCTTTTCTGTCTACACTACAGAGGCAAAACTCCCCTAAATACTTTTCTTCACCTCAGGCCAATGTATTAGGCCAGAGAGAGAGAGCATCCAGTTCTCCCTGCCCCCCCCCCACCAACAAAAATGTTCACCTCAGTGTGTTTTTTCTTCTGGCAAAAATCAAAACAAACAAACAAAAATGGTCATGTGACTAGTGTCCACCAATCACAGTACAGGATTTTTTCTTGCCCAGGAGTCCACCAATCCCAGAATAGGCTTTATCTTGCCCATCAGTCCACCAGTTGCAGTATTGGAGTTCTCTTGACCATTTTATCAAAGGATTTATTTGGACTCAGTCACAGTTTCCCCTGTTGAAATCTTTGTGGGGTTAAAGGTAACAGAGCCCAAATAAATCCTTTCTAAATTCCCAACCTTAGTTAGCAAAAACCCTTCAGGACAGGGAGGATGCTAACTAGTACCAGCAGTACTGTTAAAAGCAATGCATGGTTGGGTCTGGCACTTTTTAGTTGCCGGAGAGGTTGGCTATATTGATACCCATTAAAAAATGCTGCACTTCCTTAAAAATGGTGCGTAAAATAGGCCATCACTCCTCATAGCTGGAGCCTTTGCAGGCACTGCCTATATAAACAGACAGAAACGTTATCAGTGTTTTAAAGCAGACAGTTGTTATGTTTTCTAAAGCATTTCTCTTTTACCTTTTGTCAATTGGTGAATTTTTTATTTGAGACTAATAGGTGTGATGTATAGAACAGCACTGTGATGAGCTTATTTTAAAGGGTGCCAGTGACAGAAAAATACAATGTTCTTAGTGGCGCTGCCCTCAGCCACTAGCAGTGGGCTTTAGATGGCTGCGGTGATAATGTTGGGTTGTTCGGTCTGAAAACTTGATGCCCAAACGTGGTGTGATGCCAGCCATTGGTGGAATTGAAAAGTGCCTGGCAGTATAGGCTAGTGGTTAAAACAACAATCTGTGAATGAACTTGGTCCATCCAGCAGACCTGGGTTTGATTCTTGCTAGGGTTGCTCAGAATCCACTGAACGGAACTGGACTTGTCAGGTTCTGACCCAATTTTCAGATTTTGGATTTTCAGAATCGCAGTCTGAAAATCCTGAATCCTAAAACTTATTTTTCACATAGGAATTTAGGATTTGGGATTTCAAATCTGAATCTGATTGCGATATTGAGGTCCTTTTAGGCTTGAAATCAGAACTGGATTAGGATCCGGAAGTTCCTGAATTCCTAAATCTGAACACTAGATTGGAGTCGGTCTGTTCTGAGCATCCCTAAGTCCCACAACCTCCACTTGCATACTGCATGACCCTGAGCAAGTCATGTAACCTCCCTGTGCTTCTGGGATGCACCTAGAAACAAACTACTGCTCATTGTGCTTTTCCCAGTCAAAAATTGTAAAATATATAAAAACAAAACAATACAGTAAGGGGAAGGCATTGTTCTCCTGGTAATGGTACTGCTACAACCCACCCAGTGAAATAGACTAAAAAGTGGCAGCAAGACATACTAAGAAATAACTACTTGTATTCAAAATAAAATAAGACTTTACTAAATAAATTAAACTAACTAACAATATATAAACAGTTCAATAAATAGAGATTGTAAACACTAAATAACACGGTGCAACTGGCAAATGGAGCTGTGCAGTTATCTAGATAATGAAAATGCGTATCTGTGTTAAAACTTTGCATAATGTTTATTTTCACTCTAAAACTTGAAATAACGCTTATCACTCTATTGAGGGCCACCCCCAAAGCCCATAGAAAGACAGAAAAAGGGCTAAGTTTTACCCCACCTGCCTGATATACAAAAGGCTGCTTCTAGTGGCTATGGGCACTTACCAGCCCTGAGAAGGGCCTTTGTGAAGGATCAGACCCACCCTGGGGACTCTGGCCCCAGTAACAAAATTGGTTTGGCACAGGGAGCCCTTGCTGGCCCTCCCACACTAGAATAAGGGCACCTTAATTACTGGTTCCCACTATGCTACACTACCTTCCCAGGACTTTCTCCCTTCCTGCCTCTGCCCACCAGGGACTGGCTGCTGCTAGTTTTATAAAGGATACAAGCATTTGTTGCTGGGGTATGTCACTAGCTGGCCTGCTAGCTAAATCTCTGCTGTACTTCACTGCTATTAGTCAACCTGCTACTCAAGTTTCCACTGCCCCTCATTGCTTGCCAACCTGCTTGCCCACTCTCCTTTCTGCAAATGTGCCCAGTGGCAGAACAGCTTTTACTGCTGACCTAACAGTCAGTCCTGCTTGGGGCCCACATCAAATAGACCGACAGCACCACTGTTAGCCAGCATCCCAGCTGAGTCCTGCTGGGCTCTCTGATGCCTCAGTGCCTCCCTGCGGAATTGGCCTGCAGCCTTACTCTGCTAGACTGGTGCCCCCCCCCCCCAACTAACCTGCCTATCAGCTGGGTCTGCTGGGCTCCAACTGGAGGTTGCCTGGTGGAAGGACCCCCTCCCTTCTACTGGTCAAATTACCAGTCAATTCTCCCAGAGGCCACTCCTCTTGTGAAGCTTTTCTGGCCTCTCTGCTCTTTGCCACAAACTCATGAACAGCCCTTGAACCCTACAGACAGCCTACATTTAAGCTGCTGGGAGGAGTCATGGTTATCCTGGGGGGGGCTCCCTGGTTGACTGGGGAAAGGGGCAATACTAATTGGTTATTTATTTATTTAAAATTTTGGTGACTGGATAGGCCCACTGAGACCATTATAGTCCCTTTTTCAGGGGTGACCTGGGATTAATTACAAGCTACAGGAGAATAAACAGCAGGAACAACTCAAAGCAAACAGAGTAATCAGACATTACAATCAGGACATGTAGTACAATTCACAGGCAGACTAGGTACAATTGAAGATTTCATGAGGAGTAAAACAGTTTCACAGAAATGACAGTCATACATTATTCATCGAGATGGAACAGTTTCACAAAAATTACAGTTACAAATAACTCTTCAAACGATTAGGGTCCCAGTGTGGGAGTATGCAAATCAAAGCTTGACTGTACAACTTACAAACATCGCGGTCTACTCATGAGCCTTGCGCCCTTTCCTCTGCATGCATGCAGCCACTAGTTGAATGTCTATTTCTTTTTAAATGCTGGCCACATGCCAACACTTTCCCACCATGTGAGCCAGGCTGTCAGCGCTCCTGCGGCACAGTAGAATAAGGAAGACAAGTGAAGTCTTTCCAAACCTCCCCCCACAAACCCTCCCCTCTACACACAAGTATTTTTTTTCCAAAGATATCGCTGGCTGGTGCAGAGGCCACTGATGGGACACCTGCCGAGAGACACTTGCAGTGGGGCCACTGTGGTCATGACTCCGGCCACCACAATACTTTACATGGACGCAGACATTTTTTTGCTATTCCTCCACACCTCATTAATAATATGACCTTTCTCATCATCGTGACATCACAAGTGATGCATTTGGCAACAGGTGAGTGGTTCTGCTTGGTCAGATTTAATAGTGTAACCGGTGGGTTACCCCAGGGGTTGGGTTGGTGGTATTTTTGTGTTATTAACGCTATGCGGTGCCTCCATATGTAACCCCCTACCTGGGACCTGGGCTCGGGGAGAAAACTGTTGCTCGGTATTTTGGCTAGGTTTGAGTTCTAGTCAAGGGCACCCAAGTAACTCCGGACACAGGAAGCAATAACTGAAATGTCCAATACCAGAAGTTGGGATTCTGAAGTGTGGCTTTTATTCACATCCAACAGAATAACAAAGCATAGATGGACCCCCACAGGGCTACATTCCTGGTAATGCAGATTTATGGAGATCAGAACACGTCCTCTTTACACTGAAACCCTCAGGTCTTGAAACACTCTGGGCACTCTGCCCCGAACTCAACCCTTTTTCGGTTTCCCTGGCTCGGCTCCATTGCCAGCCCTTTGGACACTTTCCATATAGCATGGAACATTTACTGGTGGCTCCCTAAACCACCTATGAGCACTTCTGGCTCCATCAGGGAATCTTCCTCATCAATCCCACATCTGGGTACTTTCCTCAGGCACTGGCCAAGTACCTGAGAGAAAGCAACAGGTGTCCCAAAGCAAACCCATAGAGGTGAATTTGGTTACTACTGATGGGGGGTCTCCCACCTCTCGCTCCCATAACTCATACCCGGCCATTTCTCTGGACAGTAACACCTCATCCTTATAACACTTTGCTATGTAGATTCTCATTAAATGTATGCCACATCCAGTCTACTGTTTTTCCATCCCATTTGTGCTGAACTTGAACATACTTAAAAAGTGGCTGTGTCCATTACTCTAGACCCCCCACAGATTTAAGCAGTCCAATCCCCACGTCTTCCAAACTGTACTTGGCTGTCTTTTTCTGACCCCACAGTAACAGTCACTTTAGTTTCATCTTGTCTCAGGTGAAAACACATTGGCCCTTTAGCAGAACGAACTCACCCCTTGGTTGCAGGTGCCCCACAGGCTTTATCTCTTCCAAAGAAATCTCATCCAGAACTTCTGGTGCCTCAGGATGAACTTAAACTCAGGCAGCTTCTTGTTTCCTAGCCAGACCAGGGGGTTTGCCCCTGGAAACAGGCTGATTCCTTCTCCCCCACTGAAAGCGGTCCCTGCCACTTCACTTGGCTCTTCTTGTGTTCCTCTCCAGGTGAGAACACACACCTCTTAAAAAAAAAATAGCTCTTTGAGAGAGCTTAGAACTCTGAGGGCCTGCTTACAGCAGAGCACCTCCTTCCTCTACTACTGACTGCAACAGACTGACTTCAAATTCCCCAACGTTCTACTCTAACCTCCAACTGCAACATTCCAGTGTGGCTTATGCAGCTGCGACAGTTCTAAATGATGTCATAGCTCCAGCTCAGCAGAGACTGAAAACAGAGCAAGACATAGTGAAATCCATTTAACTGGAGTTTCACTAGCTGCCTGTCCCTGCCTGCCACTAGGTCTTACTAGGGTTCTAGTAACCCTGGGTAACAGGGGGGTTACAATAGCATAATCAATGGGGTCCCTGTAAGCATTAATTCATGACAGAGGAGGGCTCTACTAGGAATTAATGCCCAGTTGGGGGAGTTTGGGCACAAGTCCGAAGGCTGAGTGCCTCCAACCACCAACCGGGCATTAATTCCCTAGTAGAGCCCAACTCTGGAGTGCATTAATGCACTTGTAACATGGCAAGTACTAGGCAGGTATTATTAAAATGTTCTATGACTTAGAATGTAAGAAATGTGAGGAAATGCAGTATTTTTTATTAAGAAATGATGGTTCACTTTCCTCCGTTTGAAACGCTGTAATCTCAGAATGTGTGCATCCATGTTGCACAGTCCACATACATTCATGTAGTAATTTACTAATTTACTAATTTTGAAACCGATCAAAACTCTGCATAACATTCTGCTACTATAACACTGTCAATATTTGCTAGTTTTTCTCGATGTCTTTGATGCTTTCTCCTCCGTTAGTATGTGAAACTCATCTGTTAAAGTACTGCATTGTGGGGGAAATGTACATTTCAATATCTGACTATACGGTGCACTGTGCAAATTTTACCACTGCTGTTTTTTTTTCCCTGAAAAATAACTTACCACACTTCTGCCGATTAGACAACATTATTACAATGCACTTTCTCTGGCCTTCTGTGACCAGTCACAGTCTGCGTTCACTATCAGAGTTCGGGGCAGTGGCTCACTGCTGGGAAACTTGTTGCATCCTATGAAACTGCCGATAAGAAACAGTTGAGGCGCCACCTATAGGAGACTACTGAGTGACTTAGTAAGTGCGATCTCGATGGCAAGTGGGCATTACTAGGGAATTAATACCCGCTTGTTATCGGGTCATGTACTGTGTTTTCACCAATCGCAATACTAGATTTGAGATAAAGATTCTTTGCCATGTTACAAATACTAATAAGGGGTGAAGAGGAAGAAAAGTTGATATACCTGCCTGCAGTGAGAATGCATTCCACACAACACCCCTAGGGCTGCTGGACAGAAAATCTTCTTATCAGCTGAAGAGAAAAGCAAAATACTTCACTTATTAACAAGTAACAGTCAGCTACTATACTTCCAAATAACCTGCAGCATTTTCAGGGGGATATACTAGTTCTTTAAGAACCCAGCAGCTGATTGACAGAAGTAAACAATTAAACTGACATACCCTGAGCTCCTGAAGTAAGAAGTCTTTGCGTCAGCTCCACACCACACACACCTGAAGTTTGGACATGGTTCATGTAAAACTTTCATGGTTCATTTAAAACTGTGTTCAAACCTTTTGGTCACACCCTTCAATGAGAGACTCTTGTGCCATGGCAAACATCAGCAAAATCCCTGTTTGAAGAGAAATACTGTTGCCTTTCATGCATTCTCTGTCTTTTGGTCCCATTATTGATAATTACTGCAGATGCTTGCATATAAATAGCCCTTTCTGCCCCACAACCCACTAATGCAGGTTGCTTGGAGATGCAGTGGGGTCACAGTCCAGTGTTTCACACATCAAACTTGTTTCCAAGGTAACAGATTGATATGTCACAAATACAGGATTACAATGTCACTGCATGCTGAAGTTGTAGATGTAGATTGGTGGTGATGAATAATGGTGTTTTTTTTTCCACATTGGATTTATCCTCCTGGGCCATAATGGGGGTGGCTTCCTTCTGCTGGGCCTCATTGCTCCCCTCCACCATCCACAGTCTCCCTGGGGCTTACCTGGTGGTTCAGTCCCCCATGGATTACCTCCCATGGTGGGGTCAGGAGGGAGAGGGCCATCCTTCCCCCCAATGCCTGAAATCCAGTCACTGCCGAAGTTTGTCCTGGTGATGTGGTGGTTGGGGTGCAGTGGGCAGGTGTCATATGCCCCTGTTGTGCCATCCATTTTCCTCCAGGATTTTTGCCCATCCTCCATAACTGTGGCAGGCTCGAGGAGCGTGTGCAAGTGGAAGTACCTATGCATTCTGAGACCACAACTCCCTCCCTCTGACTCTCGTCTGCCTCCTGGCACTCTTATGGGTTACCCCCCCCCAGCCTCAATCCCAACCATCTCCTGGCAACCCGCGCTCATTCCCAAACACGGATCCCTGGCATGGCAGGAGGTAAGGCACTTTTCAATGCCTTAGCTGTCTGTGCCACTGGGCCAGCTTTGATGATGTTTTTAATAAAATTCAATAATTAAGAAGGGAAAATAGAGGAAAACTAAATTGTTTGGGTTCTAGTATTACATTTTAAAGTATTAATGGTGTTCATACAGCCCCCCAAACTGATTCTGCCCTGTTTATTTCAGGACCTTATTGTAGTCTTTATTGACCTCAACAAGGCCTTTGACTTGGTGATCACATGATCTTTTCTTTCCGCTCCTCATACTATTATTTATTACCATATTTAAATAAACAGGAAATAATATCGACCAATGCAACACAGAGAAGATGAACGTTTACAGAAATGAATACGTTTTTAAGAAAGTATCTTACATAAGGTAAGAAATCTAAGACTTTAATACGTATTCTTTATATTATTCTAATTCAATACCAGATTATATGCATAACAGAGCAACAAATGTAAGCAAGATAATGTTTCATATTTAGACATTTTTAAGTTTCATAATATGTAATATGATGAATATAACGTTAGGATAAGATTTGATTAAATGTATACAAATGTTACATTTACAGAAATATATAAGTTGCATTTTTATTATGATTTCAATCAATAAAATTATATTGGGAAAAAAAAATCATGAAACTGAAAGATCTAGGCTTCAATAGCCTGACAGTGCAGTGGTTCTCGGACTACCTACAGGGAAGGCTGAAGCTAGTTAAATGGCAAGGCTCTCTGTCTGAGAAATGCCCAATACTTGATGGAGTCCCCCAGGGGTCAATCCTGGGCCCTTTATTATTCTTCCTGCTTATAAATGACATGCCAAACCACTGTGGTGATGCAAAACCTACCTTATATGCAGATGACACGGTATTATACTAGCCTCCCAAGATACTGCACAATTAAATCACTCCCTGTCGAAGGACCTCTCACTTCTTGAGCACTGGCTGGTGAGCAATAAACTTGTGTTAAATGGTAAAAAAGACAAAGACTATACTGTTTAGCCCCAATAGCTTGGGCCCTGTTAGATCAGATAAATCTCACCCTGTTATATTCTGCCTTACACTGTAAGTTATTTTGTAGCTTTACTCTACTGTCATATGAGCTGTACATCCTGCCTCAGTTTTGTGTACTCTTGCATGTAATACTGTAACATGTGTATGTAGCTGTGCTTTTGTAACCAGTCTAAACATGTAAATATGTATGCCTGGATATTCAAAAGGGTTGCGCATGGTGCAACAGGATGCACCATCGTAACCCTGTCCCTAGCGCATTATTCAGAGGGCAAGTTGTGATCGACCCAACCTCTAATGCGCCGGGGCGCATCAACTATGTATGTGGCACAAGTGCAGGCGTGCCCCATGCATATACGGCACATCCGATATTCAGCCAGGGTAATGCGGTGCATATGCTGGCACAACTCTGCCTTGCGCTGCTCAGGGGGCCCAAAGATGTGCCCAGTTAAACCAGGAACAAGTCCTGGCTGGCCACAGGTGAGCTGCTGCATTGTAGGGTGCAACACAGCAGCTGCCAGCCATGGGTGGCCACCCGTCCACCCAGAACACTGTCTACATGCCCCCTGCCCTGGGAGCATTGTGCCCCCCAACCCGTTGCCCGATCATGGGTATCAGTAGATCGGACATCCCTGGTGGTCCAATGGATTCCACCCTCCTTTGCCCGATCACAGGCATATGAATTAAAAAGGTCCCTGGTGGACCTGTGGATCCCAGGCATAAGTAAACAAAAGCCCTGGTGGTCCAGTGAAATGTCCCCATTGCCCGATCTTGGGCAGAACCATCATGAGATACTCTGTTGTTCTAGTGGTGCCCCTCCCCACCCACCCACTGAGGTCCTCCTCCACCCAGCACCCCGTCATCGGCGGATAGCAGCATGCCGCCTGCCAAATGACAGCGTACAGTATGGTCTGTATGCCTATTGGTCCACAGTGTGGACCAATGGGCGTACAGACCATACTGCTACCACACAAACCCGATATGTGAATGTATGCATTCATCACATTTAGGCCTGTGTGGTACAGTATGGTCTGCACGTCCATTGGTCTACACAGTGGACCAATAGGCATACAGACCGTACTGTATGCTGTCATTCGGCGGGCAGCTGGGCAACATGTGGGCGGGGTGCTGCTGCCCATCGATGACAGGGGGGTGCTGAGTGGTGGGGAACCTCAGTGGGCAGGTGGGGAGGGGGGTACTACTGGACCGCCAGGGTATCTCGTGATGGTTCTGCCTGTGATCGGGCAATGGGGGGCATTTCACTGGACCACCAGGGCTTTTGTTTATGTATGCCTGCAATCGGGCAAGGGGGAGGATCCACAGGTACACCAGGGACCTTTTTAATTCATATGCCCGCGATCGGGCAAAGGGGGGGATCCACTGGACCACCAGGGTTGTCAGAACTACTGATGCCCACGATCGGGTGCTGGAGGGCATTTCTCTAGACCACCAGGGATTCTGTTTACTAATGCCTGTGATTGGATGAACGGGAGCGGAGACCGCCAAGAGTCAGCAGGGTGTTGGTCCCCGACGGCTGCAGCCAGGCAGGGCACCAGGCGCAAGTCACTAGGGATCGGTGCACCACATGCAAATGGGACCATAATGACATGCAAATGGCCCCATTTGTGCCTTGCATGCATAATGGCGTCATTTGCATGCTCAGTGCTGAATATTGTGGTTGATGCCAGCGCAACTGCACTTACGCTGGCGCATAGCCCTGCTTCCGTTTTGCCACATGTGCTGGTGCAGTGCCACTGCACCATGCACAGTGCATGTGCCCTCAGTGCCATATTCAACGGTGCAGAGCCATGGTGCAGCACCATTGAATATCGCCTGGTCCATGCCCTAGAGCAGCCCAGTTGTGCTGCGCTGTGCCCAGGCTTGCGCCCCTGCCCGGCACAGTTTGACTATCCAGGCCATAACCTTTACATATTATTGCCTCTCCCCCCTCCCACAGGGTGCATCTGTAATTGAGCAGTAGTCTGCTCACTATGCCTTCCTGGTAGAACCTTTAAATAAATAAATAAATAAATATTGAAATTTCCAACACCAACTCTCATAAATGGATGAAGGGTTGAAGTGGTAGATAACATTAAGTACTTAGGGGTCACACTAGCTCAAGACTGTACCTTTAAGGCATTTAAATAAGACCTTGAATCAGAAGCTTGGGCTATTCTATTGCCTTAGCCCCTACCTAACAAGGGATTCATGACTAAGGGTTGCAACAGACATCATGCTACCATCTTTGTTACATGGAGCACCAGTGTTATACTCAGTTAAAAGTACTGAGAAGTTGATATTTAAAACCTTATACCACAGGATAAGCAGGTTCGCTGCAGGTGCCCACCCATGGAGCATCACTGTCAAGTGCTCTAAACCCTAAACTGGCCCTCACTAGAAGGCAACCCAAACTATCCAGCTGTAAGCCTGGCCTGCACACTCCAGCTTGAGAACGCCCTGCCAAGCCTAGCTGGTACAGTAATTGCCAGGCAAAGTATCAGGTGTCTCAGGTCATCCAGCCTCCAGCTCCTCCAAGTGCCGAAAGTAAAGTCATCCCCAGGACAACAGTCCTTCTCTGTGTATATACCACACCTGTGGAATGCATTGCCCGGAAAACTCCAGGAACGCAACTTTCTAGGGGGATTTAAGAGAGGACTCAAGGCACACCTGATGGAACAGAGCCCTTGCACTTGCTATTATCAACTCACCACAGTAGTCCTCTTAATACCCAGGGTGGTGGTGAAAAGCACCCCATGTTCTGGAGTAACTGCCATGACAGATCAGTATCCCAGAGTTGATCAATCCCATACGAATCATTGCCTTGAAACAATGGGATTGCAACACTGGGTCCTGGTCTTTGCATGTATGAGGATTTAACCAGCACTGTGATTTAATGATTGTCTATCAAAAAAAAATATACCCTGTTGTAAAATGTGTAATTGCCTTGACCGTATTAACTTATGTCCTTGACTACTGTATGCTGTATTGTCAACAATTTACTTTTGTACTCTATAAATGTCTTTTGAATCTCTATGTGTAATTAATCCCTGGTCGCCCCTGAAAAAGGGATTGTGATGGTTCCAGTGGGCCCGGCCAGTTATCAAAATTATATAAATAAATAAATTGTTTGAGGTTAGTGTTTTATTAATTCAACTTTAAGCTTATAAAACTGCCCTTTCTTGCATTTATATTAGGGTATGCTTCTGCAGTGGTGAATCCCCGATTTTGGGTGCAGCTGTTGCCTCTCTTCTTACAATGTTTGGGGATGGAAAAATATGCATTTGTAGTGGTCCAGGGACCTATTTCATCTCATTGTTTATAATTACAGGACCCAGCTGTTCCAGTTCTTTCCTTCAGCTGAAAAAAATTAATAAAATAAATAAATGAACAACTTAATTGATGCCCAGTGGCATGGAAGGCAGTGTAACTGGCAAACCTCACTAAAGATCATGGAGTCCCAACATATTTAGATGACTCTCCTCTCCCTGCTGCCTCTCTGCTATAAGCCTCCTCCAGTGTTATTATTATTATTAACTTTTATTGACCAGATACATACACCAGACACAATTGAGCCTACTTTCATGTACAACCCAGGAGGTTACAAGACAAGCAGTACAAAATATACAAGCAAATACAGTCGTGCACGATCAAGAAACAGAATTAAAATACAAGACACAATATACAGAGCTAGTGATAAACATACCAGCCCAGAGAAGAAACAAAAATGGAGAATATTAGGTGAGAGTACAAACATTTAAGTACAGTTAAACAAGAATAAAGTACTTATCAGCTCATCCAGTGTAGATAGTACTAATGACAAAAACTAACAGACTGGAGACAGGCAACATTAGTAAACATCAGAAAATCACGTGCAGACACTTCCTGCCCACAATGACCTTCTAAACTGAAAGTGAGAGGAGGAGCAATGGACTGAAAGTGGCAGAGAGTTCCATAGTTTGGGTACAGTAACCCTAAAAGACTGGTCTGCCATGTAGATGGATGTTTTGGGGACAATGAGTTTGGATCTAGGGGTATAGAAGGGGTTGAAGAATTTCAGCAGAGCTGCAATGGAAGTAGAGGCACCAATCCTAATTGTTTTAGCAGTGAAGCAGCAGAGAACAAACAACTGGTTGAGGGAGATAGCCAGCCCAGATGGCTAGAGAGGTCACAGTGATGAGTCGCTCAGTTAAGCAAGAGAGCAAATCTGCAAATGTTATTGTAGGTGGTCTCCCACTTGGAGAGCAGAGAGTTGAAGGAATTCAGAAATTATATGAGCCAGTAGTTGAGGGAGGGATGTAAAACTTCCCTGGCAAGGGCTAACCGGGCATTGGATGTAAGACAGTGTTTAACCCAATAAGCCAGGCCAAGTTTAATATTTACTGACTTGCAAACATTGAGGATGTGGAGGGACTATGTCCCCCCCATAGTCAGTTTTAGACTCCAGAGACCCCTGCAGCACCTTCAGCTGTGCAGCTGACCCGTAATTCAACCCCGCAGTGCCAGTATTGGATATTAGCCCAAATGCCAGGTGCAGGACATGGACCCACAACCTTTCAGTCTTCCTGGCCCAGCAGCAGGAGTGCTACCGACTGAGCCAGTAAGATGGTATGCTATAAAAAATAATAAGCTGAATTAATTACGAGGTCAATATATGCTTTGATTGGCTGCTGTGCCAGATATTAATCCCTTAGAAATGCCAAGTGTAGCTCAGAGGGGTGTGTGAGTTTGTAAACTTTCTTTTTTAAATGACATTCCCCCTTGCTGACTTAATTAGCCTTAAAATCACAATATTGCCCTTACAACCAGAAAAGTCCACGTACGTAATGCCCTTGCTGGGCTTAAATGCCCTTGGCTGTGCCTTGGGCCATCAACGTCCACAGCTGGGTGTTAATCAATAAAATGCCTGGTTATTTGGGCATTATTGCTTGTGTGCTAGAATGCTAGAATACTAGATGAGAAAAAGAACAAGGGACCAACATGTTCTCCTTTTGCCATCTAGGTAGCTGAAGCATTAAATACTCTCAAAGTAAGAAAATGATGTGCCCATGAAGACAGCGGGTATACCAGGTTCTGTTTTGTATATATTGTTTAATATTTTTAAGTACATTTTTTTTTTAATGGGGAACTACTGGTCTCCCAGTAAAGGTTGAGGTTTGTAAAAAAAAAAAAATATTATGGGTGGAAAGTTCTGATTGTTGCTCCAGTTTTGGATAAAAACAGTAGATACTTTGTTGTACAATACACTTGTACTAAAACACACAATCACTCAGTTACCCAGACTATGGCTCAGGCTACATGAGGCATGACAATGACACACTTTTGGGCAGGTTTGCATTGGCCCTTGGGAAACCTGACCCTGTGGGTTGAGTTCAAGTCTGTACAGCAACAGAAGGTTTGCTGGATATCCTGCTAGCTAAGGCATGGCTCAGAAGATCCTCTATCCTCAAATTCCCCCCTCCCCAAATGGTCAGGTTTGTGCCTTCATTAAGAAACCCTGAGGCTAAGGGTGGAGGATCAGAATCGAAAGAATAAATGGCCCTCCTGATCTTCAGTACAAAGCAGGTTTTCAGGGCTGATAGTAGATACTGTGTACGTCTCTCAGTCCTCGAAGCACGGATGCCTGTGGCAGTGTTTTTGTAATCACATTCAGTTCCCTGGTGAGGAAGTGAATGGGAGGCACTCTCTGCACTTATTTTTTTATTAGAACTCCTTCAGCTCAAGGAACTGCAGCAACAGATTTGTCGCAGTTTCACCTCATGGTGGTTGATAATAGCAGTAGGGTTCCCTGGATGCAAGTGGGTGAATATAGATATAACATGCATTTGCATCTGCATTCAATCCTTTTCAATATTTCTCAACTCCCCCCCCCCGGACCTTGAGAGGGCTGATTTTGGAAGAATGAGGGAGTAGCTGCAAAAGAAACTTGTTGGATGAGCCAGCCTGGTGGTGAAGTGGGCTGTGGTGCCATGGCGCCTCACCTTTTCCCACACTGGCGACCCAGGTTTAGGAATGGACGCAGGTCACTCAGGGGTCAGCCAGGAGAGGGAGGACTGAGCATCCTTAGGACTGCTCTCCTCCCTTGGGGAGGAGGGATTTCATGGCTCACTGCTTGACTGTCACCTGGAGGAATCCAGGTGGTGGCACATGTGAGCTGCAATATGGGAGGACCCATGTTCAGAGCACCAGGGGTGCATCTTTGCAGAGGATGAGCTCACATAACATGCTCATTCCGTGTCTGTGGTGTCCAAGGGAGAGAAGTAGGAGGGAAAATGGAGGATGGGCTTCATGAAGCCATGCCCATTACACCGTCAGTCCACTCGGTCTCTCTGGGTTCAGGGACCATCTGGATTTGTGTTCTTGGGGGGAAGATGGCCCTCCCCCTCAGCCCCACTGTGGGGGGAAAATCCATAGGGGATAAGGTCCTCTGATACTGGAGTTGACTGTAGATGGCTGTGGCAGACAGAGACCGGGTTGAGTACAGCTGCTTCACCTGTACCTGCCCCCCCCCCCCCAAAACAGGAGGATAAACACTTCTGTAGAAAAAGAAACTAGAGGGGTTAAGAGAGATAGAGGGGGTGGAATCAGAATGGGTTTTGACAAATAAAATGGAATACCAGAGGTCCCAGATCTCTGTAAGGGTAATCATCAAGGAGAAGCAGAGGGGTGAAAAGCCATTATGGTTCACAGCAGAAGTAGAGACGACCATAAGGGCTAAGAAACAGACATTACAAAATACAGAAACCAAACAGAGCGGGACAGGATGGAGTTTCACAACAGGATGAAGGAGGCCAAAAGAATAGTGAGGAGTGCCAAGACTGACATGAAATTAATTTGTGGAGGGTAAAAAGAAGAGAGAAGACCTTATTTTGTTAAATAACGAAGAAGAGGAAAATGAGGAAAGGAACAGTCAGGCTGCAACAGGGCGAGGAGTCGTAAGAGGAAGATCAAAGAAAGGTGAACGTTCTGAACAGATATTTCTGTGTGGTGTTCACAGTGGTGAACGAGGGATCAGTGCTTGACTGTACCGTCAGAGCAAAGAAGGCTGACGTACTGATATCTCAAGTTACAGAGTATGAGAGACAAGGTAGAATAACAGCATAGCTACCAAACTCCATGGTCATTTCATTCCTGGACCCCACCTCACACAATCATCTATCTAGTTCTGCAGATGCAGAAAAACTGAAGTGAGATCTTTACAGATTGTCTAATCAGTGTTACAAGATCAAAATCCCATTTCACAATATCATTAAGTGGTAGTAAGAAGACTTCAGAATGCTGGCGATAGGAAAAAAATCATAACACATTGAATTTCTTATTTTTTGGCTGAGCAGGCTTTTTCTATGTAATTTTTGTTTTTTACCCTGTTTGTGCCTCAGGCCCAGGACCCCAGCAGACACATACGTGCACGCACACACGCATGCCAGATACTGGCTCAGCCCCTTCTGCCTCACCCCTGGCATTCACCGCCGGCCCCACCCCCCTTCACCTGGGCTTCTCACCAGACCTGAGTGGAACTACAGGAGCAGACAACCACCCCGGGTGGGGAGAGCTGCCTATAGCAGCTCAATCCCTCTCCCTGTACCAACTTCCCAGTTACCTATGGTCATTCCCGAACCTGAGTCACTGGTATAGTGTGAGGTAAGGCATCCAGTGCCTCAGCTGTCAGCACCACTGGGCTGGGTGTCTGAGCAGGCTTTTTTCCATATGTATTTTATCCTCCAGGGAGCCTGGCAGGAAGGTGGCTCCGGTCTCTTCCTTGGAAGGACTTGGTCTCAGGCCCCACCATTTCCCATCCTGACTGTCCCAGTGATCCCCTATGGATTGCCCTCCCATGACAGGGCGAGGAGTGCCGGCTTTCCCCCCATCCTGGAACGCAAATACAGATTCCAGGTGTCAGGACGGGTGCTGGCGGGGCCATGGAGCCTTCCAGCTCCATTTTTCCTGGTTTTCTCTCTAACCCCCAACCCCGCCGCCGCCAACTTGTATGTCGGCTCAAGCTTCCTGATCTGTATCTCCCCCCAACCATCATTAGAGGGCAGCTATCCCTCCCCTGAGAGAAGAGAGCAGTCCTCTGGATGCTCAATCCTCTCTCTCCCCTGCCGACCCCTGGCAGCCCAGGCTCATTCCTGAACCCGGGTCGCTGGTATGGCGTGAGGTGTGATGTCCAGCGCCTCAACCCTCAGCACCACCGGGCTGGCCCTGAACAGGCTTTTACATTGGAAATATGTCCCTCTCAAGTGCAGCAAGAAGGGCCAACCACACTGCCTGAAATGTATGCTTGAGAGCCGTCACACCAAGCTTAGGCATAATTGTAGATTCTTGCACCAGTGGATGATTGAGAGTGTTACTCCCATCCAGTGTTGAGGAATGGTCTTTCTGGCATTTGACCAAGGCCAGATTCTACAAGGAGTGCCTCTTTCCTGCAGAGATGGTAGGGTCCACCCCCAACAGAAACTCCAGAGGAGAGTCGGGTAAGAGGACGCCCAGGATTCCTAACGTGACTTTGAGGATTTCTCTCCTGAAGGTGGATAACATGTGGGAAGGTTATTGCCATATGCATTAAAGTGCCTTCAGCTGCTTTGCACTTGGGTTACAGGGGATCTGTATCAGGCGTTATGGGAGGGGGATCATTAGTGGAGTGTAGTAGACTCCATGGAGGAATGAGAATTGTACTTGCCTTAAAGGGAAATGTCCAAATAGGATTAAATTAATCAGTATTGTTGAAAAGCAGCACAGCTACTCGTCACTGTATGGGATCCAAAAGAATGACTCAAAACAGGCTATAAGCAAAATATTTAATATAATTTTGCACCTAAAAACACGCCAGCACACACAGACATAGTGTCCCTCCCCAAACAGCTGTTCCCATAGTTCTCACTTGTATTACTGCATGATCCTGAGCAAATCACTTAACTTTCTTGTGCTCTCGGGTCATACCTGGATTCAAGCTTCAGCTTAGTGTGCCTCTCCTGATTAAAATATTTATCGACTATATGTGTTTCCCCAGGTGTGATGTCATTTCCTGTGCCTGTAACATAGTAAATGGATGCCTGCAGCTATAAAGGGAGGGGAATCTGAATGGGCATAATTCTGGCCCTAAAAGTGTTAGAGGTTCAGTCGATATGTCATGTAAAGCTGATTTCCATTGGTAACAGTACTGATTAATTTAATCCTAGATGGACATTTCCGTTTAATTTATTGCTCCAGACCAGAAGCATATTTGTGCATGTGTTGCGGCAGCTCTCCTGATATCTTGAGTGAAATCTAGCTAGAGGTTGTTACCCCACTGTGTTCAAACCCTGTCTATATGGGAGGGAGTGCTCCTAAAGAGGAGTCTGTGCCTTGACTGCAGTAAAGCCCTTGATACCATCCTACATAAGTGGTCAGTTAATAAGATGCAGGACCTTGGAGTAGTGGACAAAATTACTAGGTGTGGGAAACTGGTGATGTATACTCAGAGGTGGGGGGGGTCATTAGCTGTATGCCACAGGGATTACTCCTGGGACTGGTCCTTTTCAACATGCTCTGATATCCATACAATCAGTTGATCCTCACGGCTAAACAGATCACTTGGAGTTCATCACCTATTTTATAAAAATGTATAATCTTGATTGAATCAATTTTTCAAGCTGATGATGACCTTTTGCCTAAAATATACAACATTTATCCCTTCACTTTATAGCTACTGACCTTCTGGAATGTCTTTCTATGGGGAAACAAATCTGACTCTAATGACTTCTAAATTCTCCTAGGAACTGGTTCTTACTTACGGTAGATATGTTTGCATGAGGATCCTGGACTATCATGTGCTTTGAAATGAATCATGACGAGTTAGATCAGTGATGGGCAAACTGCGGCCCGTGGACCACATGCGGCCCTTGATGCAATATTTGCGGCCCCCGGAGAAGCTTTAAAAATAGCACTGGACAACAGAGCTGGACAAATGAGGGTGTAACTTTAAGAATACAAATAGTGGTGTAGCCTTACGGCATCCTATACATATGCGCGTGTCTGAATCCAGTCCCTTTCCCAGTGCATCAGTTCTTCACTTGTTGCAAGTGAAAGAGCGAAACAACAAGAAATACAGAGGGCAGATACCTAATAATTTAGAAGGTGAGTGCGAGTTGTACTAAAGGACTAAAAACTCTGAACAGATTTTGTGGTGATTATTTTGTTGCAACCGGCTATGCCACATTGAATGCATGTGCCACTAATGACAATCCAAGGTATTGACGCTGTGTAAGCAGTAACTGGTAGAAAATTTAATGCAGAATACTTGTAGCAGTAATTTATCATTACTAGCTTGTCACAATTTTAAACGCCCAATTAAATTAACGCACACCGTATTGCTGATAATTTATTATGCTTTGCTGGTGATCAAAGATTTTTAAGCTGTGAATACCAGACAAAAGGGAGTAAATTACTTGTATTAATTACGATCATTTGTGCACACTTGAGTCAAGTTAACCCCGTCTTCTTGTATATATACAAAACTTACAGTAATAGTGCATATTATGTTTATGTATTATTTATAAGTCAACACAAAGTAACAATAAGTAAACACTATTTCATACTGTTTTAACATTTTAATAACATGTGACATTTAATAAAGATTGTTGCATTATTAACAGATGTATTTTGCATAATTTAGTTTTGAATATGGAGCATACATAGTGATGCCGCCCTCCAGATCACTGGAGGGCCACACTTCTGGCCCTCATACAATCCCATGTTGCCCATCACTGAGTTAGATCAAAGCACCCAAAAATCAGTGTATGTTTTGAAATCATAGGTCAGAAAGTTTATATAGCATGTGTTTTTATGAAAAATGTTAAACAAATCAGAATCCCAAACCAAATACTGAAAGCCATCTTCTGATCTGCTAATTATTATCCTAATGGTAGCTGAACTGTTACCCTCACACAAAAGCTTACTGAAGAGAGATAGTCTGGCTACCTTTGAAATTTTGGTAGCCCTGGGCTATCAGACTGTTTTGTCTCTGATGCTTACAAGGGTGCAGACTTCTCCAGCTCAGATAATGTTTCTTGCAGCTGGTCCCGTTTCCTTGTCATCCTGTGACACCTACTTGCTGAAACTTGCGTTGTGCATTAAGTATTATCAATAGTAAAATCATCAGGAGACGCACCCTTGGAAACTTCAACAAGTTAAAATAATCTGGCAAGCTCATCTTGCTGTGTATAATATACAGTAGCACTCCAAAAGAAAAACAGCTGCTTATTCATGCTTTACACAGAGTTTCAGTAGGATAACATTTTTGAGTTTCTGGTCATGACAAGTTCATCACTTGCTCCATTTTTCCCTTCACTGGTTGAGAATTCTCAAAATGCTAATAATCGTTTTGATGTTTGAGGGTACATTACCATCTGCATGGTAAGGCCTCCTAATGTTTTATCAGTTTGCACATTCAAAGCAAATTCAACATTGCCTTCAGAGTAGTTGGGGCTACTGCGGTGGGGAAATATCTGGCAGGCACAGGAGCTCACTACTCCTTGGCTAGTCCACATTACTGAAGCCATGTAACCAGGACTGGTAGGGTACTGCTGGAAGAAACTTGTGGTAGTGTTGCTTCTACATCGTCCTCTGAAAAAACAGGGTGATAACCAGCATCCTAATGAACACATTTAGTTTATTTCATTTTCAACTGTTTTATCATGTAGCATATTCCTTCTTATTTCGTTATGTCAGGTGATGTATTCTGTTGACAGAGATGATGAATACAGCTGGGTGATGTTTGTGCGCACAGTATTTGAGACACTGCAGTAAATCTTCACAAAATTACATGCAGTTCATGAAGATTTAATTCATTTTGCAAAATGAAAACCTAAAAAAATGCAACTTTTCTTAACCGAAAAGCACCCACTTTCAAAATTGTGTACATTCTCAAATATGAAACACTCTTGCTGTTTTTGGAGAACCTTTTGTAAAAGTGTGCATTTTTAATAAGAAACTGGTCAAAATAATGTGCACTTTTGATTATGCGCATTGCGTCAGCTTTGATGCTTCCTTTTTTAAATTACTTGGTATGCCAAAAATGTGCACTTTCAAAAGTGCGAAATGTGATGGTGGAGTGAAAATGTATGCGTGTTTGCTTATTTTGGTGCATCTTCCATACATTTGTAAATTTTTTATTTGCACTATTTTCGTTCTCTTCTACCATTTCTGCCTCATCTGTTTCCAGTGATCTGTCAGCCCAAACACCATCTTCCATGAAGCATTGTTCTCTTAACCCCATGGCTTTCCTCATAGTGGCCACTTCAGGTTACCACCCTCTCTGGTGACCAGATCCAGTACTCCAGGTGGCAACGTGGAGACTAAGGGCATGATCCACAGAAGTGGGAAAAGGACCTGCAGCTGTGGGAAAACCTCAGCGCTAGTGGGAAACCACTTACAAAGCCGCAGGTCACCCACAACTGTGGGCATTCACGTAGGTGGAGTGGAAGACTGCTATGGGCACCCTCCGCAACTGCTGTGGCTGTGAATTGCAACCGCCGCAGATGCAGATGATTCCAGTCCGCAACGACAGTTGCGGAGGGAAACTTTTAAAGTTTCTGATCGTGGATCTTGCCCTCAGTCTCTGGACAAAGCACAGGTATGTGAAACGTTGAGATGTTAATGCATACCTCCCCAGTTTTGTCTGTTCACGTGGGCGGTGTGCTGTTACCCACAATAAACTTGATGCACCAGCAGAAGTGATCTTAGCATCTTCTTTTCTCTGACCCCAGTGAGTAGCACCAGTTTTCTTGTCTCAGTCTTTGAGAAAGAATCAAGTGTGGGATCTGAAATGCATTATGTGAGGTGTCTTTTATTATGTTTTAACATGTAATAAATGTTATTGCTTTTGAACATCAACACAGTGTCAGTAAATGAATGTGGTAGTGAGTACCCAAGCTGTTCTGTTGTTTTTGAGAGTTGTCTAACTTTCCAGCAAAAGGGAATTCCAATTTTGCTGAATGATTTGAGCTGCTGCCTTTGGGTCTCAGGGTCCCAAGTTTAATTCCCAACAAGGGCTGGAGGTGCATCTGCCCAGGTAGAGGGTACAAACATGACAGGTATGTTTGATCTGTGTCTTTTTGTGGAGGCAGTATAGTGCAGTGGTCTAAGGCTCTGAGCTGAAAATCTGGTGACATCCAGCAGACCAGACCTGGGTTTGAATCCCACAGCTTCCACTTGCATACTGTGCGACCCTAAACAAGTCACTTAGCTTCCTTGAGCTCCCAGGTCGCACCTGGAAACAAGCTACAGCTTAGTGTGCTTTTCCTGGTTAAACAATTTCCCTTCCCTTTTTGATAGTCAATGGGGGTGTGGGGGTGTGGTACCAGAACAACTATGCCTGGCCTTAGCCAGTAAAACAAGTGCAAGAGAAAGTGCTCCCCCTTGTGTCTGGGTGTGGGGGTATACACAACACATCAGTATGGGTCTGTTGATATATCTGTCCACACTATGGCCACCAGGCAGCAGCCATGCAGTGGTAGATTACTCCTGCTGTCCTCAAGGCACATCTCAATAAACTCCAATAAGCCTCCTGTTCTGAGCCTGACTCCTTTAAGGATCTGCACAAGGTCTAGGAGGCTAAAGTCATAAATCAGTTGTTATATGGGTGTGAAATATGGGATATTAATAAACATTTAAATAATCTGGATACTATTCAAAACTTGTTTATCAGACACACTATCCACATTCTTGAGACTGGAAGCACAGTTACCATCCTTAGAATATAATGCTTCCAACAGAGCTGTTAGGTTATTAAAACAAATTTTGTCTATGGAAGATACCAGGTTGCCCAAAATGTGCTGGAGAGATTCCAGTTTTAAATCCTTTAAAAATTGGTTTGCAACTTTAACCTACAAAGCCCTACACGGACAGGGTCCTGACTACTTGAAAGAGCTTCTGACTCCTTACACCACTGTGCGACATCTCCGCTCGGCTGACGAGGGGGGTTGCTGGAGATTCCAAGGGTTAGTCTGAATTCATCTGTGGCTCAGGCTTTTATGTTTGTTGCCCCAACCCTCTGGAATTCTCTACCATGTCAGCTACAGGAGTGCAGGGCAGTGGGGGAGCTTTAAGCAGGCACTGAAGACCTTTCTATGGGCCAAAGCTTTTCCTGATTTTCTAGGATTTTATTTATATTTATTGTTTTATTGAATCTGTTGTATTTGTGAAGTGTCTTGAAATTTTGAAAGGTGCTATATTAAATAAAGCTATTATTATTATTAATAAATAAAATTCTGGTACACTACGGATTATATAATATTTGGCATTTCTCAAAAAGATACTTAGATGGGAATCATCTCAAGGAAGTTGAGCAGAGAATTAGAGATGTTTTAGCACAAAAAGATATGGAAAGAATTCATAAAATGACCAAGCTTGGAATTTACTCAGGCATTTTGGGTGACAGTGCATCTCCAAACTATTTATATTTTTGCAGGAAGAAAAGAACATAGAAAGGTGCTAACAAACATTACATATGACTTGCTACTTGGCTATCTTCTAATATATAATCCAGTTATGAGCTGGCCCGTCAGTACAGTGGTAACAACATGGGTTTGGGAATGGATTCGGGTCACTGGAGGACCGGATGGGTGAAGGAGGCTTGAGTGTCCACAGGACTGCTCATCTCCTCCGGGGGTGGAGGGGGTGTGCCTGGCTCAGCACATGACTGACCTCTGGTGGTGGCTAGAGGTACAGCATGGCCTGACCCAGACCAAGGGGGTGCAGCGAGATGGACACTGGCGTATGCGCCTTGGCGTCATGTGCATGTCACACCCTGGGGGGGGAGTACACAGAAAAAAATCACCATCCGGGCACAGCACTGACCAGGGAGATAGCTCTCACCATCCCCAGAGCTTGGCCACAGAGGAGACCCTGACATGGATTCAAGGTACAGGGGGGTGGTCCCGTCCCCACCTGGGGACAAACCATGGCAGGATGGGGGGGTCTCACAGTGCCAGGGTGGCGGGGGAAAAATATCCAATTATGGTCCATTCTTTGCAAGTAAATGTTTGCGTTACAATACCCAGTTTATCTTGATGGAGCATCTTTGTTTGGAATGTCCTGTCTCTGCTAAAGAGAGAGAAAAATGGCTAATGTCCATTCTAAGGAGAGGTAATAAAGGCCATTCTTCTAATGTAAAGAAATGGAAACATCTTTTTGCTTTCTCTAAACGTAATAATATTTACGCTGTTGCATTGTTCGGACACAGCATGATGAATAAGTTACTACAAATTAAGTAACATCAAAGACCTTTTGCCTGTCATAGATAATGTTTATTTTAGCTGTGCGTTTGTAGTTGTTTTTATATTTGTACTCTGATAATAGTTGTGTGCGATAGCGGCTGGGATATATATTATACCCTTTTAATTTTTAATGGATGTTATAATTTATTGTGTTTTTAAATTGTTGTTGTGTATATGAAAAACTCTGTGTTTGGTACATGTCTTTCGAATAAATAAACCTGAACCTGAACCTGAGCCCGACTGGGATCCCAGGTTTGGGATGTTAATTGAGGTCCCCAGTGTAACAAGTGAACATGCTCACCAGTGGGCAATCAGGCTGTCCTTATTCTGTATAAAAATATGAATTTAGGAAAGACAGAGGACCATCAGGTCACTGAGTTCTTTCCCTCACCAGTGTAGTGGTAATACCCTGTTACTAGTGCTGTGCTGAATTTCCAAATTCCAGTGGAATGAAATTCCATGGACTTTTCAAAATTCTGCCGAATTTCACCAGAAATGGAATGGTGGAATTCCACAGCAAAAAATAGTTGTGGAATGATTTTCTGCTGAAAAAATGTTGTTCCATGGAATATTATTCTGCAGATCATAGTAGATGGAATTTTGCAGAACAGCCAGTAAAATTCTACTGGAAATTCCACCAGTGGAATGGTCATTCTGTGCTAATTTCACAGGTGGAATTCCACATTCTACACAGCACTTGCCTGTTACCCCCTTTTCACCAAGATACTTACCTAGTTTGAGCGTGAAAGCAGAAACTGTACTGGATGACTGACACCACCTGTTCTGGAAGTCTGTTCCAAGAATCCACTTAGAACTTCCAAATCAGAACCTCCCAAAAGAGGGATATCTTTTCTGATGTAGACTACTAAAATCAGATAAATTTTCACAGGACCTTTATTTAGTAGGGATGCTTGGAACTCTCTGTTACCAATCCAATAGCACTTTTTAGGAATTTAGGAATTTCTGATTCTGAGTCTGACTCCAAAATGGACCTCAGAACTGGAATTAGATTTTGAATCCTAATTCATAAAGTCTATTAAAAAACATATATTTAACCTTACATTTCAGAATTAGGATTTTTGGGACTGCAGTTATGACAATCCTAATTCCAAAATTCATGTTGGGATCTGATGAATTTGAGTCTGTGGCTCGGAAGCTGAACAACCCTATTATTTGGGAGTCTAATTGTGTACAAGATTGCAAAAATGCAGTGCTAGACCCATGAATAGACAAAGAGGAGCTGGTAATTGTGTGAGTCGATGATCTGTTGGGAATCAGAAAGCGCCATAAGAAGTAGGAGAGATGTAAAAAAATGGGCACCATCCACAAGAATGCCTGGAAAATCGGAAGATTTGGAAGGTATGCCAGTACTTGTTCTGTGAAGTATAATAGTTCTTCTTGCTGTTGTCCTTTGATCTCTCTTCTTTCAAAGACACTGAGTGTGCCCTTGTCTGTTTGTTCCTGTGCACCCTGAAGACTTGTACTTGGTCTGACAGAGACAGTGCAATGTAGGGCACATGAATGAATGATCCCCAATTTAAAAAGTTTACATATGAACAAAGGGTGGTAAAATTAGGACTTCTAATACTGGAGGAGAGAAGTCTGAGAGAGGACATGCTACAACTATGTATCTCATTAACTTAAAGGGACAGACTCATGCACAGTGGCAATCATAGCTAGAAAGCCCATGAAGAGTACTTTAAAGTGTGATGTACAGCTCACCTGGAGCTGTAGGCAGTCCAGAGATATTTGCATATTTAGACCTTTAGGTGAATGCAGATGCAGCCAAAATGTACGTTTGTATCAGCATCTGCCATTTTCAAAAATCATGGTCTGTGTTTTTCAAAGTTTTCCTACAGCATCAGCTGATCTTTACACTAAATATAGAATAATGCATGGGTGGATGTGTGCAAGCAGAATTTTACACACACCCAATGCGTGGGACGCTAATGAAACTCCAAGAGCGAAGCTCGAGGAGTTTATAAAAGCATCCCACACTGAGGGTGTGTCTAAAATTCTGGTTACACCCACCCACCTGTGTTTTATTTCATTTAATTACTTTTTTATTCTTGCTACTGAGCACTTAATTCAGGCTATCACAACATAACCCAAGACACATGGAATTAAAATTGCAAAAGCAGAACACAGAGGTTTTGCATATGCAGATGACTTGGTAATCACACTTAATAGGCCTGTGGACTCTTTTGCTGCTCTAAAAACTCTTCTATGGGAGTTCAGTACTATTTCAGGCTTACAATAAATTGGAGCAATACCTAAGTAATGCCCGTTTTCTGCCCTAATGTTCTAGAAATTAGTTTACAAACAGTATTCCAGAAAGATGTGCTTAAAAATGAAATCCAATATCTTGGGATAGTATTGAGTAATAATCTCAAAACTATACATGATCATAACACAGTACAAGCTGATACAGAGAAGTGGGGGAAACTCAACAGTCTCTAAAGATGACTGTAGCTCCTAAGCAATTCTACATTTTTCAATATCTTCCCATAACCCTTAACTCTCTATCTCTATCTCTATCTCTATCTCTATCTCTATCTCTATCTCTATCTCTATCTCTATCTCTATCTCTATCTCTATCTCTATCTCTATCTCTATCTCTATCTCTATCTCTATCTCTATCTCTATCTCTATCTCTATCTCTATCTCTATCTCTATCTCTATCTCTATCTCTATCTCTATCTCTATCTCTATCTCTATCTCTATCTCTATCTCTATCTCTATCTCTATCTCTATCTCTATCTCTATCTCTATCTCTATCTCTATCTCTATCTCTATCTCTATCTCTATCTCTATCTCTATCTCTATCTCTATCTCTATCTCTATCTCTCTGATGCTGGAGGTTTTGCACTACTGTGGTGGAGACAACACCACTGGGCTTTCCTTGCCAAACAGGTTCTGCTGCACTCCCAAACACCACTAACTCACATACTGCTGTATACTGTACTGTATACTGCCTAACCTAGAAATACTCCTTTATGTGGAGATAAAGAATTAATATGCTTGTTAAAACATGAAGGAATATGATTTCATAAATATCAGTTATATCTATTATGATCTGTGTAAAGTACTGCTAAAAGTGATGATCTGTTATTGAGTATTGTTATATACTGCATATTGTTTATGTACCTGTGACAAATTAATAAACCTTTACTGCAAAAAAAAAAAGTTCATCTCTTCCAATTGCTTGGGGCTGGATTCACAAAAGAAAGTAGGGTAGAGAAAAACCTGCAAGTGTCCAAATATTGCACAGCTGCAGGAAAACACACCTACATGCGTTGCGGTGAATTCACAAATCCTCTGCAGGTGCAGGGAAAAATATCCTGTGGTTGCGAAAAAATGCATGTGCGGAGAATATGTTGCGGGGAAAAAGTGCCATGATATGCATCCAGCATCCCATGAAAGACTATTCACAACCAATTTATTTCCGCAGTTGGGGAAAAATTGTTACACACAGTGGAATGAGGTGCAACTCTCCCTCAGCAAACTGCAGTAGTGTCCCAGCAATTGGAATCAATTAAGGTGAAGGTGAGGCACAGGTAATAGCATCTCAGATAGTATAACAGTGGCTTCTGTAACAGCAACAAAAGCACACATTGCCATGATATGGCAACAGGCAACAACCACCAGACAGTGCAGCCCATGACGGAGCCCCACAGGCAGTAGAGCCTGGCCAGCCTGCAGTGAGTGCTACCCCTGCAGGCAACAGGAACATCCCAGGGATGGAGGACCAGCAGTGACAGTTGGCCACTGTGGTCCCATGGTATTGCTGGTACCTGTGCTGCTGCAGTGGTCCCAGTTGAGGGACTGGTTGCTGGTCTCTTTGTGGGTGCTTTCAGCTTCATTCTATGGCAGCCCTGTTAAAGTCTGCTGTTCCAGCTAATTAAGTTTACTGTTGCGGTGCCTCCTAAGCTATTTCTGCAGCTGCGGATCCGCAGTTGTAGATTTTCAGCACATGCGGGATTTCTACAGCTGCTGAATTTCCACAGCTGTGGGGAATTTATGAAATTCCGCATCTGCTAAAAATTTCTTTATGAATATCACGCAACTGCATTTCTGCAGTGCTGCAGGCCTTTTCCCGCAGCTGCAGCTGCAGGATTTTTGGCTTGCTTTGTGAATCCTGCCCATGTGTATAACAAAGCAGTGGGAAGGGCTAGCAGGATGCTGGGGTGCATTTGGGGAGGGATTTTAGCAGGAGGAGGAGGAGGCAGGGGGTGCTGCTGTTGTATTGCTCACTGGTGAGGCCACACAAGGACACTGAAAGGGTGGAGGTGGTACAGAGGAGGGCAACCAAAATGGTGAGGGGGGCTTGCAAGGAAGCCATATGAGGAAAGCCTGCAGGAACTCAACATGTACTCCCTAGAAGAGTGAGAGGGGACATGATTGAAACCTACAGGTACCTCATAGGAGTGAAAAAGGTACACGTGGAGGGTCTGTTTCAGAGAAAGGAAGGCAACAAGGGGGCATGTAATGAAGCTAAAGGGGGGAAGTTTAGGAGAGATGTGCAGAAATACTTCTTCGTGGAAAGGGCAGTGGATGACTGAAACAGCCTGCCAGAGGAGGTAGTGGGGGCAAAGACTGTGGGGAGCTTCAAGCATGTGTGTGATAGGCACAGGAGCACATTAGGTAGAAGAACGGGGGGAGGGAGTGACACCTATGACCAACTAAGGTCAGTGGTGACAGAATAGGCAGGTGAAAGGGGGCAGGCTGGATGGGCCTGAAGGTCCTTTTCTGCTGGCAAAATCTATGTTTCCATGTTAACCTTCTTATGACATCACAGCCTTCCAATGGCAGCAGATTGTGATGTCACAGCAGGTGAGCATGATCTGAAGTGGGAAATGAGCTGCTGAGACAGATGAACTCCAAAGGATAAAGATTATATTTTTGTGTAAATATCCTCGGTAATAAATAATGTGTGTATGTGTGTGTGTGTGTGGGGGGTTCTATTCTTTCCTGTTGGCATTGGGGCAAAATATATTAGAACCCCCTAAAAATGACTACCCACATTAATTTGTTACATGACCTTAATATTTACTTCCTTTCCATACCTACAGTATGTAACTCACATAAAACTTAAACCCTCTAGTTAATGTTTATGTTGAAATGTACTTTATACCCCCCAATATAGACGGACCATGAAGAAAGTAGTCCCAGTTCCCTGAGTGTCATCGCTGCTCCTTACTAGTGCTGCAAAAAGCAATCATGTGGTCGTGTCCATGTTCTGTGTGTATTTGTATACAAATGAACCTGTCTGTGTATGGGTTTGTTTTGCTCTGTGTTTTTTATCTGCATGTGTGTACCCTATGACATGGTGGCTGTGCAGGTGCCTTGGCTATAGCTGAATCTGAACTCTCACTGTGTTATTTTCTGCAGTGCTGTGGAGCCAGTTCCCACCCTCGAAGGAGACTTAGAGCAAGTAACAGGATAGCATTCTGTTGCCAGCTCTAGTTAATCATTACCCTGGTAACACAATGTAGAATAAAAGAAAGTGTTCAAAGCCTTGTGCGTGACTCTGTTTACCCTAGAACAAGACGATTAGTGTACAATGGTACCTTACACTTTGTACTGTATCTGTCATTCCTAAGGTACAATGTGGCAATTAAAGACACGTGGATAAAATATTATACGCTCCTTTGACTATCTGCCAGATTGTGCCACTGTGATTATCTGCTCCATTTTTCAAAATTTGGGAACAATGTAGAAAAATGTTCAATATTTTTCTTGTTTTGTTGTCCTGATAATTACTATCTGCCACGAAATGACAACTGGATACAATGATCCATAATGTATTACCTAGAGAGTGAGTACCTGGGTAAATAAATCACTGTCCACTCACACTGACCTTGGGCAAGCCACTTAACCTCTTAGTACTCCAGTTTACCCAGCTGCAGAAAAAGGCAGAATCATGACCCCACTGGGAACGAGATGCTGGATCTCAGCTGGGATATCTGGGATAAATAAATTGCGAAAAGCAAATTATCACTCCATGGTACAGCAGAGTTAATGAGCAGCATTTTCAAAATTGCCAGGGCTATCCTATCCTAAGGCAATAATTTGGCCGGTGGTGAAAACACAGAACAGTGACCCTCACAACCATCACTTACCTACTGTGAGACCCTGAGCAAGTCACTTAACCTCCTTGCACACAACCTCTTGGTAATCTCTCTGTAACTATTCTCTTTGCCTTTTGAATCTCCCTGTGTGTTGAAAACAGCAGCAGCAGTCTCTTGCCTCCCTCTCCTGGAATGTGCACTATAGTTTGTTCGAAATGCACTAAGTAGAAGCAAATTCCTTTCCTATCCATCCAACAACAGGGTACTATCTAAGGTATCTGGGGCTCAGTACATATTATCCCAGCAATTGTTTTGGGGAGGCAGTAATCTTGTTAATGAGGTTGTGTTTACTGATTCATTGTTTTACCATTCATTCAAAAGAGCCTCAGATGCACCATCTTGTTTTCACTGGGGTCCGCCTCAGAGATGCTCAGATAATCTGAAAGCTCTTCGGGATACCACAGATAATGAACCAGTAAAGCATGACAGGATGTATGTGTGTGTGTGTGTTATTGTGGGATGACAGCATGTCTTGTGAAGTGAGGCCTGAGGTGAGGCTGAGTGCTTGTGCACCTGAAAAGTACTGTTATTCCACAATTAGGCACACCCTGAAGTGTCATATTGAGATTATAAAAAGGCTTCCCTGATTTTTAATTTTAGAACCATGCAGTGAGGTTCTGACCTGTGCTTTTGTTCTAGCATAATACACAGTCATGTGATCAGATTCCACTAATTACAGTACAGGATTTTCCCAAACCTTCCTATAATGATAATTTTAGACCCTTTTTGATAGGAGCGGATAATGACTTAGTCTGGTAATTATCTTGATAAATGATCTGGATTGTCTGGGACTATGTGTATAAAGTATCCATTGTTCAGGTTTATGCAGTAGAACACCAATACTTAGGCCATCTGCAGATAGTGATTTGGAGTCATCCAAACCTCTGCAGCTTTTACCAACTTTTCTGGCTGGGAGAAGGCTCTGTCATAGGTAGGCACAGTTGAATGCTGAAGGTCACAAGATAAATCAGACTGCCATGTGATTTAAATCTGGGCTGTCCTGCTTCACTGTTCTGAGCTGTAACCACTAGGCCACATGGTAACATAATTTAAGCTCTGAAGGGACTTTTGCATCTCACTCAGGTCCTTTTTCTCATGTTCCATAAGCAGCCACGAATCAGTATGCTTGGCTGTGCAACACATATTAATCTGTAGGGAATTCCTACCCGCACCATTTCAGTGTCACATCAGGACAGCACAGCAAAAATGGTGAAGACTATTTCAGCCCAGGAATATGAGCACCGGGCAAGACAGCGACTGTAAACTTGACCGAGGGGTTGGAACAGTGAGACCTTCCTGTGGTGTATAGTGCATCTTCAGGTATGTATATTAAAGTAAGGGAGTGCATGGGGCTAAGCCCCCTGCATGGGGGGGTGCAGTGGGTGAAGCGCCCACTTGTAAACATTTGTATGGTGTTCCTTTGATGTTCACCGTTTTGACCCCTCGCTCAGGTTTCCAGTCGTCTTTCTCGGCACTCGTATTGCTGGGCTGATATTGTCTTTGCTGTTTTTGCCATGCTGTTATGACGTGGAACCATCTATTTTCCAGGGTATCCAGTAATTCCTTTATTCCCTTGGAAAGCAGAAATGTGTCCAAGCTTACCTTAAAGACCTGCACTGTCTTTCTGTTCACTCTCTCTGCTGGTAAGCTATTCCATGGGTTCATGAACGTCTGGGAAAAGTTCCCCTCAATGCTACCCTTTACATTTATTGGTCAGTCAGGCCCTCCCCCTCATGCTTCGTAAGCAGCCATGAATGAATCAGTATGCTTAGCTAAGCAACATGTATTAATTTATAGGGAATCCCCACCCACTCTATTTCTCAGGGTATCCAGTGATTCGCTTGGTAACCAGAAAGTTGTTCAGGTTTACATTACAGAACTGCACTGTCTGTATATGCACTGTCTCTGCTGGGAAGCTATTCCATGGGTTCTTGAACCTCTGGGAGAAGTGCCTCCTAAGATTTCTCTTGAATTAAGCCCCTCAGTGCTTCAGGATGTGTCCATGCATCCTGATGGAAAGCTGTTCCATCTCATTGATACTCCTGAGGATGCAGAAGACTGAGATCATGACCTGTCTCAGTCTCGTTTGACCCAAGAGTGAACATGTTAAGGGCCTTCAACCTCATCTCTTAGCCTTTGCCCTCAATACCATGTGATCTTTTGGTGGCCCTGCATTGCACCCTGTCGGGTGTCCTCTTGTGTCTTATAAAGGGCAGTGGGACATTTTTGCATCTTGCACTTGGCTATTTGGATAGGATTTTCTGCCCATTTCTGGGCACTGAATACAATGAGCCCTTCTGTGGTGCTTGAACACAGCAGGAAAAAGAGAGCAATATTCATACATACAGGAATTTGTAAAGCCAGTTCAAAAGGGTTTTGTATATACAGCAAAGATTAATTATCAGTGAAATGCTTGCCAATCTAAACACGAATTAGACTTCCAAAACTAATTTAAGGATAGCGAGTCTCATACATAACCTAAAATTAAAGCCAATGCAAACCTAGCACTTCATGTTTCTGTGCAGTGGCGTGCCATTTATGGAGGTGTGCAACATCTATCTCAACACACACACACTTACGTCTGACATGACAAACTTAACAAGCCAGTGCTCGCACGCACGCACGCACGCACGCACGCACGCACCGCACACACACACACACACACACACACACACACACACACATGGCAAACCTAGCAAGCCCTGTTTGGCAAATCATTCAGTTTTAGAAACAAGACTGGAGGGTATCTGCAGAATTCTGTGATGGTTTATTTCATTCTTTAAACAGATTTTGCTTAAGAAAAGGAATTTTAACCTAATGCTTTTTTATATCTGAGTATTCAGCTGGGGTTTTACACAACCCCTCCAATAAAAATCAAAAGAATATTTGATCTTTGAGGCAAGCTTTTTAGTCTGCAGACTAGACTGGATACTCAGAGTGCACTATACTTTATCTGCTCTCTTTCCAAAGACAATTTATTTTCATTTTCTTTTATCACTGGGGACTGGTCAGCAGGAAAAAAAATTCTATTGATGATAAATGGCTCCACTGCAGCTCTGGGAATTCAGCAGGTCTGTAGGTGCGTCTCTGCAAGGTTAGCAGCTGGCCTCAGCTCTCCGAAGCGAAGATTTGTAGGTCTGGAAAGAAACTTTGAGATGCTTATAACAGCAACACGATAAAATAAATGCAGTGGTCAGGTGGAAAATGGCCACTTCAAGAGTAGCTGACACCATTGGGAAAATGGTGGAAAATATAATATTTACACATACTTCACCTTGCAGTTCGTCTATCTTCTATAGATTTCTCTTCTCCTTATTTATTACGAAGAAATCCCCACAAAACAAGATGTTTATTCCTTAGAGTTCATCTTCCTCGATAGCTTGTTCCCTACTTGAAATGATAATGTTCTGTTGTGACATCACAATCTGTTGCCATGGGGATAACTGTGAAGTCACAAGCAGAGTATTATGACATCACATTGGACCTATCCTGTTTTTATGCATTTGACCTCAGCAATAAATAAGTTATATAAGAAATATAGAGCTAACAAGAAATATAAGGTGCTTTGTGTTCAAATATTATGTTTTTCAAAGTTCTTCTTGAGTTGTTGAGGGCTCTTTAATGGGGCACTGCCTTGAACCTGCTTCTGTCAAAGCTGCATGTCAAATGATGAGTTGCATTCTCTTATTTCTTGTTTATTTTTTTGTTTAACTAGGAAGTGGTCTGGGTATCCAAACCCATGTTCATCCATGCCCGAGTTACAGTTACAGTATGTAAGAAATAAGACATGACTGGGTGGTGGGTGTTAAGGGATGCCAACATGCCCAGAGGTGTTGTGAGGCACGACACTGCAGGTGGAGGGCCTTTCAGCCCTTGGAAGTGTGGGTATCCCCCAACAAGCCATCACCCTGGAGTGTCTTATTGTGCCTAGAAAATGAGTTGGGTGGGAACAATGTGAATGTTTTAATAGAATGTCTTAATAAAAACCATAAAGCAGCTCTTCTGCCAGTGGCCAGACATGAGATTGAGCTAGGAAATGGTTTACAGAACTATGTGACCTGCATGTGATTTGTCTGTTTGGTGTTTGTCCTCTCCTCTTCCCAAAGATTGAGTGCTTAAACTTTCAGTCAAAGGGAAACTTTCATTTTTGGAGGGGTTTTTTAACCAACCCTTTGCGGCTGGGGCCACTGTGTTGGAGCAGCCTGGACCTCAGAAGTCAATAAGGGTACAAGTCCTAGAGCCACACTCAGTTACTGAAATTTAGTAGCTGGCATATTGTTGAGATTTATTCTGGTTATTAACAGTACTGCGATACTACTTTAATCATTGATATTTAATGTTTCAATCTATTGTATGATGCTATGGAAGTATTTTATTGATGGTGTCACCTATAGTTTGTTCTGAAGAATAAATAAAGATTAAAAGAAAAAAGGGAAACATTCATTTATAGTGATTACCATATCTTAGATGTTCATGAAACACTCCTTCAAATGAGGTATTGGGCTCATCTGTAGATGAAAGTAATCCAAGCAAGGAAGACTATTTGTTTATAAAAAGAACAAAATACAAACTGGATACCAGTGAGGACAGTAAGTAGGTCTTGGAGGCTATGAGTGCATGGGCGGGAGAGCGTACTGGTGGTCAGGTGGGTGGGTAGGTGGGACCATAGCAGGAAACATAGTTTTAATAAAAAAATACAGTACAGAGAGGAAAAATGAAGTTATACAAATCAGTACAAAGATGGGGAAGTCAGCAAGAGTTTGGAAAATGAAAGCCCAGTCATTGTAATGGAGATGGGCTGAGTATCATGGCCTGCAGTGTTAAAGGGGACAGTCAGCATGGTATCACATCACAACAGTGACGGGAACACAGTGAAGTCCATCACAGCGACATATTCAACAGTTCTCTGTGATGGCCTGCTGGGTTCTCAACACTGTTGCCTCTGGGGTGTTCGCCTCCTCCCCGAACCAACTCCTACTCGGAGTTGATTAATTTAAGTGCAGGGGATGCGGGGGCAGAGCCCACTGCATGGGGGGTATGGGGGGGTGAAGCCCCCCACAGAAAACACAAGTTCCCCCAGCGATGGCACCACACCAATTGGTGGTGTTGTGCCATCGCTGTGCTGATGGTCGACAAATTCCGTGTTGCCATGGCATGGTGGAACCAGTCAGCACTAGGAGCCCCACAAACAAGTGTGGGAATAGTCCCAAGTTGCACTTTGTTGCAGAAACATTTTTTTTACTTACTGTTTACTGTAGTATAATAGACTATATCAGACTGATTCTGCTGACTTGCAAGCTGATATTTTGTGTAACTACAAATCCCAGAATCTCCTGCAGCTTACATCAGAGCAGGGCTTCAGCAGTGGAAGATTTAATAACCTGCAGTGTGTGTTACAGATTTTATAAGTTCATATCAGGGGCTATATTTTCAGATCCCCCAAAATCAGTGCAGGTGCGGGGAAAAACTGCCACAAGTGGGGCTTCACTTGAGGAGCTGCAGTTTTCCCTGCATGCACCACATTTTCAAAGCAGGAGCTGGTATAGGACCAGCTTCTCAATTTATGGTCCGGCATGACCTCCCCCCAGTGAAACCATGCTACCTTGGGTCCTGTAGTCCTTTGGCAACCAAATGTTCCACCAATCTCTCCTTCAATAGTGCTTCAATGATCTTCCCCACTACCGAGGTGAGGCTGACTGGTCTGCAGTTCCCTGCTTCCTCTTTGTTCCCACTTTTGCATAAGAGGACTACATCTGCTGTCCTCCAGTCTTTTGGTACCACCCTGTTTCCCATGATTGGCTAAACAGGATTGCCAGAGGTTCAACTGCCACCTCTGTTAGTTCCTTTAGGACCCTGGGGTGCACCCCATCTGGCCCCATTGCTTTATCAACTCTTATTCCAGTTTCTTTAGGACCCTTTCCCATGTAAAGGGACTTGTGTCCATTTCTGCACCATTCCCATCCTTTGTATGCCCTTCAGGCCCATCACCCTCCTCTTCCTCAGTAAAGGCTAAGCAGAAATATCTGTTCAATATGTCAGCTTTACTGCTGTCATCCTCCGCGTGGCCCCCATCCTCCCCTTTCAGTGTCATTATCCCTCCCTTTGCCCTTCTTTTTTCAGTTATGTACCTGTAAGAGGTTTTGTCCCCTCTACCCACTGATTTTGCAATGCAATCTTCTGTGTGAGCTGTGGCTTCCTTTACTGACCTACCTGCCTCCCTTTGCTTCTCCTGGTACTTCTCCCTATCTCCTTCTGCCTGTGTCTTTTTGTATTGCCTGAATGCAATCTTTTTGGCTTTCATGTTCTCTGCTACCTCCTTAGAAAATGATAATGGCCTTCTCTTCCTTTTCCCCTTGCTAACCTGCTTAATGCATAATTCTGTTGCTCTTGTAATCCCTATTTTAAATATTACCCACTGTTCTTCAATCCCTGATTCCCTCCCCATTCCCATTAATGCCTCTTTCAAGTATCTTCCCATTTTCCCAAAAACTTTTAAATGTTTTATGCCTTAAAAGTGATAGGAAATCCACAGCCCAGTAGCGCTGTCTAGTGGTTCACTGCACCGCCATGTTGAAGACTTGGGATCGAGTTCCAATCCTAACTCCTTGGCCTAGGTCGGTGAAGTTGAGTTCATGTTGAAGGAATGCTTCCTCTGACAGAGTTGACCTTGATGTCATGGGTGACCATGTGGAATTGGCCAGCCTTACCTGGAGGATGGCATTATGAGCAGCCGTAGGCAGATGCAATAGAGGGGAGAGAGACAAACTGGGGGAGGGGTATCATGCTCAGACCAGATAACACAACACAGGCCCCTACCTCAGGAGCTGCTGAACACTGTGGCAGACCCCTTAGTTATCTGGAGGACCTAAAGAGCTACCGACACCTCAAAGAAAACTTTAAAAAACATAATAATTAGGTACAATTCTGTTTCCATCCCATTTATATTTTATATATTTTTCCTCCCCATAATTTATTACTAAAGAAATGTGTATGAATATATGGTAATTGTCCCTTAGAGTTCATTTTCAGTCCCTCTGCCTCTATAGCTTTCTCCCTAATTCAAGTCATAATACTCTGTCGTGACATCACAACCTGTTGCCATGGGAGTAACTGTGAGGTCACAAGCAGTGCTCTGTGATTTCAGGTAGGGAGAAAGCAGCAGAAATAGATGAACTTTTCAGGGGCAAAGATGCTGTTTTCATGCAAATGATCTCGCTACTAAATAACGGGGATGAGGAATACAGAACTAATGGGAAATACAAGCTGGACAATGCCTAAATATTATGTTTTGTTACAGTTCTCCTGAACGTGTCACTAGCTTGGGACCTTTCTGTGTGGGAGGAAGTCATAGGGCCCTGAGGGGAGTCACAGAATTCTGGTCTGGAGCCGCCCATAGTTAGTAGTGTGTGAGAGTGGATGCTGGGATGGCGCAGCCAGAAGGAGGAGTAGGAGACAGGATTGGTGATGAATGCCTGGTGAGTAACAATGTGAATTAAAAAAAGTGGTAGGAATTTACTGCATTGAAATATTTTTTTTGCAATTAACATTTTATGAAATTTTCAAAAAGATACAATCATACAGATGAAATCATGTACATTACGGGTATTGGCAATTAATCACAAACAGTTCAACAGTAACATAACCTTAACAATTGGTACAAAGAATAAAGTAATACTATTTATATTAAAATAAGACTACTTTACATTATTAAACTTCATGTGTTTGGTAGTGAGCAAAAATCAGAATGAAGGTGTGGATTCCATAACTCATAAAATGTATCAGATCTGCCATTATTTATATATGCCAGTCTCTCATAACTCGCTGTGGTTAAGTCATGTAGCTATTCTCGAACTGAGGGGGGAGCAGGTACCCTTCAGTGTTTTAAGGTAATATTTTTTGTGGAAAAGAATGCTGCATGTAACTATAATATTTGGCATTGAGAAAAATGTATAATGGCCTCGGTGATGCCCAATACTGTAATACAAGTTTAGATGCAATGTTAGAGTCACACTTAAGAGTTAATTTTTATTTATTTATTTAGTTTTTGTTGACTGGGTAAGTGCACTAGACAAATCCTGCCTATTTTCAGGCACGACCCGGGGGAGGGGGATACAGATGAATGCCAACTGACCTTGAACCAGATTAAGCTGTTGGTGGTATTTTTTAGTGAATGAGGGAAATTTGGCCAAGACACTGGGGAAATTCCCCTACTCTTGCCAGTAGGGGGACCCTGTTGCTGTGCGTGGTGGTCATTCTGACCCTGACCTTGGAGGAGGAAGGTTTGCAGCAGAGGGGCTATGATGGCCCAGGGTACTGGAGTACAGGTAGTTCTGTCGGATGAGGGATCTGCTGAGGTGGCGGCTGGGATGCACCCGATGGGTGGCCAGCATATCGCCCGAGCCAGTGGTCCCTTGGAAGTACATGAAGTTTGGATGAGAAGAGGCATTGTTTAGAGGAGGAACTCCTCAGGGTGAGTGAATTGATTGCACAGGAGAATTGGAAGGAAGACCTGGAGGAAGACAGGAAGAGGAAGCGCTCTGAGACGTCGCTGGGAGCTCTGGAGGTAGCGGGCCCGAGTAAGATACATACTGCTGTTGAGCGGCTAGTTTCTGATATTTGCACAGCACCACAGGCTTGGGGGATCTTGTTGAAGCTTCTTGGTCTCCAGAACGAGCTTGCGGGATAGATCCCTGTGTCGGGGAGCTGCTTGGAAGCCGGTTGGGGTTACTACAGCTGTGCATGTTGGTCCTGATACACAGATAAGTACTGTTAGCTCTGTTTCTGATACTTCTTCCATATCTAACCCTGTACTGTGTGATGGTTCCCCTGATCCTAAGTCTGCACTTCCGAAAGCTGTTACGACAGGTTTGGTGGCTGAGGATTCTGCTCTTGCTACAGATGCAGTGCAGCAGCCGGCTCCTGACCTTTCTGAAAGGCCTACTTATGCTAGGCATTTTTGTCAACCTGTGGAACTGGCTAAGCGGCATAATGCCATTCGTCTTCGCTATGTGGGTCCCAGAGATAATCCCCCTGATCGTTTTTATGTTGGTAAAACGCTTTTGAAATGAAGCATGGGGTTCTCACCCTCTGAAGTTTATGCACTGATCCATGTCCCTGGGGAGTTTATCTTTGATATTAATTTTCGTACCCCTGCTCTATTAGAGACCTTTTGGTGCCGTTATTTAAATCTGAAAACAAATCCTTTATGGTCTGACTTTATTGTTTTGTCTTTATCTAAGCAGCCCTTTTGGGTTATCACCATCCTTTTTAGGAACAAAGGGGTTAATGTGGTAGATATTGTGAACTGGTTAACCAAGAGGTGTGACATTCAGGGCAATCCTGTTCCTATCTTGGACGCTGAGGGATTCTGGAATGGGGGATGGAAATTTCGAGTGAAATTGCATTCTGCGGATACTGACCTAATACATCTGCCTAATTGTTTTTTTTCTGGGTAGGAATAAGGGTTTCCTCTTCTACCCAGGCCAACCCAGAGTCTGTTTCAAATGTGGGTCTAAGACTCATATTAGCACCTTGTGTGACGTGCTTAAGTGTACTCACTGTGGGGAAACTGGTCACCCCAGTGCACACTGCTTTCAGACGTCTAGATGTAATCTCTGTGATGAGATAGGACATGCTTTTGAGACTTGTCCTCTGGCTGCTAAGAACACGGCTGAAGCAGATTTTGGGGTTCAAGACCATTACATATGGTTGGCTGTGTGGCAAGGCCTTTCTTCTGTGGGGTGAGTGGATCCTAGAGCCTCTGTGGCTGGGCTATGCATGGATCCTAGAGCCTCTGTGGCTGGGCTGTGCGTGGATCCTAGAGCCTCTGTGGCTGGGCTGTGCGTGGATCCTAGAGCCTCTGTGGCTGGGCTTCCGCCGACCAGGAAATCCCTGCCTGATGAGTCTGCTTTTGTTTCTGCTGCTGTTCCTTTAAATGGAATTGTGGCGTCCATTGGACCTGAGCTGGGTGTTGTGGGTGCTGCTGGTCCTTGCCCCTCCCACCCTCAGATCCAGCCCCCCTGATGAGGGTTTTACCACAGTTAGTGGTAAGGAAGAGAAAGCGCTTAAAGGGAAAAGTAAACCGCCTAAGAAATCCACTATCTCTGTCTCGGTCCCTCCTGTGGCTGACCCTTATATTTATGAAGTTTTGATGGAGGATTCTGTGGTGGAGTCAGAGCTGGTCCAGCCTTCTGTGACCCCTTATCAGCCTGAGCCTCTGGAGCCTTCAGGAGACCATATGGAACCTAGGCCTCAGGACTGCAAAAGTGGAAGGTGACTCGGGCCTCTAGTAAAGTAAAGTGATATTTTCTTTCTGTGACTTATGGCTCTATTTCAGTTTCGGGTGGCGTCCTTGAATGCGAACAGCATTAAAACTCCTGCTAAGTGTAAACACACCTTTTCTCAGTTTGAACATGAGAATTTAGATTGTGTTTTTTTTTCAGGATGTTCGTTTACATTCTCCTGAGGAATTACTGGCAGCTACCACTGGTTGGATATGGGGGGACTGTTTTTGGTCTCAAGGGAAGGATTTATGTAGCGGGGTTGGGATCTGTTTTTTTCTTTCACATGTTCAGGTGGTTCATCATGTAGAAGTTATGGAAGGTAGGGCCTTGGTTCTGGATATTAAATGGGGTCCACTGCCTTTGCGTTTACTGAATGTCTATGCACCACAAACTAAATTTGATAGGGTGACCCTTTTTAAATCACTTTACCCCTTTTTGTGCACTTCTTCTATGGTTATTTTGGGAGGTGATTTTAACTGTTCTTTACCCTCCCAGGTATCTCCAGCTTGCGGTAAGAAGGTTTACTGTGATGTGGCTTGTTTGGCTAAATTAATTGCAGATGTTGGTTTAGTAGATGCTTTTGGATCTTCTGTTGCAGGCTCTGGTAATACATATTTTTGTGGTCCCAGGGCATCCCGGATTGATTATTTTTTTCTATTCTCAGGGGATGTTGTGCAGCCCAAATCCTTGCAAGAGGTGACTGCATCTGACCATAAGTTACTTAAATTGACCTTCTGCGATGTGCCAGCAACCCAGAGGGACCAGGCCTTTGGAAATTAAATGCCACCACTGGATATCCCTTGTGTGGCTGAAGGGCTCCATTCTCTTTTGATAGCACGTCAGTCTGTGTTTTTTTTATACGATGATTTTAATGACTGGTGGGGGATACCAAAAATGAAGTCGGGACATATTTTAAGACGATAGGTAGAATTAATGGGAGGCTTCGGCATGATGAACTTCGTTATTTAAGGGGTCGACTTCATTTCTGGTCCACTTTCCGTCAGCATCTTGGGTCTGACTGTCTTGACAGGATTAAAGAGTTGAAGGTGGAACTGGAACAGTTACAGTCACAGGTTTTGCTGGATATGGAGCGGAAGCATAAGTATAGAATTTTTGGGAAAATCTATACGCTTTTTAGGGAATCCCGTGGTATGATGTATTTGAATACTGAAGGGGGAGGGTGAGTATTGACCACTGAAGGTATTTTGGATACTATTCATGCTTATGCTTCTGACTCTTTTAGGAGTAGATCTCTTTCGAGGCCTCTGTTTGTGATTGGTTATCTTGTAGGACATTACCTACTTTGGCTTCTGACTTACAGAACACTTTGCTTGAACCCATTACGTTGGACAAATTAAAATCTGTGATTTGGTCCTTGAAAGCAGGAACTACTCCTGGTTCTGATGGGCTCCCTCATGAGGTCTATAAGGTGCTTTGAGAAGTGTTGGGGTGGAATTTTGTGAGGTTTTGAATGTAGGCTTACAAGCTGGTAATCCCCCTGAGAGTATGTTGCAGGGCATTTTGTTATTAATTTTTAAGAACAAAGGTGATCGGGGAAATTTGGATAATTGGAGGCCTTTGTCTATGCTAAATACTGATTATAAAATCTTGATGAAGGTGTAATGTAATCGTTTATGGGGGATCTTTGATTCCTTGTTACATCCCTCACAGTTTAGTGGAGTTCCAAATAGGAAGGTTCAGGATGTCCTGATTCTTCTCAGGGAGATTTTACATAAAGGGGCTTCAAGGGAAATCTTTGGTCCTCTAGTCTGTCTTGATCAAATGAAAGCTTTTGATCAGGTAGAATATATATACCTCTGGGAAACCTTGAGGAGTTATGATTTTCCTTTACAATTCATGGGTTGGTTGCAAACATGCTATAAGGGCATTAGTTTATTGCCAAGTGTGAATGGTTGGTTAGGGTGGCAGGTTAGGGTATATAGGGGTGTTAGGCAGGGGTGCCTACTCAGCCCTTTGCTTTATGTGCTTTCCTTAGACCCCTTATTGCATGCCTTGAACATGTCAGATGACATTATAGGTCTGTCAGTAGGTTGTGCAGATCCGCAGATTGTTTCCGTAGCCAATGCAGATGATTTGATCTTGGTTTTGGTGGATAGATCTTCTGCTGCAGCAGCTCAGTTATTATTGCAGACCTTCTCTGACATTTCTGGCTCCTCCTTTGATAAATTTAAAAGTGGGATCCTACCATTAGGCTATGATAGCGATGATGCAGTCCTAATTTGGAACATGCCTATAGATTTAGGATATCAGAGGATTCTTGGGGTTTATTTTGGGGTGCTGATGCCCATAGTTATAATTGGAAAAGGCAGTTGTTGGTGGCACGTGACGTGGTGGCTCTCTGGAATAAGGGACAGATGATAAAAGCTAAACTGATTTATCTTATTAAGACCTTTTTATTACCATATTTGTTGTTTTTGGTGGCAGTTTATCCCCCTTTTCTTTGGAGACATCACTTTATAGTGTGTTTTTTGTTTGTTTATGGGGAAGTAGGCTGAATCCGATGAAGAGGGGCATAACATATTTACCTGTTAGTGAGGGTGGTTTGGGGATGTTGAATCCGGTGGTATTTCTTCATGATACTTTTATTTTTTATAATTTAATTCCGTTGCTTAAAGGGGATAGTAAGATATGGACACTGTGGGTGGCTGATGGCATTGGTCTCCTTCTGGAGCAATGGGACTCTACTACCTTTTTACCACATCAAACCAGGCTGTCTACTTACGCTAGTCACTTTCAGGGGATGTTTAGGAAATTAAAGTCCTGGCATATTGTTAAACGGTCTCTTTATACTCAGTCTCGTAAGCAATTTTATAATTGTGTGCTGCAGGATTTCTTTTATGCAAACCCATGGTTTCGGGACTTGCCCACTGCTGATCAACATTCCAAACTGCAGTTATTAGTTAGTAAGAGAATCCCTAAATAGATGTGGGATTGTTTATGGCTTTGTCTGCATAAATGGTGAAGGGCAATATGAAGCATAAGGAACTCTCGGAGAGATTTTGCCCCAGGGAGGAGACTTGTACAGAAGTAATTGAAACTTTGCAGCATTTCTTTTGACTGTCCCTTTGTTATGTCCTTCTGGTCTCAATTCCATGCTACCTAGCCACTGAGCCCTTTCCAAAGTCAATCATCTGAGATCTGGACAGAGGGGGTGCTTCCTGGCTCATGGATAGTTTATGACTCTGTCACGATTCGTCTTTTAATGGGATACATTGGCTTTCAGCTTTGGCAGGCTCGTTGCAGCCTTACACTTTGGAAACAGCTGAAAACTGAAAATCAGGTGTTATTTAACATTAGAAAGGAAGTACTCAGATGGAGGATGCTGGAAAAGGGGAAAGTGCACCCAGATCTTTATAAACTTTGATAGCGGAAGATGAATTGGCTTGATACGGGTTAGAGGTTTATTTAGGATACTTTTCCTTTTTTCTGTTCTTTCCTTTTGTTAATATAGAGTTTTGGGCCTTTCTGTTATTTTTTGGAGGTTGTAGAAATGTATACCATATTTTATTGCCCAACTCCTTTTTCTTGATAGTTTCATTTATTTTCCAGATACTGTATGACTTTACTATCTGTTTGTTTGTTTTATATTTGTACCTTTCTTGGGTGTGAATTTATACTGTTTGTATTTGCTTGCTTTTTGATGTGCTATGACTCTTTTTTCCCCAACTCTTTTAGTGGGGTGGAGACAGGGGTTTTATATACATAACGTTTTTTTGGTTTGACATTCGCATATGACTCCTCCTAACAAAGCTTCACTAAGCTGCCTATGACTTGTACTGTATAATTAACTCTCAACACAATTCCTTGACAATGCCTTTGGCTGCTATTATTGTAACCTTATTTGTCTTTTTTTTTGTAAGTTCCATTGTAATGATCACGTTATGTTTTGTACCTTATTGTCCTTATTGCCTTGACGCGGAACCTTTGTAAAAGAGCCCTCGGCTCAAAGGTGTCATCCGAAATACAAATAAATAAATAAAATAAAATATGATATAATCTGTTTTACTGTTATTTTCTTCTTTTAATAGGTTTTTGCATGCAGCTCTTCGATCTTGTATGTTTTGCTTTCCAGTTTTTCCCCTACTCTTAGTAGAGGGAGGTAATCCTTTTTCATATTATGATTTCATTTCAAGTTCAAAATATTGTCTTAAAAAGTTTAATTTAAAGGGGCACTGTCAGCTTTGCCCCTTTGTTTCTGACCAAAAGTAAGTAGTGTGCCTGTTGGCACACGGCTATCACATATATACTTAAGAACATCACTATATGTGGAAAACATAATTTTTTTTTACCGTTTTTCTGCATTTTGCCAACGTAGCTTTCCATTCGGGTCTCGTTAAGTCCTCGCATACCCGGCTTACATTCAGGTCGGGGCCGCGCGTCGTCTACGAGTGCGGCCCGGTGTACTTTTCATACTTGACATGCAGCTATATATTGCGAGAGTCCCTTGCACTATTCTAAAATGCTCCATCTATGAGCGACTGCAAACCGAGCACTGGGAGTACTGTAATTTATTTTTGTACATTGTAGCCGAAATCCCGGGCATGCACACCAGAGGCATGACCAAAGATCCCACGCATGCACAAGAGCATACCGTTAGTGCACATGCGCTGGATTTCGGCTGCGATGTACAAATATAAATTACAGTACTCCCAGTGTCGTCGGTATCGCTGTAGATGGAGCATTTTAATAGTGCAAGGGACTCGCAATATATAGCTGCATGTCGAATGTGAAAAATCTGCCGAGGGCTGCACTCGTGGATGACATACGACCCGACCTGGTAGCGTATCGCGGAAGACAACGTCGGACCCAATACTGACAAAATGCTAGGCTGATGAAAAAATTGTTTTCCATAGTAGCGTTCATATGTATATATGTGATAGCTAAGTAAACAGGAACACTACTACTGACCAAAACAAGAAGGAAGCCAAAGCTGACGTTCTACTAATAAACTTTGACTGTGCTACTCTTTTGATTTTTTTCTGGTTTCTATATTTTGGTGTGACTTAACACTATTTTGTCCTTATTTTGATTTTCATACCTAATGTCGTTGTTTAGTGTAACTCAACACTGTCTTACGTTATTTGTTTCGCTGTTATTATAATAAAATTAATCTCCTACTTTTTGGTAGGGAGGGGTTTGTTTTTCCTTTTGGTTGGGGGTTTCTGGTATGTTGTACTGATAGTGAATGTTTTTTCTTTTCATATATTATGATTTTGTATGATATAATGCAATTTTGTTTGATTATCCTTTTAAGTTTTTAATACAAATTCCCCTACTCTTTTAGTGGGGGTTCAGCATTATTAATAAGTTTTGGGACTATGGAAACAAATTTTTGTATTGAATGTATGCTGTAACACTTATTTATGTTTATCTTTAGTTTTGCATTATGATTTTGTGAGATGTAACACTAATATGTATATATTTTACTTTCAAGTTTTAATAAAAAAATTCCCCTACTCTTTTCGAGAAGTGCCATGGGATCTTTAACATCCACCTGAGCTACCGCCAATCCAGGCAGATGGGACCTCAGTTTAACACCTCATCCAAAAGACGGCACCTCAGAAGTGTAGCACCCCTCTCATGCTGTACTACAGTGTCAGTACTGGGATATTAACCCAAGTGCCAGATGTGGGAACTGAACCCACAGCCCTCTGATCTCCCAGCCTCAGAGGCAAGTGTGCTACCTACTGAGCCACTGACACCAAATGTACATGTCTCTGCACATTGTCCCAAAAGATCTTTAGTTTAATACAGAACCGTATGAGATACTGAACCCCTATCCTTTAAACATGTCCAGCAACAGTCATAATTTGATAAACCCAATTTTGTAGTTTGCAGGGAGAGCAATGCCATCTGAGTGAGATTTTGTGCTGCGTTAGTCTTCCTTTGGACTTTCTGCATGCACCAAGAGTAGTATTCCAGCTGTTGTTCCATTCTTCCAGGGATATGTTGACCCCCAGTTCATTCTCCCACTTAGATGTAATGGTTTCTATTGGGTTGCTAACTGTTTCAAAAATACACTTATATATTAGTTTGTAACCTTTATTTGTGATAAACACCTTATCTAAGAGATTTGTGGGTGGTAAAATCAGACTGGAGCCAATAACTCTTTTTTTAACATGTTACATAATTTAGAGGTAATTGGTAAATATGTTTAAAATCTCTTTTGCATTGGGGAGCTAGCGAGCACACTTGCTATGGAGATGCACTTGTTCACAGCTCTACACTCCCTCTGAACAAAAATGACCTAAAACTTTCTTTAAACTGTTGGGATTTACTTTAGCACAACAGAATTTGATCCAGCACTCAATTCTGCATAGCCTGATGCCATTTTTGTGATGGGGTGACCTAAGGGAATGGGAGGCAGGCCAATGTCTTCACAGCAGCAGCCTACACAGCAGACCAAACCCTCCCCCACTCTACTCTCCGACTCCAGAGCTGAACTGCCATTGAAGTCTTTGGTGGCTTCCATGTAGGACATCAATGGCAACGTAGAAGCTATTCTCCAGCTGTTAGGGAACAGGATGATATAATTGTTGTTGCCACAATCAGCAGCTTCAGTGGAGCATCGGCCATCCAAGTGCTGCCAGCGTCCAGTAAGATGGCACAGGACAATGCCAATTGAGATACTGTTTGGAGGCCCTAGAGATTTCCAACAGGGCTCCAAAAGTCTGGCTGGTTGAATTCCTGGAGGGAGTGAGGGCAAGCATGTCCTTCATTTTCTTAAAACTTGGCTACCAGGGCACTGGAACTTAATCCAGATACGTTGGCCTCCAGTTTTAATAAGTCATACCAGATCTACCACCGTTTGCCAAAGGTGTGAAATTGAGCATGTTCTCCTGGTCACAGCCTAGATAGTGGTTCACGATACTCTGTTACGAGCTGCCTGGGACTCTCTACACTTCAGGTTTAATAGAGCTAACTTGCACTTATTCCCTGATTGCTCCTTTGCGAGAAGTGCTTGGAGAAAAAGTTTGGTGCAGTGAGGGTGCAGTTGATGAGTCTAGGGATTACCCATTCATTACTTATGCCAGCCTGTCTTTGCATCTTTTACACTGGACACACTTATCAATTCACGGACTCAACAGAAATTGGCAAAACAGTGGACCATATCAGACAGGAGTTCGAGATAGTGAGACCTGAAGCCATGGCACCTTCCAAGGAAAAGGATAAAACCTGATTAATAGACTACAAATGAGTTGATAATTCTTTAAATCCAGACTTTCTAGTTTTTTTCTTCCTTCTTTTGGATTTGTACATATTTTCCTTTATCTCCAGATGCTTTCAAATGTTTTTTGAGGGGCTGGATACAGTGTCTTCTGTAATGGTGTCTAGTTCAATCTTTAACTACCTAAATACTCCTATATATTCTGCCCTGGTAGGTGCCTGATCCTGGGAAATTATTTTTCTCTGTTTATCCTAAATGTTTATTGTGTTATTATAATAGTGCCCCTCCTGTGGCTGGTGTGAACTGTTTGTGCTGTATAAACACTATGCAGTTTTCATATTATGCTACATAGGCCACTGTCGATCATTGCTCTCTCCTTGGGAACCTGTTTCACTTAAAAGTAGGTTTGCAGAGGTTGTACTTTTGTCATGAACCACTTTTCATGTTGGATTAATAAGAGCACAAGTTTCTAGTTACTGTGCTTTTTTCTGTTTACCAAACACTGTAATTCAAAGTGTTTACGGAGACCATGTAACATTACAAATAATCTTTATCTCAAATCTAGTATTGTGATTGGTGAAAACACAGCACATGACCCGATAGCAAGCAGGTGTTAATTCCCTAGTAATGCCTGCTTGCCATTGGGATCACACTTACTAAGTCACTCAGTAGTCTCCTATAGGTGGCGCCTCAAACTGTTTCTTACTGGCAGTTTCCTAGGATGCAGCAAGTTTCCCAGCAGTGAGCCGTCGCCCTGAACTCTAGCAGTGAGCATGGACTGTGATTGGTCACAGAAGGGCAAAGAAGGTGCATTATAATTATGCCGTCTAATCAGCAGAAGTGTGGTAAGTTATTTTTCAGGAAAAAAAACTGTAAAATGTGCACAGTGCGCCATATAGTTGGACATTGAAATGTACATTTCCCCCACAATGCAGTACTTTAACAGATGAGTTTCACATACCAACAGAGAAGAAAGCATCAAAGACATCGAGAAAAACGAGCAAATATTGACAGTGATATAGTAGCAGAATGTTATGCAAAGTTTTGATTGGTTTCAAAATTAGTAAACACTATATAAATGTATGTGGACTGTGCAACGTGGATGCACATGTTCTGAGATACAAGCGTTTCAAGCGGAGGAAGAGTGAACCATCATTTCTTAATCAAAAATAATCGTTTCCTCACATTTCTTAAATTCTAAGTCACAGAACATTTTGTAATACTGCCTTGTACTTGCGATGTTACAAGCACTGTACACTTCAGAGTCAGGCTCTCACAGATTAATGCTCAGTTGGTGGTTGGAGGCACTCAGCCTTCGGCTTTGCGCCCCAACCCCCTCCACTGGGCATTAATTCCCTAGTACAGCCCTCCTCTGTCGTGCATTAATGCTTACTTAGCTCTGGTCTTCGATTGTTTATTGGAAATGCTTATATAGGATCGTTTTTGCTGTGGGGGGGTGGACTATGGGGCAGTTGGTTCCTATGTTTGGGAAGTTAGAAACATAGAAGCATAGAAGTTGTCGGCAGTTAAAGACCTCTTGGCCCACCTAGTCTGCCCTATTTTCCCTACCCACAGTGCCACCACTGTCCCTATCGATCTCCGGTCTTCACCTCCCCTTGTCTTATTTCTAAGGTCCCCTTGTGTCTGTCCCATGAATGCTTGAATCCTGTTACCATTTTTAGACCTACCACCTCGGCTGGGAGACTGTTCCAGCTGTCCACCACCCTTTCCATGAAGAAGTATTTCCTCACGGCTCCTCTGAGTCTCCCCCTCCAGCTTCATAACATGGACCCTTTGTCCTTGAGCATCTTTTTCTGTGTAAAATGCTACCCTCATGTACCTTATTAATACTTGTGAGGTAATTGAATGTTTCTATCATGTCCCTTTCAATTCTTTTCCCTAGGTATATATTTAATTCCTTGAGGTCTTTCCTTGTTGGGCTTTGATGCAGGCCCTGCACCATTTTGGTTGCCCTCTTCTGTATCACCTCCACCCTATATATGTCCTTCAGGAGATGGAGTCTCCTGAACAGGACACAGTATTCAAGGTGAGGCCTCACCATCAATCTATACAGGGGTAACACTACCTCCCTCTTTCTGCCAGTGATACCCCTCCCTATGTACCCGTGCATCCTGCTAGCTTTCCTCACTGCCTTATCACACTGCTTTGCTACCTTCAGGTCATCAGAAACGATTACCTCCAGGTCCCTTTCCTGTTTTGTGGTTGCCAATACCTCCCTGCCCAATTGGTATGTTGCCCTCAGGTTTCTGTGCCTCATGTGCATGAATTTGTACATTTTGCACTGAAACCCAGTTGCCAAACCCTTGACCAGTCTTCCAGCTTTTTCAGATCATCCCTCATTTTTTAACCCCGCACTCCACCCGGTGTGTCCACTCTGTTGCAGATTTCTAACATGTTTTGGACTGAAAGCATATTTCATTTGTATATGGAAATCTAAAAGCTGTTAGTTACGGATATATGTATCTACATAGCTCTCTCACACTTGCAAGGTGTAGCTTTTTGTGATTAATGTATTAAAATACTACCAGCTATTTGGTATACCCTCATATTTGTAAGCCAGATTGTTTAGGCTATAGATACTTTTTAACATTTGATGTTTCCTGTAGTGTGATATTGATGTCTGACATGAGCTGTATAGAAACATAGAAGCTGATGGCAGATAAGGACCACAAGGCCCATCCAGTCTGCCCATTTCTTTTTCTACCTTATAAATGTGCCATCGGCCTTTGCTCTGTCAATGGCCTATCTATTCTTACTCATCTGTATTGCTCCCTTATGCCTATCCCACGTCTGTTTGAAGCCCTGCACTGTATTCATATCTACCACTTCCTAAGGTAGGCCATTCCATGCATCCACCACCCTTTCTGTGAAAAAGAACTTCCTCACATTACCCATTAATTGGCCTCCCTCTAATCTCATGCTGTGTCCTCTTGCCCTGCTATTTTTCTTATATTGAAACATGTTAGACTTTTTCACCTTGTTAATGCCCTTAAGGTGTTTGAATGTTTCGATCATATCACCTCTCTCTCCCTCCTTTGCTCTAGGGTATATATATTGAGCTCCATTAATCTGTCCTCATATGTTTTCTGATGCAGTCCCTGCACCATTTTGGTTGCCCTTCTCTAGACTGCCTCAATTTGGTTAATGTCCTTGTGAAAGTATGGCCTCCAGTACTGCACACAGTACTGCAGATGGGGTCTAATCAGTGTCTTGTAAAGAGGGATTATTACCTCACTCTTCCGACTTGTTATACCCCTATTAATACACCCTAACATCCCCCTAGCCTTACCTACTGCTTTAATGGTCTGCTTGGATGATTTCAGGTCATCGGTGATGATGATGCCCAAGTCTCTTTCTTCTCTTGTGACTGCCAGCAACTCCCCTTCCAGCCTATAGGTGGCTTCAGGGCTTCTCTTCCCTATGTGCATGATCTTGCACTTCTTTGCATTAAACCCCAGTTGCCACTCTTCTGACCGTTTTGCTAGTTTATCCAGATCTCTTCTCATTCTGCCCACCCCATCTGGATCATCTACTCTGTTGCAGATCTTGGTGTCATCTGCAAACAGACAAACCTTATCCTCCAGTCCATCTGCAATGTCACTGATGATGATATTGAAGAGGACTGGCCCCAGGACTGATCCCTGAGGTATCCCACTTGTGACTTGCATCTCTTCTTACTGTATTCCATTTACCACCACTCTCTGTTTTCTGTCTGTCAACCAGTTTGCCACCCAGTTGACCAACTTCTGACCCACCCCGAGCCTACCCAGCTTATTAATCAATATTCTATGTGGAACAGTATCGAAAACTTTACTGAAGTCAAGGTAGGCGACGTCAACTGCTCCCCCTTGGTCCACCACTTTGGTTACCCAGTCAAAGAAATCTATGAGATTAGTTTCACAGGACCTTCCTTTTGTAAATCCATGCTGTCTTGGATCCTGTGCTCCTATGGATTCCAGGTGTTGCACTATTCTTTCCTTAAGGAGTGCCTCCATAATCTTGCCCACTACTGAGGTAAGTCTGACTGATCTGTAGTTCCCTGCCTCCTCCCTGTTACCACTCTTGTGGAGTGGGATCACATGAGCCCTTCTCCAGTCTTCTGGGACCTCCCCTGTGCTCAGATACTCCCTAAACAGTTCTGATAATGGCTCTGCTAGTTTCACCCTTAGCTCCTTTAGTACCCTGGAATGTATGCCATCAGGTCCCATTGCCTTTTCTACCCTGAGTTTATTGAGCTCTTGTAGGACCTTTTCTTTTGTAAAGGGACTACTGCTCACCTCCCTCTCACCTGTGTCCATGGTGCTGAGCTGTGGGTCCTGCCTTACCTTCTCTTCAGTAAATACTGACCAGAAGTATCTATTTAGGATAGATGCTTTTACATGGTCCTCCTCCTCCTCACACGCCCCCATATCTCCTCTGATTTTAGCAATGCCCCCTCTGGACTTTCTGCTTTCACTAATGTATCTATAGAAACTCTTGTCACCTTATTTTACTGTTTGTACTAGTGTTTCCTCAGTTTGAGTCTTTGCCTGCCTTACTGCCTTCCCTGCGTCCCTTAGGGCAGTTTGGTATGCCTCACTATCTTCATTCTGCTGTGTTCCCTTATATTTCCTGAAGGCCAACCTTTTGGCTCTGACCTTTTCTGCTACTGTTTTTAAGAACCAAAGTGGTTTCTTTCTTCTTTTGCACTTCCTTTTCTCTCTAACACAATGGGATGTTGCTTCAAGTATTGCATCCTTAATGCTTGCCCACTTTGTCTGTACCCCCTCACCTGTATTTATTTTTGCCAGGGCTAGCTTAACTCTGTTGGCCATCTTATCAAAGTCAGCTGCTCTGAAGTCCCATATTTTTGCCTTGGAATGGGATGATTAGTTGTAGGGGCCAAAGTGAACCATACAATATGATGGTCACTGGCCCCCAGGTGACCGTCTACCTGGAGATCTGTGATCCTTTCCCTGTTAGTCAGTACTAGATTTAGGATAGTCCTGTCTCTTGTGGGTTGTTGTACCAGTTGTTTGAGGCCTTCCCCTGCAGGGAATTCACCATGTGTCTAGTTCTGGCAGATGTTCCTGCTGGTATTGACCAATCTGTATCTGGCATGATGAAGTCTCCCATTATCAGAACCTCCCTTTTAGCTGTCATGTTTTGTATATCTTCTAACAGTAATGTGTCTATCCTCCCCTGGTCTGGGGCCTGTGGACAACCCCAGTTCTTATGGCTGTCCCATTTCTGTTTCAGGGTGACCCACAGTTCTTCTGGCTCCTTATGTGTATTCTGAATTTCTGTAGCTTTTATATTTTCATTAGCATACAGGCCACTCCACCCCTCTTTTGCACCTTGGTCTCTTCTGAACAGTGCATAGCCAGGTACTAAGTCTCCCAAGTGTGGTTACTGGTAAACCACGTCTCGCTAATTGCTACTATGTCCAGTTTAGCCTCTGTCATTATTTCCTACAGGTCTGGGATCTTGTTTCTCAGACTGTGAGCATTTATGTACATGACTTTCCATTGGCCTGATTTCGGTGTGTTAGTTGTTGGGTGAGGTCTGGCGTTTCCCCTGTGCCTCGTTTGGGGAGCTGGACCTTATTCCTTACCTGGTGATGCAAATGAACTGCAAACATGCTGAACTCCTGTTTGACCACTAGCTGAGGTGGGAAGGGTGTTCTTCCATCTGACATATGGGATGCTGCACCCTCTCCCCATTTGCTAGTTCAAATATTCTGCAAAGACGTCAAACATCTGCCCCAATGCACTGACTCCTCCTTAATCAGATGCAGGCCATCACATTTAAAAGACTTTCACTCCCAAAACTGTTGCCAGTTCCCTACAAATTTGTGTCCTTTTTCCTGGCACCAGCCCTTGAGGCACATGTTTAGCTCCCTATCTCCCTTCTGTGACCTTTTGTTCCTCTGCCCCCTTTCCCAGACTGGCAGGATCTCAGAGAAGAAGATGCCAGACAAAATGGATGAAGTTTGTCACAAGCCTGGTCAGGTGTTCCTTGGTCTCCACAACTGACCGGCTGGCGAGATCATTAGTCCCTATGTGTACCAGGATGTCAATGTTTTCTCCTGCTTCTTGAACAATTTTAGCAATGCGGTCAGTGTGTTTTATTTAAAATGCAATAAATACAAATTAAAAAACTCACTTTTGTATTGACCATTCACTGACACACAGTGCTCTGACATGTTTTGATAGCCTGCACCACGATGTTGTCTAATCCGTGTGGAACCATGACAACTGATTGCAGACTGGAACATCCAGGAAACACTAGAGAGCAAAAAGGTATAACCAGCAGAGGGTGTAACCTGGATCTTTAAAAGGGTAGGCAGCAGGCAAAATGTAAGATCTGCCTTCATCTTCCTGATTGGGTCCAAGCCATTCTGCTGTTATTTTTAAGAGATCCATCCGCTTGGGATTAAAGTCACAATTTGGTGAAAACAGTAATTGACACATCTGCTGCATCATTGAAACAAATTTGTCTTTTTTGCATGCAAATGTATCTGAAATTCAGACAGAGTTAGAACGAAGTGACTGGAACTCGACTTTTGAAAACAGTGAGGGTAGATCCTTGATGGGGCCCTTTGAAAGTCTTACCCTGTGAATCAAAGGCACAGTTGTTGACATTAAAAAAGTAGTAAAACTCATTTCTGGAAGCAGAAAAAATGTCCTAAAGACACTGAACATTATCACTAACACTGTTTCCACAGTGAATAGGGTGTTGGTGAGTGTTTTCCCTATATTTAATTCTGTTGTATTTTGGGAACTATCCATTGAGAAGCTCATTTGTAATGGTGTCCCTACAGATTGTACCAACAGTTTCAGTTTTCATTAATACAGTAAGAAGAAAATACAAACTGTACAATGAAACATTATCATATCCACAGTGATGACATTACAAATGATACAGTACCTTTTGGCATCGTGTTAACCTATACTTTATACAATAGTTAACTGTCAGCTCTGCAGCAAGGTCCAAACAGAGCCAAACATACTGTATATGAGATGCAGCCTGCCAGACGTTCCAGTACTACCGTTCTGATATGAAAGCCTAATCATTCTGAGGCTCTGAGATGCAAAAGTTATGATTTCTCAGTTCTGATATGCAAAGGCTATAACACCACAGTTCAGAAAAAAAGTTACATAGTAACTAAGAAATTTGCAGTTGGAAACTTGGAAAGGGCGGTTGGTCCCGGGGTAACTGTATCTGCCTTGGTACTTGAACTTTTTTTGTTGCTCACTGTTAATTGTTCTTTTGCCTGTTCCGCAATTTTACTGTATGATAATTTACTGTATGGTAATGTTATTCTTGAAAGGTTTCTTGTAATTTGTATATTTTGGTATACTTATTTCCATATTACTGTATTATTTTTCATACATTGTACTTTTCTCTTCTCCCCCCTCCACCCCCCCGACACATCTGGAAATGAGCTAGTATCAGCTCAGTATGACTTTTCTGGTAAAACTCTTGAACTCAATTGATCAATCAATCAATCAGAAACATGTCTAGGTTTACCTTAAAGTCCTGTACTTTCTTCATAGCCACTGTCTGCTCTAGTAAGCAGTTCCACAGGCACACCTTACTGCTCTCTGGGAGAGAATGTGTCTGTGGATGTTACACCTGTATGCACTACCTCTGAACTTCAGGGTGTGGCCCGTGTCCAGCTGGAGAACACCAGATCAAACATCTCCATTTGTGCAATCTTGTCAATATCCTTACATTTGCGGAAGGCTGAGAAGTTGTAACACTGCTGTACTGTCTTAGATGTTTTAAAAATATGGCGGTTATGACATCAAAGAGTTGTACTCCAGTTCTGTAACCAAACAGTCCTAATCCCAAGGTTCTGATATTAGAACATGCACTTAATTGCCTTTTTCCATGGCTATGTTACTGGGAGTATTAGACATGGCTCAAACAAAATGGCATTTGCAATGACAGTTCTGTAAACTTCATTTGGTCAGTGGTGGCCATGCACACCACCATATTGTACCCATAGTGTGCTAATGTCTGGTGAGGTTGGAAAACAAGGAAAATGCTCCTGGCACCAAGATAAATGACCCTGGTATATCTGGTCCCCCATGCTTCCACTGAAATGCCATCTGATCAAAACAAAGAATTCAGGATTAAACCCCAACCCCACTGGGAGGGAGGGAGGGAGTAAGCCCAGGCTCCATGGAGGGGTGTTTGTTGGTGTAAGAAGTACATGTCAGTCAGGTGTGCCCTGGGGTTCCATAGGGAAATGGTGTCAGAGACTGAACTGGGGCTTAAAATTGTAAATGAAAAAAAAGAAAAGTAAAACTTGTTATCAATCACTCTAGCTAACTTGACTGCTTTATAATGCATGGGGGATTGTGTATTATAAGAATCTTATACACACACCGAGGTGGGATGCTAAATAGACGAGGTGGAGTCTGAGGGTTTATAATGAAGTCTCACATCGAGGGTGTGTATAAATTAAAGTTTTACACAGTCCACCAAGCTATGTAATATATATATGATTTCTTTATTTAAAATTGGTGACTGGGGAAGGCACACTGAGCTGTTTGACTTTTGTCACTCATGATGTCAGAAGGTCAAACTGCACTCTGGGAAAATACTGTAGTGTAGATATTTTCAGTAGAGCCATAGCATACCCCTTATAGCCTTCCTCCTCAGTCCCTTCCTTTGTGCATAAATGCCATTTCATAGGTGTCCTTCTTCCAGGAAAAACATTCATAAAATGCAGTGCAAAAGTGTATAGTGCAAATAAAAAAATCAAAACCATTTTAGTATAAAAGTGAATTAACAGTTAATATATATGATTCATTTTCAGAACAGTGGCATTCCATATCAGTTAACAGGACGAGCATTCAGTTCTAAAGCGATTATATCCAGCCAACTGTGTCAAATTCCTGGGGACTGAACTCTAAATTTTAGTTGCATGACAAGAGAAGCCTGCTTGGCCAGTGTTTAACTTACTAAGAGGAAGAACCACCCTAAGACAGGTCTGAGATCTTGTTACATGACTAACAGCAGTATTCACAGGCCTCTTATAAATGAATCAGTGCTTTTGATACAGAGCCAAACGATGCTTTCCAAACCCAGGTGCATATTATTTCTCTTTTTTGAACATTGCACCTACTGTATTTTATCTGTTCCCACTTCTTCCTGCCAGTTGCACTTTATTTATTCTGTGACTCTACAGATTTAGCATCTGAAGCTCGGCTGCGCTGATTGTATGCCTATCCAGCTGTGTGACTTGTGTTCTTTTAGTGAGTGCAGCAACACTTTTGCTGTTACCTTGTGCTATTTAGGGGTGTGATTTACCTCTGTACCAGCACCCAGACCTATACCATCGAGTGCACATCTATCCCTATATTTATTGTGTTGACTGATGTAAGTTCTGCTAACTACTGTAAATTCTGTGTTTACTTCCACTGTACCCCTTCCCCTGGGATACATATGTAAACAAGCCGATTTACCATAGAACGATCATACTGGAGAACATTTTCAAAAAAATTAATTATAAAAATGAGTACAAAACCTACTGAATGCATGTTACTGTGCTGTGAATAGAATGAGTTGGAGAGTAGAGCTGCCTGACTAATCCAAGGGCTTGAGCAGATGATTTGCGTGGTTGCCATTTGTGACCAGCTCAGACTGTCGGGCTTTGTTAATCTGGTATCTAGGCCATTATCTGGTCATGTTATCTAGGTCATCCACTCAAATGACCCAGTATCCAGGCATATTTTATTTATTTTATGAAGAGGCAGTGTAGTCCAGTGGTTAGAATGCCATTTGGGAACTGGAGATTACAGATTCAGACACCCAGTAAGCTAAATACTGTGTGGCCTTGAGCAAGTCACTTAAACTCCCAGTGCTCTGGTCTACCCAGCTGTGGAAATGCTTAGACACTGGTCCCCACTGAAAACGATTTGTTGCATTTCAGCAGGCCATCTGTCCTGGGGTGGTAGCTGCATTTATTCAGGCATTATTCAGACTTATACAGCAAACATAATAAAAATCCTGCACTCTGATTGGCCAGTCTACATCTGCATCCATGAGTAAAACTCACAACATGCACACACGGGTAAAGTCCCAGCTAGTAGTTTTACTCTAACAAGAAAAGCCCACACTTGAGGAAGGACCAGAATAGGTTGAGGCTGTACAGACGCAAAACCACCCAAATGATACCAGGGCAACAGGGTAGCTCCAGTGAGAAGCACTTGGAAGATTTAATTATGTCCATGCTGGAGGACAAGAGAAAGAGGCTAATATGATTGAGATGTTCAAGTACCTCTGTGGAGTAGCAAGGTGGACAGCTACAAGCTGTTCACATTGACCGTAACACAGGTACCAGGGTAACTACCCGAAACTGAAGGGGGGTGGAGATATTCAGGAAGGATGTCAGGAGTCCTTTTTATGGAAAGAGTGGTGATGGATTGGAACAAGCTTTCACAGAACATCACTGGGGCTCAAACAGTGGGAGGGTTCAAAGGGATGGGAGAAGAACATAGCAATGGTGCATATGGGGACAGACTGTGGGGGGGCAAGAAGGACTGACAAGGGCACAGTTCCAAATTAGACATCCTTGTGCAGACTTCATGGTCCACTAGGCCTTTATCTGCTGTCATTTTCTGTTTCTGTGTTTTTTTTTTCATATTTTTGAAGGATCCATTTTATAATCCCAATTATAAAATAGATAGAGACAGTAAAGGAACCTGATTGGTTGACAGTCCTTGCCAGGTATTTTTTTTAGCTTATACCACAGAAAAATAACAAGTGCCATTTCTATGCCCGCATGACATGCAGTATCCCTGCTGCCGAGAAAATGCTTAAAACCACACAAAAACAACAATTTGGCCATAATGTTGTTTTCTGCACCAGTGGTTTCAACTAATAAACAGTAGAAAAAATGAAAGGCTGAAACTGCAAAAGGTTTTTCTTTCTTTTTTTTGTTATAAATTCCTGTTGTTGCCCCTCCTGAGCCTCTTACTCTCTTTAAAAAACCCTTCACTGACTGCGCTGTCTTGCACTCCCTCCTGACCCCGTGCCATGTGTGAGAACGCAGGTATTTTCTTCAAAGTCATGATGGCAGATGGAGGCCAGCTGCCGGGAAGACCACAAGAAAATCTTGGTCTTGCTGTTGGTCTAGCAACCCACGTTGGTTGGTCAGGGAAGTCGGTTATGAATGAAAGGGAGTGCCAGGTGGGAGACAAAACTGGGAAACTCAATTCTGACTAAAAAAAAGTGGCACAAAATAGTCAAGAGGTAGGGGAGAAAACTTGGGAAATTGGCTCCCTCTCAATTGACTGACAATTAAATGTAGGGACTATTTTGCTCCAAAAAAGAAAAACTTTCAATTTGTGTTATTTTTCTAAAAATTTGCACTATTTCTCAACATGTACTTATTTTAAAAGTACAATAACATGCTCTGGAATGTGGGTTATGCTCTGATAAATGTACATCTAGAGGCAGTATGGTACTCGACCTGCAGCCATGTGCCTCACTATGCCCCTAGATGTGCATTTATCAGAGCATAACCCAAACCCTGTTGTTTTTGCTTGCCAATGTACTTCAGGGTGTGTGTTGTTGGATTCAGCCATTTCTTTTGTGGATTATGGTACTCAGCTACACCTCTGTGACTGTACTTAGCCCCGGAAGGACTGAAGGACCAGAGATTTATCCACTTCTCTTGTGGATTATGGATGGTACCCAGCTGCACCTCTGTCACTGTACTTAGTCCCGGGAGGACTGCAGGACCAGAAAACAAAAGATCAGAGCTTACAAAAACTCCAACATGCACTGCAGGCTATGGAGTCTCCCACTGTTGCAGCCCTGTATGGATGTCAGCTACAGGAGATTCTGGGACTTGTGTCTACAGAAAAAGTCAGTTTGCAAGTCAGCAGAATCCAGGGGTCTCTGATCTACAGGGACTCCTATATTTTACAGGTGTCTGGAGCCATCTACAGAGAAATTTTTCCTGTAGACTTGCATTGGTTATACAGGAAAACAGAGCAATTCGGCTTCCATAGGAAATAACGTAATCTACAGGAAAACACAGGAAAATCACCATGAAGTTACAGGGAAAATGTCAAATATATCTGGGAGTAGTGGCAGAATCAGCTTGATAAAATCTATCATAATGCAGTAAATAGTATGTGAGAAAAAATGTTTATGCGCACTAGTGCAAATTGGGACCAGCCCTGCCCTTGTGGGTCGGGCTCTTAGTGCTAACTGTTCCCCCACTTAAGTCAGGATTTCGGGAGCTTTGTTGCTAAGCTGCAAAAATGTCTTCCTTTAAGCTTGGGCTCAACAGAGCCCCCACCCCGAGAGAAATGTTTTACTTAGATCACACTCTTCCCGAAAGTCCAAATGAACAAAGTTGATAACACTTGATTATATGCAGAAGGCAAGCACGCAAATTATATTAACTTCAGAATGAACCCGATCCTCATTTAACATACAGCACCACATCTAAGTGGGGGTAGATTTGGGTATTTTCTTATCACAGAAACATGAGCTTCATTACGCCATAATGCTTATAAATGTAGTTGGAGTGTTCAAGGCAGACTTGTTCTGCTTAAAATCTTACATTACTATTATTAGCCTTCAGCAGTGTTAGAGGATGGGCTTTCTGCAATGGTCAAAACTGAAATGTAATTTGTATCACGCTACCTTGGGACACATGTTATAGGAATGCCCTTTATTGCATAACATCTGGAACAAGTACATCATATATGCTGTAAAGTTACTAAGTTTGTAATTCCTTTTGATCCCAAATGATTTTTTGTTGATAAAATACTGCTAACAATCATAATATCATAGTAAAAGCCAGAAGAATAGGCCCCATGGTCTATCATGTCTGCTCGAAGCTAGCCTCTACTGGGAGTTCGCGCTCCACCTGCAGCCCCAGAGGTGGCCTCCCCTGCCTCAGCTTCCCCTGTACCTGTCCCAACCCTTCTTGAACCCTTCCACTGTGGTCTCTTCCACCAGACTCCTGGGCAGTGCATTCCATGGTTCCACCACCCTCTATGTGAAGACGTGTCTCCTGTGCTCCCTGTACTTCCCCTTCCAGCTTTCACTCATGCCCCCTGGTAGTTCCCCCTTCTTAAGCCTGAACACTTCCCTGGCTCCACCTTTATTTATCCCCTTTACATACTTGAAAGTCTCTATCATGTCCCCTCTGTCCCGCCTCTCTTCCAATGCATACAGATTGAGTTCGTCCAGTCTCTCCTCATAGGTCCCACCCTCCATGCCCTGAATCATCTCCAGCAGGGCTTTGTCCTCTTAAGATGGGGTCTCCAGAACTGTACACAGTACTCAAGATGCAGCCTAACCAAGGCATTATACAGAGGGAGGATCATCTCCCTCTTCCTGGAGGTAATCCCCAGGTTATGCAGCCCAGTATCCTGTTTGCGTTTGCTGCAGCTCTTCAATAATTTTCTGTGTTATTCATTTTGCTGTCCACCACTATCCCCAAGTCCCTCTCACCCGATGTGACTTGCAGTGTGGTCCCTCCCAGGGTGTATGCATGTCCCGGGTTTCTGATCCCCAGATGCAGAACCATACATTTCCCTGCATTGAACTTCAACCCCCACATCCTTGCCCACCCCCACAGGGTATCCAGATCCCCCTGCAGGGCCTCTCTCCCCTCCTGCCCATCCTCTAGTGCTCCCAGTTTTGAGTCATTTGTAGAGAGACTCAACCTACTCCTAACACCCCACCCTATGTCCGAGACATAGGAATTGAACAGGAGTGGTCCCAGGACCGAACCCTGGGGAACCCCACTGATGACCCTCCTGGGGGAGGAGACTATCCTCCAACCACCACTCGCTGTATTCACCCCACAAGCTGTTTTTCCACCCACCTGAGCAACTGCCACCACCCCAACCCCACAATTTTGTTAGTAGGCCATTGTGGGGTACCGAACGAACACCTACTGAAATCCAGATAGAGGACGCCCAGCAGCCTATGTCAGTCCAGGGCACGGTCACCCTATCATAAAACTCCACCAGGTTAGTCTGATATGACCTCCTGGAACAAAACCATGCTGCCTGTCATACAGGTGCCTCAACCTTTCCAGCTGCCCTCCCATCCTCTCCTTGATAATGCCCTCCATAACCTTGCCTACCACAGACATTAGGCTAATTGGCCTATAATTCCCCATCTCCTCTCTGGACCCCCTTGTGGATAGGCACCACAGGAGCCACCTTTCAATCTTGAGGCACCCACTCTGTCAGGGAGATGCTGAAGAGTGAGACCAGTGGAGCTGCCAGTACATCCGCCAGTTCCTATAGCACCCTAGGATGCAGCCCATCTGGCCCTGGCACCCTCTCAGTCTTTAGCAACTGGAGGCCTCTCTCACCCTATCTGCTGTGATTTCACCCTCCCATCCTCCCTCCTCATTTATTTATTTATTTATTTATTTATTTAAGAATCTGCTTATAACCTTTGAGCCAGAGGCTCATTTCCAAAGGTACTTCATCACATAAAGACATACATTATGTTTTAGCATAGCAAAGATTTGCAAAAATCAATAGGCATTCACCAGAGGTGCCACGTCACATTGTGGTCAGACAAATACAATTGGGTACAGGGTACATGTAATTGATAACAGGTATTACACAAGTCGGTATCAAGTGAGCATTCTGGTAGGTAAACACTGAAACAGCTGGCACTGGCCAGGTTAAACCTAGGCATGGTTTACAGGAAGTGGTGGAGGGATGGTTAGGTGGAGAGCTGCCGGGGCATTGTCAAGAGAAGCAGAGGTGGAGGCTATGTTCAGAGACAGGAGCAGTTACGAAAGGAAGATGTGGTTCAAGTGTGGTTTTGAACTTGAGATGGTGATGGCATTGGTGATGGTGGCAGGAGAGAGTTAAACCAGGTTGGGGCTCTATAGTGGAAGGACCTCTGGCCACTGCTGGTTCTCATTCTGGGACCTTTAGAGTGGTCTTGTAGGAAGACCATGTTGCAAATGGTGGGAGGGCTCTGTGGATGGATGCCGTCATTCCCAGGGGAGAGCCCGAGTAGGGTTTTTGGTGAGGAGACAGGTCTGGTATCGAGCCGTTCATCCAGGATAAGCAGGTTAGCATTGACATATAGCTGACAGGTGTGTGTGAGCCTGGGGGCACCAGTAATCAATCTGCACGCTTTATTCAGGGTTAGGTGAATTTTGTTGAGTGCAGTGGTGTCGGCAGCACCATATACTGGTAGACCATAGTCTACAAGGGACAGCACGGATGATGTAACAGCTAGCCGGAGAGCATTTGGGGGAAGGCAGGTTTTATGGTGGAATAGGATGCCAAGCCGTGTTGGTGGGGATGTTAGGGCGTTGATGGTTGTGAAATGTGAGGGCTGAATCAAGGTAACCCTCAAGGTATTTGTAGGAGCAGACTTGTTCCAGTGGTTGGTTGGTGCTTGGAAGGATATAGAGTGGGTGGTTGCTAGCTTTGTTTTGGGGTGTGAAAAGAGCATAGTTTTGGTTTTGTTAAGATTGATGACTGAGTCATGCATCCTTAAACCAAGCCTCGGCACTGTTGAAAGACTGCTGTAGGGGAGTCCTGTAGGGAGATGGGATTACGGTGTGTGGCAAAGGACAGCTGCCTGCATACAGCAGAATTTTGCCAGAGCATGCACTGGGCAGGGTGTTCAGATACAGCGAGAAGAGAAGGGGGCCCAGGATGGAGTCTTGGGGACCCAGAGAGAATGGGATGGGTGATCAGAGAGTGTGCTATTAATCTTACACACTGGGATCGAGTGTCAAGATAGCTAGCACACCATGCCAGGGGCCAGCTGAGAGACCAGTGAGGCAGAGTGCATTCAGCAGCAGTGGATGGGAGACAGTGTCGAAAGCCTTTGAGAGGTCAATGAACACTGCACCAGCTAGGGAGCTGGTATCCAAGGAGGAGTATAGGAAGTTGGAGAATTCAATAAGGGCAGTGCTGGTACTGTGACCAGCACGGAAGCCATGTTGCTCTGGGCATAAGATGTTATGCTTAGCCAGATAATCAGTGATTTGAATGGCCACCACTTTCTCCAGGGCTTTAGAGAGGGAGGGAGGATGGAGATTGGCGGTAGTTGTTGGCCGATGACCTGTCGCCTCCTTTATGAATAGGTGGATAATGGCTGTTTTCCAAGCTGTGGGAATTGTCCCAGGCAGAGTGACTGGTTAATTAGGCTTGTGAGAGGTGCAAGGACTTCATCTAGCACCAGTCTGAGGATGCTGGGGTCCAGTGAGTCACTGCCGGGATTGTTGCCATTGAGAGCTTTGATTAGATGGGTCTGGCTTCCGGTGGAAATCTTTACAGTAGGAAGCTGGGGCGCTGGAGGACAGGGGAGTTTGGCTGGGGGGAGGTCAAAGAAATTACTAGGAGGACTGAGCTAAGGTCAGTGAAAGTGGTGTTGAACCAGTTAGCTATGGTGGCAGGATCGGTGGAGGTTGTGCCATTTCTAGTGAGCTGGATGGGGCAGGGAGCAAGCTTTACCATTGAGTTGCTTAATATTATCCCAGAAGGTCCGGGCTGAGCCCCAGGAGGAGGTAAGGAGGCCTGGTAATGGTCTGCCTTGGCTTTCCTGATGGCCCATGAGCATTTATTCCGGCTGCATTGTATGCTTGCTTCATCAGACAGACGACCTGTTTCAGTGGCAAGGTGCCAGAGGTTATCCCAGTTTCTAAGTAATTGTAGGAGGGCCGGGCTAACCCAGGGTGCGTTCTGTTTTTTGGACCGGGTTTTGGTTAAGGGTGCAAAGAGATCACAGGCCATGTTGAGGGTGTGAGTGAAAAAGGTGAGGGCAGTATCAATGTTGGTTGCCTGCTGAATGGGGGCCAGTCTAGCTGGGTGAGGAGTGCCTTAAGTTTCTTCAGCCCACCAGGGCGGAGGCGCCTGCGGAGGGTGGTCTGGGCTTTGGGTTTGGGATTGGGGGCTACCCAGTGGAATAGGATAGGGGAGTGGTCACTCAGGGAGTCTGGGAGGACCTGGATGTTTTGGATTTTATGGGGTCGGTTAGTTATAATAACATCCAGCAGGGTGCTGGTACCACTCTCATGCATCCTCTCCTCCCCTTCTAGATATGACCCATCCCCTGCCCTAGTCTCATCCAGTCCTTCCATCTTCAACTGACCTCCAGGTTCAGTGGGCTCCTCTATCCTCCCATCGGGTTGGAAAGATCCCCACCTCCCCCAGTAAAGACAGAGACAAAGTACTCATTTAGCACCTCTGCTTGTTCCCAGCTCCTGCACCCTGATATATTACATATATCAATTAATGTACATTAGATATGATCAATTTTAGTAGCTGTAAGAGGACAAAATAGGCTAATCCTGTCCTGATAGAAGACAGCTGAAACCCCTACAGTTGAATATTGGAAAAGGCTCATGTTCTTAGTCCTCTAATGAGCGCAACAGTCACTTAGAGCTTGACAGGTTAGATTGTTTCAATACTGTATGGTCCCCACGGATTCATCTACTTCGTTATGTATGGAAAGCTGTAAGGAAATATTGTTATTTTATTTTATAGACCATCTGCTTGTTATATGGACCCGGAATGTTTTTAAGTTTTATATGCAAGAGCTAGTGTTGTAAATTATTTAGATTATTATTTTATTTATGAATGTTACTCATATTTTGTACAAATATTTTCTTTCTGTACAAAAGAAAATTCTCAATAAAATATTCATAAAGCAAAAAACGTCTGTGCAGTATCTAGCCATCCCTTAATAAGCAGACATTGCTTCCTTACTTTTTCACTACCAGATATTTGCTTACATCCCCAGTATCAACACATGGTGCATGCCTGACTGGAACTATACTATTTATAATATGACAGTCTGATGTTGTTTTTTTTTGCAGGTGGATTGCAACCTGAAGGAACCTTGTGGCTGAAGTTAGGTACCGTATAAAGAGAAAGATGCATGAAACACAAAGTACACCACCAATAAACATAAAAACAACCTCACATAAATTATATTAATCTGAGTCCTTGGACTTTCCTCGCTAGGTAATTCACCCAAGATTCAAACAATTTGGAGTTAGGGTCTGTCCTGATAGATAAGAAACGATTTACTCAGACTTCCAGTTCAAAAATCTAGTTCTATATCTTGAGGGCACAGTGCTGGCCCTGATCAGATCATAGCAGGGAGCCGGATCAAACACACCACAGCTGGGGAGGTCAAATACTGGCCACAGGACTATCCCTACTGCAGACTGCAGCAGGGGAGACTCCACTCCCCAGCTGGATGGACAGCCAAATATTTAATCCCCAACATGGAAGGAACAACCAGTAAATACACCCAAGGAAGCATCCCAGTCAACAGAAAATATCTCCAGTGGGGGAAATAGCCCTGGAATTATCCAGCAACTTCCAGGTAGCCACATGAGATTGAAAGTGGGCAGCAGCTCTCCAACATTCTGAGCTGGATCCTTGAGAAAACTGCATGTACTGGTCCAAACACTCTTGACAAAGACAGTGTCAGAATCTTCTAGCCACCACCAGGCAAGCTCACAGCAGTTTGAGAATGGGATTCTGCCACTCTGTCACTCAAAGCTAGACTCATACAAGAAGGGCAAGTTCTGGGCTGATCCTCTTCAACAAAACTAAAAGCAGGTGCCATCTCTGAAACTGGGATCCGTGAGTTGGGGCACAGCTCCACAAGCCCAGTTCACAGTCAAATCAGAATGGTAAAATCTGGGATGTACAATCAAGATAAACTGCCGTAAAATAAGATAGGCAGTGACAGCAAACAGAGGGTTTCAAAGGGTAACAGTGACACCCAACCCCCTATGGCATCATCTTGATGCAACAATTAGTTGCTAATATTATAATTACTAAGTTCATTAACAGAATGGTGACAGTGTTACATAAATGTGTTCATTGGTCAGGCAAAAAGAGTTCTATAATCAGTAACATGCAACATGCTGAGTAACTGAAATACTTGGAAATGTGCAGAGAAAGAACACTCCCTCTGATCAGTCATACTTTTGCGTCAGGCAAATAGCTGACATGCCAGGGTGCTCATACCACTCCTAATGTCGTTGCGAAACCTGTAGGAACACTCCTAAGGCTTGGTGCAATGCTAGGTGCTCACTTGAAACACGAAACAAATTACTAACAAATTCCATCTTGTAGGAATGTACATCCACCCTCCTGTGGAAAAAAATGATTGGGAAGCTGCAGCAGCAGGACACTGATGCCATGCCTTTGTTATAAGAATGTCACAGTACAGTTTCTATGGCAATAGCTGCAGACTGCAGACTGCTCCCATTACTCTGGACTCTGCCATGTTAGAAAAGTCACAGCATTGGCTGGTTGAATTTTCTTTAAAACAAACAAACTTCATTAAAGTCTGCACAGCACTGTACAGAAATCATCACTGTGCAGTATATTATGATGTCCATGTTTTGAACATACACGTAAGTTAACTATTCATACTTGAACTTCGTTATATTTCATAACTTCGCATTACCATTCGTAGCACCATATCACTATTAATATTAAAGGGCTTGCATTGCTGATCAACTCTTTGCACTTCTCTGTGGGATTCTGTGTTTCATCTACTTATAAACTGGGAGGGACAGTCCTGAATCTTGATTGGTTGAGACAGCTTTCCAGCCATACTTTTATTCAGTAGAAACACACGTCCTGGTACTGTATCCTTTTACAGGAAATATCCTGATGCTGCAATCAGGTTTTGAAAGATTCAGTCCGACGCCATTTTTGTTTGGTACATGTTTGGTAGTATGGACCCCTCATTGTCTGGTACACCATAAAGACAAAACAGCTGTGTATAGTGTAAAAACACTTTTGCTGTTCTCCCAAACTGTTTTAACCTTGTTATAATCATCTGACTGTTCTCCCTCGCCTCACTCCCGACCTCCAGTTCTTCACCCAGTGAGATGCAGGCTACTGGTAGTTTCTTGAAACTCAGTACCACACAGCTGGTAGTGTGCTTTCAGCAAGTCCACAAAAATCTCTTGCCAGTAGCTTAGTGACTAGCCACGGTCCTGCTTAAAGAGCTCACTTTTGCTCCTCTGGTCCAGTTGGTTAAAACAAAGTTTAAAAAGTATTTATATAAAGAAAATATATGCACTACATTTGTTGCAGACCACTGTCTCCTGTCTCAACACTGTTGCTCATCAGCGCCCCCACCCCACTGACAACATTAAAGCAGAGGGACTATTTAGCACACAAAAAGAAAATCTTTCAATATTTCATAATTTTTTTAAGTTACTGTATTTCTTAATGTATGCCCAGTTTATATGCACAAAACACACTCCAGGGTGTGGGTTATGCTCATATATATGCACTTCAGGGGTAGTAAAGCACTAGCTTGTGGCCTCATACTTCACAATGCCCCTAGATGTTAGCATCAGAGCATAACCCACACTTCGTCCTGTGTTATTGCTTATATAATTCTCACATTTTAATACTCCTTAAAAGGGAAACATCTCTTAATATGCTTTAGCAACATTTTCCCCAGTCTAGTCACCATGTCCTCCATAATATGGATTTCTTTCATTAGGTTTACCCAGTCCTCTTTGAGGGGTCTGTTCCTAGTAAACCAGTTTTGTGTCATAATCTTTGGTGCAGCCACCATTAATATCTTAAACAGGCAGAGCATTTATGTAGGAAGGAACACAACCCACTGATGGGAGCTGTAGAAATAATGCTTAGAACATGCATGGCATATCTAGTATTATGAACTGGAGATCTTAAATGGAGGAAGCTGATTGGCTGAGAGGTTTTGAAGCCATGATGATGTCGGGCTACATCATCACAGCTTCAGAAAACCTCCGTCACCAGCCTCCTCACTCTCCTGAAATCGCATCCGCACTGTTCCTTCAGTTCCCACACAAACACCCTGTGTCCCTGCTACTACCAAGGAATGTAGAATTTGTAGCAACCTCAGTTAGCCGAAATGTACTACCACACTACAACCTGCTATTTCTTTTTAAAATGAGGCGCTGCCACTTCTACATACGACTTTGCCATCTCGCTTTCTCCTCAGAGGTGTGTGCTTGCTCACTTAACCACCTGCTTTTCACACACAGTAGCGCTTGGAAAAACATTGTTTTTTTTGGTTTTTACTTCAAAACTCCTGTGTGTACCCTATCAGTTGCCAAGCTAAATACTGACAACTAGTAACTTGCCGACCTGTTGAAAAGACCAGAAGTCTCCCTGCTACTCAGTCGGCTCCATTTCAGTCAGTCTTCCATCCTCTTCTGGTGGCTTGCATTACAAAATCCTGTCTACAGTATTTAAGAACAAAAATAAAAGCACACACAGTTTCCCTGGCTCCTGACCACAGTATACAGGGCTGCTACAGTCTTACTTCACAGCTGCACGTCCTCCACAAATGTCAGTTACAGTTACAGCAGTGCCACCTGCTGCCCAGACCCTTCCAGGAACTATTTTCTTGAAAGGTAGTCATCCAACACCCCAATAACCTCATTTTCAAAAGGTTATGAATATTTTGTTTTTATTTTTTTATGAAAATTTTTTTTGAGCCAGTTCATAATAGCAATAAGTCACTCCAGAGTGTGGTATATCATGGGATATCATCACTTCTCAGACGGTTGGATGCACTCGGCCTGCGGCCTCATGCCCAACCACTCGAGACGTGATGATATCCAATGATATACCACACCCTGTCATGCCTTATTGCTTAATTATACAAGGGCAAAAATCCTAGATCGATTGGTTGACTGGCACACCTTTTCTCTGTTGTAAATCCTATGATATACCAATGGAAAAGGTGCCAGCCACCAGTCAACCACATCAGGAACTCCACCTGAAATCAATTCTACCATAAGAAATCCAGGACTGGTAAGGACTCCACTAAAGTGTACCACAAAAGTGGGGGATTCAAATAATCACTGCTGTTTCTATTAGATTCAACAGACCCCAAACACATGTCACATACCCTAAACCTTTTTTTTCAAATCTCCTCCTTGAAAACTCAGACGGTACACCCACCTCACCTTGTCTCCTTATCTTTTCATCTATCGGGTCAGTTTTCCATCCCCACAACATCGCTAGGTCGTCTCCTGCTACCTCTATCAAGTACTTGCCTTCCTCAAGTCCACATGACTGCAACTCCCTCTGCAGTCTGTGCCGTGTCCTGTATTAACAACCCCGACCCTCAATCCAGTCTTCTGCACCCCCACATCACACAGTCACTGGGAACACAAGTGCCGCCATCATCTAAGCTCCTTACCGACATCCACCATGTTAAAATGCTGAACCGCTTTGAAAAAGCTAAAATAGCAAAAAGCAAGCCATGTTACTAGGTATGTGTTCATACATAAGCATATTCATTCGCACATGCCCAGTATCAGGACTCCGCTTTTCTGCCAGGACTTCTATAACAATTTGCCCTAGTTTTTATAACAAAATACTTTCTCCAGTTCAGCAACAATCAAACTGACAAAATATTTATTTAGCTAAATGGGATGGTGCCAGGCAAGCATGAAGGTCCCGCTTTTCAGTGCTGTGGAAGCCATGCAGTGTCGGTCTGTTAGTAGAACAACACAAAATAATTGGGAAGCTGCAGCAACAGCAGCAGGACACTGATGTTTTGCCCCCAACACACTGAACCCCTGCCTGGTCCTGGCATCACAGAGCACCCCAGCTGAGCCCTGGCCCCAGTCAGCAAGGGCAGTGACATATTCCCCCAGCACATGTATGCCCCATCCCCAGTGCAGTATCAGGATCCCCCCACATGCCAGACCTGTCCTCAATATAGGCATCAACCCCCACAACATGTCAGCCCTGTCCCTTATAAGCCAATGAACCTCCCCAAACATGTGTCGCCCTAACCCTGGTAGTGCCACATAAACTCCCCACCCAGAACATGGTAAAGCCCAACCTCGGCAGATACAGGTCCCCCACACATTACAGTGGTGTGCCTGATCAACATCACACCAACCCCTGAATCTTCACCCCAGCAGACACAGTGGGGCCAGCACCTCCACCCCCACCCTCATGACTCCAACACCCCATCCTGTATCATCCTGTCAGTGCCGAGGCTCGGGAGGCTAGCAGCACAGTCTCTGCACACCTCCTCGACCATTGGCTATCAAGTGATGCTGGAGTGCAATGCCTATATAGAGGCGTTGCAATCCCCACATCATTTGGACAGCCAGCAGCTAAGGGAGGTGTGTAGGGGTTGTGCTGCTGGCCATCCCAAGCTGTGACACCAACAGGATGGTACAGGGACCGGGGGGTTCAGTGCCATGGGCGAATGGGAGTGGCCACCACTATGTTTGTTGGGGTGATAGTTCAGGGTCATTGTGATGTTGACTGGGGCAACACTCTGTATATATGTGTGTCTGTGTGGGACCTGTACAACACTGGGTCACGGCTGCCATGTTCCAGGTGGGGGGTTTGAGTGGCACTACTGGGGCTGGGGATGGCATGTGTTGGGGGATTCACTGTATATATGGGGACTGGGCAGTCTTGTTGTGGGGGGTTCTTGCATGTATTGGGGTCAGGGCTGCGTGTGTGTGTGTGTGTGTGTGTGTGTGTGTGTGTGTGTGGTTGCACTGGATAATATGGGACGGGCATAGTCATGACTGGGGAACTGGGTCATGGGGCCAGTCCCCCCTGTGAATGTAGGGAAGGGTTCTGCATTGATGGGGACAGGACTCTGATGTAAGGGGGCAGCGGGCAGGCAGCTGGGACCGGGTGAGGCTTTGGCCATGCGTGGGGTGGAAAGCTGTGCACCAGGCTATGGTGGTGCCACATGAGCAGGTTTTGGCTGGGGGTCGTGACCAATGATGGGAAGCATCTGTGCTTACCATGGGTGCCTGCATATGATGCACATACCAGGTCCCATACCTGCATGCATGGGGGATCCAGTCTGGGACCTAGGATGGGCATCCAGTTGGCTGCCCATCTGGGTCTGCTCCTCCTCCCCCATCTGCCCTGCACATAGTTGTGCACCAGGGGGGTGGGATTGTGGACAGGTGACAGCGATTTGTGCCTACTGGCCTGTGCGCACCTGTCCGCAGGTGAGGAGCTACGCAGGTGGGGTACGTACCTCTGGCATGTACTTCCTCTCCATTCATGAATAGTCACCAATATTAGTATGCCTGTCAGATCTAATTTTCTAGGTACCACCTGTGCTGTGCACCATGAGTTTTGTTGCAAAAATGTTTGATCCTAATTCTTGCCAGGTCTATAATGCTGTTTCTAAGCCAAATGTGATGAACCTCTTTTTTCTTTGAGAAAAAATAATTTTTTTAATACTGACATTTTGTTGAGTAAGAACATTTTACCACCAAATAAAGCTGGAATATGCCTGGAAAGTTTCATTGTGAAAAAAAATGTAGGATTCATTTTTTTGTCCAGTTTCTTTTCAATCGTGCTTTCAGTAGCCATGTATGCGAACTCTGTGGTAGGAGACCGCTCTGGCACGCTAGCGCCCTTAGTTCCCGCCCTAAGTTCAGGACATCAGGAGTGCAGACTGGCAAGGAGAATGAAAACGGATCTCGCTGGACACTCTTCTCCCGTGGCGGGTGGCTGCCCTGCTGTGATGTTGCAGTGATGCCCGGAGGCAGGTGCTGGAATGCCTTTGATAATGTGGATGACTGTGCATCACCTGGCATTCCTGGCCCAGGGCTGTCATGGGGGAACAGACTCATGAAGCCCAGGGTGAAATGGGGGGGGGGCTGCATTGGCGGCAGCGTGACAGGAATGGCCTATAGCTGGCCATGCCCTCACAGCATGTGACTGAGCTGCCCCATCCCCTGATGGACCAGCCATTGTGATCGTGTCTCACTCATCAAGTATGCTGAATGCCTGCTAGTTGGAATGGGATGACCCCACCCTCATGGGGTAATCCAAGCTTGTATGGCAGTGTTCGAGTTCGTTCTTCTATCAGAGGAGGCTTCAGTCCCAGTAGCAGAATCTTGGGCAGAATCCTCACAAAATAAACAGGGTGGATGCCAAGAAACATTTCTACTTAAGCGAATTACAGAGGAGAGAAAACTGACAGACTCATTGGGGATTCAAAAGGATGCCTGTAAGCACTTTTTAACAGAAGGAGTAGTGGACAAGTGGACCAACCTTCCGGAGGAACTGGCATAGGCCACATCAGTCAGCATCATCCAGCAGGGTTGGGACAGGAATATAGGATTAGTTAGAAAAAAGGGGGCAGAAACAAAGGGGAGGGATGACCACTAAGGCCAGTGTAGAGCAATTAGGTAGGGTGAGCCCATGGGCCTTTTCTGCTGTCATTGTCTATGTGTCTGTATCTATCTATGTATCTATCTATCTAAGTATCTATCTAAGTATCGATGTATCTATCTATGTATCTTTCTATGTATCTTTCTATGTATCTATCTATCTATCTATGTATCTTTCTATGTATCTATCTATCTATCTATGTGTCTATGTATGTATGTATGTATGTATGTATGTATGTATGTATGTATGTATGTATGTATGTATGTATGTATGTATGTATGTATGTATGTATGTATGTATGTATGTATGTATCTATCTGAAGGAAGAATAAGCAGAGCAACTAATAAATGGTCGTGTTTGTTTGTTTTTAATGTATGCAGTTTGTGATTGGAATTGTTGCCATCAGCAGAATTTAACTGCACAGCATTCCAAAAGAAATTTGACTGTGCTATTAAATGGGATCCTTGTCCCTTACAGTTCCCCTCCAGTGGAGGCGTATCCAGGATCTGGAGTCACAATACCCTGCCTGTGACATCTGAATGTGTTGACTATTATGTCACAGTCACGAGTAGGGCATTATTAGTTTTGCTTCTGAATAAGCCTCCAGTCTAGATCATTTGTAAATAACACTCCTTTATGTAAGTATCCTTCATAATGAAGGATGGAATTGCTGGAAGTTAAAGCTTTTTTGGGGGGATATCAAGCAATTGAGTTCCGCAGATGCTAACTGTGATTTATTCTGCTGATGGCTGGACCCCCTTTAGAATGCTTCAGAGATTATCAGATCAGAAGCTAGTTTTACTGAAATAGCACAAAACCACTAAAGTTCTTCACAGTGGCAACCTTCACTAGCAAGACAAATAATTTGCATAAATACACAAAAGGCTGAAAACCATGCTGTATAAATACACATCAGGTTTGTAGATTTGGGACCGGATTCTTAAGCCAAGTTTACATGGCCACAGTTCTGTAGTGTTCCAGTCGCTGGAGCAGGCTCAGTTAGGTATTTATATAACCCACCCTTGGGCTGATGCTGGTTGTGGTGGAGAGAAGCTGTGCATTCGGGGAGTTGAGTGCTCCACCCCTGAAGTCAGCAGTACAGGAGCATGTTAGAGCAGGCTTTCAATCAGAGCAGTAGATTCACACAGCAGTATAATCCGCTCTCTCCGATTCGCATACCCACTCCTGAGTGCAGCAGAAACAGGCTGCAAAGCACCTCAAGGATGCTCCAGTAAGTGTCCACACTGCCAATTTAACAGTGCATCAACCCATATGCATGGGTTGATGCACTGTAAAATTAGCGGTGTAAACATGCCTTTAGTCATTGTTGAGGGCATCACAAAACAGATGCTATTCGACCACACTGCCACCCGGATTCACCATACACAGATGGGGACACGTGACACAGGCTGGTGGTGGTGGTGGTGGGGGAGTTCATTAAGTGGAGATGATGCACTGCTGCAACTCTGTGCCATGGTTGCCACCTGCTTTTATCAGGTGGTAACTAGATGGGGTACAGCTGAATGCATTTAGACCTACAGGGGTGCTAGTTGGTTGCAATCCATTGCAACAGATGGATATTTCAGCTTAAAAATTTGGAAGCCACCCAAATCTGATGCAATTATCTGTGCCCCAGAATAACTTCAAAAAATTATTTTAAACACCAGGGTACCAAACTGTTACAATATTGATAAGTGTGCTTGACCTGTGTGATTCGGTGACACTTATTTCTCAGATTGTAACGGCTCTGTCCTTCAGCTGACAGTGGTAAAGCTTACAATGCGTGGAGTCTTGAACGTGCTCAGACAGGGTATGAGACAACTGAAGTTCTCCTTTCAGCTAAAGATTGTAATCCTCCCTGACCCATTTGCAAACAAATCACTGTGAGAAAAGAAATGAATTGAAATTGTTCCTCATACCCTGCTTAGAGGCCTTTGATTATTTTTTGGCAAATTCTAACATGGGTCACCCACCATCCTTGTACATAGAAACATGGAAATTGATGGAAGATAAAGACCGCTTGGTGCATCTAGTCTGCCAATGATCACCACCTACTGCCACATTATGGCATCCCTTGGTCGCCGGCATGGTATACTTTGACTAGGTCACTGTTGCTAAGGCTTCCTTTCTTCAACATTTGTAAGTAATACAAGAAGGACCAACCTATTCAAAGATAATTATCATGGGCTGCCCATATCAAGTTGTTGGAGACAACTAACCTGACCTGGACCACAATGGGTAGGGTGTGCAAGAGACGATGAACTCAAATTCTCCCAACAAAAGGGGCCTCCATGCATAGTCACAGCTGGTGGTGGTGACATAAAATCAGGTTGCAACAGGCTCCCAATTACACCACCATCAAAACCTGCCATACGCGAAAGATTGACTTGGATAAAAAAATAGAAATGTAGATGGTGATTCGCAGAAAAAGGCCTTGCAGCCCATCCAGTGTGCCCAGTCCTATCTATGGTTAGATATGAGGGTCCTAGAGTCCATTTACTCCTCTGCACCCCCCATTTTTTCCTGATGTCTTTACCCATACCATGTGTCTGTTCCACCCATGATTTAATTGATCTGCTGATTTCACACAGGCAATTTCCTTTGATAGTTTTTCACCCTACCACCACTCTTTCTGGGTAGAAAACTTCTTGATGTCCTGATGTCCTTCCTGAATCTCTCCCAGCCAGCTTCATTGAGTTCCACCTGGTTCCAGTGTAAGTTGCCAGGAGAAGGAATGCAAATGAGGGTGCCAGATGTAAGGGTCACACCGGGTTTCTAACCACTAGCACCTCAGATGTGGTAGCCATGGAGTTTTGTGTTCTATGCCATACACATAACTCCGTGGCACCAGCACTACTGCCATAGTCATTTCTCCACCTGTGCAACTCTAACCTTTAGGTTCACTTTGGGCTGCCAACATATTGGATGTCTTGTGCTCCTCCATCAGTTAATGGTGGTCCAGTGGCACCCTCCTTAACCCCAGCCATTTAGTAGTCCCTGGTATCCAGTGTACCCCCCTCCCTAATCCTGCTTCCTCATGCTGGCATTGTGTACAGTATGGTTCTTCACTGATCACTATCCCCAGATATAACTCTCTCTTACTGGCAACACCTGGTAGAACTGCTTTACTCATGTAGATCACCCCCTTCCCGATGTCTAGGGGTATGCTGGTGGTAACTGTCCATGGGAAGGGGCAGCCACAGGAGACACTGTGCCATCTGTTTTATGTTTACCAGGTCTTCACAGCCACCAGGGTACCAGGCTTTTTGGGTGCTGGGCTGAAAGGGAACCCATATCAGTCATAACAAACATTTGGTGAAATAGCTTGCAGCAACACACTTTGTAGAAACAATGGTAGGGATCCTATGTAATAAAGTAATTAATGCTACTCCATGGAGCCAGAAACAATGGATATAGTTCAATGAGGTAGCATTTCACACTTGACTGAGACAGTTGCACAGTCCACATGCACAGTCCAAACTCTTGGTGAAGGATTTCCCCTTCGGAGTGTGGTACTAATGTCCCTATAAACTTAGGCAGCTCTGCATTCTCAGTCCATTCTTATTCCCCTTGCTCCTGTAACATCTCCCAACACAACAGGCAGGCCTCTCACCTTGGGGTCAGTAGCTCTTTCTCAACCCCCATCTCGATTTCTTAAAGCTTTCCTTGAGTGATTGTCCCCACAAATTATGGGTGACCTGTCCCCAGGCCACACTTGATGGCTGCTTATCTCTTCTAGATTTCTTTTACTCTTTGGGGGCTGTGAAACTGGATGCTTCTGAGACACCACTACTGGCCCCCTTCTCTTTAGATCTAACTCAAGCTCCACACTTTGGCTGCAGTCCCACTGGGGCATGTTACTCTAGTCTTACTGGGGTGGCATGAATAGAGTCCCACACAGGGCTTGAAACTCTAGCTGCTGCCATGTCCTTCCCCTGGCTCTCTATCTTCACACTGTGGGGCCTAGAAATCCTCTGGCTACCTGGAGCAGGCAATCACTCCCACTCCAGTCCTCTCCCTCTTGCTCTCCAGAAGTCTCCATCGACACTCACCTGAACTTCAATCCAGCCCACCCATGATGACTTCCAGGTTCCGCCAGCAGTAAGCCTCCCTCACAGGGCAACCCAGAATTAACCCTTTCCTGACCAGGGCCAGTCTAGCCCAGATTATTCCCACTGGTGCACAAAATGTACACTGCCTTAAGCTCCATTCCCCAAGGGGGGGGGGGAGACACACAGTTCCATTTCCTGGGTGACATTGTGGCATACAACCAGGATATGAGGGACCAGCATGCAGCTTTGCTCAGCACACAGTTTGCGTGCTGGCACAATCACTAACAAGCTGACCCTTCCCCTTTCCACACATGGTCACAGCACCTTGAGCGACCACACAGAATGGCTCAGCACCCCATTGGGCACAGCACAACAGGTTACACAGTAGAACTGTAACACAGACTGGCTGCATCAGCCACTCTATGCCATGCAGTTATTATTTTGTGCAGGTCCCTTGTGTCCTGAGGTACCTGGATATGTTGGTCTGCCCAATTTTAAAGAGCAAACATGTTAAAGAAATGTTTGGATTTAGACACAACTAAGGATACTCCCTGGTATTTTAGATTCATATTTTTCTGATGCAACCAAAAAAGCTTTCAAGGCTGTTTACTGGCACAAATACAGCAATAAGAATGGAGCTATGACTAAATTATGTTATGTCCATCTTAGAATGTAAACTGGATGGCATTGAGGAAATCAACTCCCAGAGCTCCAGATGTTGGCATCTTTCAAGCTGCTCTATGGGCATCTGTCCATCTTGGGTTACTTTTTTCTTCAAGCCAACTTAGTAATTTAGCTCCATTAAAGAAATGTAATAGTTGGAACAGTATGTCCATTTAACAGTTAGTTCAGAGATCAAATCTCTTAAGTAGTTTTTGAACCCTTCCAAGATAACCTTAGAGGAAGTAGCAGAAACCATTTTAGGAACTTCAGTCCTGACTGGTTCCACATCAGTGATTTCTGACTTGGCAACACTAGGTTAATCTCTGTGTTCCTCTGCAGGTTTCTTGGCAGGATCAGCCAACTCAATCAGAGAGGAAGCAATAGTTGGAACAGTTTGTTTTGGAGGGCTTGCTTCTAGCAGTTGGTTTAGATGCCAACAACACCATATAAGATTTGGTCCCACTTCCACTGTATAGGCCAATGGACCCGTTTGTGAAGCAATTTTTCTGCTTTCCAGCTCTGATATACGGTATGTAGTCTCTGACTAAAACACTCTCCCCCACAGGAAACATGTGCAGGGGTGCTTGCCACTTAGCTGTCATTTGATCAGATTGTCTGTTTTCAACCTCCCTCTGGAGAATAGGCTGGCAGTATAGCCTAGAGGTTAGAGGAACGAGGTGTGAATGACCTTGATACATCCAGCAGACCAGACCTGAGTTTGGTTCTCACAACCTCCACTTGCATACTGTGTGACTCTAAGCAAGTCACTTAACCGCCCAGTGCTCCCAGGTCACCCCTGAAAACAGGCACTTGTGCCTAGTGGGCCTTACCCGGTTACCAAAGACTAAAATAAAAATATCTCTGTTTTCCATCTTAAAGATCATCCTAAGAACAGCATCACTGATGTCTGATTTAGTGTAGCATGAACTGAGTTTTGGTAAGCTAGCAAAAAGTTTGCAGTCTTCTGATTGATGTACAAGTAAGCATTAGTCATTACGAAGGTGGCATCTAATGGGGTCAGCCTGCCATAACGGGCCAACCATGCATTAATTCCCATCAGATGCCACTTTGGAGTGGCTTAATCGCACTTGTAACATGGTTTTGTTAGATTGTTAGATATAATCTGAACTACATAATGCAGACACCATTTGTTCTGTTTAAACATCCTTACTGCACTTTCGGCGACTTGAACAAATGTTCATTTAGATGCTGATGCTGTGACAATATTAATACAGATATTAACAAAATAAGTTTTTTTCAACATTATTTTGCAAAGATTTTGGAACTCTACATGGCTATTATTGCCATAGCCTGCGCAGTAGTTCCACATTCTGCTACTGTATGTCTTCCGTAGTTAGCAATCTGACTACTTTACATATTGTGTCACCTCTGTTTAGCTCCCACATGTCACTCGCGATGCGCTCACTGCAATGCTATGTTCTTCTTTTCTTTCACTGTTGCTGGTGCTGGTATATCATGCAGTGCTCGTATGTGGCTATTTGTGGGACTCCGCAGTATGCTCACCGATGCATTGATTCAAATTCACGGTTCCGTGCACCATGAAAGGCTGGAACTGAAAGGGGTGAATCTTTCCAGCTGCGGTGCATGTATACGTTAGCTCTCATCTGGTGGTGTTTCTGTGCCTCCTGTAGTGTTATCTGCTGGGGAGACTGCTGGTTTCGGATGTGAATACTTGTGTATTTGGTGGTGATTTATTTATTTATTTATTGAAGGTCTAGGAATTACAACCCTTTGAGTCAGAGACTCATTTGCAAAGCCTCCACATCATACATAGATGAGGATAGGTACAAAGTATAACAGAATACAGAATACAGAGTAGTGCTGTAATACAGAGATACAGTGCTAGGTACAGAGGCAAGGCTAGATAATAATACATATGTATGGGAACACCCAAGGTGTGTATAGTTGAGACATATATTGGAGACACAAACATAAACTGCAGAAAAGACATATTTAGGTCTTTTAGTGGAGTTTATCTGCAGTCGCAGTGAGAGTTGGACATAATGTAGCTCCGCAGCTCAGGTTTAAAAGGTCCTAGCCTGGGGATTAATACAATAGAATCAGGGACTGAGTTCATCCAGAGTGGGGCCCTGTAGCAAAAGAACCTTTGGCCAGCAGAGGTCTTTACAAAAGGGACATGGAATGTTGTAGTGTCAGACGGTGTAGTGGCGCGGGCCAGCAGACTCTTTTGGAGGAGCTGGAGACAGCCGGGGGGGCTAAGCCCAACTGGATTTTCTGGGCCAGTAAGCAGGTCTGGTAGAAAAGTCACCCTTGAAAGTTTAGCCATGCTGACTGTTGGTAGAGGTCACAGGTGTGTGTGAGCCGATCACAGCCTGTGGCTAACCTGCAGGCTTTGTTTAGGTTGCATTTAATGTTGGTCAGTGCAGTGTCAGAGGCAGCACCATAGATGATTTTTCCATAGTCCACCAGGGAAAGGATAGAGCTTGGAGATGGCTAACCTTAGGGCATCAGATGGGAGACAGGATCTATGCCTGTAAAGGAGACTGATTCTGATGTTTATTGCAGAGCATGTGGGCGTAATATGCTCACGAAAGGTAAGTGTAGAGTCAAGGGTAATCCCTAGATATTTGAATTTAGTAACTGGCTCCAGCATGGTACCCAATGAGGTTAGTATAGATATTTTGGACATGCTGTGTTTGTGTTGTGGGTGGCTGAATAACATTACTTTTGTCTTTTTAGAGTTGAGTACAAGCTTGTGGGAGGTAAACCAAGTTTCTACTTGTGTGAAGGAGCACTGCAAGGATTTTTGGAGCTGAGTAGGATCAGGGTGTTGGTTAAAGAACACACCATCATCCAGATAGAGGAGAAGGTGTCCAGAGGAGGCCATTGATAAGGAGTTCAAGTATAGCGAGAAAAGAAGCGGCCCAGGATGGATCTTTGGGGACACCCAACTGGATGGGAAGGGTAGTAGAGAGGGTGTCATTTATCTTCACTTGTTGGGTACGGCCATGGAGATAGTTGGTGAACCAGCCAGCTGATTCTTGGGAAATGCCAATGGAGAGGAGGAGTTAATGAGCATATTGTGATTGATGATATCAAATGCCTTGGAGAGATCAATAAAGACTGACCCAGCTAAGTCTCCTTGGTCTAGGGCATCATGGATAAAGGAGGTGAATTCCAGTAGGGCAGTGGTTGTGCTGTGTCCTTTTCTGAACCTGTGTTGTTGCTGGCATAGTAGATGGTGCGAGTCTAGGTAGTCAATAAGCTGATCAGCTGCTATTTTTTCCAGTGCTTTTGAGAGGGAGGAGTACGGAAATGGGCCTGTAGTTACTAGTTGAGGCACGGTCACCATGTTTATGAATTGGCGAATCACCGCTTTTTCCACAGAGATGGGAACTGCCCAAGCATAGGGACATATTGATCATTTTTGTGAGGGGTGTTAGGACTGCATCAAGGGTTAAGAAGAGCAGTTTTCCATCTAGGAGTTGCTGCTTTGCCTGGTCTTACCTAGAGACCTGGCCAGGTATGAGTGGGCAGCACTAGGGGAGACAGTTTTGAAGTGAAAAGGTGGAGCACTTGGGGTGGTGGGAATTGTCCAGCATCTACAGTCAAAAAGTCAGGGGGGGAGAATAGTACTGAGGTCAGAGAAAGAATTATTGAATTATTGAATTATTGATATCTGACATACGTTGGCTCTCATCCGTGGTGTTTCTGTGCCTCCTGTAGTGTTATCTGCTGGAGAGGCTGCTGGTTTCGAATGTGAATACTTGTGTTTTGGTAGTGATATCTGACGCTTTGGTACAGTTCGTGTTTCAATTTGTGTGGTTCAATCTTTGTGTGCTTCCACTTGCTATCATTTTGTTATTTGCTTATGTAATATCACAAAGATGGTGTGCTATGTTGATTTGCAGAAGGACAGTCACAGGCATTTGAGTGGGAGGGTGGGACAGACAGGTACTTCCTGAAGTAGTATGGCGCTGTTTACTACACACTGCTGTCTCTGTTGTGTGGATTTCTATGGTACTTCAGTTTTAACATGGCATTATTGGTGGAATAATGCCGTGTTGAGCTATTACCATGTGACTGATTTCAGCCAATCACTTTTCTGATTTATGTGCTTGTTATCTTAGTCATGTTACAATGATTGATGGACTCCCTGCTCATTGCTCAAATTGACAGTTTGTCTGAATAAACCTCTCTGTCAGGCCATTTATGGCAGGAGGTATAGGGCTGATATAATGTGCTTAACTGCCTAATACCATTTCTGTTGATAACATTTTGTAATTCTTCTGAATTAATTTGAGTCCTGTTATTACTCACAATTTGCTTAGGCACACATGCACTGGCAAACAAGGTTCTCAATATTTCAACAGTCAGAGCTGATGTAGGGGCTTTTATACAAAAACCTTCCGGCCAGTTGGAGTACATGTCTGCCGCTACGACAACATCATACCCATAAAAGATCCAGCATAGTCAATGGGAATCCTTTGCCATGGGGTGGAGGGCCACTCCAGTGGATGCAGTGGTGCCAGTTTGGGTAACCACTGTGTGTGTGCTGGCAGACGTGGCACTGCTTAGCTGCCTCCTCTGTTTGTCTGTCAATTCCTGGCCTCCAAGCTTAGTCGTGAGAAAGTTTTTTTTATTTTTACTACTCCCAAGTGTCCTTTGTGCAAAGTTCTTAAAACTTGAGCATGTAGTTTGGAGGGTACTGCCACTCTGGTATCGCACATGTTACCACCTTGGTGAATGGAGAGTTTGTCTTGTCATGTATAAAAAACAGATAAAAGTAAGTCCACATGTTTAGGCCAATTCTTATGAGTAAGGTGATACATATGCACCAGTGTGGGACCATTTCGAGTTTCCCTCTGAACAGCGGCGCTTGTCATTGGGAAAAGTTTCAACAATACTCCATAGAATATGTCTATAGAATTAGACTTTGCTACCTTGTTCTGCACTACCACTGGCAATCTGGATAATACATAAGAGTTGGCAAGTTGCTTGGTGCCCTTAAACTCAGTATCGTATAAGTGTGACCCAAGGAACAAGGGCTATCTTTGCAGGTGAGCTGCAGCCATTTCTGAAACTCCCTTTGGAATGAAAATAGAGATGAAGGTTTGGCGATCAGTTACCAGTGTGAACCTCCTACCATGCAGGTATCGATTATTTTTGTGCCCCACACCAGACTTAAGGCTTCACAAACGCTAGCTTAGCTGTGCTCTGCTGTTATAAGAGATCCTGATGCAAAAGTTATGGCAAGCCACCCGCTGCCATCCCTCGCTCAGCGTGATCACATCGATGCTGTATGGCTAAGCATCACATGCCAGTCTGATTAGATAAAGAGGTATCGAGTGAGTCAACACCTTTACAGTAGTGGTCAGTGTCTTGGCCTCTTTAAATGCCATGTCACATGCCTTAGAGCATTTTCATTTCCAGTTGATACCACTTTGCAGATGAACATTGAGGCATATAGCACTGTAGCTAAATTTTGTAGAAAAATCTGATATCTAAGATAAGTCCCAAAAGTGAACAAAGTTGAAAAACGTTATATGATTGAGGTGCTCGTATTACTGTATCCAGCTTGTCGGTGACTTGTGTAAGCCATGTTCATCAGTAGTACGCCTGCAGTATGTTATTGTTTTTCTGAAAACTCACATTTCTCCCTATTGATTCTCAGTCTGTACCCAGCCAGCCTAGACAATACTTTTTGGGGATTTTCCAAGAGTTCTTTGTCAGTTGTACCTGTGCTGATAATGTCATCTAAGTAACAGCGGGGGTGTTGTAGCTCTTGAAGTGTCTGGTCCATCACGTTTTGCCAAATCACTGGAGTCGATGCAATTTCAAACATTAACCCATTCTGCCTGAATAACCCCTTATGAGTGTATATGGTGGGGAATGTGTTTGAATTTTCTTCCCTTTTCATCTACAAATAGACTTTCACTAGATTCATTTTAGAGCAACATTTCCCCCCTGACAGTGAGTAAGATATGTTCTCAATGCAAAATAGTGGGTACTGATTGGCCTGTAATAATGGATTTATTGTCACTTTGAAATCTTAGGAAATATGGATTGCCCCAGAATTCTTCATTACCAGCCCTGTGGATGTGACCCACTCGCACAAGTGTACTCTAGACAGATTTCTAGCTTGTTCAAGATGTACAAGTTCAGCTTTTACTTTGGGACTGTAATGGAGCGTAAGTCCATCATGCTGCCTACACCCTTAAACCCCATCACAACTCTTCAACACAGGCAATACAGGTTTTGTCAGGAGCCAGGAGGATTGAAGTCAAACCCTTCTTGCTTTGACGTTGGCTGATTAAGACCTCATTTCACTGCATGCTCAGCTTGCTGGCTGGCCCTCGGGGCTTGTTGGCTGGCCCTCGGCGGGGGGGGGGGGAGGAGAGGAGTGTTAAAAGACAATGCCTAAGCCTGGTAAAAGGAAACAGGCAGAGGAATCTGGGTATGCTTGGTACAGTCATAGCTGAACTGCAAGTAAGAACACTGTGTGAAGCTAAATTAAGTTTTTTTCTGAAGTAAAGCAAATGCCTGGTTTAAAAGCTATCTGGAGAATCACATTTAACAAGTCAAAATTGCCGATGTCATCTCAGACTCAATATCTGTTCGCTCAGGTGTCCCACAAGGGTCAATCTTGGGCCCCCTACTATTTAGTCCCATCTTAAACAATCTCCCAAGATCCTGCTCTGAACAAAGCCTACAATACATGGATGATGCTGTTATCTACACAAGCCACACAGACCCCACACCTCTTGAAAACCAGCTACAACTCGGATTTGCATCAGTAGAGAAATGGTTCGGTGATCACGGACTGGTGCCAAACTATAAAAAAACTAAGCTCATGCTCTCTAGCAGCTCCCACAATAAACACAAGCATCACCCCCTGACTACCTCTAACCACCTTGGGACTGCTCTTGAGCAGGTACAATATTTTAAGTATCTTGGCATCACCATCGACAGCAACTTATCCTATGAGGTGCATACTGACAACTTTGCCAAAGCAGTTAATATCAAGACGGCCTCCCTCTATAGACACAGGAACTCCCTTTACACCAGAAGCCTTAAGGTTGGCCACAGAGCTGTGTTACCTCCATTATTGACTACGGATTGATAATCTATGGATCTGCCACTGAAACTGCCTCCGGCATTTCCACTGCTCTAAACAAGGCGTGTCGCCCATCTCATGAGTCCACCATCTCACCCACTCCTGTGACCTCACGCCCAAACTGGTTGGCCCCAGCTCAAAGATCGCATCAAATATCAAACATGCCTGATGGCCAAGAAAAATAACCCTAGGTCTCCTACCACCTGGAATTCAAGGTCTTCTCAGCCCCTCTCTTAATACCGCCATACCCATTGGCTCTGAATCCCAACTCTTTCTGGATTCCTGGCCGTACCTCCCAGGGACAAAGATCGTTCGCCACAGAGCCCCTCTTTGGATGAATGCCCTCAACTCTGACATCTCCTCGAACTAAATTGGCCCTTTCAAATACAAGCTACAGTGACTACTCTCTGCCACTCACTCCTGTGACTGTTTCGCTTAAACCCTCTTTGGCAATCTAAAATCCTAGCACTTGATTACTGTTAAATCTCCTTAGCACCACCTCTGACATCCCTCCCCTGCTACCCTACCCCTTCACCTTTCCTCCCTCTACCTAAAGCGCCCCACCAGTCTGTCCTGACAAGGTCTGTTGGCTGATTTCAACTTACCTTATGATTTTACCAGTAACTGACAAAGCTTGTTTTGGCTGATTTTCAATTTACTGTATGCATTCCTGTGCATTAAACTGCTTAGTGTTACTCATTTCTATTCTTTAATTCACTGTGAATGTCAACTATTGCTTTCTTTTCTTATTTACAATTATCTTACCATACCCTGTTTAGTCTGTAAACCTGTTGATCTCCTTTCTCTATGTATACTGTTTTGCCATACTTTTTATTCTGTTAACCTGTTGTATTATGCTGCTGATGTGGAACCTTAGTAAAAGAGCTCTAAGCTCAAAGGTATTTGTAATCTGAGATCTAAAAAAAAAAAAAAAAAAAAATTTCTTTTAATCTAAACTAGTGTCTGGAGTAGCATAGAAACACAGAACACATTGGCAGAAAAAGACCACTGGAGCCAGCCCACTCGGCGAGGGGCAGGGTGTTGACTCATGCGATGCCTGTGACCCGGTTCTGGAATGGATCTGGGACGTCAGAGGGCCAGCCGAGGAAGAAGAACTGAGCATCCAGTGACTGCTTTCTTTCTCCAGGGGAGGGTGGTAGAGTATTTGGCGCCATACAGACACCTAGAGGAGGCTGGGCAAACTGCATGCACTGATGCCAATATGTCCAGGGGTGGGGGCAGATGCTGGCCGTCATTGCAAGTCCTCCCCCATACACTAGGGAAAATAACACTGTCTGCTGCCTAGATGAAGCCTGCCCTCTGCTTTGATGAGCTCCCAGGCCAGCTCCCTGACCTATCCCGTTGATTGCGACACTTAGGTCCGGTGCCACAGCCTTGCTCTGGGTGGTAAGCCAGGGGATATCGGGGAGTCGCAGCCAATGTGGGAGGGGGAGCAGAGGGGTCCATGACTGGGCTGAGGTACCACTGATAGGCAAGCGCAATAAAGCAAAAATTAAAAACTAAAAATATTAAAAAAACATTGGTCCATACAGTCTATTCTGTTTTACCGCATCCTACCTCGGGACCCGCCGATTCTAGAAGGTGGGCGTAGGGCTTGCGCCAAGCCCTGCATCCACTGCAGTTTGTTGCAGCTGCACCAAAGCCCTTGGATGGAACTCATTCCAATTCCAGAAGGGCTGGAGCAGTTGCAATAGTTTTCTCAAAGGTTTGGAGTAAGCCCGAGACAAAGTATGCCCCCATGGATGCAATGTTAGACCACGGAGGAGCTGGTCTAACTTCGCTACATCAGGGACTTGTGCTAGCCAGCTTCCAGAGTTGCAATTTCCTGTTTGATGCAAGTCAGTACTGGCATCAAACACTCCTGCCGCAAGTCCCCTGCGTGATTGTAGCTGCTTCCCAGAATTGCCTCTAATGTCCAGTTGGGGTTATCCCACACCTTCACCCTTTTCCCGCTGCCTTACTGTGTCCCCTGTGTAATTATTAGGCCTTTATTCAGTTCCAGACATGTCTGAACCCATTAATGGTTCTGTACCCACCACTTCTGCTAGCAGGCTGTTCACATCTGAGCCACTCTCTCTCTCTCTCTCTCTGTGAAGTAAAACTTTCATATCCACCCTGAATCTCCCCTACCAGCTTCCAGTTAGATCCCTGTGTTCTGGATTCACTAGTCCTGTGGAATATTCCCCACAATCTACCTTTTCATTCCGTTCAGGAACATGAAGGTCTCTATCATCTCTTTCTCTCCGTTATGGTCTCCAATGAGTACATGTTCAAGGTCTTATGCTGATCCTTATAGGATCTGCTGTGCTGGCCTCTAAACCATTTTGGAGAGAGTGTTCTGTCATTTAGTGCTTCCTGAGAAATGTTCCAACTCCCTGCCCTGCCACAGGGACATAATTCTTGTGGTGCAGGACGTATCTTCAGGAATTTAGGAGTTGCCTCTCTCCTTCAACATAATTTTTGCTTTAGATACTTTAAGGTTCCACCTTCTTGAAATAATTTTTTTTTTTAACTCAGCTTTATGGAGAGAAGATACGGCTTTACAAATTAATTTGTGTCAGTCACTTTAACATCCCATAATTGTGCACTGGTTTCCATGTTTAGTTAAACATAGAAGTTGCCAGCAGATAAGGACCACTTGGCCCAGCTAGTCTGCCCCAAATTCCCTACTTATAGTGCCACTTGAGACTCTACTTGGACTCTGTCTTATACCCCACTCTTGCTTCTAAGATTCCCTTGTGTCTATCTCATGCCGTCTTAAATCCTGTGACCATTCTAGCCTCCACCACTTCTCTGGGAGGCTGTTTCAAGCATCCACCGCCATCTCTGACCACCGCCCTCTCTATGAAGAAGTACAATAGATCTATAATTGCTTTTGTGTTTGTTTCTTTTACAATAAAGACCATTAACTTGCATACTAAGAACATGAGAATATACGAAAATGGCCAGCACAGTTAATATCTGAGTAGTCTATCTAACAGATACACCCGAGCAGTATTTTATAAGTACTTATAAAATGGGTACTAGGAATCCTGCATCCTGATTGGTGACACTTATTTATTTATTTCCGTTTCGGAATTACAACCTTTGAGCCAAGATGGCTCTTTTACAAAGGCTCCACGTCAAGGAATAAAAACAATACAATACATACAAAATGGAAAACATTCAGTAAAAGGTTGGACTGTTAGTTATGATTACATTGCAGGACATATTTGTTAACAGAATACAAAGCAGAGTTCAATACAGGCAGACAATGTAACATATGCAGGTTACCCAATATCCGCAATTTAGCAACAAAACAATATAGACCTGTTGCTATGTGCAGATAACCAGCTATCTGAGTACAGTGAATAGGGCTGTAGCAGCCATTGGTGGCTTTGTCAGGTGAGAATGTGTAGGTGAAAATGAGTAGGGAGGTAGTGGGAGTAGCTGCCAGGAAAGGCATTGTCCATATGGATTGAGTGAGGGAAAAGAGAGATAGTAGGGAAGCAGCAGAAAGTGGCAGGTTAGGGCCTGACAAGAGCAAGGAGTAGGAGGTGGCTGCCAGTAGGTGGCTTAGACAGTGGGCATGAGAGGTGATGGGGCTGTGGGGAGGAAAGAGGGGAAGAGGGTAGGTGAGGAAACCGGAGGCGTGGGAAGAGACGTCCCTCCCTATGATTTACAGTCACAATGGCTGGTTGTAGCCAAGAGGATATGAAGGTCTTTTTATTATGGGGCCAATTTTTTCATGTTGTAAGAGGGCTGTCGGCAGATTCATACCCGTTGGACTGAGCCAGCACAACCAATGAGTATGAAAAGTCCCGGTACCAATGTTGCTCAATTACTGCAAATACAGTGTGCAGCTCCTGGCAGCTGCAATCTTCAATCCTGGTTTCACTTTCACTCCCACTAGCACCTTGCTGATCTGCTCAATCGCTGAACTCAAACATCTGAAATCAATTATTTCCTATTCAAATCCTCAAAGTAAAATAATATCAAGTTTTCTTTTTAATTTAAATATACAAATGTGTAACAAAACTGGGGGGGGGGGCTTATAGAGACAGCTCACACAAAAACCACACACACTGGAGTAGAATACACAGTGTAACTTAGGCTAGTACCTTGTAGTGACAGTCCATCTGCTGAGGGACTATTTCACACAAAATGTCTGGGGCCCTATATTCAAAACTGGGCCAAGTGAAGCGCAAATATTTGAGCTGCACCTTGCAGTTGCCCAAGTGTCCAAAAATGCTGTATTCAGTGGAATAGGACACTGGCACTATTTGATTGAATATAGGACTATGGTGGCCCAGTGCCAAGTCACTGAGTGCTGGGAGACATAGCTCCAGAAATAGGGTGTCATAATGGCTTGCACCCATGCTAAATTTTTGATACTCAAATGGACACATGCAAATGAGTTTATTGGGCATGCAAGGTGCTAAGGGGCCCTTTGCATGCCCATTATGGGCTTATTTGCATGGGTAGCCCAGCTATGTAGCGTGGCACCACCCCCTCACTTACCCAGTCCCAGAGAGCTACCCCTGGTGCTAGTGGCCCCCCCTCACTGATCGCCGGCTCAATTTGTAACTGTAAAATGTCCCTGGTGCTAGTGGTCTCCCCACCGATCGTTGGCCCAATGTTACAAAATAACCATTCCCTGGTGCTAGTGGCTCCCCTGGCCACTGATCATTGGCCCAATGTGTAAAAGCACACATTACCTGCTGTCCAGTGGTTCCTCCCCCACCCACACCCATGCCCGATCTGTAGACATTTATTCCCTGGTGTCCAGTGGCCCCCCCACCTGCAACCATGCTGATATCAGCAATATTTGTGTCGGTGGAGTCCCCCCAATCCCAATCCCTTTTCTGTTTCCTAAAACTCCCTAGTGACTAGCAGTCCCCCTCCCTTACTCCTGATCCCCTGTATATGTGGTAAAACCTCTGGTGGTCTAGCGAACCCCCTCTCTATCCCTAATCTGTCAGTTTACTACTATGTAACCTTCCCTGGTGGCCTAGCAGCCCCCCCTTCCTATCCTGACCTGCTCGAATACTAAATAGATCTGTTCCTGGTAGTCTAGCAGACCTCCCACCTCCCACCCCAGCAGGAACTGTCTCACCACCCTGCTCCCACATTCCTCCCCTGAGCCGGTGACTGGCAGAGCCCTCCACTCACCAAGCTCTCAATGAGAGCATACTGTACAATCAGCTGTTACAGTATGCGCTCATTGAGAGCTCTGTCAGTAGCTAGCCATGGTGGTGAGCAGAGGGCCATGCCAGTGAGCAGCTCAGGGGCAGGATGGGCGGAATGTGGTGGTGGGACAGTATTTGCTGGGTTAAGAGGTCTACTAGACCACCAGGAACAGATCTATTTAGTATACGGGCAGGTTGGGATAGGAGGGGGTCCGCTAGATTACCAGGGAGGTTATGGTAGTAAACTGACAGATTGGGAATAGGAAGGGGGTCACAGACCAACAGAGAGTTTTTACTACATCTACAGGGATTGGGGTTAAGGAGGGGGAAATGCTAGCCACCAGTGAGCTTTTAGGAAACAGACAAGGGATCAGGGATGGGGAACCATTGGACACAAACACTGTTGACATCAGGCATGGTTATGGGTGGGGGACCACTGGACACCAGGTAATGTGTACTTTACATATTGGGCCAGCAATCGGTGGGGTGAGCCACTAGCACCAGGAATGGTTCTTTTGTAACATCAGACCAGCGATCAGTGGGTGGGACCACTAGCACCAGGGACATTTTACAGTTAATCAATGGGCTGGCAATCTGTGGGGGGGGCCCACTAACACCAGGGACTACTGTGTTGGGGGTGAGGGAGGGCACTGACACACTTCCTCCACCAACCACTATGGTTGTACGGGAGTAAGCTGTGTTTTTGGTCAGTGGTATCTGCCCCATACAAGGGGACTGCACAAAATGGCCTTGCTTAGCACACATTCTTTGAATATTGGACTGCGCCAATATTCATGTCCCTGCCCCTTCATTTGAATTGTACTCCCCTCTAAATATCACTTGGGTGCAAACCCTGTTTGCCCACGTTAACTGGACTTTTCAATATCGGTCATCCATGCAAAACCTGGTTTGCTCAGACAAACTCAGTTGTCTGCCTGGGCAAAGATTTGAATACTGGACCCCTGATCTTTAAACATTTTTTCAGTTTTTATTTTGAATTTTCTCACATTCTTAACATAAAACTCATTTTATAAGTGGAATAAGACAAGCTGGGGTGTTGGCTGTGCTGCTGCAACCACACATCCAGGGGCTGAAAACACTTAGCCTGCAGCCTTGTGCCTGCAAAGAGCACAAAATCAGAAGGTAAACAGAACCAAAGCCACCATTTACATTGCTTAAACTATTAGCACATACATCACATACTTTAACTAGCTTTAACATTTAAACCTTTTTTTTCTGTAAAGCAGCAGTGCAACACAATTGGAAACATTTTAGCCTACCTTTTTTCCACTACAAAAGATTCCATGCATCTTCTGGTTTTATTTGGTAGTAACTGTGATGCTTTGCCAATCTGCTTGTTATTATTATTGGTATTATAGTTGTGATAAAAGTATGTTTTTGAAATTTCTGCTTGGAAAAGTATGGCAGTCAGCACAAGAGCATTATGGGACCTGGGATTTTAAAAGTGTGGTAAGGAGAGATTGCACCTCAATAACCCAGTGGAAAATCTAACTAAAAGCTTCCTTTAGAAACCAGTTGTATAGGTTGTAAATCAGCCACTTGTATAAAGTATTGCATTTTATGACCTATTAGGAGGAAAGCAACTTCTGACAGATACATGTTACATTTCTCACCACTAGGAGAAATAGCTGTAAGGGAGTTTCTCTGAAGATCAAAGGGGTAATTCTGACCTGCCATAAAGCAGGCTCACTAATTAAAAAGAATATATATATATATTTTTTTTTTGTGGGATGCTTAGCAATATGCATATGCCTGTGACTACCATTCAGTATACAGTAAATGTGAATGATCTCACAGCCAGCATCACCACTGAGCTGTGACCTTGCTGTGGTGGTACCCTTGTTCCCTTTAGATGGTCAAAGCTAAGAGAACATACTCCTTTTCATATCTGGACTCCTGAAAGACACACCTCAAGAGCACTTCTACTACATTAGGTAAATCAACCTCCGCTATTTGCCAATTGAAACTAGGGTAGGATTAGATACTCAGTAATAAGGCGGTTTTGTTTAAATTGTCCATTTAATTTGTATGACTGTACCCTAAATGTTATATGTCCTGTGTTTTATATTTCATCTACCATTTTTAATTTCAGTAAACTTAGTTTTTCTTGAAATCATGCCTGACCCTTTTCCTCATTTTGAATGTGAATGCTGGGACAGTGCTGATAATTCTGACAGAACTATTAAGCTCTTACAATGTGTTACCATATGCACCAAGGTAAGAAAAATACCTAGGTCTCAATTGAGTCAAAAGGGGGATTGTGAACCAGGTTGGGTGCCCGCTGGGTTAAGTATTGCACTGCATTTCCCTGAAGAGGGTGTGATATTTGAACCTGTTAACTGGGTGTGCTAGTGAAAATGGTTCATATTTGACCCCAGAACTCGAGAATGGTAATTGTTCATACCCAAAAGAGACAGGAGGGTTACACTGTTTGTCTCCTGTTCACATATTGCACTTCGAGGTTTGGCACTGTGGGAGCAGAGGGCCTGACAACCTGAGTGTGTTTGTGACAGTAACAGTTTCTAATTCCACCAAAAAAAATAGTATTTTATAAATGCTTTTATTTATTTTTTCTCAAGAAAAAAGATGGCAGCCACATTTGACTTAGAAATGGTATTGTACGCCTGGCAAGTGTTAGGATGAAACAAAAAACAAAAAACCAAAAAACATGGTGCACAGCATAGGAGGTACCTAGAAAAGTAAATGTGACAGCTGTGCTGATATTTTTATTAATTGTAGCTGAAACTATCTTTTTGGAAAAACATTTTTTGTTGCAATGTTGCTTTAAGTTGCTACCCAAAACCCATTTTATAAGTGCAATAAGACATGCCAGGGTGAGTTTCAGGCTGATCACCACCATTTTAGGGGCTTTAAGTTCTTCTACCTGCAGCGTCTTGCTTCTCTTCACCCCTGGGTGGGTGTTTATTTTGGTCTAAACCCCACCCTGTCATGTCTTATTGGTTGCTTAATTCCTTTTCCAAATCAGTCCACATCTTTTATTGTAATTTTTCAGCACAAGAGATGGTTTGCAAGTAGCACAATGTCTGAGCCAAACTTGGGTAATAGGCAGGATTGAAAAAGAAAGTTCATAATTTTGGAGAACTTGGTGAGCTGTAAGAGAAAATGCCTAATGCTCCCCTTTCCCAGAATTAATCAACATCCTCACTCGAACGAGGCCAAAGAATTCATCAGTACGCACACTTGAGATGGGCCAAGTCATTTTTAACCCAGGCAATAACATTTCCAGACAGCCCTGGGAGAATAGCAATAGTTGGTGATTAACTAGGCTGAAGGCCTTGGAAGATGGCCACAATATAAAGACCCTCATCAGGGGCCTTGTGGACCATCAGAGAGAACCCCATCAAAGCTGCTTAGGTACTGTGGCCAGGGCAAACACCATATTGCACAGATGAAGATGGTACCCTCCAGCACTTTGGCCAGAGGAGCCAATAATGAACTAGAGGTGATCAATGTATCCTTTGCAGCTGTAAACATCTATGTTTCTCATCAAAATGGGGGTCTGAAAGCAGATGCCTTCAGGGCTGCTTTATTTTTTATTTTAATTCCTCATTGTACCTCCTCTGGCTGTCTCTCCTCTTCAACACCTATTTTGATGGCTGTGTCTGCAGGAAGCTACTCATCTGGACACTGGCCAGGCGCCCATCAAACTCCTTTCAAACTGCCACCCTCACTGAGCAACTCATTGGGAATCCTAAGCTAAATCCCACCACAGTCACATTCACTAGCTCACTGTTCCCGAATGGGGGAAATTCAATTAAAATTCCATCACAGTCACTAGCTCACTACCCTGGATGGGAAAGGTTCAAATCCCATCACAATCCCTGGCTCACTGCCCCCTGGTTCACAGTTCAGTTTTCTACACACTAGATTTCCCTGCCTTCCCCGTTGTCTGGTAGTTTAAGACATAATAAGTTCACCAACTTGCAAACGTAATGGTTGTTTGCCCCTTAAGAAGGTTTGCTTATTGAAACACAATCATCAGAGAAAAATACATTTGGGACCGAATATTCAGACTGCGCCAGGCTGTGGTGCAAGCCTGGGCGCAGTGCAACTTGGCTGCACAGGGGTGTTGACTGGGCGATATTCAATGGAGCTGCGCCATGGCACAGCATAGTTGAATATCGCACCCTGGCCACCCACAGTGCGCATGGCACAGTGGCACTGCACCAGCGCATGTGGCCAGAGTGGAGCAGGGGGATATGCTAGCGCAAGTTCCATTGCGCTATGCGCAACAACCGTGATATTCGAAAGTGCACATGCAAATGGGGCCATAATGTATGCAAGGTGCAAATGGGGCCATTTGGATGTCATTATGACCCCATTTGCATGCAGGTGCTCCGATCCCCGACGGCTTCCCCCTGAGCCCCACAGCCCGATCATGGACTTAAGTAAATAAAAATTGCATCCTATATCCCTGGTGGTCCAGTGGACTGCTCGCAGCCCGATTACGTGGCATTTGTAAAAATAAAATGAAATCCTATAGCCCTAGTGGTCCAATGGACTCCTCACAACCTTATTGCGGGCATTTGGAAAAATAGTAAGTCCTAGAGCCTTGGTGGTCAGTGGACCACTCGCGGCCGATCGTGGGGCATTGTAAAAATAAAATGAAGTCCTATAGCCTTGGTGGTCCAGTGGACCACTTGCAGCCAGATTGCGGGCATTTGTATTAAGAATAATGAAGTCCAATAGCCCTGGTGGTCCAGTGGTACTCCCCTTCCCACCCGCCCACTGAACCCCACTGCCCCGCTCAGTGGACGGGTGGGGAGGGGGGTACCGCTGGACCACCAGGGCTATTGGACTTCAGTCTATTATTACAAATGCCCACAATCGGGCTGTGAGCAGTCCACTGACCACCAGGCTATTGGACTTCAGTCCATTATTACAAATGCCCGCGATCGGGCTGTGAGCAGTCCACTGGACCACCAGAGATATAGGACTTCATTTTATTTTACAAATGCCCTCGACATGGACAGCGGTCCACTGGGCCACCAGGGATATTGGATGTGATATTGTATATACTTAAGCTCAGATTAGTTGACAGCGTCCACTGGACCACCAGGATATGGGACGTTATTATTTTAAACAGATGCCCATGATCGGACATGGGGGCACTGCCATGGAGGTGCAGCCGAGTTAGGAAGCCACCACATGTGGCAGCTGCCGTTGCACCCTCGCCATAAGGCAGCTCACCTGTGGGTGACAGCTGTTGTTCCTTTTATTTTGGCTCACCTGTGTGTGGCGCAGTAGGGGTTAAGATGAGTGACCTGTGCACATCCCGGCTGAATATCGATGTGCAGAGTATGGCACGGCACGCCTACCTGCGCTTGCATACATTACTGATGCGCCCAGCGATTGGGATTTGTGCCAGGCACAACCTCCCCGCTTGAATATCGTGTTGGTAAAACAGTGGGTTGTGCAATGCTAAACCCTTTTGAATATCTGGGCCTGGTATATACAGAGATGAGCACAACTAATAATTAAATAATGATCTCCTAGAACCTGGTTAGATCTAAAACCCAGCACCCTGCACCCCTCCTCAAAAAATTAAAAATAAAAACACTGAAATAGCTATAGTGAGTGGTTTGGGACATAGATTTAGTAATTAGCAAGCAAGCAACATATTATTAGTACAGAAATACATGCAAATTACTAGGTCTGAAAATCAGAACCTCTTAGAACCTATTTGAGCCTCTAAGTAAAACTGATAGAGGTTCACTACTCCTACTATATACTATCATAATTCTTTAAATATTAATTTCATTGTAAACTGCAGGAGTTTGAATGTAGTGAGTTCCTACATATTCATAATCAGCCAGTTTTGATACTAGAGCATACCAATTCTATTGTAAATAGCAGGCTCACAACACTGGGGCTGTGTGCACCAAATGATGCCAAAGGTAACTGTAAATGGAACTGTCAGTGACACTGGTAATTTACAAAGAAAAGATAAACAATAGAAACCAAAAGTATGCATATATGTACTGGGCTCTATGCAGGATGGTGCTTCATATGCTCTGAAAAGATCATGTACCCAGCTGCACGCAGCACAACTATGCTGTACACCTGGCCCCAATCAGACATGCAGAACTGGGATTTGCCATCCCTGGCTGGCCTGATGCATGCCTGCATAGTTACATGTAAGGAGCAGGGCTGGGGGTGGGCTGATCTGGGCCGACCATGGGATTTTAATTGAAGCCCCTGTTAATCCTCCAGTAGGTCCCCTGCTCTGCAGGAACAGAGGATCATGGGATACAGCAGTTCACCAAAAACTGCTATGTCTCCTGTGCAGCAGGAATATGGAACCAGTTTGAGTAACTGTGGCCCATAGCCTTCATCCTCTCCCCTGCCCTCTTTGGCATGGAGAAGGACTGGGGTCTGTGGCTGCGGTGCAGCGTCTGGTCCTCCTGATGCTTGTCATCAGGGGTATATATCTGTTATGGCAGCCCTCTAGCTGTGTAACAATCCCCTCTCCCCTGGCACTGGCATGGTGGAGCAGAAACAGCATCATGCATGTCGTGCTCCCCCAGCCCATTGCTGACACACCCTATCCCCATCCCACCAAACACAGCTGCATGGATACAGGAGTGGTTGGGCCCTGTCAGGGACACATAATGGGACAGGCTGTTAGTATATCTCCAGGTGCCCTTTGAAAACTCTGGATGAGTGTATCTTGGCCCTATGAACTGTGTATTACGACACATGGGGCCATGGGTCATAGTACACAGGGTCAATGGGGAATGATGCATTGGCAATCATGCACAACAAAGCTGTGGGTCCATTGAGGGGTTCTGATGACTTTATAGGGTCCTTGAGAGCAAAGCATGAGAGGTTCCTGATGTCATCAGACTACTAAGATGAAACACGGCCGAGTTGTGCATGACTGCTCATGTGTTATTTTGTATGGTATCTGATTTAAAACGTAGAATTAAAAAATACTGATTTTTCCCCAATAAATCTTTGTTTGAATTTTCTTATCATTTAAAAAAAAAAACAGAAACCCACTCTCATAGAGCTGCTGAAAATCCACCCTGGTGAGGGGTGAAGGGGCACAGCCAGGATTAGGAAATGCAGGTGGCACCAAAGAACTCCTGATATTTAGTCTGGGGGTTGGATATTCAGAAGGGTTGCACATGGCACAACACAGTTGTGCCATGTGCAACCCACTGATGCACCCAGTGTGATATTCAAACTGGGATTGAGCCTGGCACAAATCCCGATGTGCCGGAGCGCATCAGTAATGTATGCGGCGCAGGTGGGGGGGGGCATGCCCATGCATACTCCGCACATCCCGATATTCAGCCCGGGATGTGCTGAGCCCATGCATGCGCAACCCCTACCTACGCTGCACACAGGTGAGCCAAAAAAAGAGGAGCAACAGTTGGCCACCCACAGGTGAGCTGCTGTATTGCAGGGTGCAACACGGCAGCTGCTACCTGTGGGTGGCCACCCGAGCTCCAGCGACACCTTCGTGGTGGCGCCCCCCCATGACTGATTGTAGGCATTTGTTATAATTAATAGTCCCATATCCCTGGTGATCCAGTGGATCGCCAAGAGTCCATCAAGGGCATATGTAATAAAAAGAGGTCCTATATCCCTGGTGGTCCAGTGGACTGCTCACAGCCCGATCGCGGGCATATGTAATGAAAAAGAGAGGTCCTATATCCCTGGTGGTCCTGTGACCGCTCACAGCCCGATCGCAGGCATATGTAATGAAAAAGAGAGGTCCTATATCCCTGGTGGTCCAGTGGACCACTCGCAGCCCGATCGCGGGGATTTGTAATGAAACAGAGAGGTCCTATATCCCTGGTGGTCCAGTGGACCACTTGCAGCCCGATCGAGGGCATATGTAATGAAACAGAGAGGTTCTATATGCTTGGTGGTCTAGTGGACCACTCGCAACCCGATCGCAGGCATATGTAATAAAAGAAGGTCCAATATCCCTGGTGGTCCAGTGGACCACCAGCCGATCATGGGCATTTGTGTAAAATAATCATCCTATATCCCTGGTGGTCCAGTGGACACTCCCAGCCCAATTATGGGCATATGTAATAAAAAGAGAGGTCCAATATCCCTAGTGGTCCAGCGGTAGCCTCTCCCACCCGCCCACTGAGCCCCAGCAACCCATCCCCCGGTCAGCGGTGGGTGGCAGCTCCCCACCCACCAGCTGCCCCACCACCTGCCAACTGACTGCGTATGGTAGGGCTGTATGTCCATTGGTCCATAGCGTGGGCCAATGGGTGTACAGACCATACCGTACTACACAGTCCAGATTTGGGAATGGATAGCGCATCCCCCTGCTCCACTTTGGCCACTTGCGCTGGCGCAGTGCCACTGTGCCACGTGCACTGCGGGTGGCCAAGGTAATATTCAACAATGCTGTGCCATGGCGCAGTCCCGCTGGAATATCACCCTGTCAAACGCCCACTGCGCATCCAGCTGCTGCACCCAGGCTTATGCCACAGCCTGCGCAGTCTGAACATCCACCTGTGTACAATTATTCTTATGAGGAAGCAAGATGGGAAGGAGTTCTGGTCTCCAGGAAATCCTCTTGCTATACCTGTTGGGAGTGTTTTGTTTTAAAACAATGAAACAAAAGACTTTGTGCTGGGGAGGGTCTGTGTGTGTGTGTGTGTGTGTGTGTGTGTGTGTGTGTGTGTGTGTGTGTGTGTGTGTGTGTGTGTGTGTGTGTAGAAATTGAAAGTAAACAACAGGTGGCAGGAGTTTCCATTCTAATCTACAGAAGGGTACAACAGCATTTTATGACATTTGAACTGTGGTGCGAGAGCTTTTTATTTAGGGTGGAAATCAATCCACAACAAGGGGTAATCACGTACTAAAGGGGTGTAATAGCATCTTGGGGTGCTAGATGCAAATATAAACAAAGTCATCAGAACCCCTAAATGCCAGCACACCCTTATGTACATGGGGCACTTTTTTCCTTATATTATTTCATGCTGTGGAATTGAATTACATTCTTCTTAAAGCTGGCGACTGATAAACAGGCAATTGTTTCTGGTGGTATATTTATCGGTCGTGGCCTAGGACAGTCCTGCTTGGCTGCAATTTCAGTATCCAAATTGCTCTTTTAATCTGTGTATTTTACTAGTTCATTTATCCTGGTCTTGTAGGCCATAAAACAAATTGCACCAAATTGTTTAGAAGATTGCTTTTAATGCCATGCTGTTCCTTTAAACGGAATGCCCTCGAACAGCTTACAGGCTCCTCCGGGGCAAGTGGTTTCACTAATACTCATGAGTCATAATGGGCGAAATGAAAACATCTTAGTCAGCAAGTAGGTAGCTGTCACGTAAGTGTGCTGAGCTGAGTGGAAGCCCGCCCACACCCAACAGTGCAAAGTACATTAGAGGCCCAGCTGTTCTGGAGACAGAGAGACTGCACAGGCATGTGGCAGACAGCACATCACACATCAAAAGGGCCGGAGGCAGAGACCAGGCAAGTCTCACAACTGAAGTTGTTCCATGAAAATTTACAGCATCCAAAGTCATGGTGAATTGCCTGTAAGGTTTGCGAGCATTTCGTTTTCTTTATATTAATTCCTCCTGATGCCCCTCTCCTTTGGAATTCCCAAGGCCACTGCCCGCCAAGCTCTCTGCCTGCTACTGGAAGCACCCTTCAGACTCCCTGTAATCTCCCATGTCCCCTTAAATCTGGTGCTGCCTTGCTGGTGGGGGGAGGATCCTTCTGGAACCACCAGAGAGAGAGAATTGTGTGAACATGATGGAAAGAGTCACAGTATAGTGCTGCAGGGCTGGGTGGCATGAGGGGGCTTCTGGGAGTTATCAGCTGGCATGTCTGTGGCTTGACTCCATTTTCTGGTTCTAGCCCTTCCTTTGTGAGTTTGTACACACTGCAGTAGCCTGGGGGGTGTCTGGCAGTGGGTGAGCAACCTGCATAACCAAGGATGTCTCCACAAGTCTCTGCTAGCTGCTGTTGCAGTGGTGGACCACAACCCTCCCCTTGGGAGGAAAGCATCCCCAGGAGGTTCCAAACCCTGCCTGCTGGCTCCTGCTTCTGATGTTCTGGGCTCAGGGTACGTACTCAGGTTGCCAGCACAACAGAGCAGTCCCCCACCATTTGTCACAGTGGAGCCAGCTGCATTATCAAGTTTTTAATGTAGTAGCAAGAAAAGTACAACTGAATTATTATTGTTTGCAGCAGTTATGATATTGGTTTTAGGTATCTGCATGGCTCAGTTGGTTGCACATCTGCCTCTGAGCCAGAAGGTTATAGGTTCTAGTCCCTGACCTGGAGTGGGCTCATACCATGAACACTGGCAGTACTAAGGGGATGCTGTACTGTCAAGGTCTGCCTTCTTTCAGAAGAGACATTAAACCGAGGTCCTGTCTACCTGTTCAGGTGGTTATTCATAGAAACATAGAATTTGACAACAGATAAAGACTGCTTGGTCCACCCAGTCTGCCCCTTTTTACCTACCAACATTATCTCTGTAGTTCTTTTACCTGCCCCACTTCCTTCCCACTATGAGTCCCTTGTGCCTATCCCATGCATTTTTGAACCCCGCCACTGCTTTTGTTCCCACTACCTCTGCTGGAAGGCTGTTCCAGGAATCCTCCACTCTTTCTATGAAGAAGTACTTCCTCACAGTTCTCCTGAATCTACTCCCCCATCCAACTTCATAGCATGTGTCCTTGTTCTTGAGGATCATTTTGTCTGAAATATACTTCCTCCTGTATCTTATTTACCCCATGAGGTATTTAAAGGTCTCAGTCATATCCCCTCCTTCTTTCTTCCACAGTGTACATATTAAGGTCCTTTAGTCTCTCCTTGCAGGGCTTTCGATACAGTGGTCTAGAGAATACTAGTGACCAGACTAGCTGAGCTGCACATGAGCACAGAGGTAACCAGCTGGTTTGGCAGTCATCTAACTGCAAACAAGGTGTCAGGATACATGGCATGGAGTCCAGCCTCCAAGTCATGAAATGCCCATTACTGTTTTATATTATATGTATAAGACCTGGTTAGAATGTTTGAGGGTGATTTACCAATTGTACATGAATTATACTATCCTGTAGCCAACATCCATGCTGTGCAGACTGATCTCCAAAAGGATTTCATGACCTACAAGTCTTTCTCCTTGAATCAAAACTGTCTTTAAATGTGGGAAAGACCAAAGCAATGGTATCTGAGTCTGCCCTATGACTGAAGAGTTATACCAGATCTGCCCCTCTGGTCACTGCTACCACAGGTGGCTTTCCCCTGGAAGTGGTTAGTGAATACAAATACTGGGCTTCTGGGTCAACTCACACCTTACAGAAAACACTCACAATGACAAACTTCCCAAAGGCCTAGGCCTAAAGATTGGCTTACTGTTCAGAAACATTAAATCCTTGCTGCCCCAGGACTGCAGAGAGTGACTTGTCCAATCTATGATGCTACCTTCTTTCAACTACCTGGACATCTTCGCTTGTGCCTCCAAGTCCAGACTGGCCAGATTAGATGTGCTTTACAACAGACTAGCCATGCTGATACTCAACTATCCTTGCAAGGCTCACCATTGAAAGCTCTTCTGTGTTTATAAGACCCAGTAGGTGTGGGTATTGGCTGCTGGGGATTCTTCCTGTTTCAGTAGCTTGGCCTTACTCCATGGGTGGAGGGCCTTCATAACTCCTGGTAGGGCAGGTATCCCCCAATAACTCACACCCTGAAAGGTCCTATCATGCTTAGAAAATAGGCTGCATTGACTCAACACAACTGTTTTTATGTTGGCGGGCTTGCGCAACCAACATCTTGCGGTAGTGCAAATTTGGAGGCGCGGTCACTGTTGGGTAAATGCAGGGCACACACCAGTAGGTGCATCCCGCATTCCCCAATCAGCCAGCAGCACGGTCCAACACTCTTCTTAGCTAACAAGGTGAAGACATCAGATAAAAGGTCCGCTGCAATGAGAGCGAAGCTCTCATGCAGCGTGACCACAACACACCTCCCCCTACGTGCAGGCAACATGGTGGCAGTGACCGCTGCTGTTGCCTGTCAACACCCCCATTTATTGTGTGCCGATGGTGGTGCCCATTCCCCATCAGCATCATGTAACACCCCCTTTTTTGATTTCCAAGGGAGTGCCCATTCCCCTCAGCATCATGTGCCCCAACAGTTTTTTTTTCAGACGGGGTCCAGTCCCCAGAGGCATGTATCCTCCCTCCTCCCTTGAATTTTGCCAATGGGGAGCCCACTCCTGTCGGCATAATGTGTTCACACCCCATTTTTGCTTGCTGAAGGGTACACAATCCTCCTTGGCTCCTGCGCCCCCTTTCCTTGTTTACCAACGGGGTGCCTAATCCCCATCAGCTAAAGCACCCCACCCACACCCACACACACACACACACTCAGGTGGCACACTGGGAGCCCACCCCAGCATGCCAAAGCACCTATTTAAATGAAAACAGTCCCCCGATGTCTTTTATTTATTTTTTAACCTGTAAAGCAAAAACGATCCCTCATACTCTTCAAACCTCCCTACCTCAACCCGCACCCACCCACTGTGCACCCTGCCTCCCCACACACACCCCACACCATACCTACCTCCAGAGTCCGGTGCGATGATCTTCGGTGGTCTGGGAACAAGTTTGCACTCTTCAAAGCTGACCACGAACTGAGGAAATGCTGGTAAGCTGTATAATGGAATAAATAGGGTTTTCAACTTTAATGTGTGTCTTGGCATTTGGGATTTTACACTAAATTTTCAACATGGGGTTTTTGACCCCTCCATGACTCTGACATTGTCATATTAGTTAATCGTCCCAAAAGGTGATTTCTAGTCACTGCGCCCGACTCACCCTCGGGACTGATTAACAAGATGACAGTGCCACTGTTCATGAGGTGGCTCTCAAAAGCCTATGTTGCAAATTTTTGTGGAAAAATCAAAAAATGTCTGTTTACGAGTGTACGTCAGTAGCTGCTAACGTAGGCTTGTGACTTCACTTAATTCACAATATTTTCATGCCAGATTTTCAACATTGTAATTTTGTACAGTTCCTTGTGAACAGTACAGCTGTCATTTACATCCTGGTCAAATGTGTTTCCGCACTTGGCGCATAATAGCGCATTCGCTGTGGGAAATCAGTGTTTGGGCCAGATTATGAAAATAGCAGTGATGCTGTTCATGAGCAGAGGTCCTGAAATGCCTATGTTGAAAATTTGGTGACGATACTCCATAAAATGACTGTGTTACGAGTGTGTGTTGGCAGATTGCATGCATGCTCATAGCGTCGTGCATTTATAATATTTTCACTTTGTATTTTCACCATTGCCCTTTTTCCACACCTCTTGATGAACAGTACAGCTGTCATTTCACATATCCTGCCCAAAATATTGTTTCGCATGTCCGGCACAGAATAGCGTGGTCGCTAGTGAAACCACTTTTGGGACAGTTTGAGGAAATAACAGTGACACTGTACATGAGCAGAAGTGCTAAAATGCCTATGTTGAAAATTTGGTGCTGAATGTCCATAATGACTGTGTTACAAGTGTGCGCTATGCATTTCCATGCACCCTTGTAACTTCCAAATTTGCAATATTTACATGCCACATTTTCAACACTGGCATTTTTTACACTTCCTTATGAACTGTACAGCTGTCATTTTCACCTCCTGCCCAAAATGTTTTTCCACGCCTGCATTATCAAAGCCAATGCCAATGCAACAACATTCGGCATTGACAAATGCTTGTTCTAACTATGATATGGTTATGGTAGCATGCTGCAAGCAGGGTAAGTGGAGCGGAGGGCTTTCAGTGTCAGCATAAATCCTTTTTTCACTGGGCAGTGTTGCCTGACAAACCCATGGATAGGTATGGCCACCACTTCTTAACCATTTGCTAAAGTGCATTAAACTAACTATCTCTGGTTATACGAGGTCTTGCATTTCATCCTGTTTTCCTTGACGTACATCAAAAGTATTGTACCCTCTCATTTGCACTCAGCTACCCCAGAGTCCTGTCCTAGGGCTATAAGTGATCGCGGTGACATCAGCTGAGCTGAAGACTACAATAAGGCTAACCTGATATCACTGGGTTCTGCTTCATTGTAGCTTTGAGCTCAGCTGATGTCACTGGGTTCCAAAACCGCTAAGTGATCAAAAAAATAATATTGGTTGGGGAAAAAGATTGCATTTATGTGGGGCCCTGAGCAAGGAAAAAGCAAATAGAAAATGTCAAAACAAATGCACAAAACTATACACTGGGGTGAGTAAATGGACTTCACACATGCCCAAATTTACAATTATATTACAAAAATGTGATCAACAGGGTTTCTGTTCCCTATGAATAAATAAATAAGAAAATAAGTAAACAAATAGCTCTGTTTTCTAATCACAACTCAGTTTGTGACTATTTCTCTCCACTGGGAGCTTCATATGGTGACCATTGTAGTGTGACTGTGCATGAGGGGAACACTTTGTAGCTCTGCCTGCTACCTTTCATAGGAACGCAGCTCAATGGAATGACTGTGAGCTGTAACATCAGGTTCAGGTAGCAGGTGGCAGAAAGCTAATCTTCTGTGATGACATGGTCTGTGATTGAGAACTGCATGATTAGAATAGTCCCAGACCCAAGCCCTTGAAATCAAATCTCCATGTTAGTATGATTATGCACTCAAATTCATGTCTTCAAAGAAAGAGAGGCAACATACTGTTGCTTTGCATGCAGAATTTGGATTTATCTCAGATGTTTATTGCTTGCTTGAATGAATACACACTGAAAAACTCAATTCTGAAACAAAGCAGGATACAGGAATATAATTGCAGTTCCATCTTCTTAAAGCCCTCAGCATGTTCTTAATACATAAATAGGATATGTGATGGGTGCTATGAGAGGTGATATTTATCTTCATGAGTGGTTGGTGACCCTTGACCTTCATGAGTGGTGAAGCCACGAGTGAGGTCAAAGAGGTCAGTGACCATAGAAAAGATAAATGTCATATCTCATAAGTACCCATCACAAGTCCCGTTTATATGCTGTACATTAGTATTTCTGTTAGTTTTATTTTATTTAAAAATAAAAGTTTCATAGAATATGGGATTTGCAGTGCTGGCAGCTGCCACACTGTTTTTAGGGTAGTGTGTGCTGGTGAAACACACAGCTCTATCGATGGCTACACAGGTGGCAGAAAAAGGTTCTTTGTGATGTACCCAAGATAGTTAGATACATTTGATGACATACCCTACTGTGAAGATAAAAATGTATCTAGCTAGTTGGTGTTCCTGCTATAGATAGTGGGCTGGATATTCAAAAGGGTTGTAGCCATGCGCACAGGGTTGGCGCCTGCGCAAGTCCGAAATTGCGCCATTCTGTCATATTCAGCAGGAGGCATTTGCGCCCCCCAAGTCAAGCTGAGCAACAGTGCAATGCCAATGAAGGCATGCTGAACCGGAAGGGGAGGAACCATGCATAAACTGCACAGCCCGATATTCAGCGGGCTGTGCAGAGTTGTGCAGGCGCAACCCCAACCTGTGCCTGCACAACTTTGAGCAAAAAAAAGGAGAAATGAGGGCCACCACAGGTGAGCTGCCGCATTGCAGGGCGCAACACAGCAGCTGCCACCTGTGGGTGGCCCTCAACGACTCCCTGTGCCTCGCCAGCCCAATCGTAAGCATATAGTGTCCTCTTCCTCGACATCACAGAGCAGGTCTATCTCGGATCCTAACCGCGCTTCATAAGTTTAAAAAGACACCCCACTAGCCCACTTGTGGGCAGCAAGAGTCAAACACCCCCAAGGACCACCTACCCTGGTGATCTAGTGGCTGCGATCAGGGCTAGTGGGGGTGTTTTTTTTTAAACTTATGCCCGCGATCGGGCCAGTTGGGGGATGGGGGAATTTTTACACTTATGCCCACGATCTGGCCAGTCGGGGGGAGGGGGGATTTTTACACTTATGCCCGCGATCGGGCCAGTCAGGGGGGTGGAGGATTTTTACACTTATACCCGCTGATTGGGCTTGTAGTCCACTGGACCACCAGGGATATGTTCTTGGGGGTTTGACTCTACTGCCCGCGATCGGGCTAGTGGGGGTGGTTTTTTTAAACTTATGCCCACGATCGGGCCAGTCGGGGAGGGGATTGTACACTTATGCCCGCGATCGGGCTGCAGGGGGCGCCGGTCTCCGGCAGCTGCTGCCTGGCAGGGCGCCAGGCGCAAGTCCTCGGGGATCGCCGCACCTGCATGCTAATGGCATGCAAATGGGGCTATAACAGATGCAAATGGCTCCCCTGCGCCTTTGCATGAATTATGGCCCCATTTGCATGTCACCTTTGAATATCAGATATTTGGCGCTGGGCACAATGGTACTTATACACCGCATCTTGAATGCTCCACTCTGACCACTTGCGGTGGCACAAGTTCCACTGCGCCATGCACAGTGGCTGTGGCTTGGGGGTGATATTCAAAGGAGTTGCTCAATAGCGCAACTCCTTTGAATATCACCCCGGCCACACCCCTGCACAACTATTTTGTGCAGCGCAAGGGCTTGCGCCACAGAATAGCACAGTTTGAATATCCAGCCCAGTGCTTTTATTTAGCATTAAAAACACTAATGTATGTTGTATAAGCCTTTATTATCACGCTTACTGTGCTTTGACTTAGGATCAGTAAACTGGTCTAACAGCATTTCGACCAGCATCAAACTTTGTAGGTCCTAACATTAACAGAAAATAAAATAAATCACATCTCCCTTTACAAAGTGACCTGGGTGTCTCAAACTATAAAAACAACAAAAATACACATTTGAAAAGCCTTTGTGGTTATTTTGGACCCTGAAAATATTGTCTCCTCTTCAGGACAGATTTGTTTTGGCTCCCGTTGCCGTCTTTACCTCTGCAACATTGAGGTTGCAAATGAGGTTAAGAAGTGGTAACCTTTTTAAACCCATTTTTCAATTTCAGCTGGAACCTTTTCAAACTTTAAACAGCAAATAGTTACATAGTAATTTACATAGTAATTTAAGGTTAAAATGGAGACTAGGTCCAGCAAGTCTTCTGCTCGTCTGCTTCATAATCAGGGACCAACAAGCATTACAGAGATTTCCCACCCATTCTACTACCCAGGAGACCCTGTAAGCAGACATTTGTCCAGGCAGGCTTACTTTGAAGGCCTATACTGTCTACATGTTCACTATTTGCACTGGTCGGCTGTTCCATAAAGTCACTACCCTTTTGGAGGTGAAGTGCCTCCTGACATTACCCTTGATTTTACCTCTTCTGTGCTTCAGGACATGTCCTTGCTTTCTAAGGGAGCTCACCAGATCAAACATTTCCATCTGTTCGACCATGTTGCTGCCCTTCAGTATGCAAAAGGCTGAGATCATGCCCTAGCCGTCCTCCGTTTCTCCAGGGTTAATGTGTTTGGGGTCTCCTGTTTCTAGTCATAGCTTTTTTTCTCCATACCCCTGACCATTTTGGTGACCCAGCATTGCACTCTATCTACAGTCTCAAAATATTTTTTGCATTGGGGAGCACATAACTGTGCACAGTTCTCAAGGTAGGGTGTGACAATGGCCTTGCACAGTGACAGGATTACTTCCCCTGCTCTTCTGGTCACCACCTTCTGATGCACCCCAACATTCTTCCAGTCTTCTTGACAGCAGCTGTGCACTGCTTGTCATGCTTCTCCCCTTGTCTATTATGACCTTCAGCTCCTTCTCCTTCCCCACTGCAGCAAATGGAGCCTCTCACAGTGTGTACGTCCTGTCTCAGTCACTCCTCCCCAAGTGAAGTGCCTTGCACTACATTGTCTACATTGAATCTTATGCCATGTTTACACGGCTGCTTGGCTAAGCATTGCACTCCATGTTAGTGCCCCCCACAACCTCCTTAGCCGATTACTGATTTGTTTGTGGGCTCCTCCCAGTGCCAATGCAAGATGCACTGGAGAGGGCTGGCTCGGGGCAGCACTGAGGAATGCTTGCAGGAACTGTGAGGGAGGATCCCTGCTGTGTCAAAGTGAGCAGTGCAGCCTGTCCACATGGCTGTTTACACTGCCCACTCCAGAATGCAGCCTCATTTCTGCAGTGGTTTGGCAAAGGTGCAGTGACCAACATACTGTGATTGGGTATGTGTCCACATGGCTTTATTTATACCACAGCAACTCAAGCAGTTGAGTTGCTGCATTACAATGTGGCTGTGTAAATGGCTCTTAAGACTCTAGGAGTCTGAACAGTTGCCCTGGTTGTTACGGTCCTTCTGAAATGTGTTCCCATCCTCAAAGGAGTTCACCATCCATCGAGGTAAGTATCATCAGCCAACTTAAGCAGTCTGCTGGACAATCCAACTTCCAGATTGTTGCCACAAGCAGTACATTGGAGTATCTCCCACTAGCTTCACAGCTGGTATGTAAATAAGCTTTTGCACAAAACTGCACTATTGATAAAGTGGTACATTTTGCACTGTGTTTACGTTTCTTAGTGCTGTTTTAGCCTGTGCATCACTGTATTATTATTGGAATTACTGAGCCATCAGAATCCCTCCAACAGAGATAAGGAAAGGACATTTAGAGACAGCAAAGGTAAACCAAGTCAGGACAGGCAGTGATCATGGGACAAATGGACTCTAGATTTCTCCAGCTGTTAAAAGGATGTGGATGAGGGGGTAGGGGTGTGTGCAATCTGGGGTGAGAATGTGGGGCTCTGGTTTTCTGTTCTTTTTTTGCCCCTTCCACTTATAAATGCTGCCGTAAATGAAAGCAGTAAACACCTTACATCAAATTGGTGAACTCAACCAATCGTTTTGGACTTTGGTGGGTTTGATGCAGAAAGTTTGCATTCTCAGACCATGGCAGGTTTGCACATGCCTGTTCAATCATCAATCTTGCATCCTTCCTCAACTAACTGTTCACAAAGTTTGTTTTTTAAAGCACTTCTACATGTTGTGCCAGGCATGCATCCATGATAGGGGCAGGACTGAGAAAATCACAGAAGGTATTGACATTTTGAAAAGTTCTGATAAGCCATAGAAAGTTAATAATCTGAGCCTTATCAGCATTTACAGAACCCTTTCGTTTAAACTACACAAACTGCTTTAACCATCATTTTCTAACCATAATTTATTATAACTAAAGGGAAAGGACTCTAAAAACAGCTTGGAGTGGCACTACAGTAAATATAATTAATATAACATGGCTGGTTAATACTCCTTCTATAACAATTATGTATGACCACTTAATTACAGATCTGGCTCACTGAGTCCTTCCTCCACCTCTGCCTTCTTTCTGGGTCTTTCCACCACCACAACCATCAGCCTTCTTTCTAAATAAAGTCTTGCTGGGTGTATATTTAGCTTCAAAATCAATGTTGTAAAAATGATCACAGCCATACATCTAAACTGTTCCCGATTTTCAGTATTGTTCCTGACTCTGACTCAAACATCACTTAAGATTTGAAACTTAAAATATTTGCCAGACATAAACGGTATGGTGTAGTTCTCTTTAGGAAATGCTTTTCACACTTTTACACAATATGGTAGGCTTCTTAAACTGATATTACCATTTTGTAAGTGCTCATCATTTTGGTAATTAGTTCCTGATTTTTTTAAGCCTTTTTCCTGATCTGAAAGGAACAGTATTTAACCAGGAGTAGCACACTAAGCCAAAACTTGTTTCCAGATGCAACCTGGGAGCACAAGAAAGTTAAGTGACTTGCTTAGGATCACACAGTATGCACCTAGGTGGCTGTGGGATTCAAACCCAGGTCTCCAAATCTGCAGCGCAGAGCCTTAACCTACTGTGCTATGCTGCCTCCTTGAATGGTAGAAGGTTGAGAGGTATGATCAGAGCCTTATAAGAACCTGAAAAAAAAGGTCTGATGTGGTTCTTTTATAGCAAAAAATACAGGTTCTTAACTTATCCAAACTGGTTTTTACACCCCTAATTCAAGAGGAAGACTCCAAGAAGAAAGTCTACTTGTCTCATTTTCCATTACTATATTGCTGCAGTCAGGAGACTAATTTTTATCAATATTTTCTTTAACATCTTTTTGCTGGAAAATGCTAAGTACTTTCGAAATATATTGCTATAAGAAAATTGGTATTTGTATGTCTGCACAATGCATCTGTATAGGCAGACAAGATGGATTAAGTTTTTCTGCAGACACTTTGTATGTTTTATCTGATCACTTTGGTATTACACCCTAAAAGATCAGATTACTTGGCATTTTGCTAATTAAAGGCAAATGCAGCTAGTCAGGCCATTAGCAGACTGTAGTCACACAATAAACAGAAGGCTTTGTTTACTGACTAACAGAATTTAAATGCCGCAGCAGAATTCTTCCTGAAATGAGTTTGTTTTACCTTGCAGAAGCCTTAGGTAAACTCAGTGGTCAGTTACAATGAAAGGAGTCTGTTTGCTAACAATCAGATGCTATCAATAGATCCTCGGGGAGGTGACACTTGAGGGCAGAGCATTGTTTGGTAAACTAGCACAAAGGACCCCTGACCAAATGAGAGTTCATTGAGTCAGACATGAGCAGTGGGTGCTTCAATCCCTAAAGGGGAAGCACTTGTCATCCTGGCTGATTCTAAAGCAAACTGTATTATCAGTGTCAGTTTCTTAGCAGGTCAGAAGGTTATGGGTTCTAGACCCACATCAGGCCCTTATCCGGCTCACATCGGACATCCTTGACGTAATGGACCAAGGTTCCCCAACGGGGCACTATTCATTGATTTATCCAAGGCATTTGACTTGGTCAGCCACAAACTTCTTCTCACCAAACTTCATCTACTTGGACTGGACAGGCTGTCTGCTATATGGTTCAAGAGCTATTTGCTCAACTGAACCCAAAAAGTCCTATGGAGGGGAACCCAGCCTAGTGCTAAACCGGTAACCTCCTGGGTACCCCGGAGCTCAATCTTGGTCCCTTTATTTACACTCTTTGTCAATGATATAGAGGGGGTTGGCAGGAGGAACAACCTCATCCTCTATGCAGATGACACTGTCGCCACTGCAGTGATCTGCTTCTAGCGTAATCAATGCCAACCTCCAGGCCAGTCTAGCAGCACTGGAAGCCTGGTTCTCCTCCAATTCACTTGTAATGAATGAAGAAAAAACAAAGGCAGTCCTGTTCGGGTTCAGATGCCTTGGTTCAGACCAGCATGGTATCCTTCAACTTCATACTGCCCAAGGGAAGAGAACAGAGGTCACGGACAAGATTAAGTACGTTGGAGTCCTGCTTGATCAGGTGATGACCTTCCAGCCGCACATTGACTCTGTTGTTAAGTCCACTCACCAGAAGTTAGGACTTCTATAGGCTGGGTGACTCTCTTCTCTTGAGGCTCGTTGTGCCTTATCATACTGCACCCTACTCCCTCCCTCCTCTATGGGACTCCCTTGCTGCAGTCTCTAAGGGAGGGCAAACAGAGAACTTACTATGCTCTACCACAGGGTGGCTCATTTTGCTACTAACTTCCCCACCAAGAAGGCACCACTGTGAGGTCCTTGCTGATCTCCACTGGCCTTCTATGCTGCAGAAACTGGTCTACTCCTTCTAAGCCTGACCTTCAAATTTACCACTGTTGGCCTCCTCCCACCTGCGTGTGCTAAATCCCAAAGTCTGGGGCTGGGACCTGAGATCCTCCACTGGCTGTCCCCTAGACATCCCTTGTGCCCGAACTCATTACGGCAAGTGCTCTTTTTGGCATGCTGCCCCATACTTATGGAACCTTCTCCCTGTGGGCTTGGCCAACTGTCGCACTATTCAGGGTTTTAAGTCAGGCTTGAAAGTATACCTGTTAGAGCTTAGTCTCTGTGGCTGTAACCACTAGCCTGGAATTTAGTCTCGTGGTTGTACTTGCTTGTCCCATCGCAATCTGCCCACTGGGTGGCTATATATATCCTGCATATTGCTGGTTCCACCTCCCCTAAAGTATTGTTGGTTAAGCTGTCATATGTCTGACTTAATTGCTATATTATATCTGTGTATGTAACTGACATGCTCTGTAATGTACCCTATACCCTTTTCAATGTATATTTAATTCTACTGTATACTCCTGCCAATGTGTGTAATCATTATCTGTAATTAATCCGGTCGCTCCTGAAAAAGGGACCTCCGTCTCAGTGAGCTTACCCAGTTATCAGACTCTAAATAAATAAATAAATAAATAAATACTTGGGGTAACACCCATAGCTGACACTGTAGTGAAGTACAACGGGATGCTGCACAACTGACGGCCATCCTTTGGTTGATGCTTTAAATTGTGGTCCTTTCTGCCATTTCTGGTCACTCTCTAGGTGGAAGTCAAACCTTCGATGGCATGTACTGAAGAAGAGTAGGACATTTCCTAGCATCATTGCCAACATTCCACCTTCGATAAAACTGATCCATGTTACCCACTGCCCAGGAAGTACCTTATCACATCTTAGTGTGCCTTTCCAGGTAAAATTACAAACTCTTAGGGAAAGAATGCATTTCTCACCATCTGGGTGGGTGTTTGTGGTTTCAATGGCCAAAATTGTATTCATTCAGCTGCTGCTTTATCTGCATAACTGGCACTCTGCCTGCCTCTTTTGTATATGGGTAACTTTCCTTGTGCATCGGCTAAGCAGAGAAAGAACATTTGTAGCCATGTTGTCCCTAGGAAAATTGCTGTCAATCATCTGTGCTGATTGAGCCAATCAGTATTTGCAGTCCAGCCCAGCATGTGAGGCACACTTAGAACCACAAGAGAGTCTCTTGCGAAAAAATTTGAAAAAGTGGAATGTTCCACTTAGAGAATGGGGATGTATAGGATTTGTTTTAGTTAAAACATGTTTTTAACTAAGTTTCTTTATGTAACCCCACAAGCACGTGGGGATTACCTGATTCCATAAGCCCACGAGTTGCCAGTCTGTTGCTGCAGTTGCTGTCTGGTCCCCAGGACAGCTGACGGACTGGAATAGTGGAGGAGGAGGAGAGATGCATCCGTCAGCATTGACCATGCCATTCCCTCTATTTCTTTGCACAGCACATCAAAACAGCCTTTTTCAACTGCCACCGATGAGCCCAGCTGGCACTCCCAGTTAACAGGGACATTCCCCGATAACCGCCCCGACTAGACCTGATGCCAGAGCATGACAGCACACCCTCAGTTGGAGGGACAGAATATGTTTTAGGGTCAGGAACCCTCTGAAAATAAATACTTTGGGGCCAGTGCCCTCAGGACAACAAAGGGCAGCCATCTCAGCAACCTCTGACCCCTGGGAGATAAACAGGATCAGAGGATGGCGGAACAGTCAGTAAGGCTCCAAAGCCTGCCAGAGAGCCACAGAGGCTCTTGGGACACAGTAGGACTCATTAATGCACCCAGGAACAAAGCAACCAATCTGCTTTTGTGGATCAGCCAGGCAGACTCTCCCTGTGACTGACAAAGGAACCAATCGGAAGACTGGACCCACCAGAATATAGCAGGAGCTGTTCCAGAACTTTTCAGTTCTACACCAGGGACAGCTTGGAGGTAGAGCTGCTGCTTGAACATGCCAGTGTTTGGAGGCCTGACTGAGGTTTGCAAAGCCCAGGAAAGGGAGGCATTTGCTGGGCTTAAACGTTTACAGAGAAAGGAGACAGCTTCTTGCAGAATCTCTATAGTACTAGGGGTAATTAACACTAATACCACTGGGGCATAGGTAGAGCCCATCATTACAGTCAGGTAGAGTAGTGTGTTGGGGTGGCTGTGCCTAGCAGAGCACATAAGACAGCCAACCAGTAACAACCATTGGCATATAGATGCATAGATACACAGACACTGTCAGCAGATAAGGGCCTATGGCCCACCCAGTCTGCCCATTTGAGCTTGTAAGTTCCTTTACATTTTCTAGAAGTCTGTTGCTCCTTACCCTGACTTCCAGAATTTCTTTATGTCTATCCCATGCATTCTTAAATCCCGTGATTGTTTCAGCCCCCACTACTTCCTCTGGCAGGGTGTTCCACTTGTCCACCGCCCTTTCTCTGAATAAATTCTTCCTCATGTTTCCTCTGAATCACCCTCCCTCCAGCTTCATCCCATACCCTCTAGTCCTGGAACATCTTTTTTGCTGGAAAATAATGTATTCCTTCACACTGTTCCTCCCTGTAAGGTACTTGTATATCTCTATCATATTCTCTCTCTCTCTCCCTCCTCTCTTCCAGGGAGTACATATTCAAGTCCTTCAGCCTGTCCTCATAGGACTTGTAATGCAGTCCCTGTATCATCTCTGTACCATCATATATTTGCATTGCTAACTTTTTTCTTTACCTAGAACCTTGATACTGCTTACCCTATTAAACCCCTTGTTATTTAGTACATATCTGGGCCATGAGCATGTTATTCAGAATATGAGCATATTAGTTGTAATTTGACCAAGGGTGATTGCAAGGAAGAAGTAGGCTGTTGGTTAACTAGGATCTGTAGCTCATCCAATAGATAGGGAAATGGGCAGACTGGGTGGCCAGCGGCCTTATCTGCCATCAAAGTCTATGTTTCTATGTTATATTTTGGCTAAAAGCCCAAACTGGGAGAGCACTCAGAGGTTACTAAATAGAGCTAACTACGGCTCTGTTAAATGCCCAAGTGCACTTCAAGTACCAGGACCTTAGTCCAAACATAAAGAATTCTCCAAACTCCAGTTTTTCACTTTGCTAAGTGATATCAGTTTACTGCACATAAGACTCTATATCCAAAGCGCTTTCAAGAATAAAGTGCAATTCTATGCCCAGCTGGGCTGCTTTTAATTTGCTGGCAAACAGTACAAACAGTGCAGATTTAATACAATGTATAAATGGTGCAAATTACTTCCAGACCTCAGTAACTTCCCACTAGGCTTGCCAGCTTACCTACTCCAGTGCTTCACCAAACACGGGCTTCATCAGGGACGGGCTTGGCTGTCAGTACACCTCCCTTTATACCTTGTAGTACCCTTAGTACATGATGTCAAATTCTTAATTGTTGCCTAGCTTACTTCAAATTAGAGGTGCTGTGAAAGTTGTGCTCCTCACAATAAATGCTTGGGTACTGTGAGGGGAGCAACGGAGTTACTGTGTAACCTATAACCCATTAACATTTAAAAACAGTTAATTTACAAAATCGCTATATCTCTCAAATATAGCACTTTCAGCTGGATACATCGATATCAGTATGTTTGGGAAGAGGTATTTCAATTTCATTTAAAGTACAAATCTCAGCAAAATTATACTGATAAAACTTCCCTAGCACCAATCCTGATTCTGATTAGTGCCAACCCTTTTTTGGGGATAATTATCATTTTGGCTAAACTGTTAGTGTACTGTGTGAGAGCTGGGTTGGGTGCGCCAGTATGGACCATGGTGGGTTGGTACTATTTCCTAGAGGGTTGTACTTGCATATGACGTAGCCCACTTAATGTTTCCCTGGGTGGAGACATTGCACAACCTATTTCAACAATAACAGCTTGGGGTAACAAATCCCCACAGAGGATAACAATCTAGGCCCCTCAACCTTATCTGAGCCCATAAGGCAAGAGTAATGCACTGAACATCTATGGTAGCCCGGTAGACACATTTATATAAATGGATTATAAATCAGATGATTTATAACATAGTATTTATAGGAGCACTGAGTCACATGTTTATGCTTATAAAAGCATATCCTCTAGTATCCTTAGGGTACCAGAGCTGCTCCCTTTCGGTTTACGGTTTTCTCACTGTAGGCATGTGCGAGGAGTCACTCTTATAATAACCATAAGAGTGTTCCTCAGTGCTCCTATAAACATAGAGATGGATAGTTTAGTACCTTTTGTTTGAACACTGTGGGCCCCATATTCAGAGCTGGCTGGCTGTGCACGCACACAGAGGTGCCATGCAGACAAATAGGGGTGACTGGCCCTGGTGCTATTTTCAAACAAGTAGCATGATCCGAACTGACCGTGCTGTCTGTGTGAATATCTGGCCATGGTAGTGTGGTGCACAGCCAGTGGTAACATGCTGTGTGCCATGCTACCAGCGTGCTGGGCTGAATACCACCCATGGGGTAAGGTGTGGCACACGCTGGTTAGCACCGCAGCCCCTATGGGCAATTTTCAGCCCAAACATGCAGATGAGCCCACTGGACATACATGAGCCAGCGGGCCATTTGCATGCCCATTATGGGCTCATCTACATGCTGCTACATCGGCTTTGTGCACTGGACCAGCCCCCAAGCCCTGATCCCCACAGCAGCACAAAAACAAGAAATCCTTGATGGTCCAGCAGTCCCTCCCATGCCCTGATCCTACTTCTACAAAATAAACATTTCCTGGTAGTCTAGAGGTCTTTCCAGCCCCTATCCCATTTCATGAAAATGAAAAGATGCCCTGGTGGTCTAGCTGTCCCTTCCTATGCCCGATTCCCTGTCATGTACAAGAAAACGATGCCCTGGTGGTCTAGTGGTCCCTTTTGAGCCCCAATCCCCTCTCAACTGACAGAAATAATATTCCCCAATGGCCTAGCAGTCCCCCTCCCTATACCCTGACCTGCCACATCAGACAAAACACCATCCCTGGTGGACTAGTGGACCCCTCCACCCTAGGAGGTAGTGCCCCATCACCCTGCTCCCCTACTCCCAACCCCAAGAGCCAGAGACTTGCACAGCCCTCTGGTCACCACCACGCCCACCTGCAGCTTGAACTGTCATGATGTGCTTACCATACCTACAGTAAGCATGTCTTGAGAGCTCAGTCTGCAGCAGACTGTGGTGGTGAGCAGAGGACTGTGCCAGTCACCACCTCTCGGGGTTGGGATGGGGGTGAGTGGGGTGGTGGGGCACTATCTTCCAAGGTAGGGAGTCCATGAGACCATCAGGGACAGTGTTTTGTCCAATATGAGCAGATTAGGGTACAGGAGGGGGGACCGCTAGACCATTGGGTTCTGTCATTTGACAGGGGCTAGGGAGGGACTGCTAGACCATCAGGGCATCTTTTTCAGTTTCCTGACAGGCAATTGGGACTAGGGAGGGACTGCTAGACTACTAGGAAACATGTACTATTGTAGAAAGAGGCTCGGAGCAAGGGAGGGACTGTTGGACTACCAGGGACTTCTTTTTTTATGTATGTGGGGATTGGGGTGTGGGAGAGACCACTAGAACACTACGGTACCCAGCCCTTGATGGTGTGAGGATGGTGTGTGGGGCACCCACCCCTCTGTGCACTGTTAAGGGATGGGTTTCAGAACATTAAACTGCGCCTTGCTTGTGGCCATTTAGCTCTTCTGAAAAGTTTCAATATTGTTGTGCTGCGATGCATGGAGGATACCTCATTTGCATATGCACAGTGTGATATTGTGTGCCACGGCGCTATCGAGGGTGTGCTGCACATAGGTGGCCTTTGAATATCGATTTTTTTATTTATTTAGTTTTTGTTGACTGGGTAAGTGCACTAGACAAATCCTGCCTATTTTCAGGCACGACCCGGGGGGAGGAGGATACAGATGAATGCCAACTGACCTTGAACCAGATTAAACTGTTGGTGGTATTTTTTTAGTGAATGAGGGAAATTGGCCGGACACCGGGAAATTTCTTACTTTTTCGATAAGTGCCATGGGATCTTTAACATCCACCTGAACTACCACCAATCCAGGCAGATGGGACCTTGGTTTAACGCCTTAACATAGAAACATAGAAGTTGACGGCAGATAAGGACCGCAAGGCCCATCCAGTCTGCCCATTTCTTTTCTATCTTATAAATGTGCCATCGGCCTTGCTCTGTCAGTGACCTATCTATTCATAGTCATTTGTATTGCTCCTTATGCCTATCCCATGCCTGTTTGAAGCCCTGCACTGTATTCATAGCCACCACTTTGTGGTAAGCCATTCCATGCATCTACCACCCTTTCTGTGAAAAGAATTTCCTCACATTCCCCTTAATCGGCCTCCCTAATCTCATGCTGTGTCCTCTTGTCCTGCTATTTTTCTTATATTTAAACATGTTAGACTCTTTCACCTTGTTTATGCCCTTAAGGTGTTTGAATGCCTCGATCATATCACCTCTCTCCTCCTTTGCTCAAGGGTATACATATTGAGCTCTGTTAATCTGTCCTCATATGTCTTCTGATGCAGTCCCTGCACCATTTTGGTTGCCCTTCTCTGACTGCCTCAATTTGGTTAATGTCCTTGTGAAGGTGTGGCTCCAATACTGCACGCAGTACTCCAGATGGGGCCTAACCAATGTCTTGTACAGAGGGATTATTACCTCCCTCTTACGACTTGTGATACCCCTACTAATACACCCTAACACCCCCCCCTAGCCTTACCTACTGCTTTAGAGGTCTGCTTGGATGATTTTAGGTCATCAGTGATGATGATGCGCAAGTCTCTTTCTTCCTTTGTGACTGCTAGCAACTCCCCTCCCAGCCTATAAGTGGCTTCAGGGTTTCTCTTCCCTATGTGCATGATTTTGCACTTCTTTGCATTAAATCCCAGTTGCCACTCTTCTGACCATTCTGCTAGTTTATCCAGATCTCTTCTCATTCTGCCCACCCCATCTGGATCATCTACTCTGTTGCAGATCTTGGTGTCATCTGCAAACAGACAAGCCTTACCCTCTAGTCCATCTGCAAGGTCACTAATGAAGATGTTGAATAGGACTGGCCCCAGGACTGATCCCTGAGGTACCCCACTTGTGGCTTGCATCTCTTCTGACTGTATACCATTTACCACCACTCTCTGTTTTCTGCCAGTCAACCAGTTTGCCATCCAGTTGACCAACTTCTGACCCACCCCGAGCCTACCCAGCTTATTTATCAATCTTCTATGTGGAACAGTGTCAAAAGCTTTGCTGAAGTCAAGGTAGGTGACATCAACTGCTCCCCTTGGTCCACCACTCTGGTTACCCAGTCAAAGAAATCTATGAGATTAGTTTGACAGGACCTTCCTTTGTAAACCCATGCTGTCTTGGATCCTGTGCCCCTATGGATTCCAGGTGTTGCACTATCCTTTCCTTAAGGAGTGCCTCCATAATCTTGCCCACTACTGAGGTAAGACTGACTGGTCTGTAGTCTTATCTGAAAGACGGCACCTCAGAAGTGCAGCACCCCTCTCATGCTGCACTACAGTGTCAGTACTGGGATATTAACCCAAGTGCCAGATGTGGAAATGAACCTACAGCCCTCTGATCTCCCGGCCTCAGAGGTGAGTGCGTACCTACTGAGCAACTGACAGTGCTATGGCCACCCCTGATGGCTGGTGCTATTCTAGTTAGTGCGGCACAAACCCAGTTTGTGCGGCACTAACCTTTCAAAAATGGGGCCCTATATGTTTTTATGAGGTCTACTATACATATTGTTCAACTATGTTTAGTATCCAAGCCTTTAGAGACACTCAGTTCCTTTCATCATGTGTTGTAGCACTCTGAACAAAAGCTGTTACTAAGGTGCAGTAACACCTGATGCCCTATATCATGTGGCTCCAAAAGTGTGGTTACTGTAACATCTTTGTACAATATATTTATTGGTTCAATAAAAGGTGGCAAACTTATCCAACAATTATGCTCTCCTGTTTGGAATGAGTCAAGCATATTTAATTCCATTTTACTGAGGATAAAAATAATTGAGCGGCACTCGTTTAAACTTCCGATGTCAAGGCAACATGTTACAGACATACATAGTGCTAGACGTGCAAATCATGGGGGGGGGGGCAGTAATACAGGACCACAAAATATTTTATTCACCTGCCTTCTATCCCTCCCCAGAGCCCTCTTTGAAATTAACAGGTATTGCATGTAAATTAATTTACCCAACTCCAGTGTTGCCCCCTACTCCTGACTTTATTGATCCGCAGTTGACTCTTCAGGGGCCCTGTCCTTACACTATAGGGCTCTTCTATTCTTCAGTGGCATGCTGCTACCACTGCTGTCTCCATCACAGGAGAGGTGGCAGAAAGCAAGACTTAGCAGAGCAACTGAACAGGCCAAGTGCTGCTGGATTACACAAGTACTGATTTAGCGGTGGGGGGGGGTTGGCTTAGCCAAAGGGCATAGAATCTAGAACCTAGTAGGGTAAAAGTGGTGGAGAATATTTTTTTAGGACTTTTTGGGTTGGGAGTGAGGTGAATGTTAGCTTTTTCTTTTTTTATTTGGGTGGGAGAGGGGATGGAGGACTGTTCAGTAGTGTACTGTAGACTTTTATCTATGACATACTACAGGATAGCATGGATACATTTTCGGGATGTGGATCATTTATCCTTGTCCAGGTTGGTGTGGAATTTCGATGATCTCTATTCCTCCTCTGGTTGAAAATAGTGAAATATGGGGAGATATGATTGAAACATACAAGTTCCTGAGTGGAATAAATAAGATGCCATCCTCGAACCTGTTCAAAAGAGTCTCCAACTCTAACACTAGAGGGCACAAGTGGAAGTTGGGGGGGGGACTTCAAGAGGGAGCTTAGGAAACACTGTTTTATAGAAAGAGTCATGGAGTCATGGAAAAACTGCCAGCTGAGGTAGTGGAAGCAAAGTCCATGACATCATTCAAGCTGGGGTGGGGCAAGGCTAAAGCCCGATCAAAAGCAACAGTGGCAGTAGGAGGCATTAGGCGGGGGTAGTTCCTGGGATCTGAGAAGGCCCAAGGAACACATGGGTAGACTAGAAGGGCCCTTAGTATCCTTCTGCCGTCCTTTTTTCTATTTCTATATTTGAAAACCTCATATCTAAGCATCCTCACTTTCAGTTGTCCATCCAGGAGGTTGTAACATACCAACATTAATGAAGTTCGCAAAAACAGCTACAATGGGACTGCATACAGGATGCTTGTTTTTTGACAACACAGTGCTTTTTATGAGAGCAGACTGATGTAGCAAACATGTCAGCTGTGAGATCAGCTCTTGGCAATGCAAAATGAAAATTTTTGAAGCTTCTGGAGGCTGTAGTAAAATTGTCAGAGCACAGATAGTGTACAGCGTGCAGTAACTCTCACTGATACAGTTTGCAAGTACAATTTTTTTGGGAGGGGCTTTTGTTTTGCCACAGTTGTGGCAACTTTGACAGTTTCAGGACTAACTCTGCTGGGTTAAACCACTGGAAATATGGCTGCCAAGATGTTGGTCATTTTATGTTGTGGTTCTATAACTCAGAGCAGCAGTGGTGCACTGCAGGGAGTTAGGCTCATGTAGGGTTTAGGTCTACCCCACCATTATTCTGAGCACTCAGAACACCTTTAAGAGCCTTGGTACTTGCTAAGGGTTATGCAGGTGGAGCCAGGTACTTGGGTCTGAACTGCCACGACGCTGCATGTGAGGTTGTAGCCTCTCCCTGAGTCACTGATTGTTCCTGCTGATAGTTTTCCTAGAAAACTTTTTGGGATCCTGGGAGAAACCATTCCACATTGCTGCCTCAAAGGGTGAAGCCCTCTATGCAGCCAATTCGAGGCACAGCCAGCGAAAAAAGAGGATGAGAGCAGAGAATTTTAAAGCATTTCAGAACTTCAAAGGGGGAACACTGAAGTAAAACTGGTAACATGAAAGCTAGCAGGTGGCTCAGGGCTGTGAAATGTATTGTGAAATGGTTGCATGACTGAAACACGTGGCATCCATCTCCTGTCCCAGAGCTCTTTCAGCCAGGCAGAAGGATTAAGTAAATGTTGAAGAAAAGTATTTACAGTAAAACCCCACTTATCCAAACCTCAGTCATCTGAAACTCTCAGTTATCCAAAACTGTGTTGTGTCTCCCAGCTTAATAGACTTAAATGTAAAGTTCCCTCACTTATCCGAAACCCCATTTATCCAAACAATTTTATTGTCCCCCAACACATTCGGATAAATGAGGTTATACTGTAATTTGTTCTGGGACGCTCATGACCTGTGGGGGCCTACAAGGCTTGAGGGTGATGCAGCAAGTCTCAAAGTAACTGCAGTTCCTCAGTGCCAAATGCCCTCTGTGCCCATTTGCTAAAAGAAAATAAAAAGAAAAAATGAGTCAGTAAGTGAGTGTCTAAAGGTTCATTTCAGGACAATCAAGTGGAAGAATTGGTTTACACAGAGGGCAGTAACACACTGGAATGTAGTACTAGAGAGAGTAGTAAATAGTCAAAATTTAGTCACATTTAAAGGCAGGCTGGATAGGTGTTTATGAGCAGGGTTTTGTTTGCAGTATGTATTGATTGTTTAGCAGACAGGCAAAATGGGCTTTGCTCCTGCCTATTGTTTTTTTTTTTTATGTTCTTCTTATGTTCTAATGGTGAACTGCATTTATTAATAAAATCCAGTCTAAGGCAGAGCAGCGTTGGGTAAGGTGTGTAGATTCATAGACCCCTGAGGGCACCCTGGTCTAGAGGAATGAGTACTGTCCTTAGGCAGCTATGGCCTATGGCAAAATGCTCCTGAGTCCTCAATGTTTGGGTAGCTCTGGCCTATAGCTAAAAGTGGCCTGTGTGGGTCAAAGTAAAAGAAATAATGCATTCACCTGAAATATGTTTTCTTGAAGGAAATTGACAAAGCAGAGCAAAAACATAGATGGTGAGAGTATCCTTTAGGTGCTATGAGAGGGCGCTGGTTAAATTGTCTAAGCTAACATTAATTTCGCCCATTAAATTAATGTATCATATGGATAACATGTTAACTTAACCAGTAGTTTAGCAATTTGACCTGATGGGACCTTAAACCCAGTGATAAGCAGGCCACTGGAAAATTGCACCCACAATGTTTTTGTGGAATCCGCAATTTTCACCATTCTCAGCAAAACTGACATGTTCCACAATTTCTTTACATTTTTGAGTTTTACATTGAACTGTGTAAAAGTATTAACATTTTTAATAACATACTTTCAAATACATTTACAATTTTGCATGTAGACTTGGGTTTGACTGAAACAATGCAGTGCAAGGTAGGGGAAGGGTTTTATGTGACACTATTTTCTTTTGAATCCTTTTCTTGTTTGGTTTCAATATCCACTGGCCAAGCATAAGTACACTTAAACATTTAATACTTGGTTTGTGTTGAAGCACTCTATCAGAAAACCTTCTGTTACCACAGAGATTGAAACAAGATCAGAGAAAAGATGCAAATTATCCCATTCACCTAAATGGGGTGCTAACTGTGAAGTCTTTTTGTAAGTGGTGGGGCAGGGTTTTCCTTGTGAGCATTCTTTCATTCGGACTATTCTGGATTCAAACAGCTGAGGATGTTGGAAGGCCCTGCTGATTATAAACTTGAATGTGCTAGTGGGTAACAGTGATCCTGCACTTAGCAATCTACAACCTAGATGCTCACATGCAAAGACTGCAATAAAAACCTGACTAAAGTCTGAAAACTAGCTTATAAAACACATAAAATGAATGTATCTGAACATTTATCTTTAACTAAATAAAATCATTGCAGCCAGAGTAAAACAAACGCAGATTGCAGTGTACCCTTACTATCATCATCACCGATGACCTGAAATCATCCAAGCAGACCTCTAAAGCAGTAGGTAAGGCTAGGGGATGTGTAGAGAAAAGTTTTGCCAGCACTGGCTACTCAGTTTCTTCTCTTCAGTTTCAGCAAGTGAAAATCCACGGTTAATCCACAGCCAAAAAGTAGAAGCAGGAGCAAAGATGCTACAGGTGCCAAATAAACAGTGCTATTTTTTATTAATCCAAGTGCACATTCACAGAACTCCAACAGCTTCTATCCATAAACCCGCCTCTCACAAAAGCTCATTGTGAGAAGTGGGTTTAGTTGGATAGAAGCTGTTAGGAGTTCTGTGAATGTGCACTTGGATTAAAAAAATGAGCACTGTTTATTTTGCACCTGTAGCATCTTTGCTCCTGCTTCTGCTTTTTGGCTGTGGATTAACCGTGGATTTTCACTTGCTGAAACTGAAGAGAAGAGACTGCGAGTAGCCAGCGCTGGCAGAACTTTTCTCTGCACATTACTTGTTGATCCAGCCGGGCATGGCGACCCGGTGAAGGACCACACAGCTACTTCAATAAGGCTAGGGGGATGTTGGGGTGTATTAGTAGAGGTATCACAAGCCAGAAGAGGGAGGTAATAATCCCTCTTTACAAGACACTGGTTAGGCCCCATCTGGAGTACTGCAAGCAGTACTGGAGGCCACACCTTCACAAGGACATTAGCCAAACTGAGGCAGTCCAGAGAAGGGCAACCAAAATGGTGCAGGGACTGCATCAGAAGACATGTGAGGACAGATTAACTGAACTCAATATGTATACCCTAGAGCAAAGGAGGGAGAGAGGTGATATGATTGAAACATTCAAACACATTAAGGGCATTAACAGGGTGAAAGAGTCTAACATGTTTCAGTATGAGAAAAATAGCAGGACAAGAGGACACAACATGAGATTAGAGGGAGGCCGATTAAGGGGTAATGTGAGGAAGTTCTTTTTCACAGAAAGGGTGGTGGATGGACTGGAACGGCCTACCTCAGAAAGTGGTGGATATGAATATAGTGGCTTCAAACAGGCATGGGATAGGCATAAGGAGCAATACAGATGAGTATGAATAGATAGGCCATTGACAGAGCAAAGGCCTATGGCACATTCATAAGGTAGAAAAGAAATGGGCAGACTGGATGGGCCTTAGGTCCTTATCTGCTGTCAACTTCTATGTTTCTATGTTTCTACTGTATGATGCAGTAAAATATATTAAGGAATGATGTTTGACAGGGTGGTGTTATGCTGTGCAAACATCCCACCTCAGGTGGTTGGGCCCGAGGCCACCGCAGAGAATGTCCAACATCTGAGAAGGGATGTTATCCCAGCATAACACCCACACTGGATGGCATTATTCCTATTATACAATGGCTTGTTGTCTTATGCAGAATAAAAAAAAATATTTGAAAGAATGTTTTTGTTAGTGTGTAAAAATATTTTTGTTTCTTAAGAGAAGATGTGATGACACTAATGAGGGCAATCAGCAGAGATATTATGTCAGGATAACATCCCTGCTGTGGTGGGCAATTGACCAATCAGAAGCCAGGATTCTTTCTTGCCATTTTATAATGGTATTTAATATTTTTTGGTACCCAGGTAAGGCCTACTAGGCTCAAGTACCTGTTTTCAGGGGTAACCCAGGAGCACTGAAGAGATAAAGTGAATTGTGTAGAGTCTGATAGCATGCAAGTGGAGGTTGTGGGAATCAAACCCAGGTTTGCCAGCTATCTTTAGCTCATTCACAGTTTTTACTCTAACCTCTAAGCTATACTGCCAGACCCAATAACCCCCAGCTTTAATGTTTAAATATATGATTTCAGAACTAGTGCACAGTAGTTACAGTGCAAATTATGAACATTAAACACTGACAACATTTTATTAAAACTCAATTATTCGCCACTGTCTCTATTTTTTCTTGTACTAAAGTGAGTGAATAGCTGACAGAGCACTGTAAAGAGCTGTTGATCAGGCTTCATTATTCTACATCCAGAAACAGAAAACTGTGTTTTTTCTGGATTTATTTAATATTGATTTGCTGTGGCTCACTTTATGGAATCTATTTAGCACTGTATGGGGCAGATGTTTTTAAATTTTGGAAGACAGGCACCGCTACAATAGCTTATCAGATTAATATTCATTTTAGGAAAATAAACTTTTCTTTATGTTTAAAACATATTCAAGTGGAAGTGTATTCATTTGGCAGCTTATGCTGACTAATACATGCTGCATAAAACTGTAAAGATTTATTGTGAAGCACTCAGTGTCCATAGTAGAACTCCTCACAATTTCCTGCATTTTCGTAAAAAGCTTCACAATTTTGGGTAATTTCTCAGCAATTTTCCAGTGGCCCTGGTGATAAGATATTTTCTCAATAAGGGTGAGTGGAAGGGATACGATGAAAATGGAGCGTAATTTATTTATTTGTGTATGTGTGTGTGTGTGTGTGTGTGTGTGTGTGTGTGTGTGTGTGTGTGTGTGTGTGTGTGTGTGTGTGTGTGTGTGTGTGTGTGTGTGTGTGTGTGTGTGTGTGTGTGTATGTGTGTGTGTATGTGTGTGTGTGTATGTGTATATGTGTGTATGTGTGTATGTGTGTATGTGTGTATGTGTGTATGTGTATGTGTGTATGTGTGTATGTGTATGTGTGTATGTGTGTGTGTATGTGTGTATGTGTGTATGTGTGTATGTGTGTATGTGTGTATGTGTGTATGTCTTTGATAACCAGTTAGGTGCACTGATCCAAAGGACTGATTTCAGCCACGACCCGAGCCACGCATAGCACATTAAGCAATACAGGTGTGGAGAACAACAGTAAATACAGGCCTCAACATGAGGTGCAGGAAATTACAGAACATGGGGTCCTTACGTAAAGAGCAATTACATCTGAAAGTGTAATCCTTGTGCACCGGCGACATAATATGCTTGTGAGTGAAACATCAGTATATCTGTGGCCGTACTTCCAAATAAGTTGCAGACATTCATTTATTTAAGGACAAATGTGTGTTAACCCTCACTGATTTGTAGCCCTGCACCTGCCTAAAGAATCAGACTCAGCTGGGAGTTGATTGTGTATCTCAGAGGTCAAAGTGATTTGTTTGGTGTTTGCCCCTGCCCCTCAACAGAACTTTGCCATCATTACCCCTAGACCACAGAGAAGGATGTAACAACAGTATTTCTAAAACATAGTCCCATGTGTTGCCCTCCCATACCCCTATGTTATGCATTTTCAGTCATTTTACACTTGCATACAATTTTAGTATTTGATAAGTAACAAGAGACATTGTTACAATATATTGTGATCTTGTGCTTTTAGCCAAACTAAAATCGATGCAGATTCATAGCACGAAATGCTGTTACAGTTTTCTCCAGTTGCAGTGGCCCATTGGCCTGGGAGCAATGGCACCACAGTGGTGGTTCTCTCGCATGGGAAGTGATGGTGGTTGGCAGGTCAAGCTGTACCTGGTGCCTTCCCTGCATTGGCCCGGTTAACATGTGAATGGCATCTTTCCTGTGGCATTTTGGATAGGGCTTGTGAACCAGGGAATAGTGTCTCTCAGTGAGTGTTTAGATTAGGTCCGTTATTAGCACTGGTGTTATTTTAAAATCTCAGAGTTCCTAGGTAACATTTGTGGGTGACATTGATCTCTGGGGTGTGTCCTTGGATGCCATCTGATTGTATAAATAGCCTTCTCCAGTTGCCAGCCTAGTGGTGCTGAGGGCTGAAGTGCTGAGTGCCTTGCCTGTCACCACGCCAGTGATCCATGTTCAGGAACGAGCATGGATTGCCGGGGGTCAGCTGGGGAGGCTGGGAGTGGATAGGACAGCTACCAGGCAGTTCTCCTCTCCCAGATTGGGGAGGTAGGCCTCTGCAGCTTTTGACTGCCACTGAGTGGAGGCTTGCTGGTAGTGTCTGAGCACTGGAGGGGCTGGCATTAGGCTGGGTGGGCAGATCGGGACATGCTCGGTGTTGGTGCACATGAGTGCCTCCACACGCATGTGCTGCTGTGAATGGTCAAGGTCCTGAGGTAGTAAGGGGTGAATAACCAGGCATAAACTGAACCCCTAGAGGCAGGATGAAGACTGACTCCCCACTGGCTCCACATTGATGGCTGGCATGTGCCACAAGTCCTGTAGCAGAGGACAAACAGTAGGTGAAGGTAAGTCCCAGGGAGCCTGGTGATGGAGCTGGGGGTTGGTCAGATGGGGGCAGCTGGAGGCAGGACATATAGAGGTAATGAAAAAAAAAAAGCAAACAGCCTTCTCCAAACCTATGAAACTTTAATGACTTAAGTGTGAGCCTACTGGAGTAGCTGTGCTCCCTAGGGCTAGGTTTTGAGTAGGAGTCTGTTGCCAGGCAACCATTTTTCCTAACTATTTTGCAAACTCATCTGTCTGGCTCAGTTAATTTTGTTGTCATGAACAGTTTCATCCATTGTGGAGGTTATGCTGAGCTTATGCTGGTATGTTTTAAAAAGCCCCAGTCACCACAGGAGAACCTTGAAACAATACAAAAAGTCCACGAATGTAGCTTATATTTCATACTGTCATACCTTCATACCTTCCTCTGTTACTATATTACATAGAAACATAGACAATGATGGCGGAAAAGGCCTCTGACTCATCCAGTCTGCCCAATCTACCTAATATATGTTGCATGCATCCTAGTGGTCACTTATGCTTTTGTCTCATATGCCTTCACACACCCACTATAGCCCCATATTTCGGTCCCACCCATGCTTAAATGCCACCACCACCTGGGCTGAAAGGGGCAGAATCAATGACAAGGGGAATAGAAAGTAAGTGAAACAATATAAACTGAATGGCCAGGATATTCAGAAATGCGCCAGAGGGAGGTGCAAGAGGTGTGCAGCGCAAGTACGGTGTGCCATGGTGCAATGGGCGTGATATTCAAAGGATGCACAAGACAGGATATGCCTGTGCAACATGGCTGAATATTGCACGGATGAGCCATTGCGCAACCAGGGATGCACCAAAGGAGCATGTGCAGTGCAATAGTGCACCCAGGGATGCACAGGGGAGCAAGCCAAGGAGCAACACACAGGCATCCAGCACAGGCACACACCACACGGCCTGACAGGACAGGCCACAGCCACCCCACCCATACCAAGAAGGAACACCACCAGATACAAACCCCCATCCACCCCAGCAGGAACACTCATCAGCCATGCACTCCATTGCAGCATGGCTCCTCACGCCAGCTGCAAAGCAGACATGGACACAGACGGTTAACCAACAATAATATAATGTAATATTCAAAATAAAACTATGTGTATATATACATACAATGGAGAGGGAAGGAGGGACCACCCACACACAGGGAGGTCAGAGAAGGGAGGCAGGGTGCAGGGGCAAAGGCAAGGGAAGGAGACAAGGGAGGGTACATAGGGAAGGGGAAACAGTCCTGTACAAGGGCACTATGGGTGTCCCCACCCCACCATCGGGCATCGCCGGCATTGGCGCCTCTGGCCATGTAGTGTCTACGCCAGCCATTGCACCACCTGAAGTGTGGTTGTTGTCACACAGAGGATCCGCCTCAGGAGCCATGTATGTTCATCACTGGGCCCGACACCTAGGACAAAGGAGGGAACACCGTATGAGTGTATGTCCAGAACGAGGCAGCCCACCCACTGTGCACAGCGGACATCGGTGACATGCACCCCTGGGCTGGCAAACCACCACCCGCAGTGAGAGCGCCCACATGAGCTGCCTACCCGGGGAGCCACAGCCATGCATAACACCACACACTAACACCACCCATGTACAGCACACCACTGCCATGGTGGGCAGGTGACGTGGCCATGCAGGCAGTGGGTGGTGACACAGCCAGGTCCCAGGTACACCCACAGCTCACATGCAGCAGCCTCCCACATGTACAAAAGCCATGGTGTAGTGCAATGGGCACCACAGACAGTGCACAGCTGGACTGTGCCATGCTTACAGAGGGCTGTGTCCCGCCCCAACCACCACTGCCCACCCGACACAACGTGGAGACAAGTACATGATCCTACCTGCACACTGAGGTGCACCCTTTGGCAGTCCAGCCACCATGCCAACACGTCCTGTGACCAGTGCACCACCCCTTGCAGTGGCCTGACCTGGCCCAGCCACAGCAACAGTGAGGTGAGCCCACCTCCAATCTTCAGGGCCTAGGAGGAATGAATGGAGAAGGAAACATCAGCACCGGGAGAAATCACAGAGAATCCCCCCGGCACAGTGTGACACCCTGCACAACATGCCAGTGGCACAGGGCAGCCACAGTGTACCACCACACCCAACGGGTCATGCAGCCCCAGCCCTCACCCCAGAAAGGTGAGCCAATGGCACCGCCTCCGGAACACAGGATGAAAATGGGCATGGGCGCTGAGCACTTACCTGGCGTACAACACCTCCGGATGCGTGCCTGTAGTGTCCATAGACAGTCTGAGTCCCACGCTGCAGATCCCCATACCTGTGCCTGCACTGCTCCCAGTGCGCCCGCACATGTGGCCTCCTCCAGGGCATCTGCCACCTCCTGCCACACCTCAGACCTAGGCCTATTGAGAGGCACCTGGCCGAACAGTGAGTCCACATGTGGCACCACCAGAGCCACCAGTTAACCAGCTCAACTTGAGTCCAGTTCTGCGCCTTACTTGTCCTGTGCAGCATACATCTCAGTTCAACAGGCAATCCAAAATGGAGCCTGGCAGCACTCGTGCCACACGTGCTGGGGATGTGCGGCTTGCATCATGCTGCCACCGCCAATCGTGCAGTCACGGACATGTATGATCCGGGTAACGCAGTGCTACCACTTGTCGCAGTGCACCTACAAGGGCAAAGGGCATCTGTGGGATCAAGGATCGTGCTGCGCACCCTCTGCCGCAGCGCTATTGGGCATGGCAGGCAACTGCATGGTAGGGCCATGTGGCTGCCATAGTACATGGCCACATTGTGCATGGGCACCATAGTACCCATGGCACAGGGGCGCCATCGAAGGCATGGCGCCTGAGCACTATCGACTGAGTGGTGCATAGCACCATAGGCCAAACAGTGCATGAGCGTGTCATGAGCAATAGTGGCCGGGCACTGTACTGCCTATCATGCACCTTGCAAATGATGCGCCACTGGCGTACATGATGTCTACACGTGCATGCATGCATGCGGCACAGGCGGTTGCGCATGTCACATTGTTGCACCATGACTTGTGCATGTGCAGCTCCATTGCGCAATGCGCAACCACGTGATATTCAACAGATGTATGCAAATCAGCTGATTACAATATCCACGGCGCATCGGCTGCATTTGCATGTCATTACGGTTCAGCAAGCCCTCATTTGCATATGATGTGCTATAAAGGCACCATGGGGATTGCACAGGATAGGAACGGTTGCATCCCTTAGAGGTGCGGTACATGCTGTGCGATGGTGGAATGGGAGGGTGAATGGGGACCTAGCAGCACATGCTAACACATGTCACCCTCCACAGGAAGAAGCATGACCAACCATGAGGAGAGTGAGGAGCGTGGGCCTGCAAGCAAGCACAGGCCCAACTTCACCAGGGCAGAGTCAGACACCCTATTCCAGGTGTACCTGGACCAGAGCTGCTCCTGAGTGGTTCCACAGGCACCCACAGGCCCGGGCAACAGCATGGGAGGGTGTGGCCCGTGCCGTGAACCAGCAGGGTAGCCATCAATGGTCTGTGCAGGAATGCAAAAGAAGGTCGGCCCAGACCAGAGGCAGATCAAGAAGAAGGTTGCAGCTATCTGGGCAGTGTGTGCCACCATAGGCAGGGTCAGCCAGCCCTGCCCACCTCATGCTGCAGGAGGAGATGATGGCAGCCACCATGGCACAACGTGGTTGAGGGCATGCACAGCTAAGGGTTCCAGACAGGTGGAAGTCCATCACTGCACAGTAGGCATGGCAGGGACAGGGCAGGGGATGGGGGCTAGGGTGGGTGACAGTAACACTAATGCCACTTTGTTCCCTTCCAGCTCCTGAGCGCCTGCATGCAGTGTCAGTGGTGGGGGTGTCCACTGTGGGGGTAGTCCTGGTCCCGGAGGACCATCCAAGCACCTCCAGTGGGCACTGTGGCCTGGATTGAATGCAGGTCAGTACTGCTGTCCATCCTGATGCTGGCAGCATGGATGCGGATGAGGGCCTGGCTGCATTCCAGCAGGACGCCAGGTATGGTGTCCTGTGTGCTGAGATGCAGGTTGTGGTGGGGTATGGATCCGATGATGACAACAACCACATCACGGACAGCGCTGTTGTGGCTGCAGGAGAGACACCCATACCACAGGCACGACACGTCAGTGCAGCTGGTGGCCCAGTGGTGGTTGCCTGCACACCAGCCACTGCAGCAGGCATAGCTGAGGCTGCCACAGGTGCAGCAACAGATGGCTGTGGTGGCGGTGGTGGCTTTGGCGGTGCAGCCACACTGGTGTTACCCTGCACACAGCAGCTGGAGGGGCAGCAGCAGCGGCCAGATGGCATTGAGGGGGGCCTGGGGCAGTGCCTGCTGCCGGTGCAGCGCATGGCACTCAGCCCCAGGAGGGACCTGCTGTGCAGTGCCCACCATCGCGGGGTGCTGGGCTGCAGGGTCAGGATACACACTTGGGTTGGCACAGTGACTCTGTGCCCCAGGGTGTTGACCCCTTGGATGAGCACACCCATCTGCTCCAGGCCTCTGTCGAGCAGCAGGTGCAGCTTGCAGCAGGGGTGCACGCGCCCACGAGGAGCTGTGCCAGGTGGCAGAGCAGCAGGACAGGGACTTCTCCTCTGCTCCTGGTGGAGAATCAGCAAATGCAGGTGGACACGGAGACAGCCATGGATTGTCTGAATGCTGCGGTCACAGCAGGACTGGCACCTCTGGCCACCCTGGTGCATAACCATCCACTGCTCACAACGCAGAGTGCATCGTCCACCCCTCAGGCCTGGCAGCATGTGACCCCCTCGGTGTCACCACCAGGGTCTGCTGTGGGCATTCCCAGCATACCCGGTGTGGGCATGGTGTGGAGCCTGCAGACACCTGCACAGACACAGTTGTAGTCCTTCAGTGTCATCCCTGGAGGAACATCTGTGGCACTTCTGTGGCTGACGACAGGCAGCAACTGCTGTGCATTCCCAGCATGGCCGTCCAAGTGTCCATGGTAGCAGTTCTACTGTGTGACGATCCTGAACCACCCACCTCCGCACACCATTTGCTGCTGCCCTGTGTGCACATTGGTGCATCGTGCATGTGCATCCCATGGCCGGGCAACTGTGGTCGACCCTGCACACGGCCATGTGCCCACCCACCCAGCTGCTGGACACTGTGGCATGTGCATGATGATGCTGACACAGTGCTGACTGACACTGTGCAATGCCGCCAGCACCTGACACATGCCTGATGCCCACCACTGGCCGTAGGCATGATGGGTCCAATCTGCATGTGGGTGTGTGGGTGGGTGGGTGGTGTGTGTGTGTGTGTGTGTGTGTGTGTGTGTGTGTGTGAGGGCCTGTGCTGTGTTCTGCTTTGGTGCCTGTGCCCCACCCCTATCCAGGCCCCCTCCACCAACCCTGGCACAGGGACATCCATGCCTGCCTGCCTGTCCACTGTGCCCTGGGCCCTGGCCCCTGCATGTGGCCATGTACACCTACCTGTGTGCTCCATAATGCTCCTCAGTGATTGTGTCTCTGTGCTGCTGTGCCATCCGTATCAGCTGGGGATCCCTTCACCTGGGGAGGGCTGCCCACCACCAGGACTGGCGGCCTCGTTATCCCCACTGCTGTCCCTCTCTTCGACCTCGACAGCTATCCCACAGTCAGTGGCCATGTTGTGGAGTACACGGCAGGCCATGAATAGGCTGCAGGCTTTTGAGGGGCTATACTCTAGGGCACCACCAGACCTGCCAGGCAATGGAACTGTGCCTTCAGCAGCCCAAACACCCTCTCGATGATGTTTCGTGTGCTGGTGTGTGCCTCATTGTATTGCTCCTATGCTGGGGTCGACGGGCACCGATATGGGGTGAGCAGCCAAGGCCAGTGTGGGTAGACACTGTCACCTGTGTGGAGAGATGTCTGGTTAGCTTGGTGGCCTGTGACAGTGCACCCCCCCCACCATCCCGGCCACGTCCCCTGGCACCCATGCCCTGGCATCCCACACACCCTGCCCTGCTGTTCCCGGCATATGGCATACACAGCATACTCACTGACTAGGTGGCCAGTGGGGATGTCCCCACTCTCAAACCTCTGGCACAGTGCTGACTGGTGTCAGATGAAGGCATCATGTGCTCCCCAGGGTGTGTGGCACAGATATTGATTATGCGCCCCCTGGCATAGCACACCACCTGGCAGTTGACACTGGGGTAGCTCTTCCTGTTTATGTAGGCCACCCCCTTCGGGCCTGGTGGTGTGCAGATGCCAACATGGGTGCAGTCGATGACCCCTAGCATGCCACGGCAACCATGCCATCCTGTGGAACTCCTGCATGTTTGCTGATGCTCTGCCTGTGTGCTGGGGAAACGGATGTACTCCACAGCATGTGGCGGCAGTGCACTGAGGAATTGTGTGAGGAGATGTGGCATGGGATGAAGAACCCAAGGAGGAGTTACCAGCTAGGGGGAGTGCAGCTAGCCCAGACAGAGGAGGAAAAGGATCTGGGTGTGCTCATTACAGGGTCAATGAACAACTCGGCACAATGTAGGAAGGCAGCTGCAAAAGCCAACAAAATGCTGGGTTGTATTGCAAGGGGTATATCCTCGAGGAGGGAGGAGGTGATTCTGCCACTGTATAGGTCATTAGTTAGACCACACCTGGAGTACTGCATGCAGTACTGGCATCCGTATCTGAAGAGGGACATTAAGTTACTGGATGGGGTGCAGCGCAGAGCGACAAAGATGACCAAGGGGCTGGGGGACTTATCATACGAGAGGAGGTTGAAGGAGTTGAACATGTACTCACTGGAGGAGAGGAGAGACAGGGTGACATAATTGAAACCTTTAAATACATGAAAGGAATAAACAAGATGGGTACAGAGGGGCTGTTCAAAGTAAGGGAGGGGAGGGCCACCAGGGGCCATGATATGAGACTGGAGCAAGGAAGGTTCAGGAGGAGATGGGAGACACTTTTTACAGAGGGTGGTGGCTGGGTGGAATCGTTACCTGCTGAAGTGGTATGCAGTAGAACAGTGGACTGCTTCAAACGAGGATGGGACAGGACAAGGGGAGGGTTAATGAAGGGAAGGGTGGAAGGAGAGGCAGCTGCAGAATAAGGGTGCTGGCTGCACATTTGAGCAGACTTGATAGACCTCTAGGCCTTTATCTGCTGGCAAATTCGATGTCTGTATGGCTGACTGGGTTATGAATTGTGGTGTCCCCTGTTGGTCTCTGAATGTGCCTGTGGCGAGCAGGCACATGACTGCCTTGACCTTTGTCTTCACAGACAGGCATGGCTCCGTCTTGTGGGTACCTGCATCTCCTCACTACACAGCTCACACAGCCGCCTCAGAATGGCCCGGTTCAGGTGGTAATAGCCCACGATCTCTGTGTCACTATACTGTTCAACGGTGATGTGGGCACAGTACCACCTGTTCTGGGCACACTGCCAATGGGCCCTTCCATGGCTGCGCTGGTCTGTGTGCTGCCTCCTCACTCCTCTCATTATTGCCTCCATCTGGAATATTGCACTGGCCATGGCCTGGGCTGTACGTCCTCCCCCTGGGTGGCCCTATCCCCTGGCCCCCCGGCTGTTGGCTGCTGACTGTGCCCCTGCACCATGCGCACCCCTGTTCGGGGCTGCCTGGCCTGCTGTCTGTGGTCTCCGCCTCCCATCTCTCCATGCACCTGTGCTGTTCCTCCTGTGCTGGGTGTCACAGACACCCGCTATGGGTTGTCCTGCACCCTGTCTCATGCCAACTCTCTCACGCGTGCACACACACACACACACACTTCCACTCACTCACACGCTGACATGCCCAGTGTCTGGCACTTTCAGGCTCTCAGGTCACCACTCTGTGCCTCTGTCAGCCTGCCACATGCTCTGTGGCTCCCCCTTTGGCCTCTCGGACTGCTCCCTCACTCCCCCTCAGTCTGGCTCCCCTATGGCACAAGCTTCCTTTCCTCACTTGCTCCCTCTTTTTATGTGCTCAAGGCTGCTCTGCACATGTCCTGGTTGCTCCTCTCTTGCACTATTCACCTGCCATTGTATATCGCACTGCACCACGTATGCATGGCTATGCCCCTGCATTTGCGCATGCATTCATTATCCTTGTGCATTGGCACATTGGTACTTGCGTTGCACATTTGGTGGTGCTGAATATCACACTGCGGCGCAATGCAGCACTTGCGCTGGTGCATCCCTGTTGCGCATTGCACAACAGCTCTGAATATCCCAGCCAATATGTAAATGCCCATGTTTCCCATAATATTAAAAAATGTAAAAAAAGCAAGGTTTATGTACCATTTAAAAAGTCTTACCCTAAATCACAGAATAAAACAAAAAACACAATTTAACATGTCACAGGCAATGTGATTATTATTACAGCCTATTGTATTATTTAAAGCAACAGTATTAGTTAGTCACTGTAGCAGGGCTGGATAAGACCCTCTTCCATTTGTTATTCAGAGAGAGAGTTCAAAGCAAGGATTTATTTTGTATTCTCCTCTTCTGCCACTTATCTCTCCCTTGCCTGTCTGATTGCACATGCAGATTTTTCTCGTGGCTTCCTCCTGCTCTTGTTCCTACAACGTCTCTTCTTAAACCCTGTATTTGGGTTGTTCTGCCACCAGTCTAACTGGGCAATTGTTACCTTTCATTTGTTCATTGTTCCTATTTGTTTGCACTGTTCATTTTGTATTGCTTTGTTTTGTAGTTGCCTTTTGAATTTTATTCACTCTCTACACTTCCCAATGTACACTTGAAATGAGCCTTGGCTCAAAGTGTCTTTCCTGGTCATGAATTTGTAAATACATAAATTCACCTACTATTATCCTTTTTCAGATTGCCTCATCCCTTCACACAAAATACCTAAAACTCAAAATTTAAATAAAGTTCTTTTTCAGACTTGGTTGAGCCTCCCCTTGAACAGGTTGAGGCCTCCCCAGGGAGGCTGGCCTCACCATTTGAGAAACCCTGCACTATACTATACTGCCTCCCAGGCAGGTAGTCTAGGTTCCAGTGGAGACACAGCACTGAGACAGCCCTTGTTAAGGTGTGATATGACTGGGAAAAAGTTTCCATCCTGATTCTCTTTGACCAGTCATCTGCATCTGACACTGTCAACCAAGGGATGCTGGTAAATAGACTGGAGGTACGTGGAGGACTATCCACTACAGTTCTCCAATAGTTTCAATTTGTGCTGCCAAGACAGTAGCAGTCAGAGGTGACTTATTCTTACTGACTACACCTGATTGCCTTGACTCTGGTATTCCTCAGGGGGTCTGTCCTTTCACCTGTGTTTTTTGCACAGTATATGCTGCTGCTGGGGGAAATCATAATGAAATACAATACACAGTTTCACTGTCATACAGATGATGCCCTGCTCTGTCTGTCCTTTGCCCTGAACAAGTACTCCTCTGTGCTTCGGTTAGAACAGTAGCTGCCTGGCACCAAAACAGGGAAAGTCATAACTCCCTTTTTTTGCTCTGTTTGGTAGATTTCAGCACCCAGTTGTGGCTTCAGGCTCCTGGTCCTTGATAGGGTACAGCTGGAAATGGCTAGGGTTGTTCTCCGTCTGGGAATGGTCACTAAGCAGCAATATCACTCGAGTCTTAGATGTTAGCCACAGTCAAGGGCTACCTTTATGATACAAAAACATAGGCAGATAGTGCCTCTTCCTTGATGTTTCCTATCTGCACATGTTTACACAGGCTCATGTCATCTAGATTGGCTTACTGCAACACACTGTACAAGGGTTTACCTGGTGGTTAGATTCAACACCTGCAGCTAGTCAAGAATACACCAGTGATGTCTCTGACATCTGTTCAGAAGTCGGAACACATCATTCTTTCTCACGCACTTTGGGTTAATTGCATATTGGGCAAAATGACTATGAAATGATTTTGTTAACGCTCAAACCCCTGAACAATTTGGGCACCCACTATCTCTGTGAATCTCTGACCTCTACAGCCCTGGCATAACTCCAAGGTGCAGGAAAGGGCTGCTCTGGGTTCCCATCCCACTTAAAATTTGCAGGGACTGCGTGTACTGTTGCAGAGTCAGTTCTGTGGAACACACTTACCACCACCTTCGCACCAGTTCACTACCCTCAAAGTCTTCAAAGCCAGACTGAGAAGATGTCTGTTGTATCAGGCCCTACCTGTCATAAAATGGCCTACAATTTATTGATCAGGTTTATAATTGGCATTTATTTATTAGCATTAACTATGGGATGCTCGCTATTGTGGATTCAGAATTGGAATAGTCAGATCTCTGTCCCTTTTTTGAATAAAGATTTGTAGATTTACCACCTGGCAATCCTAATTTTGCATGTATAAATAGAAGACAAGTGGCTGGATTTTCAGCTTATCCTAAATCGATGTAAGTGTGGAGAAAAACTGCCACAAGTAAGGCTTCACTTCCGGAGTTGCTGTTTTCTTCACGTGCACCATATTTTCAAAGTGGGAACTAGTTTATGACTGGCTTCCTGATTTACGGCAACTTGCGTCTGTTTTTTCAGTGTAGCTGCACAGAAATATTACATCTGGTTGGACCAGGCATAACATCTCCCTCAGCTGCGCCTGCCACCCGTGTAGAGCACAGGCGGAAAATAGAAATCTCTGCAGGTGTGGAGATTTCCTGATGTAGCGATGACTGTGGTATGGGACTTAGTCCTTGAACGTTTTGAAAATCTAGCCAAAGGTTTTAACTCAGGATTAAGGATTCTGATTATGGTCCCAGTTCCAGTTCTCATTCCTAGTTCCTTCTCAGAATCGGAATTAAATTGGACTTGGAATTGTATAGTCAAAAATTCTCATGGAATCCTATCAGATCAAAATTGACCAGATCTGGGCATCCATATTTTTAATGCTTGCAAATTGCCCTTTAGCGCATGTTGTTTTGAAGATGTACATAACTGTATGTTCTGTTTATCTGTCTTCCCCTCTCACCTTTTGTAATCATAAGTTCTGGTCCTCTGAGCCCATGGAAGGGCATAGAAACATAGAATCTCATGGCAGATAAGGACTACTTGTCCCATTCAGTCTATTTTTTCCTACCTACAGTATCACAAAACAAATCCTAATTGATCTCTGACTCTTTCTCCCCACTTTGTAAATGGTGCATGTGTTAAATAATAATAAAACTACTGCTACAGCTACTACTACCACCACACCGCTATATATATATATATATATAGAGAGAGAGAGAGAGAGAGAGAGAGAGAGAGAGAGAGAGAGAGAGAGAGAGAGAGAGAGAGAGAGAGAGAGAGAGAGAGAGAGAGAGAGAGAGAGAGAGAGAGAGAGAGAGAGAGAGAGAGAGAGAGAGAGAGAGAGAGAGAGAGAGAGAGAGAGAGAGAGAGAGAGAGAGAGAGAGAGAGAGAGAGAGAGAGAGAGAGAGAGAGAGAGAGAGGGAGAGAGAGAGGGGAGAGAGAGAGAGAGAGAGAGGGAGAGAGAGAGAGAGGGGAGAGAGAGAGGGGGAGAGAGAGAGGGGAGAGAGAGAGGGGAGAGAGAGAGAGGAGGGGAGGGGAGGGGAGATAGAGATATATATATATATATGATATGTGGTGGTGGCATGATAAATCACAGAGTCACAGAAGGTGACGGCAGAAAAGGACCCCATGGCCCATCTAGTCTGCCCTTGCCCCCTCAGTCCACCCTACCATATCTTGAGACACCCCCCTTCCCCTTAGCTCCATGTGTCTGTACCAAGTGGACTTAAATCCCTCTTTGGTCTCTGAATTCACCATCTCCTCCAGAAGCCCATACCAGCTCTTCACCACCCTCTCCATGAAAAATTGACCTCTCACGTTGCTCTTGAAGTGCCCCCCTTGAATCTCAGTCCATGCCCCCTTGTTATGGTCCCTTCCTTCATGTGGAATGACTTCTCTGTGCCTCCCTTGTTCATCCCTTTGGTATAAGTCTCAATCATGTCCCCCTCTCCATCCTGGTCTCCAATGTATATAGCCTCAACTCCTTGCACCTCTGTTCATATGGCTTGCCCTCCATACCCTGCACCATCCTGGTCACCCTCCAATAGACCCTTTGATCGAGTCCATATCTTTGCACAGGTAACGCCTCCAAAACTGGACACTGTACTCAAGGTGTGGCCTTATCAGGCCTGATACATGGGTAGCAGGACCTTCCTAGGCCTGCTGGTGATCCCTGCCAATGCTTGCCAGCATCCTTTACACCTCCCACCACCCTCGACCATTGCTTCCTACCTTGAAGTTGCTGGAGACTATTACCCCCAGATCCCTCTCATCCTCTGATACCCGGACCCTCTCTCCACTCAGCATATACTCAATCCTTTGGTTCCTGTGCCCCAGGTGCATAACAGCACACTTCCTGATGTTGAATTTTAGCTGCCATAAATCATTTATGTAGTGTAGTTGCCACTGACCTCAAGTAACCTCATGAGTGGTAGAACCCACGATATGAAAGATCATTCAGAGTGCAGTCTGCGGTCAGCTGTGGAGGTGAGAGGAGTGCTGTGCTGGTCGCAGATGGGGAATGGGGATGGAGGAGTGGGGGTGGTTGGTCATTACTTAACAGGATGTGGGCTGGAACTACTAGACTACCAGGAAAATAAATTCATTTTCAGGGAGGGGAATCGGGATGGGGATGGGGAGGGACCACTAGACTACCAGGTAATTTTTTATTTTATATATTTTTTATTTATTTTTATTTTATATGAAACTGCAACAGTTTCAGTGTTTTTACACGTTGAGCAGTAGCTTTTATCAGTCATAACACACTTTCATTTTAATGGAGTCACTGCTTGTCCTGACAAGCATTTTAAACTGTGCCTCTGGGTAATGTGACCTTTCTTTGTCCTGTCAAGTACTAGAAACTCTTTTTCTCACAAAGCCAATATATTGAGTCATGAATATCTCAACGCAATAACAACAATGACAATCGTTAAACTCAAAGCAGAAGAGAAAAGCAAGCTCGAGATACCGGTTCACAATTCGAATTAACATTAGTATAGGACACTGATGCCCTGATATGTCTATTCAAAATCACAAATCACTTTCTTAGCTTAATATAGAAAGCAATCTTCATATTAGTGTCCCATATGCCCCACTGAGTTGGATTAAAATGAACTAGATATTTTTTTTAAAGCAAGGTTTATTCGTTTTTCATAAATAGCCAAGACTGTCAGCACAAAAAACATTAACAAAGATCAAACAAATACACAAATTAACAGCAAACCAGAATAAAAAATTACACTGTACAGAAAAGAGCACACATGGAGTAATGTACAATTCCTCATATATTGTTAACTGAAACAGAGACATATAGCTGACGCAACCTACGCGTAAGATGAGTAAGGAGGCTAGGAAGGGAAAGCTTAAGATGTACAGTAATTACAAATAATTCCTAAAGGAAGTGTTGCATGATTGAAATCCCTCAATCTTCTCCAGCTAGGATTTCCAAAATATCTCATCCCGCCTTGTCCATTTTGAAATTCACAAACAGGAACCACAGACCTGTATATTTGTCCTTTTTATGTTTCAACAGCACTGTGATCTTTTCCATTTCTTGAAGTTTTTAGCAGTTCAAACAGTTATGAGATATGAAAGAGCGCCACTGCAGAATGTGGCTATAAATAAGTGCCTACTGTATACAGTAGGGTGCTCATTCATTGCCACAGCCTGTGGCAGTGCTCACTCAGAGTGCACTTGTGGCCAGTCATGGAGGTGAGAGGAGAGCTGTGCTGGTTGCAGATGGGGAATGAGGATGGGGGTCTGGGTGGTGGGGCCTACCTAACAAGGTGTGGTGGGAGCTACTAGACCACCAGGAAAATAAATTAATTTTTAGAAAGGGGGATCAGGGAGTGGGGAGGGACCAATAACTACCAGGTGATTTATTTTTATTTTATATGAGGATGGGATCAGACATTGGGGGAAGGGGAAGGGACCACTAGACTACCATGTAATTTATTTTTCTATGGGGATGGCTATCGAACATCAGGGGAGGGACCACTGGATTACCAGGATTTTTTTTTAATTATGGGGGCAGTGATCGGATATCAAAGGGAGGAGAAGGGATGAGTAGACTACCACAAATGACAGTTGGCACATGGGGGTGCCACTAGGCACCAGGGAAAGATGAAACAGCAATCGGTGGGTTGGGGGTGCCAATAAACATGCATAGTGAAATCCAGGCAGGGAATACACTGATATTTGTTATGGGGAGTTGGAGGCAGCTATCTGAGGTGGGGCATGACATTACACCAGACAGGGAATACACTGATATTTGTTATGGGGAGTTGGAGCCAGCTATCCGAGGTGGGGGTGACATTACACCAGGGAAATGGAGGCTCACAGCTGAAACTGTAGTCAGCAGCATGAGTTCTAGCTGCAGCTCCAGAAGTCAAGAAAATCCTGCTGCTCTTACACAGAGAATGTGGGGAAACGGTCCTTACATAAACAGGGCACCCAGGATTTTGGGTGCCCAGAAAAGGTATGTTTCTCAATATATTCTAAAAACAAACATCAGAATGTAGATGAATAGTTCCCATTTAGCTAGGTTCTGAGTTTGTTTTTAGAATACATTCCTTTATGTGTTTTCTTACTTTTCTTCTCTCGCTAACTGAAAAACATAATGTTGGATGCAGGATGACTCGTTTGTGAAAATGGATTAGCTCCTGTGACACTATATCCATTTTCGTGCTGGACATCTATTTATTCCCATTGAAAATAATGTGAACTTCAAAATTTAATAACTTTGGAATGGATTACTATTTTTTCACCAAACCAGCAAAAGGCACATCTGAGAGGCAAAGGCTTTCTAATCTGAAAATTTCAGACCAGTTTATTTTATTTTTTATTTTATTAAACTCTAGGATTACAAATACCTTTGAGCTGGAACTGCTCATTTACAAAGGTTCCATGTCAAAGGATATAGGTTAACATACATACAAAGCTCAACAGTGGTTACAGTCTTAAAAACAAAAAGATGTCTAAGCATTTATCATACAGCCAAATATGGAGAGAGACAACATAAGCCAGCTTCAGACAAGTTTCAGGGTGAACAGTATATGGTTAGTATAGGATAGGAGGGAGTCAGGAGAGAGACAACATAAGCCAGCTTTAGACAAGTTTCAGGGTGAACAGTATGTAGTTAGTATAGGGTGAGAGAGTCAGGAAGCAGTAGACAGGCTAAAGGGCCATTGTCAGCGGGTAGGGTGGGTGGCAAAGTGCGAGGTGGATGGGCTGGAGGGCCCCATATCTGAAAGTGCCATTAGAGAGGGATGGGTGGGTGAGGCAGTGTGGTGTGGGGCAATAAGGGGTGGAACTGGTGCTAAAAAATGGAGCTCTAAGGGTGGTTATAGAGTTACAGTTTAAAATCAGTTTTGAGACACAGGTGACAAAGAAAAGCAAAAGCATGTAAATTTAAGGATTTTAACACTCTGTATCTCAGAAACCACACAACGGATGGATTCTCAAATGGCCCTTAGCTCCATGCAAGCGGCATCAAACAAGCAGCTTGGAGTCAGATCTAGGTGCACCAAATACTGTGCGCCATATTTTGCAAGAAAAGTGTTTCTGTGACAAACTCCCCAAACTGATGGATGAAGTCCACTGCATCAACAAAATGGCATAAGGGATGGAATGAGGCAAGCTGCACCAAAATAATGGTCACATTGAGCCAAAAATGACTCAAGGAACAAAAATTATGCAAACTGAGTAAAAAATGGTGCAAGTTGAGTAAAATGACGCAAAGGACAAGAATGATGCAAGTAGCTAAATAAAATGGCAGATGAAATGGCACAAGACTAAGCCCCCCAAATGTTCTCAGCTAGTTCTGCAGGAGAATACTGGCCCTAATAGTAGCATAATCAGGTCTGACCACCTGCAGTGAGTCTCAGATCATGTCTAGAAACCCTTAGACCAGCTCTGGCTGGTCTAACAGTGACATGAATCTTAGGCACAAGGACAGGACTTGCATTCTTTAAAATCCCAAATAAGGATGGTGCATCATTACAGTGATGCAGGCATCCCTTCCAACATGGCGCAGGCATTTTTTGGTGCAAGCATTGGGCAAGCCACCTGGCACATGCAGACCTGTTTTTTGATGCAAGCATCATTTCAAAATCAGAATTGATGCAAGGTTTGACCCATACTGCTCCTTGCGTCAGTTGTTTTTAATGCAAGCACCTGCATCATTCTCTGGCCTTTGAAAATCTGGCCCAACAGATTCACATGAAATTTGCCATGTCAAGAGACCTACCGCCAAGAGATTATACATGCAAAATGTCATGCAAATCTGTTGAACTGCTGTGAAGTTATTAAGAAGCAAAATTTAAGGTTTAACATAGAAGTGATCCCTCAACCCTAACTATACCGATGCTATTGGACGTCAGTAGAAAAATATATATATATATATATATATATTCTTGGCAAAAACTTGTTACTGCATCAGTTAGGGTTAAAGTGAAAGCAGTGGAAAGGACTATGAGCCCCTAACCCCCCACCTCCCTCACCGCCCCCATCCTCCACAGACCAACAGACAACAGGGTATGCCATGGGGTTGTGAGGCCCAATTCTCACCCATTCCATGTATAAACAGGTTGACATACTACAGTGAAAGAGAATGGGGTGAGAGTTAGGCCTCATGACCCCATGGCACACCCCGTTGTCTGTCAGTCTATGGAGGAAGGGGTTGGGGAGGGTTAGGGGCTCAACCCTAACAGCTAATTTCCCCACTTTTGTCACTTTAACCCTAACTGATGCATTAATGATGTTTTTTGCAATAAATGTCCTTACTTTTTGAAAAAGTGTAATATAACTAGTAATTGGTATGTGTTGGTGAAGGCCCCTCACTCCCACCAAGCTGCCCATTTGTGCATAATGATATGCGTCTGTGGGAGCACGGGCCTCCAGGCCCCGCGGTTCTCACCTCTACACATCAGTATGGAGCCACAGCAGTCCCATAGAGCAAGAAACACTTGTAACACTAATTTGCCAACATTGCAGCAACTGTAACAGCTATGAAAAAAAATTCAAGTGTCAGAATCATGACAGTGAGACTCCACGCAAGATAAGTCAACTAAATCTGTATCTCACATTATTTACAAGATACAGGCACTGAACAGCGCTGAAAAGGCACCCTTGGAACCCTTGCAACACGCTTTGCCAATATCTCCGTGAATCGAGTAAGTAGGAAAAAATCCATTGCTGGTGTAATCTATGATTTCCAAACTTTTTCTAAACTGTGGGTAGTGAAAATCCGTGTCTTGCTTTATTTTCAAGATACAGGCACTGAAAGTCACTATGGGTGCCATAATGTTATCTTATGGGAAAAATCAAAACTTTGTGATAGCATATCTATGGCACCGATTAACTTTGTTAACACTTAAATAGCACAATTCACATCTCTGGGGCATCCCCTTAATACCCTACAAATGTCAAGTCAAAAGACCAAACTGTTTATTTACAGTGCAGTGGCAAAGTTTTTAAAATCCTAGTTAACGAGGTAGGAAAATCCCCAACCATGAGGTCAATCCCATTTCGCCAGCTGTCAAAATTGCCATCCACGAGAAATCCTTGACCGTCAGATTTTGGCCATCTGATCCGTAAGTGTTGGTCAAGGATTTTGCTACCTCATGAAAGGGGATTGCTTGTGGATGGGGATTTTGTCAGCTCACAAAAGGGGGTTCAAAAATCCAATCCCCTTTCATGAGCTGACAAAATCCAAGTCTGCGAGACAATCCTCTTTCGCAAGGCAGCAAAATCCTTGACTGTAAGTCAATCCTTGTCCTCAAGAAGGGCCATCTAGTCCCTAAGTCATGGTCAAGGATTTTGCTATGTCACAAAAAGGGATTGCTCACAGACTGGAGTTTGTCAGCTCACGAAAGGGGATTCAAAATCCCATCTTTTCGTTAGTTGAAAAATCCAGTCTGCAAGCCAATCCTCTTTTGCAAGGCAGCAAGATCCTTGACCGGGAGTCAGTTCTCATCCTAGAAGGACCATCTGGTCCCTAAATGACAGTCAAAGATTTTACTGCCTTGCGAAAGGGGATCGCTCACGGACTGGATTTTGTCAGCTCGCTAAAGATGATCAGAAGCGAGTCATGAAAGAAGAATTTCAAAATTTGAAATGGATATTTTGGCCAAAACAAAGCAAATCAAAAGTATAGGTTTGTAGAGGCATCATCCTGAACAAAACCCATGCCTAATTGCAACAAGAAGTCACCCGTGGAGGAAGCTACGACATTTTGTTTGGGGGAAAATGAAAACAAGATGGTGATCATGAAAGTTGAATTGTTCCTCACAGACTGGGATTTTTAAATCCTTTTGTGAGCTGACAAAATCATTGACTGTGAGCCCAATCCCCTTCATAAAACATACATTTAAATCTTGAGTGAACTGAGCATGCTCAGAACCCAACAATTAACAATTAAATAACTTTGGAACAGATTAATATTTTGTAACCATATTAATGCTGAATTGTTCTTTTCACCCAAACTCTTTCTACCCTGTAAATTTCAGAGCAAATGACCAAACGGTGTGGTCATAGCGCAATGGGCAAAAAATGTGATAAAAGTGGTGAAAAATGCATTAATCAGTGCTTTGCTGTGCAGAAACCGTATGTCTGACCAAAACGCAACTTGGCAAATCAAGAGATCTAGCATACCAGACCGCACGTTCCAAATTTAATGTAAATCTGTTTAACAGTTACAAAGTTATTAACATGCACAATTTTGGGTTTAACGTTAAAGTGCCTACTCAACCCTAACTATACTGGCGAGACCTTGCCAATATAACATACGTATATATATATATATATATATGTATTTTTTATAGTGGCACTGTAGTGCCACTATAGTTAGGGTTAAGTACCCCATTTAAGGTTAAAGTGTGAAATTTTGCATCTTAATAACTTTGCCACTGTACAACAGATTTGCCGAAGTTTGGCAGGCACAGAGTGGTACCATGGATGTCTGGATCTGCCAAGTTTCATAACGGTTGGATATACAGTTGCGGAGTTATAAAGTGACATTCCGTAGTGCATCTACCATTTTTTGCACATTCTTTGCTCACACCTACATGTCATACGGTTTGCATGACTGGCCTGAAATCTTCAGGGAACATGCAGCCAGGGTCCCCGATGTGTCTTGCAAATATTTTGTGAAAAATATTAAACGGTTCAAAAGTTATTCAAAACAAGTTTCCCATTACAGTCAATGGGAAAGTTAACAAAAGTTTGACAGTGTTGCAAATGCAGTTTTTAGTGTCAGAAATAACCCCTGCAGTGTTGTGAGTAAGCCATTTTTTTTTTCAGTTAGTGATCACAGATATGCTTGGCATTTAAAGTTGGGACCCTCTAGGGACACAATTCTTTTGTGTTCACCTAGTCGGACCCTGAGGATGCTAGTCATGTCTTTTTTCGGGTTAAACACCCCAGAAATATGTTTTCAAATTTTGTAAACTGTAGTAACACTAAAGTAGTGTCGCACTTATGACACTCGTGATTTTTTTGCTAAAGTGTCGTGATTTGAACACTACTTTCTATACTCACGGCCAAAATAACAGGAATTCTTTGCACACTGCTTCAAAAGAACGGTTTGGTCTTTTGGGCAGAAATTTGAGGAAGAAAGCCAACATCCCATAGATGTGCCTTTGGTGGTTTGGTGACAAAATATTACAGGGATGCAAAGTTATGGTACTCTGAATTTGATGCTTTTTTGCCATAGACTAATATTATGGCGTCCGCCGCGTCTTTCAGGGCCCATATCTCGGAAACGCTTTGACATACGGACTTTTTGTTGGAAACATGCTTAGCCCCCCCCTTCCCCACTGGGCCTAAGTGCAAAACTAGCCAGGAAAGTCATAATTTATATGAAATTTTAATTTTTTTTCTACATTGTATGGTTCCTGAGATATAAGCAATTTAGTATTCCAAGTGCTCATTTTCTGCTCTGAGGCCCATTATTATGCATACATTCTTTGTATTCACTGTGTTTCTCTATGCAGCTATTGGTGAAAAAAAGGGTG